>LR738714.1:68992464-69019872 GCA_902687465.1 Secale cereale
CCCCGATACTACTCATAGATTCATCAAAATAAGCAAACAACACACGAAAAACAGAATCTGTCAAAAACAGAACAGTGTGTAGCAATCTGTAACTTTCGAATACTTCTGTAACTCGATTTTTTTGAAATAAATTGGTGGACATGAGGAATTTGTCTATTAATCATCTGCAAAAAGAATCAATTTTAAGCACTCTCCAGTAAAAAAAATGTCAGCTAATCTCATCAGCGCAAAAGTTTTTGTTTTTTACAGCAAGATCGCAAAGACTTCACCCAAGTCTTCCCAAAGGTTCTAATTGGCACAAACACTAATTAAAACACAAAACAACATCTAACCAGAAGCTAGATGAATTATTTATTACTAAACAGAAATAAAAGTAAAGAAAATAAAATTGGGTTGCCTCTCAACAAGCGCTATCGTTTAACGCCCCTAGCTAGGCATGATACAAGAATAGATCTAGGTATTGCCATCTTTGGTAGGAAATTCTTCAATTGAACACTTACAATTCTTAGGAGTTTCTTCCTTCCTATTAATAATCAAACTTCTAGGCAAGAAATCAAGAAATTTGTTTGTAGCAAAGGGTTCCCTTATGATAGTGAGAAAGTTGGGGTGAACACTTATTGATTTGAGATCCGCGGTTTCCTTTCTAGAAGATTCACCCTTATTTTTAGGAACATACATAAACTTGGCCATTATAGTAGTAGAGAGGTTCGAAGTATTTCTCACAGCAGAAAAAGCAGACTCTACATTGGTAATAATATCCTCAAGTTTATCAATTCTAGTGGAATCTTGATCTATTTTCTCTTTAACTATGGGTTCTTTTTAAAAAAAATCAGAATAACTCCTACCTTAGATCCATATTGGGTAATTCGGTTATGGATCTTTTTATCCAAACTCTCAACCAACTCTATAGTGGCAACTTTACTTTCAATACTTTCAAGCCTTTGCATTACGTGCTCTAAAGTTAAGGTAGTTCCATTAACCAAAGGAGGTGGTGGGCCAAACAAATCTATCATAGCATTATAAGAGTCAAAAGTATGGCTACCCGAGAAATACCCTCCGGTAATGGTATCAAGAATATATCTATTCCAAGGGGTGATTCCTACATAAAAATTGCGAAGAAGCACGGAAGTGGAAAGCTTCCTAATAGATCTATTCTGAGCATTGCAAATTCTATACCAAGCATCTTTTAGATTTTCTCCCTCCCTTTGTTTAAAATTAAGAACTTCACTCTCGGGAGTATGAATAATGATAGAAGGGGTAGCCATAATGGCAAAGCAAACGATAAAACACACGGAGCAAATAAGAGGGCGAATAAAACGGCAAAGGTGAAGTGGGGGAGGGGAAAACGAGAGGCAAAAGGCAAATAATGTAATGCGAGGGATAAGAGTTTGTGATGGGTACTTGGTATATGACTTTTGCGTAGATCTCCCCGGCAATGGCGTCAGAAATTCTTCTTGCTACCTCTTGAGCTTGCGTTGTTTTTTTCCTTGAAGAGGAAAGGGTGATGCAGCACAGTAGTGTAAGTATTTCCCTCAGTTTTTGAGAACCAAGGTATCAATCCAGTAGGAGACTACACGCGAGTCCCTCGTACCTACACAAACAAATAAAAACCTTGCAACCAACGCGATAAAGGGGTTGTTAATCCCTTCTCAGCCACTTGCAAAAGTGAGATCTGGTAGAGATAATAAGATAAATATTTTGGTATTTTTGTTATAGATTGAAAGTAAAGATTGCAAAATAAAAGTAAAGTAAAGATAAATAGTTGATGGAAGATTTATATGATGGAAGATAGACCCGGGGGCCATAGTTTTCACTAGTGGCTTCTCTCAAGATAGCAGATTTCTACGATGGGTGAACAAATTACTGTCGAGCAATTGATGGAAAAGTGCATAGTTATGAGAATATCTAGGCATGATCATTGCATATAGGCATCACGTCGGTGACAAGTAGACCAAAACGATTCTGCATTTACTACTATTACTCCACACATCGACCGCTATCCAACATGCATCTAGAGTATTAAGTTCATAAGAACAGAGTAACGCTTTAAGCAAGATGACATGATGTAGAGGGATAAACTCATGCAATATGATATAAACCCCATATTTTTATCCTCGATGGCAACAATACAATACGTGCCTTGCTGCCCCTGCTGTCATTGGGAAAGGACACCGCAAGATTGAACCCAAAGCTAAGCACTTGTCCCATTGCAAGAAGAATCAATCTAGTAGGCCAAACCAAACTGATAATTTGAAGAGACTTGCAAAGATATTTAAATTATGCATAAAAGATTTCAGAGAATAATCAAATATTGTTCATAGATAATCTTGATCATAAACCCACAATTCATCGGATCTCGACAAACACACCGCAAGAAGAATTACATTAAATAGATACCCAAGAAGATTGTGAAGAACTTTGTATTAAGATCCAAAGAGAGAGAAGAAGCCATCTAGCTAATAACTATGGACCTGAAGGTCTGTGGTAAACTACTCACAACTCATCAGAGAGGCTATGGTGTTGATGTAGAAGCCCTCCGTGATCGATTCCCCCTCCGGTGGAGCTCCAGAATAGGCCCCAAGATGGGATCTCACGGGTACAGAAGGTTGCGGCGGTGGAATTAGGGTTTCGTGGTGCTCTCGGATTTTTTCAGGGTATAAGAGTATATATAGGCTGAAGAGGCATGTCGGTGGAGCTATGGGGGGCCCATGAGGGTGGGGGCGTGCCTACCCCCTGGGCGCGCCCCCTGCCTTGTGGCCACCCCGTGGCTTCCCTGGCGTGTACTCCAAGTCTTCAGGGTTGTGTTTGTTCCAAAAATGATCCTCCCGAAGGTTTCATTCTATTTGGACTCCGTTTGATTTTCTTTTTCTGCGAAACACTGAAATAGGCAAAAAAACAGCAATTTGCACCGGGCATTGGGTTAGTAGGTTAGTCCCAAAAAAAATGTAAAAGTGTATAATAAAGCCCATTGAACATCCAAAACAGATAATATAATAGCATGGAACAATAAAAAATTATAGATACGTTGGAGACGTATCACAACTCTTCTTTGAAATATCCATTAAGGAATGCAGTTTTGACATCCATTTGCCAGATTTCATAATCATAAAATGCGGCTATTGCTAACATGATTCGGACAGACTTAAGCATCGTTACAGGTGAGAAAGTCTCATCATAGTCAACTCCTTGAACTTATCGAAAACCCTTCGCACCAAGTCGAGCTTCATAGAGAGTAACATTACCATCGGCGTCAGTCTTCCTCTTAAAGATCCATTGTCGGTCATCGGCAAGTCAACCAAAGTCCACACTTTGTTCTCATACATGGATCCCATCTCAGATTTCATGGCCTCAAGCCATTTTGCGTAATCTGGGCTCATCATCGCTTCCTCATAGTTCGTAGGTTCATCATGGTCTAGTAACATGACCTCCAGAACTGGGTTGTCGTACCACTCTGGCGCGGAACGTACTCTAGTTGATCTACGAAGTTCAGCAGTAACTTGATCTAAAGTTTCATGATCATCATCATTATCTTCCTCACTAATTGGTGTAGGAATCACTGGAACCAGTTTCTGTGATGTACTACTTTCTAATTTGGGAGAAGGTACAATTACCTCATCAAGTTCCACTTTCCTACTACTCGCTTCTTTTGAGAGAAACTCCTTCTCTAGAAAGGATCCATTCTTAGCAACGAATATCTTGCCTTCAGATCTGTGATAGAAGGTGTACCCAACAGTCTCCTTTGGATATCCTATGAAGACACATTTATCCGACTAGGGTTCGAGCTTATCAGGTTGAAGCTTTTTCACGTAAGCATCGCAGCCCCAAACTTTAAGAAACGACAACTTGGATTTCTTGCCAAACAATAGTTCATAAGGCGTCGTCTCAACGGATTTAGATGGTGCCCTATTTAATGTGAATGCAACTGTCTCTAAAGCATAACCCCGAGACGATAGTGGTAAATTGGTAAGAGACATCATAGATCGCACCATATCTAATAAAGTAAAGTTACGACGTTCGGACACACCATTACGATGTGGTGTTCCAGGTGGCGTGAGCTGTGAAATTATTCCACATTGTTGCAAATGAAGATCAAACTCGTAACTCAAATATTCGCCTTCGCGATCAGATCGTAGAAACTTTATTTTCTTGTTATGATGATTCTCTACTTCACTCTGAAATTCTTTGAACTTTTCAAATGTTTCAGACTTGTGTTTCTTCAAGTAGATATACCCATATCTGCTCAAATCATCTGTGAAGGTCAGAAAATAACGATACCCGCCACGAGCCTCAACACTCATTGGTCTGCATACATCAGTATGTATGATTTCCAATAAGTCAGTTGCTCGCTCCACTGTTCCGGAGAACGGAGTTTTAGTCATCTTGCCCATGAGGCATGGTTCGCAAGCACCAAGTGATTCATAATCAAGTGATTCCAAAAGTCCATCAGCATGGAGCTTCTTCATGCGCTTTACACCAATATAACTCAAATGGCAGTGCCACAAATAAGTTGCACTATCATTATTAACTTTGCATCTTTTGGCTTCAATATTATGAATACTAGAAGATACCCCGCGCGTTGCTGTGGGAACGATTATATTAAACGAATAGAAAAATTGGGCTTATAGAACTATTTTTTCAAGGGAAAAAGATTTACATAGCATGTAATACAGATACATGAAGCAATTTAGTAATCCTCCTAAAGTGTTCCACTATAAAAAGAAGTAACATTCTCATAAGCTAGCTCGGGCGCTGAGAGAAAGTGTTTACAAATTAATGGGTGGAAGCATACAATGAATCAGCTATTGTATGTGCCCAATATTGCAAACTTTGATCAGCTTTGCGATGAAAGGTCACAACCCTGATATAGAGGATGTATTGGTGTAACCATTAACTTATCACATGTTTCTTTTATTCCCAACAAAAGAAATCACCTGCGTGAGAGGACCCATGCATATGATTCCTACAATGGAAATACCAGTAGTGACAATTAAATTTATGTAAACAGTGGACCAAATTGTTACTTTGTGAAGTCAATTAATCTATTTATTTTTTCCATGCAAAAGGAGAATAATTACCCAATATTTTTTTCCAAAAAATTAACCCAATGTTTAAGAAGGTTCGTATGGGTGCATCAAGATTATACGTTAGGTTGTGTGGCACACATAAGAAATCACATGATTTGGCTATCTAAGATATGCAGAATCAAATACAATGCATGTGTACTGTAGATAAAAATCAAAATATTGTAAAAGATGGGGCTCGTACGTACCAAACCTGCCAGATGGTTTTATATGAAATTCAGAATTAGGATTAGGCTCAAGAAGCGCTAATTCATTCTCAGACATTTATACTTATCCGGAGAACAACAAAGAATTGGGCTGCACAGTGTTCAAGCATGTACATCTAGGAAAACAACAAACTGAAGATCAATACAGGAGCACTTGACCTTAAACTGCAGAAGCGTTGTTGTTGTAATTCGTAGTTCGCCGTCCTCACCAAGTTCATGCTAGCAAGCAACTCGGAACTACCAGAAAGCGGCACAAAGCGTACAAACACAACATAAGAACAGGAAATTAATCTAATCACACAGAAAGAAATCCAGAACATATAGGAGGCTCGAGCTCACCATTGGTACTGATCTTCATCGGAGCTGTGCAGACCATGGAAATCCATCAAAAAATACAGAAGATTAATCCCTCAAAACACCACCAGAAATCCAAAAATACAAAAGCTAATAAGTGCATGCACTGACGGCCTGACGGGCAAATCGCAAGGAGAAGAGATGTTCATGCTCTTTTTCAGTTGGGCTTGCGGGTGTTCATATCGACATAAAGAGGGCATTTGTGAGGCCGACAACCTTCTCCTTCCCGAACTCATCCGCTGAAACGTGGCCGCAACAGGGACGACCATGGTATGTCTGAGACCGTCGATGCGAGGAGGGCATGGAGCAGAGCAACGCGTGCGCACACATACTCGCTTTGTTTTGCAGGGATGGGCGCGTCAGGCATGGACGTTAGACAGGAATCAGCCACGATGGCGATGGACGCGTCTTGTGCGTCTGAGGACGCCAGCGCGAGGAAGCCCGGAGCAGAGCGGCGCGTCCGAGGTTGCCCGCGTAAGGAGAGCCGGGAGCAGACCAACGGCGTGCACATGTTGATTCGGCTGCGCGAGGATGGCCGCATCTATGACTCCTTCCACAGAAAGGATGAACTGATCCAACGTGAGCGCTCATAGGGATAGCTAGAGCTCCGATATGCCTACAATTAGAAGGCTCGTCAGCCACAAATTGCAAGGATCCCGGAATGGGAAGCAATGCGTTGGAGTGGGAGGAAGAGTACGGGGGACGGGGAGGCTTGGGAAAGCCGAGGGGAGGGGAGGGGAAGGGGATGAATGAGCCGTAGCCAGGGAGGCTTGGGAAAGCCGAGGGGAGGGGAGGGGAGGGAATGGGATGAATAAGCAGTGACCAGGGAGAGGAAGCGGAGAGGGCCAACTCGCTCTCCTCAGTTTCCATATTGTATTAATTGATTGCATGGCTCATAATAAGTCGAAAGTGGAACACGCATGCTAATGGTGAAGCTGACGTGCATGTTTTCTATTGTGGTGGGTAGTGTGGGCCCCACATGTAAGCCTTTGACTAAATGCTGATGTGGCACTAATGCTGATGTGGATGGGCTGCATGTCAAGAGAAATACCATAGTGGGGATGAACTGTTTAGGTATTATAGATGTGTATCACTACGATCGAGATCCAACAAAAATAGACCATTTATCAAGGGTGGATGACCATAAAAGATATTACTCATATAAATAGAACAACCTTTATTCTCTGATTTAAATGAATAACTGTCTCACAACAAACAAGATCTAGATATAATGTTCATGCTCAACGCTGGCACCAAATAACAATTATTTAGGTCTAAAACTAACCCCGAAGGTAGGTGTAGAGGTAGCGTGCCGACGGCGATCACGTCGACTTTGGAACCATTTCCCACACGCATAGTCACCTCGTCCTTAGCTAATCTTCGTTTAATCCGTAGCCCCTGTTTCGAGTTACAAATATTAGCAACCGAACCAGTATCAAATACCCAGGGGCTACTACGAGCATTAGTAAGGTACACATCAATAACATGTATATCAAATATACCTTTGTTCACTTTGCCATCCTTCTTATCCACCAAATATTTGGGGCAGTTCTGCTTCCAGTGTTCAGTCACTTTGCAGTAGAAGCACTCAGTTTCAGGCTTGGCTCCAGACTTGGGTTTCTTCGCGGGAGTAGCAATTGTCTTGCTATTCTTCTTGAAGTTCCCCTTCTTTCACTTGCCCTTTTTTTCTTGAAACTAGTTGTCTTGTTAACCATCAACACTTGATGCTCCTTTTTTATTTCTACCTCCGCAGCTTTGAGCATAGCGAAGAGCTCGGGAATAGTCTTCTGCATCCCTTGCATATTATAGTTCATCACGAAGCCTTTATAGCTTGGTGGCACTGATTGAAGAACTCTACCAAGTTGAGTCATGTGATTGTAGTACCCAGACATTCTGAGTCAGTGTTCACTGATAAAACTGTTCTCCTCCATCTTGCAGCTATAGAACTATTGGCGACTTCATATCTCTCAATTTGGGCATTTGCTTGCAATATTAACTTCAACTCTTGGAACATCTCATATGCTCCATGACGTTCAAAACGCCTTTGAAGTCCCGATTCTAAGTTGTAAAGCATGGCACACTGAACTATCGAGTAGTCATCAGAACAAGCTGCCAGACGTTCATAACGTCTGGAGTTGCTCTTGCAGCAGGCATGTCACCTAGCGGTGCTTCAAGGACATAATTCTTCTGTGCATCAATGAGGATAATCCTCAAGTTACGGACCCAGCCCGTGTAGTTGCTACCATCATCTTTCAACTTATCTTTCTCTAGGAACGCATTAAAATTCAAGGGAACGGTAGCACGGGCCATTGATCTACAACAACATAGATATGCAAAAACTATCAGGACTAAGTTCATGATAAATTAAAGTTCAGTTAATCATATTACTAAAGAACTACCACTTAGATAGACATCCCTCTAGTCATCTAAATGATCACGTGATCCAAATCAACTAAGCCATGTCTGATCATCACGTGAGATGGAGTAGTTTTCAATGGTGAACATCTTATGTTGATCATATCTACTATATGATTCATGCTCGACCTTTCGGTCTCCAGTGTTCCGAGGCCATGTTTGTACATGCTAGGCTCGTCAGTTTAACCCGAGTATTCTGCATGTGCAAAATTGTCTTACACTCGTTGTATTTGAACGTAGAGCTTATCACACCCAATCATCACATGGTGTCTCGTCACGACGAACTTTCGCAACGGTGCATACTCAGTGAGAACACATGTACCTTGAAATTTTGGAAGGGATCATCTTATAATGCTACCGTCGTACTAAGCAAAATAAGGAGCATAATAAGATAAACATCACATGCAATCAAAATATGTGACATGATATGGCCATCATCAACTTGTGCTTTTGATCTCCATCTCCAAAGCATCGTCATGATCTCCATCGTCACCGGCTTGACACCATGATCTTCATCGTAGCGTCGTGGTCTACACGCCAACTATAGCTACTACTACTATCGCTAACTCATAGTGATAAAGTAAAGCAATTACATGGCTTTCGCAGTTCATACAATAAAGAGACAACCATAGGCTCCTGCTGGTTGCCGATAATTTACAAAACATGATCATCTCATACAATAACCTATAAATCATCACGCCTTGACCATATCACATCACAACATGCCCTGCAAAAACAAGTTAGACGTCCTCTACTTTGTTGTTACAAGTTTTACATGGCTGCTACGGGTTTAGCAAGAACCGTTCTTACCTACTCATCAAAACCACAACGATTTTTCGTCAAGTGTGTTGTTTTAACCTTCACAGGGACCAGGCGTAGTCACAATCAATTCAACTAAAGTGAGAGAGACAGACACCCGCCGGTCACCTTTAAGCAACGAGTGCTCGTAACGGTGAAACCAGTCTCGCGTAAGCGTACGCGTAATGTCGGTTCGGGCCGGTTCATCTCACAATACCGCCGAATCAAAGTATGACATGCTGGTAAGCAGTATGACTATTATCGCCCACAACTCATTGTGTTCTACTCATGCATATCATCTACGCATAGACCTGGCTTATGGTGCCACTGTTAGGGAACGTAGTTGTCACACCCTGCATTTTGTAACATGTCATTTGCATCAATAAAGCATAAAAATTTGGACCAGCAATTTTTTTTGGCATCATTAGGCTTTTATTTGGAATTAAGTTTTTCTCCCTGTGTTTTTCAAGTGCTCTTTAAAGTCAACTACTCCCTCTTGTAGATTTCATCTCCTTACCCAAAACTCTTGCCCAATGATCATACCAAGTGTTTATAGCAGTATAGTATTTTCTTATAAAATTAATTTGGCCAAAATGTATTTTCAAAAATTAGTTTTCCAAAAACCCCCTGAATTGAGGTTTGCACTGCAAGTGCTTGATTTAGGGTGAGAAAAATATTTCAAAGAGTGTATTTGAAACCTAGTAGATATAGGACTCCCATAAACCACAAAAGTATAATTTTAAAAGTTATTTTCCTATTTTATTTAAAGGATTTTTCTTAAGGCCAGAAATGGTCTTTAATAGGGAAAAATTATTTAATTATTTCAAAAATATTTGCCAAAATTAAGGGAGACTCATAGGACATATATTGTCCATATATAAGAGTTTCAACACTTGGTCATGTTCAAAATATTGGTCAAATCCCTCAGAAACCCTTTCTGTATATTTCAAGCTTTTGAAATATTTACAAAGGAAATATTCTCTACAAATTCCAGGGAAATTCTATCATGTCATATATGACATATTTGATGATCTTGCCAAGCCCCATGCCTTGTGAAGCAAGAAAACATCATCAAAACCCCTCAAAACCATTCTGTCCATATCTGAATTTTGAGCAACTTTACATTGCCAAACGTGTCCAAATGCTCTCAAACTTAGTACACATGCTAGAGTGGTCTAATAATGCATCTAGACCAAATGGCACAAGCTTTGGAGAAGGGTAACGTGATCAGAGTACCCCAAAACCATTTCTGTTCAAATTCAAAATTTGAACAACTTTACATTACCAACTTTTTACTTGGGGCTTCAAACTTGGTGAGCATGATCACAACTCCAAATGATAACACTACACCAAGTGGTGCATCAAGGAGAGATGACTAGCTTGACTCAAACATGGTGAAACCATTTCTGTTGATTTCTAGGGTTCACCAAAGTTACATTGGCAAGTTTCTTCAAATAAGCCCAAACTTGGTGAAACACCTTATTTCCATATGCCATTTAATCTTGTTAAGTGTCATGGCTAGTGGAGATCATTTGATTGCTCAAAACCACATCAAACACCTTCTGGTGATTTTCTAAAGTTACCATTTTCACCTCTTCTCCTGTTCTCCTTGAGCCCAACTTTCTACCACAGCTTCCCCAGGTCCCCTTGCACCTCCAGTAACTTCCCCATGGCCAGAGCTCAATAATTGAGGGGTGAAAACTCCATTTTACTCTGCTGGACAGCCCAGTTTTCACTCTCCCTCAACCTCCCTCCTCTTCCATTGGGTAACCAGGGCATCCAAGACCACAGCACACTTGTTCACTCCTCACCTGACCCCCCAGACAAGGTGGCCGCGTCCAGCAAGCCAAAGGCATGCCCTGGCATGCAATAGGCGTGCTCCAGAGCGCGCTACAGTGCAGACCCGCACTGTAGCCTCCTCCAATCAGCAGCCCCCGACCACCTCGAGCCTACCCCTCGCGCCACTCGATGCGCCTCGACGTCCGCAACACGCTCCGGCACTGTCCCCCTCCTCCTTCTCCCTCCTGTGGCTGCCCTCGCACGCGCGCCGGCCGCCCGCAAGCTCAAATCTTCGGCCTCACATGCGTGCGGCTCTGGAAGCTTCCCCCACGCTCTCTCTTCCTCTCCCCAGCCCTGGACCGCATCCAGCAACTCCGCAGACACCACCCTAGCTCCTCCCGAGCCCTGTGGCAACGGGCAGAAGCTCGCCGGCGCACAGGTCCACGGCACCTCGCCGTTCGCCTATAAAAGACCCCCCGCGCTCCTCCTCTCCTCACCAACTGCTCTCTCATCCACCTAATCTCCCCCCTACGCCCCTCACTCCACTCCAGACAGGCCCGAGCTCGAGATCGAGCTCGAGCTCCGTCGCGGCGGCTCGCCGTCGTCCGCTCGGTACAGGCCCTCCTCGCCGCTCCTCTCGCTCGATCTAGAACCACAGACCCTCACTGATCCTTTTCCCCCTCTTTTCCCTCTCTGCAGCTGCCGGAAACGACCGGAGCAACCTTCACCCGACGCCCCTCCGCCGCGTGACCTCGCCGCCGGCGAACCAGGCCACTCCGGCGACCAACTCCCCCTCCACCAGATCGGCGACACCTCGCTGATTCCGTCCCTGCCCTTAGCTCGCCCTGTCGTGCCCCGAATCGTCGCCGGTGAGCTCGCCGGCCCTCTGCCGGAGGGTTAGGGATGGCAGGCGGGCCCCGCCTGTCAGCCTCCCCTCGCCCTCGCCTCTCTCTCCTCTCACTGACACCGGGCCCCGCCCGTCAGGTTTGAAACCAGGCGCGCGCGCTGGCGCCCGTTCGGTGGGCTGATTCCCCCTGGGCCTGCTGCACTGTGGCCGTTCTGGCCCAGTTGCACAGGAACCTTTTTCTTTTTCTTTTCTATGAGATTTTCAAATAATTTCACAGGATTAAATATTTATCCAAATGAATTAATTCCAGTTCCTAAAAACTTGTAAATATCCAACCTATTTAATGATGTCACATTCACCCATATCCATGGACCTTTTCTGTTCTGTTCAAATTTAAATCTATATTTGAACACTAAACTCTCTGTTCAAAAATTCATGCACCCCATTCTGTCACTCCAAATCTCAAACTAAGAATTGTTGCCATCTTAGTTTTTCCCCTAGTATTTGATAAAAATAAGTTGATATTTTTCTGAGCACTTTGGTTCTTCTATTTTTATTATGGTCTTATTTTCCCGTTGTTTATTGCGACAATTAGATACCGTGTTTGACGAGGTTGCTGAAGAAGAAGGAGGGGAAGGATTAGAATACTTTGAAGACCAAGCCAATCCAGGCAAGCAACCCTTTGACCATGATACCCTTGTGTTCCTTAGAACCCCTTTTATTTCCGAATGCATGATGATAAGAGTGACGGTGGTGAACTAGTTGAAAGCCACCACATGATGCATGCCTTACTCATGATCTTACTATGTGCTTAGATACAATGACAAATGATTAGTTGTGAGGCTTAGTAATACATATGAGCCATGAATCCTTCGTGGTTGCATTCTTTTCGAAAACCCCATCGGGTGCCCATAATGCCCGAGGGTGATGTTGAGTTAGGTCATCACTTGAGGAAGAAGTGGTGTGCCAAGAAAGATCTTGTGTGTGGGTGAAATGATGGATTAGATTTATGTGTGACTACCGTCCCAACCAAACATGTGCAACCACTCTACCCCTTATGGGACGGGGCATTATTGATTACTTAGGCCGATACTAGCATGGCGCCCACATTACTAGTGACGGGGAAGACTTGAGGTCTCTCCCGGGACGGGGTCGTGCTTGGTTAGGCGACCATGACTGTTTTCACAGGGCACCGGACACACTGTTGGTCCCTTCGTGTATGCGTGACATTGTAAAGAGGGCAAGTCCCATGATTTACCGTTTGTACACGAGGGCTGTGCACCAGCGAGTGGTCCCTATGTTAGTGTCGTCTAGGGAAAGGTAATGACCGGGTGCTTCCCCGAGTACTTGAGGTACTGCGGGATCGTGGGTGACACGAAAGCTTCCCGGATCTTGTGGGTAAAGTGCGCAACCTCTGCAGAGTGTAAAACTATTCGAATAGCCGTGTCCACTGTCATGGACAGCTGGGAGGTTCTACTTAAACTATGTCCAGAATTTTACAATCTCGGTGAAAGTATGTGTGTGTGTGTCGAGTCAAGGTGGTGACTTGACTCGTTGATAAAGAATTAAACTCTATTCATGTTGATATCTGTAACCTGTCTTCAAGGTGACCCAAATTTATTGATGCATGTTACATGATGGTAGTATATTATCTAGCTTGTAGCTAGGTTGCTCATTGTTGTACAATTGCATTGTTACCTTGAACCAAATCATTGGTTGCTTGCGAGTACATTCAAAGTACTCATTGGCTTGCCACTGGTTATTTAATTGGACAGGCATGGACGAGCAGGAATTTGAAGAAGAATTCTTTGGAGACGAACATGCGAACTAGGACGCTTTCCCAGTCAGAATGCCTGTAGGGTTAAGGCAGATGGCATGGGTCCTACTTATCTACGAAGACTTCCGCTATTCGAGTTTATTTGCTATTCAACCCTTGAGGCTTTATCTATGTAAGACTTGGCCATAATGGTCATAATTTGTGTAAGACGGTATGTATGGATGTAAGACTCTTGTTATTCAGCTTCTGTGTGTTCAGTGAGCATTGATCTCTGGGATCATTGTACACGCGCATTCGGTGATCTCGACTCTTAAGTCAGGATCCCCACAGTAGTATTTCAAAAAAATCCTACGATCACGCAAGATCTATCTAGGAGAAGCATAGCAATGAGTGGGGAGAGTATGTCCATGTACCCTCGTAGACTGAAAGCAAAAGCGTTTAGTAATGCGGTTGATGTAGTCGAACGTCTTCGCGATCTAACCGGTCAAGCACCGAACGCACGGCACCTCCGCGATCTGCACACGTTCAGCTCGGTAACGTCCCTCGAACTTTTGATCCAGTTGAGGCCGAGGGAGAGTTTCGTCAGCACGACGACGTGGTGACGGAGTTGATGAAGTTACCGACACAGGCTTCGCCTAAGCACTGCGAGAATATGACCAAGGTGTGTAACAGTGGAGAGGGGCACCGCACACGGCTAAAACAATTGTCAACTTGTGTGTCTATGGGGTGCCCCCTGGCCACGTATATAAAGGAGCAAGGGGAGGGGGCCGGCCGGCCCTATAGGGTGTGCCCCAAGGGGGGAATTCTACTCCTACTAGGAGTAGGTTCCCCCTTTCCTAGTCCAACTAGGAGGGGAAGGAAAGAGGAGGAGGGGAGAAGGAAAGAGGGGGCCGGCCCCCCTTGCACTAAACCAATTCGGTTTGGTCCTAGGGGGCGCACCCCACATCTCCCTTACTGCCCTCTATTTCCACTAAGGCCCATTGACCCCCGGGGGGTTCCGGTAACTCCCTGGTACTCCGGTATTTATCCAGGGACCCTCGGAACCCTTCCGGTGTCCGAATATAACCTTCCAATATATCAATTTTTATGTCTCGACCATTTCGAGACTCCTCGTTATGTCCGTGATCTCATCCGAGACTTCGAACAACCTTCGGTACATCAAAACACATAAACTCATAATACCGATCGTCATTGAACGTTAAGCGTGCGGACCCTACGAGTTCGGAACTATGTATACATGATCGAGACTCATCTCGGGTCAATAACCAATAGTGGAACCTGGATGCTCATATTGGTTCCTACATATTCTATGAAGATCTTTATCGGTCAAACCGTATAACAATATACATTGTTCCCTTTGTCATCGGTATGTTACTTGCCAGAGATTCGATCGTCGGTATCATCATACCTAGTTCAATCTCGTTACCGGCAAGTCTCTTTACTCCTTCCGTAATACATCATCTCGTGACTAACTCATTAGTCGTTTGCTTGCAAGGTTTATTACGATGTGTATTACCGAGAGGGCCTAGATATACCTCTCCGACACTCGGAGTGAAAAATCCTATTCTCGATCTATGCCAACACCACAAACACCTTCGCAGACACCTGTAGAGCATATTTATAATCACCCAGTTACGTTGTGACGTTTGATAGCACACAAGGTCTTCCTCTGGTATTCGGGAGTTGCATAATCTCATAGTTAGAGGAACATGTATAAGCCATGAAGAAAGCAATAGCAGTAAACTAAACGATCATAGTGCTAAGCTAACGGATGGGTCTTGTCCATCACATCATTCTCCTAATGATGTAATCTCGTTGATCAAATGACAACACATGTCTATGGTTAGGAAACATAACTGTATTTGACTAATGAGCTAGTCTAGTAGAGGCATACTAGGGACACTCTGTGTTTGTCTATGTATTCACACATGTATCAAGTTTCCAGTCAATACAATTGTAGCATGAATAAAAGACATTTATCATGATATATAAGGAAATATAAATAACAACTTTATTATTGCCTCTAGGGCATATTTCCTTCAATTGATATCATGCATTGTTTCTTCGACGTTATCAGCGACTAATGGAGCCTCTTCCTCACAACGTCCGCTATCACCCGGCACGACAGGCGACGCTAATTGGGTAGTTGGGGTGTTGGTGTTCATACCTTGTTGAGGCTGCGTGGTCGTGGGTGTGCTCCTGGCCGCCTCCAAATGAAGCAGACTCTTTGGGCACAACAGGACCCAACTCTTGCAATCGCCAAGCCGCCACGGGGTCTCGTTGTCATCTCCCCCTAGTGCTACTAGAGGAGCCAAATTCTCGTGGCCCGGTTTGACACTGACCACGGAAACCTTGAAGACGTCAGGGGGGATCAGTCGGCTATGGAACAATTGTTCCTTTGTCTTCACTATCGTCGCCTTTCCCACATCCATCTTCTGGCCGCTGATGGTGTACAATATGGTGCACGAGGTTACGTCAGCCTGCAAAGACATGTCTGCGATGTGAGACGTCTGAAAGGCAACGGAAACGGGAAATTATACATATATTGAAGAGGGCCAATGTGACAGGTATCGTGAGGGTGCCGAGCTCAGTCAAAGATGAAGCCCCACCGAGCATGCTAGAGACAGAGGACGGACTACTAGCGGGTGCAGGGGCAGGTGCGCTAAACAAGCTGCTCTCAAAGAAGTTGGAAAAGGGAAAGTCCGCTGCCTCTTTCTCTAGATTTTGCTTGGTCCAACTGACGATAGCCGGAAGCAAGACTGTCATCTCCTCTCTTGTGGCAGCTACAGCCGCTTTGACTGTCTCAGCTGATTTCTTATCAACCGCAATCTCAACCTTCTTGTCGATGTTTTCTTCATTTAACCTTCGACTTTACTTTATCTCATCTGTGGTCTCATTGTAGTACTTCTTCCACGTGGTGCCGTCTCCGATGCTGTGCACATGTCCATACGACGGGTCGAGTGTCCACCGGGAGTCCTTTCAATATGTTCAAGGCCCGGTTGAATGGAGTGTCCCACTTTGGCCTCGTCAATGCCTCAGATGGCGAGTCGCTTTCGGCCGCAATCCTGTGCTTCTCTTTCTGTAAAAGGAACATGGATCATTTACAATGTGACTAAACGTGATGTCGAATTGATCAAAAGCTAAAATTAGGGGGTAAATTAATAATTACCAGCAGTCTCATGAACTCCTTCGTGACCGCGTCTGTATCGAAAACCTTGTTGATTGGACCCCAACGGTACCGGGCCCTGATGACGTCACGCTCCTGCGGGATGGTGAACTCCGCCAAGGGGTCTGGGATCCCCAGACTTCCACGTTTCGCATCCTCCTTGGCCCATATGGGCCTCTTCCCCGCGTAACCACGGCTTCCAAGGTGGTGGCGCCCCATGTTCCTCTCTTGGAGCTCCTTCATATACTCTGACTTTTCTTTAGCATCTTCGACAACGCAAGCCTTCTTGAATATTTTGAACTGCTCTTCCATAATTGTCAAATTATCCTTTACAATTTGGAGTAGGGTTCCTTTTTGACGATGATCCGATGTTTCACCCTTACTTTCCAGGCGGACAACGCGCCGCTAAACTTGCCCATGGCGCGTTTGTTTATGTTCTTTATTACCGGGTCTTGCCATGGTAGAGTATATTTGATTTCATCGCGGCCCGGGAACAAGAATACCTGGTCCAGCTTAGTTAGGAGGGAGTGCTCTATTTCTTCTATCTTCTTTAGTTTCTCATTGTTGATGGTGACGGTTGTCCATAGGATGCAACCTATTTGATTGTCGTAGCACGCGCGCGCTTCCTCAGGCTCTATTGGCTCAAAATTACCGGAGTCCACCTCCGTGACCACCAGTCTAGTAGTGATGAGCTGGTTTGGGCGTCGTTTCCTCTTCGGTTTCGGTTCTATACCGGCTTCGCCAGTCTCGGTGCCGGTGTCAGTCTCGGCGCCGGCCTCGATGTCGGTCTCAGTCTCGGATGTGATAGGTGGGCCCTGCAACAACCGTTGCTCCTCGAGAAGGTTCAAATAGGCATTTGCCGCCTCGTAGACGTTGCAATCACCAGAACCCTGTCCTTCATCGTTGCTAGCCATGTTTCCTACGATTAAATCTAGTCAATTAATTCTAGACCTAATAAAATGAATAATGGCATAAAAAGGCCTATGTTTTGCAGGAATGTTGATTCATTTCCTTTGCGGCAAATCCCGGGCAATCGATATGTCCTAGTTTGCAGCACAAGTCATTCCGAAATTCACGGGAAATCTTGGCATGACCTTTGCTACAAACTGGACAAATAGAGCACCTGAAATTTGCCGGAACGAAAATGAATCAACATTCCGGCAAAACATAGGCCACTCGGAATCATTCCCTACAAACAACAAAAGGCCACTTGGGCATAATCGAACCACTTCAATGTTGCATATAACATGACCACTTAAGAACCTATACATGAGCAACTAATAAAAATATGTCCTAATAAAAATTATGAACCCTATAACTCAATTTCTATCCTAAATTTCAAATTATGACCCTAGAACTCAATTCAAATTATGTCGTAAATTTCCGTCATAATAAAAAATAGTACAAATTAACAACCTACTAGACTTGCAGCACTAATAGAAATTTATATTTTTATACTGATTGTTTTCTCTAAACTAAACCCTACTTCCCTAATTAAAATCTAATTCAAAATCTAAGTTAGAAGAAAATTCAGTTAACTACTAATAGAACAAAATTCAATTAACTTTAGTGCTCTATAATGATGAAATGAAAAAAACAGTTAACTACTAATTTCATTTATTTAGGTCATTCATTTAACTTCACCTAATTAACCTACTGTACCACTACTACTAGCAGCACTACTAATCTAATTAACCTAGTAAAACCCTACTGCCCTAACTAAAAAATATCTAATTAACATCTACTAGTACAACTACTGCCCTAACCTAAGTAACATCTACTAGTACCACTATATATACTACTAACATCACTCCTGCAACATTCTGTTCTTTTAAGAAAACATCTATGAAAAAAATATAATTAAACCCTACTGCCCTAACCAAATTTTTGCTCTAAACCCTATCGCCCTAACTAAAATTTTGCTCTAAACTAAATTTTTGCTCTAACTAGCCAACCTAGTTTACCTAGCTAGTTAACCTAATGAACCAAATTAACCTAGCTAGTTCACTTAGTTACTTAACCTACCTAGTTAACCTAGTTAACCTAGATAATTCCTAGGGTTTATAACTAAATTCACCTAAGTAAATTAACCTAGAGAGGAGGGTGGGGGCTTACAAAGAGGAGGGCGTCGAGGGTGGCTCGGGGCAATGATTGCGTGGAGTTGCTCTGGGGAGACGGCGGCGCGGAGGGCGTCGAGGGTGGCTCCGGTGGCGTCTACGACAACTCTGGTGACGGCAAGGGAGGCAGGGGCGTCAAGGGAGGCACGGGCGGCGAGGAGCGGACGAGGGTGGCTCCGGGGGTGTAGAGGGTGCGCGGCTCCGGTGGCGGCGATGGCGCGCGGCTCTGGTGGCGACTCCGGTGACGGCGGTGGAGGTAGGGGCGGTGAGAGAGAAGTAGGGGAGTGTAATGCCCAGGATGTGACTATATCTCGTACGTGTCGAGGCACGACTTAGAGACATAAGCGCATTCTGGAATGATCGCAAGCGTGGTATCTTTGCACAACTCATGTAAAATACAGGGATGAGAGAGTAAAATAGTTGGCTTACACTCGCCACGTCACACAATGATTACAATAGCATACATTCATCCAAATAACACAGGATCCGACTACGGACGAAATCCAAACGAGAAAAGACACCACAACCACAGTCCTGATCGCCCCTAGTAGGAACCACTACTGATCGTCGGGATACGTAACATAGAAACGACCACGCCCTTCATCGAACTCCCGGTGAAGTTCTGATCCATCTCCTGCATTGTTCTCGGTTGTACCTGCATCTTTTGTGTGTTGTAAACTGTGAGTCACAAGGACTCGGCAATCCCATTCCCGGGTATCAAAACTAACAAAGCCTTTAGGTGTGGAGGGGTAATAAAGTGTTTGCAGCAAGCACTAAGCAACTAGCTTATGAGTTTAGAGCGAGATGATAATAAGTGCCAACGGTCGCCAAAGTTGATCAAGAAGTGATCCTAGCTACTCACGTTCATGCATAACCCCACCGTGTTCACTTCCCGAAGCCCTTCGGAAAGAGACCATCACGGTTACTCACACAGGTAGTGTATTCTTAAGGATATGGTGTCAAGTTATCTACAACCAGATATTAACAAATTCCCATCTGCCACAAACCGCGGGCACGGCTTTCAAAAGTTCAAAACCCTGCAGGGGTGTCCCAACTTAGCCCATCACAAGCTCACGATCTGCGGAGTCGCAACTCCATGTTGGGAAGACCCGAGTATTCTCGGAATCCCGTGCTCAAGATATTTCGACAAAGGTAAAACTAATCCAGCAAAACCTCCCGGCGTGCCGACACCCTGATAGTAGCCGCGCGTATCTCGTCTCAAGCCATGACCGGATGAGCACTACGTACAGCAACCAAAGACCCCAGAAACTGTGTGGCATCACAAGTGGCTCTAGTTTGGACCAACACTCGAAACGAGCACTGGCCCGAGGGTTGATTAAGAAATCCTCGGGTTAATTACTCCCTTGGCAAGTTTTAGTTGTTAGGCAAATGTAGTACCAAAGTTGGGCTATACTGGAAAAACTTTAAGCAATGCGAATTATCAAGGGGGGCCCATAAACCCCAACCGTGTTAGGAACGCAAAATCAAGGAACATAACACCGATTTATCGGGTCCTAAGGTGCCATGAGTGGAACAAAACACCAAGCAGAAGGCCAAGCCTTCCACCCATTGCCAATATATATGTGTATTAATTAATTAAGATATATATTGTGTTATCCCAATAAGAAGTCCAAACATGGAGCAATCTTCAACTTCACCTTCAACTAACAACGCTATAAGAGGGGCTGAGCAAAAGCGTACTTAGCCAATCAACGGTTTGCTAGGAAGGCGGTTAGAGTGTTTCATGGCAACATAGGAGGCTGGCAAGACAAGAATAGGCATCGATGCATAACTAAAGAGCGAGACAACTAGCAAGGCAAAGATAGAGGTGATATCGGGAAGCGGTCATCTTGCCTGGGATCCCGCAAGGAAGAAGAACGAGTCCATGAAGAAGACAAACGGACGAAGTCGAACGAATACTCACAACTCCGGAATGGAACCGAAGCTAACAAGAGAAGCATCCGGAAAGAAGCAAACAACATGGTAAACACACAAGCATAAACATGGCATAATGCACAATCAAGTATGATGCATGTCCGGTTTAAATATGCATGGCATGGCAAAGTGCACAAATAATACTACAAGTTAAGTGGAGCTCAATATGCAACGAGTTGCATATTGACAAAACACCACATTAGATTATTTAGTTTGATCTCGTTAGGTACCCAACAATATTAAATGTTAATTAACATGGCAAGAGGTGAAGCATGAGCAACCTACACTATCTAGGCATTTTTAAATGAGGCCGGAAATAACAACATCAATTCCGGAAACTCCCCATGTGCATATTTATCAATTCTTAAAGCAAAGAACAATTTCAAGCATTTAAAGGTTGTTATCATGATGCGGATAACACGTTCAAGTTTTTAAGCAGATTTAGTTAAAAGTTGACATGAACATGATATGAAGCATTTGGTCGCCACGACGGAAGGAAAAGGGTGTCATGGCGGCGATAACCAAAAATGATGTCGCAACAACATTTCGGTACCGGTAACTCGTCGAGAGACCGGTGCAAAAGAAGGAGCGAGAGCGTTTCATGCAAGATGGTGGGGTGCTCCCATTACCGGGTTCCCACGGGTTGGTGGCAAGGAAACGAGGGGGCTTCGCAAGCGACGATTCGGGCACGGTGCAAACATGCGGTTCATCTCATACAACACATGCAACATTCGTCCACGGGTCACCGTCTCGTCGTTATACCTTCAAAGTGTGCGATCTCGGGGCGGAACGAGTTCGTTGAGGGAAGTAGTGGAAGTAGTTGCACGCGGCGATGGTAGTGGAAGAAGTCGTTCGCGGGGCTTCGTGGGAAGTAGTCGTTCACGTTTCGGAGTCGTACACGTTCCGTAGTCGTTCACGTCGACGGTAGTGGTACACGTTGTCTTGTCGAATCCACGGCGATGGTAGTTGTTCACTCGACGGTCTTCGGCGACGGTAGTCGTTGTAGGCATCGGGCGCCGAGGTACTTGGCGGTTCCGGAGACGGCGGTAGAGGTACTCGACGCATCACCATGTAGTCGTACACGTACGGAGAGGAACTTGACGGATCCGAGGGCTCCGGGCGTCATGGTACTTGGCGCTTCAAAACGTTCGTCATGGTACTTGGAGTCTCCGAACTTGTCGTTCTCGGAGGTCTTGGTGCTCACAAACTTGTGTACTTGGCGCAGTCCACGACAACAGTATAGGAAGGCGAGGGCATCGCCGATGAGAGCAACAGCGAGCTCAGCAGGGCTCGGGCGCCGACGAGGAGAAGCGGGAGGCAGCAGCGCTCTGTAATAGGAGAAGCAAGGGAGGCGAACCCATGGACGCAGAGGGTTGGAGAGGCCGCTGTGGTGGCTGGCTCGTACGGGGCTTCGACGTCGAGCTGCCGCGGGCTCCTCTCGAGCGGCACGCTCGAGCAGACGAATGCATGGAGGAGGCAGAGGGGAACCGGCGCGGAGGAGCTTGAGGACCCGGGACAGGAGGTCGGCTGTGAGGCCATGAGAGGCGCGACGGCGACGGCAATTGTCGCCGGTGGCGGGAAGGCAGCTTGAGGGCGCGGGCTTGAGGAGGACGGAGGCGTCGGGCGAACGACGGGGAGGCGCAGGGGAGGAGGTGGGACGGCGGCATCCGGTGGCCCATGCGATGCGGGAACGGGAGGAGCAGCGCGACGTGGTGGTCCACGGATTTGGTGAGGCCGAGGCGCGGTCGGACGCGGGCGCCGGGGGCCCTTCTCCATCGAGGCAGAAGGAGTCGAGGCGCGGGGTGACGGGGCCGCCGGAGGTGGCTTGGCGCGACGTTGGAGGTCGCCGGCGTGGCCAACGTTGAGGAGGAGAGGGTCGGGCGCCCTGGTTGAGGGAGCGAGCGGGGGAAGGAAGAGATCGATCGAGGGGATCGGGAGAGATGGGGTGGCGGGGCGAGGGAGAGAGCGAAGGAGATGTAGGGGATCAGGCACATGGCGTGGTGAGGGGCTAGGGTTCGATGGGGTGTCTGACTGAGCCTAGGTGGTGGGAGGCCCAGCTGGGCTGTGGGAAGGATTAGGTGGGGTGGCTGGGCCTTAGAGGCCGACCCGGTTGGTCTATCTCTCTCTCTACTATATTCCCCTCTTTAGCAAATAAAAAGGGGGGTTTAGAAAAAAATAGAGAGAGATAGAAGAAGAATTTGAGCAGGAGGCCAATCTTCTTGGACTCATAAAAATATGAGGAATTTTAACAAAAATGTCCTGAGGTTTATAGAGGAAGTAAAATCCAAACAAGTTGAATATAACTCGACGCGTTTGAATTTCGAAACTCATTCAAATGAACTCCAAATGGGTTGAAAATATAGGAGGTGACCCTACACACTAGATGTGATTTATGGGAAGATTTGGAACATTTATGGATAAAGTAAAATTGCAACTCAATTTTACTAAAATGCCTCAAAGAAAAAATGAAGTTGAGTTGGATAAAAAGGAGTGCAAATGTGTTATTGGTGATTCCAAATTAACGGACTATTTTTAATATAGCTCCTTAACTATTGGGAGGATATGTTATAAAGAGAAATCACCATGTGAGTTCCCTCGGTTTAAATGGATCAAAGATCCATACAAGTTATATAGCTGAGTTGCCAAAATTAATGACATGATGGCATGATGACATGATGCAATACAAAATAAATAGAGCAAGCAAAAGAAACACACGGCGAAATCCGGAACATATGGAAGTCTTCTGTAGCGTCGGTCTTGGGGTGTCACAGGGAGATGCGAGAAGAATGGGGAATTAGGGGAAGGAGGGACGCCCGCGCAGGAGCAAGACAAACTTAGTAGTAGCGATCTTCCCCAACAAACGATATAGTTACTTAGCTATAACGCTTTTTGAGGGAAAGCGCTGCTGTTATAGATAAGTTAGCTATAATGATCATTCGTGAAAACGTGCTATAGCGCTTTCGTGAAAACGCGCTGCTGCTATTGATTCATTTTTTCTTTTTCTTCCTTTTCCTTTTTCTTTTTTCTTTTTTTTTTCTTTCCTTTTTTCTTTTCTTTTCCTTTTCTTAGTTGCAGCACTATCGCCTTAAAACGCGCTGATACTATTTTGTTAGCAATAGCGCTGTTTTAAGAAGGGCGCTATTATTATACCAAGCCTCACGACAACGGTGTAAACAGTTATAATAGCATCGCGTTTTATGTGGGACGCGCTCCTGCTACCTATGTAGCAGTAGCGTGCTTTTTTATCCCGTGCTACTGTTAGATAGCAGTAGCTATTTGTTTTAACAAGCGCTACTGATAAGTCTCTGTGTATAATCTTTTCCCTAGTAGTGTATGAGCACCAACGCGCCATGCTGCAAGGGGTGCCAAAGTTTGGATGTTGCGAGGGGGATGAGAGCGAACGGCGAGCGGACGACACGTAATTCTTCGAGGGTGGTCGACGTCAATTGCAAGCAGAGTTGCGGGTGTTGCGAGCGGCAAGCTGGACAAGCACTACTTCCTACATGTACGCGTGCGACAAGTCGACCACTTCTACCATCCTGTCACTGTTGCCGACAACAAAGATGTGCAACAAAGGACCAGCACCACAACTGCAAGGACGTCGTTAGATGGTGCAAGTCAACATCACAGGTCTGCTATGAGCCGCCCGACGGTTGCCCTGTCGATGATGTGAGTGGCGATGGCGGATGTTGCTAGTCGGTGAGGCCACACACCCTCGCAAGCCTACCCAAACTACAAGTGTAGAGCTCGATGCCGCGGGGGCGTCCATGGAGAATGCTGCAAGCCGGTGAGATGGCGCCGCTACGAGTCTGCCAATGCTACAAGGGCGGTCATGGTGGAAACTACAGGGGCAAAGCTCGATGTTGCTTTGGCGCTGCTGCAAGGAATGTTGTGATGCACCAATGTTGCAAGGCGGTGCTCTGAGAACGTCGTCATGCTGCAAGGCGGTGCTACGATGACATGTTGCGAGAGAGTAGAGACTCCGCTATGTGAGCCATGATGCGGCCGCGATGTCACATACATAGCGGGCTATAGTGAGCGATGCGGGTGCTCCGATGACGTTGACGGTGGTACTTTAACGATGGGGCAACGACTGCCACAAGCATGGACGAGCGTCGACACGAGGCAAACTTCAATGCGAGCAGAAGCATGTTGTGCTGCGAGGGAAGGGAAGCTGCTATGCGTCCACAAGCAGCACTACAAGGGTGTGGCGGACAGAGGGATGAGATCAACCGAGTTGGGCGTGTCGCATCAAACGGTCGAGCAGGTGGTTGGTATTTCCTCTCGTACAGCGAGCTGGCACTTAATGAGGCTCGTGTTTTTGACCACACTAGATTTAAAGAGACATTGACAAGGACACCATGGTACCTATGGTGGGAGAGAAGAAATTAGTTCATAAAGAGCAAGTTCAATCATCAAGCCAAATCGACACTTCAGGCCGGTCTGTAGCAACAATTTTTCATATTGCACATTCACTGAAGGCTATTAAGAGATATGTTAAACTTAATGTTGATGCAGTTCATGCAATACTGAAAGATGATATGCTCTACGATTTTATAGCAGCAATAAACGAGAAACTTGATGTTTGTGTGGATGCCTTATTGACGGAAGCTATGACGTTGCGATTTAGTTTGAATCTAGCTTAGGCAGCTGGCTGTAACCAAACGGTTATTAACTCTGATAAAACTTAAATGAGGACAACAATACAAGAAGGCGGGTGGTTTTCTGGTCTTGCAGCAGCTGTCTTCGAGGACTGTTATCACATGTCAACCGACGTTTCCCATGTAATATATGAACATTGTGTAGAGAATGCATTAGCCCATGAATTAGCTAGTTTGGCTAGATTATCCAATCCTGGAACTTGGTTAGATAAAACATGCCATGGATCTTCAAGCTCGGGTCAGCGGCGGAGTCCGGCACCGCCGTGACGCTCGCGGGCTACTGGAGTACTGAGCTAGTGCGCTGTTTCCATGGCTGCGCAGGGGAGGGGAGCTGAGTAAAAAACAGAGGTCGGGGCTTCCAAAAAAAGGAGTTGCTGATAATAACCAGGGGCTTCACTTAACACTCGAGTGTTCTTCCCACTTTCAAGAAAAAAAAAAAGTGTTCTGCCCACTTTCGCTCTGCTCGGACGCGCGCCGCCATGGACAGTTCCTCTCTGCTCTTCCGTCGCTTCCAATCTCGTCGCATTAATCACCTCCCAATTCCATCAACACCAAAAATCGGAGGCTTTCAAACCCCTGCTCCAGATTATTTGGACTTCGATCTCCCCACATTTTCCCAGACACAGAGTTCCAGTTCCCTGGTTTCGATGCGAATTACCGAGCGCCATCTCCTCCCCAGTTCTCCAGCCTCCTCAGAGTAGCCGATGGAGATAGATCTGATCCGGGACGCCCGCGACGGCGACGCGGAGAGGGTTGCCGCCCCGCAGAGTAACCGCGCCGTCCGAGTGGAGGTCGTCGCCCAGGAGGGCAACGACGACCGTGGCATGGTGGCCGCTGCGGAGGGCGTCGGCGCTGCCCCGGAGACGGTCGGCGTCGGCGCCGAGGAGGGTGTCGCCCCGGAGAAGAACGGCGTCAGCTCCGGTGGCGAGAAGGAGGTCGCCTCGGTGGGGAGCGGCGCCGGCGCCGAGATGGGCGCTGCCGTGGAGACGAACGGCGTTGCAGTTGACGTCTGGATCTGCCACCAGGTGAGAGCTCCCCTCCCCCCTTTCCCTTTTTTTGAGCAAATTCGGGAGACGCCAGGCGACTCACGAGGCGACCCCCAATCGCAAACCCTAGCTAGACCCTTCAATATTTGACTCACTCCTTGCCGCCGTCGCCCTATTGTTGCTCTGGATGCCTCGTGGTGGTCAATGGCGACGGCATGTGTGGGATAGGAGCTTCTCGACAGGGCTGCAGCGGCGGCGGGTGGCTCCTCCACCGGTGGTGGGAGTAGCCGGTGTGCATGGCACCCCGCGCCCACTGAAGGTGTCGGACGTTGGAGTTCCAGCTGTGCGCTGCTGGCAATGCAACTCTGATGTCGCCGTACGCAGTTCTGCTGGCGGCACCTGCGCCGCTTGCCAGCTCAGGGGGCGTGGCTTTGACGTGCTGCCGACGGGTGCCTTGGTGAGGCTAGAGGTCTGAATGGAAGCGGTTAGCATGGGAGCTCCAGGAGAGGATGAACGCCCTGCCTTTCGGGGTTGGCGAC
Organism: Secale cereale; assembly: GCA_902687465.1. Lineage (NCBI taxonomy): Eukaryota > Viridiplantae > Streptophyta > Magnoliopsida > Poales > Poaceae > Secale > Secale cereale. The sequence continues at coordinate 69,019,126 of LR738714.1, forward strand.
ACTGATGTCTGAGGGCTTCATCTTCCTCCTTTGAGGCATCGTCGTGGACTTTCGGCACCTCTCCCACCCTGGGGTTTCGTTTTCCGGGTAAAAACCTCAGATTTGGCTTGCTGGATCGGCGCTGCCGCCGTCCATATCCTCCTTGGAGGCGTCGTCTTGGAGCCTTGACTTTCTGGTTCAGGATTGGATGGATCTCGGTGTTGGGTGCAGCTTTAGGAGGCACAGGCCTGTGGTTTTTGCTGCAGACTTGGGCATTTCGGCTGCAGGTCTAGTTGGGCATGTAAGGTCTCGCCTGGTTTGCGGTGTCCTGGACATGGGCATTTCGGCTGCAGGTCTGTCCTGGTGGCCTAGTTGTGCCCTTTGCAGAACTGGAATCTCTGTCCTGGTAGTGAAGGTTTCGCCTGGTTTGCAGTGTCCTGGACATGGGTATAGAAGGCATCTACGCTTGTGGCGTGCGTTGATGCATCTGTGTAATGTCCACTTAGCAGTGTCATCTGTCGTGTAGTTGATGCATCTGTGTAATGTCCATTTAGCTGTGGCATGCGTAAATTACTCTTTCTATCAATGCACCGAGACTCAAAGCTTTTGCACTTTGTTGAAAAAAGAAAGCAAATTTAGGAGGGGAGGTCCCTACCTTGATTTTTGTTAAAACGCTGAGCCAAAAACTTGGATGGCATCTAAAAGATTTACAAACATCAAATCAAAGAACCGCACAGATCGGAGAGGAGGGAGGAAAAACCGGGGGGG
>LR738714.1:69019930-69144895 GCA_902687465.1 Secale cereale
GGGGGAACTGAAAAATCCTTTATGCAATGTATCTGATTTTGTTAAGACAAGATGCGTTCACACAACTTCCTGACCGAGAAATCTATGATATCTTTAATGTAATCCTGCAACTCTAGTAACTGACTTCACTCTTCACTGGACAATTAAGGAGGGAAATTGATTTGAAGTTACTAGGGGTTGTCGTCATTATCTTTTTTCCTTAACAAAATCATGTAAGATCTGTTTATCCTTTCTGGTTGTCCACCCGAATTATATGCCAGAAATCCTGAAAGAAAGCAGAACTGAATCCATCCGGACCTAGCTCCTGCTTCCTTTCGTTTCTGCTCGATGTATCTTCGTTTCATCTCTTCTGTGTTGCTATTCCTCAGTGCCGTCAGAGAAAAACAGGGCTCACGGCAGCTTGCAGAGGGTCCAAGAAGAATGGCAAGTGCACTCTCAGATATTGCAAGAAATGCATACGTAACAGGTTCAATAATGTCCTCTCTGCTTTTTCTTAGAGGCTGTGGTAGGCAATCTTGTATGGGTTTGTTGATGTTCTCTTTATTTAACAGGTACCCTTTGATTGCGGATGAGGTGTTGAAGGAGGAAGCCTGGGAATGCCCCAAGTGCATGAATGACTGCAACTGCAGCAAGTGCAAGTGAGCAATCTGAAGCTGGTGCTTGTCATGAGGGATTATAGGTTTTTTGTTATTGTTTATATATACTCGTTATCTGGTTTTTTTTGGCAGAAAGAGGAGAGGGGAGGAGCCGGCAGGGCCAATGGTCCATTCTGTCAAGAGACCGAAGGGCAACCTGCGGAGAATTGAGAGCACCGATGCTCTCAAGGAGCCGGCAGGGCCAATGGTCCATTCTGTCAAAAGACCGAAGGGCAACCTGCGGAGAATTGAGAGCACCGATGCTCTCAAGGATGAAATAGTCATACCCAAGGGTACTCTTGTGACTTGCGTTGCTGGTGTAGAGATGCAGCCTGAAGATGTTGGCGCCGCCATTCAATTTTTGGAGTTTTGTCGCTCATTTGGCGAGGTAGTTACGGAAAGCAAATAGTTTTTTTTTGATCATATGTTAGTTACACTTCTGCGATAAAATCTCCTTAGTATCACATATGACATATGCATCTACATTTCTGACAATTTGACCAGCGCAATATGTCGTGCAAATCATTGCTGAGACTAGGATGTCTTAAGGGCTGCACAATATTTGTGATAGTGATGCATGTATATGCAAGTGCCCACTTGGTATATCTCTAATGATCTGTATGCTTGATTTCATCTACCTCCAGAAAGTTTCATAATTATTTTAAATCCATCTTCTATGTCTAACAAGCACCGTGGAACAATTTTGAGTATGAGAACAAACACATATTGAATTGATGTCCTAGTACAGCAATTAGAAATTATTTTGTGTTGCATTGTTTGATGCATGGACTCCTCATTTATCATTTCTAAATCCTGTTTGCAGTAGCTAAGTGAGGTTGTCTGAGATTGTTGCTGAGCTCATAAATTCTGCTGTTGGTGAGGTCTAGAATCTTAATCCTGTTCTTATTACTTCTTTCTTGTTAACACAAAACAGATCATCAACTTAAGAAGCATATTCTTTATGATATGCCAATTTATAATAATCTAAAGAAAGTTTATTTGCATTTTATTTATAATCTATCATCAAACTTGGTTTTTGTTTTGATAGTTGGAATCCTTACCATTTCTTAGCTACCTGCTTGCTTTTAGAGACCTTTTCTTCTGTATTATAAATAGAATAATGTACAAAATGATTTAAGCAGATCTTCCAAATAAGGAAGGGCCAATCAGAAAAAATTGTCAAAGACATAACTGGAGATCGTCAACTCCGAGAGGTGTCTTCAGTTGTTGCTGAGCTTCATGCAAACCTGTTATCTGTCATAGAAAATGGCAATTACAAGTAAGTATACTTCAAATTGTATCTCCTTCTAGTTTTGTGCATGTAGTTGAAAAATGAATAAATGAGGTTTTTCCTTTCTTAAGGCCTTTGAAATATCCAAGACATGGGGATGCATGGATAAGAAAACTCAGCAAATATATCACTGACTCGGCATTACACGCAAAAGATTTCATCCTTGAGTGCTTAAGCCATGGGCTATCTGGATATAAAAATTTGAGCCCTTCTCATAAGCTGGATGTGCTGAATTCTCTGTGTGACGAGGCATTATCATCTGAGTAAGTACAAGCTACCATATGTGCTGAAGTACTTCACTTTACTACTGTCATATTAATTATCTTGTATCTTTATCAGAAAGTTGAAGACTATGATTGAAGCTAGAGAATATGTGGCCAGACAAAAGATCCGTGCTGCAACCGAGAAGGTATTTAGTTGAGAAGTTCCTTTTTTTTGTGGTCAAGTCACTTGGTTGACATTAGTGATCAGCAGTTTTCTCTTGTTTCATAGGAAAAGGAGCTAAAACAAAGACAGAATGACATGGCTAAAACAATGGGAGGAGAAATCGCTGGCAATGACGAAGCTAATAATATCTTTTGTCAAATAAAGGAGGCAAAAGAAGTCAAGCAGGCAGCCATGAATGGTATGCCGCAGTATGGTCAAATTTGTTTAGTATTGTGCATTTGTTCAGTTCACAGTATGCCGCAGTATGGTCAAATTTGTTTAGTATTGTGCATTTGTTCAGTTCACAGTATGTCTGATATCTTTCGCATCAAATATAGTATGCCTTTTAATATGTATATATTTGTTTTCCGGAAAATACCTTCGTTATATAACTACATTATTAGGTTTATATTACTCCCCCCAGTCGACAAAAACATGATGTTTTGGACATAGTTTTGGTCTAACTTTTAAAATTTTAACCACCAATAAGGCAATATCTTCTAAAATATTTCGATTGGGTGAGTGAGAACCATATGTATAGATTTGTCTAAAAAATACTTGCACAATATAATGATTTTATTAAGTTTTAAACATTATACCATAATAGAAACTGATGGTCAAAGTACTATTCTTGGAGATTGTGCAACACACTATCTTATCAAAGACGCGACGGGGTAATAGAAACAAACGGTCAAAGTAAAGACCGGGGGGAATATGTAACTTCCACTGACGTCAAATTGTCCGCCTACCCTCCACCATACATGCATACTGACCATTTATGTAAACATACTGTTTGTATAGTCCAACCCAATTCTCTCATGCATGTGGACATAACCATCCAAGATAAGGTAGCCCTAAGGAAACATATGATAATATGTTGATTACCTTAAATGTGCTCTGCTCCCTGATGTTGTAACAATAAGATGGAACTTGACCATTGTTTTAGAGTCGAGGCAAACTTATTTGTGTATCCACCATAGTGCTTTGTGTTCACCCTTCTACCTACACACCTTCCCACTTTGTTGTCTAGTTCGATACCATCAGGCCCATTGGTGTTTATCCTGCCAAAATAAAAGCAACTGTGACAAGGATGGACACTGCCGATAATAATGGAAATATGTATGCCACAAAATGTTCTTCCTGGACACCAACCTACCACCTATTTTGGTGTCGAAGGCCTTGCCCTTTTCACCATCGGGCAGCTTCCGTTGTTAGCGTAGCCACCGCTAGCACAACTTATATTACCAATTGGCCAACATACCAAGTCAAAAGACCCCTCATGTTAGGATCTTTTTCCTCATAGGATCGCTCCCCCAGCCTCCAAGGTCTTTTTTCTCAGATTTTTTAGGTATGAAACCCTAGTCTTAAAGATGATCTTTTCCCTAATATAATGATTTTATTACTCTTGGCGACATCCATATTTTGATGGTGTTCACCTAAACTATCTAGGCTCTTGCCTAACTAAAATACATAGGATGATGGCCCTTGGTGTCTGATATGGCCTCGGGGGTGCTATCTCAAATGCCAAGGTGATGCCACGATAACCCCTCCCTAGAGTGTAGTAAACTGTTACAGTCAGTTCTTGCAACGTTGTGAAATAGGCAGAACAGAAGATTCAACAAGCCTAGTAAAAACAAGATGTGACGGCAACCATGGTTTTTGAGTCGCTGGATAGTTGCCGACTAATCGCCAAGTCGTTTTCTAGAAATCAGGGCGACTCGCGACTATACAGCGACTTGGGTCGACTAATCGCCGAGCCGCAGGGCTGGCGGCGACTTGACTAGTCGCGACTCAAAAACCTTGACGACAACAATGGTCCTACCAGTATAGCAATTAGACTGTCATAAGGGCATGACGCCATGGCCTCACTTTCACGAATCATAAGCGACATGTTGGGTCAGGCAATTGACTACCGGTATGAAGGAATTTCAGGAGTATTATGTTGCTTCGCTTTGGGAAAGCGGGAAAAAGAACCCTAGGGCTTTGATGCCATGTTGGGAATATGCAAATTGCATTTCCATGAGGCAAGTACATGTGTGGTAAATATGTAGAAAACCCCTTATACAATGGGAATATTACATAGCTATATATAACTCTTAACAAGTTTGAAGGTGATTACGGGCTGGTTGAGGTTTAGAGCAAACACTCCTAAAGCTAGGTCTTGGCAATAATATTGATTAAGTCTTCATACCTTGTCCTATTTAAAGGGGTGGAAATAAGATGCACGTCAAAAATGCTAACTGAGAGTTTGATATCACGATATGTTTTCTTTGATATGATGGAAATTCCATCTTAAATCGAAATAAATAAGTTCGAACAGAAGCAATCATGATTCATGAGGCACCCCTTTACTTTGAACCTCACATAATCTTTCATTGAAACTTTTAGTTATGCAGCAGAAGCGCAGTTCGAGTGTCTGTTTTCCTTTTCAATTTAATGTATCCTCCATTTACAATTTTTGGTTTACTTTTGTTTTCAATATTTTGCGTAATGTGCAGTCTGGACTGGCCGGGTAGTTATTTTTCAGAATGTGAAAGTAAAAATGCTTAATTTAGTTTCTTAACATTTCAAGCATATTAATTCAGTTGGGAGGTGTGGTTGTACACCCCCCCCCCCCCACCGAGTCTCTCCTAACATGCGATTTAGGGTGCCTTTCTTATTCTAGAAACGATAGGTCCTCCTATGTATTTTTGTCCTTCTGTTCTATTATGTAATGTGTAAAATGTCTAGTTTTTATTTTATTAAAAAGGGGTATTAATTTCTTCTTTTACTTTCCACCTATGCAGAATTAGAGGAACTGGGATGTGTCCTTAGGTCCACACCTGTCATGGTAGACAAAGGAGTAGCATACTGGAAGCTGGATGGCTATTGTAATAACAATACAAACATATTACGCCAAGGTAAGAAATTATTATTATGAGATAAGTTTTCTGTTTACTCATTTGCAAATATATAGTTATTAGTAATACCATGTTTATATCAGAATTTGACAACGAAGCTACAATGAAGAACCAAGACAAGTGGTTCATGTTCAGTGAAGATGAACATAAAGTAGTTGAAAATCATGTAACTACAAGGTAAGGAGTTAATCTTACCAAATTATTTTTCTGTATCCCTCTTTCCTAAATCCTGTAGACTTGCTGCTACAGTGGTTTTCTGTCACCGGCGTCTTTCCGTTAGTTACCCCATCTGATATTTTATGCTGTACAGTGTACACCCATTAATTCTGGTAAAAAGAACTCATATTTGTATGTGTTGCTATGAGCCTATGATTAGGCAATTTAATATGATATAGTAATGCAATTGAAGCATAATGCTATGAAGTAGCATTTTCTAAAAAATGATCATTTTTTTATGTCTTGCAGTGTGCTGTCAAAAGACTTTTCTTGGCAGTACATTCTCATATATTCTTGTAAAGTAATAGCCGGCAGTCACCATGGTCAGTATTTCTTCTGGAGAGCTGCTATCTGTACGATCAAATTTCGTACGATCTTTGTACGACCAGACTCGTTTGGTGTTGTGGGCCCAAACATCGGGAAACGGGCCTCTCTCTGGTCGTATGAAAAAAAGTCGTATGCAAAGCAGTTTCGTTTCTTCTGCATGTCACCTACCAGGCTACCACCCTCCTGCTAGTGTGATCCGATGTTTTCATTACCCGCTGTTCAGGCCTTCAGGGACATTTTGGGTTGGGGGTATTCCACCATCCCATGTGGGAACTAACAGATGAAGTAATTATGATTGGTGGTATGATTATTTTGTAGAAAGGTTACTGATTTACTTTGAAAGGATTGGCCAAATATGCTTAGGTGACAAAATTTACTACCTGCGGCTTTGGGATGCTTGAATAATGTAGTCTGGAGCTCCTAAACGTATTGTTGATACCTTACTTCAAGGATTTGTGGTCTTTGTTCCATTTTGGAAATCTATAGCCTGAGGCTTAGTTCTGTACATTTGGTCTCAAGATATAAGTATCTTTGAATATGTTCTGTAAAGCCATGCTCAGTTTGTTCATATCTGTCTTGTTTTTTTTTTCCTATAAACACTTCTTCATTCAAGCAAGTTATACTTTGAGCATGATTGGACTTCTGGCTGATGATGTGTTCAGTCTTTTCTTCACTGCATAGAATTGATGTGTCAATATGCTCAATTTCTTTTGGTGTTAACAAATTTCTTATTTAGATTGGGCTGGATATTTTGTTTTCTCGTTTTCTAGTCCGAGAAGTATTGCCAGCTCAGTAAGTTGGCCTTCTTTTTAATCAATATAGTAGTAAAACTGTTGGCTGACCCAGTATCTTGTTGCGACTGTTTAAAATAGGTCCCATCGCCCATGGAGAAAGGATAACCGGGTGTAATGATTTACAGATCCCAATCTCCTGCTGTTTTAACTGCTGATGGTATTCATTTGTCCTTTCTATGTGCCTTTCTTTTTATGTGTTCCAGGATACACCACATTTCCTTTCATGTGAAATGGAAATAAAAGTTATTTTACAACCGCATCGTCACTATTTATGTTCTAACAGCAAAGCATATATAAACCACCAGTGTTGACTCTGTTGTGCTTATCAACCTGATGAGTGTTCACTTACGGTTACAACTTGGTAGGAACTAGGGTTCTACCCGGTCGGGGGCGTAGATTATAGGGGAAGGAGGAAGATGGGCGAGGGCGAGGCCGCGGTGGCCGGCGGTTGGGCGCCGTCCCGCGCGGTTGAGGGCGGCGGCGATGGCAAGGCGGCGGCTAGGGTTCTAGGGTTCCGGCTCCTCTGGGAGCCGGGCAATAGTTATGACTTATTGCTTAATCTCAAAAGGTGTCCTTACATCTGTTTATATAACCTCAAGGCTAGGAAAAATAAAACAACTTGGGCTAAGCCCCTAACTTAAACGCGCCCAGTGGGCCTCTTCCGGGTATAGGAGACCCCGGTCATAACATCTCTCCCCGCCTGCGCAAACAGCTCGTCCTCGAGCTGGAAGTCTGGATAGTGACTGTGAAACTCGTCGCGCTGCTCCCATGTGGCCTCCTCCTCTGGAAGACCTTCCCACTGGATCAAGACGTACCACACCCCGCGACGCAGCTGGGCCTTCAACGCCTTGGATGGTCCAGGAAGCAAGCGCCCGTCGGAAGTCGGAGGGAGCGCCGGCGTGGCCGTCGGTGGCTCCCCCTTGTAAGGCTTGAGCAGCCCTACATGGAAGACGTCGTGGATGCGGGCACCCATCGGAAGCTGTAGGCGGTAAGCCACCTTTCCAATGCGCTCCAGCACGGAAAATGGTCCCGCGTAGCGAGGATCTAGCTTGCGCTTCGCGCGCGGGTCAAGAGACTGAGTCGAGCGGTGAAGAAGGCGTAGCCAGACCCAATCGCCCACCGCGAACTCCGCCTCGCGGTGATGGCCGTCATAATAGTGCTTGGCCAGCTGCTGGGCCTGCAGGAGACGCTGCCGCACCTCGGCAAGCATCTCATCGCGGCTGCGAAGATCTCCATCCGCCTCCGTCCGAGCGAACGCCGGGTCAACCGGCAGGATCGCCGGGGGTGGCCTGCCGTAAACCACCTCGAACGGGGTGGCGCGTAGGGCGGAGTGGTAAGAGGTGTTGTAGCAGTACTCCGCCCATGCGAGCCAGTCCACCCAAGCGCGAGGACGATCACCTGTGACACAACGCAGATACATGGCAATCACCTTATTAACCACCTCGGATTGGCCGTCCGTCTGAGGATGGAAGGCGGTGCTCAGGCGGAGCTGCACGCCCGCCATGCGGAAGAGGTCGCGCCACACATGGCCCGTGAAGACCGGGTCTCGGTCGCTGACAATCGAAGAAGGGAACCCATGGAGGCGGACGATGCCGTCGAAGAAGGCCCTGGCCACGGATGCGGCAGTGTAAGGATGGCCGAGCGGGATAAAGTGTGCGTACTTGGAGAATCGGTCGACCATCGTGAGGATGACAGACTTGCCGCCCACCTTGGGAAGGCCCTCAATGAAATCCATGGAAATGTCGGCCCAGACCTGAGAGGGTACCTCCAACGGCTGCAGGAGCTCGGCCGGTCGCAATGTCTGCGTCTTGTTGTGCTGGCAGGTCACACAAGAGCGCACCCAATCCTGGACCAGAGCACGGTCACCTGGGATGTAGAAGTCGGCGCGTAGACGATGGAGGGTCTTCTGCACCCCCTCGTGGCCGGCCGAATGAGCCAGCTTGAGCACCTGGTGACGGAGATCATCGTGGTCCGGCACGAAGACACGGCGGCCATGAAGAAGCAAGCCATCCGTCACGCGCCATGGCTCCTCTAAGTCGCCAGCCTCCAAGCGCTGCCGAAGGAGCTGGGCGTCGGGTGCATCCGTGGTAGCCCTGCGAATGTCGGCGAAGAGGGCGAAGGAGGGCTCGGAGCGAATGCAGAGCACCACCCTCGCGGCGGCGCCGACAGCTGTGTCCTCGGTGTCGCGGCGGGACAGGGCATCGGCCACGGTGTTGAGGCGGCCCGGGCAGTACTCGACGGTGAAGTCGAAGCCAAACAGCTTGCTGATCCACTGGTGTTGCGGCACGGTAGAGAGCCTCTGATCCAACAAGAACTTGAGGCTGTAGTGATCCGTCCGAATCCAGAAGGACCGGCCCCAAAGATAGGGCCGCCAGTGGCGCACGGCCTGAACCAAGCCAATGAGCTCCCTCTCATAAGCCGCGAGCTTGAGATGGCGCGCGGCGAACGGCCTGCTGAAAAATGCAAGCGGCCCGTCACCCTGATGAAGGACGGCGCCGAACCCCACACCGGAGGCGTCGCAGTCCACGAGGAACGGCCGGTCGAAGTCCAGCATCCGGAGGACGGGGCCCGTCGTGAGGGCCCCCTTGAGGGCCTCGAATGCCTCGGTCGCCTCGGCGTCCCAAGCGAAGGCATCGCGACGCAGGAGGCGCGTGAGTGGAGATGCTATGAGGCCGAACTCCCGGATAAACTTCCGGTAATATCCCGCGAGGCCCAGGAAGCCGCGGAGAGCCCGCGGTGAGTGGCGTCGGCCAGGCTGCGACGACCGCCACCTTGTCGGCGTCCATAGCGACGCCGTCGGCCGAGATGACGTGGCCGAGGTAGGCGACTGACGGCGTGCCAAACGAGCACTTCGAGCGCTTAAGATGAAGATGATGCGCTCGAAGCTCGTTGAAGACGATGGCGACATGCTGAAGGTGCTCCGCCCACGAGGCGCTGTAGATAAAAATATCATCAAAGAAAATGAGCACAAACCGACGCAAGTAAGGGCGGAGTACGTCGTTCATCAAGGCCTGGAAGGTCGCCGGGGCGTTGGAGAGGCCAAAAGGCATCACCAAAAACTAGAAGTGGCCGTGATGAGTCCGAAACGCCGTCTTGGCGATGTCGTCCAGGTGCATCCGCACCTGGTGGTACCCCGAATGAAGGTCGAGCTTGGTGAAGAAGCGCGCTCCATGTAGCTCGTCCAGGAGCTCGTCAACCACCGGGATAGGAAACTTGTCCTTGAGCGTCATGGCGTTAAGGGCGCGGTAGTCGATGCAGAAACGCCACGTGCCATCCGACTTGCAGACGAGGAGGACCGGCGTCGAGAATGGTGAAGTGGAGATCCGAATGATGCCCAATGCGAGCATGAGTGCGCACTGCCGCTCCAGTTCGTCCTTCTGCAACTGGGGATAGCGGTAGGGACGTACCGCCACCGGGGCCGTGCCCGGAAGTAGATGAATGCGGTGATCGTACTCCTGGGCTGGCGGAAGGCCCTGAGGCTCGGCGAAGAGGTCATCGTGTTGCTGCAGGAGGTGATCCAGCAAGGGGTGCTCGGGCTCGGTCGCAGCTGCGGCTAGCTGCAGGCGTGGAGTCGCTGGGGGCGCGCCAGCTGCGCCCTCCCACTGGATCCGGCGGCCCTCGCGCCAGAATGGCATCGTCATGGCTTCGAAGTCCCATAGGATGGGACCGAGGGTCCGTAAGAAGTCGACTCCGAGGATGAAGTCGAAACAGCCCAAGTCGGTGCCGGCACACATGATAGAGAACTGCTCGTCGCCGATAGTGATGGGCACGCGGTGTGCCAGTCCATGGCAGCGGAGTCGGTCGCCGTTGGCCACGGTGACCCTGAGGTTCTCGTCGCCCGTGGGTTGGAGAGCCAAGCGTCGCATCGTCGCCTCGGGTAGGAAGTTATGCGTGGATCCCGTATCCACGAGCGCCACCAGGCGCTTCCCGTGAATCATCACCGGTAAGAGCATCGTCCGGTCGTCCCTGAGGCCGGCAAGCACATGGAGGGAAACCACGAGAGCCGTCGCTGGGGCTGGTGCCTGCGCTACCTCGGCGGCGGCCGGGGCGCCCGAGTCGCCGGTCCCCTCAGCGGGTGTGTCCTCCTCCACGTAGTCGGCCGTCTCCAAGTAGAAGAGGCGCGGGCAGACATGACCCGGCACATATGGTTCGTCGCAGTTGTAGCACAATCCCTGGCGACGGCGCTCGAGCTGTTCGGCCGGGGTAAGCCGGCGAAAGGGTCGTGTCGCTGTCGGGGTAGGAGCCGCGGCAGTGGCCGGGGGCGGCCGGCCCGGCGCTGTCGGAGGTAGTCGGGCGGGCTGGCGGGCGCTCCGAGACGGTGTGGCCTGCTACAGGGCCTGCACGCGGCGCTCGAAGGCGCGGGCGTAGTACATGGCCGACTGCAGGTCCTGCGGGCCCCGAAGCTCCACGTCCACGCGAATGTGATCCGGTAGGCCCCCGATGAAGAGCTCGGCCCGCTGTCGGGCGGACACGTCTGGCGCGTGGCAAGCCAGGGCCTGGAAGCGGTCGGCGAAATCCTGGACGGTGGAGGTGAAAGGCAAACGGCCGAGTTCGGCCAGTCGGCTGCCCCGTATAGGCGGCCCGAAGCGGAAGAGGCAGAGCTCCCGGAAGCGCTCCCAGGGGGGCATGCCGCCCTCGTCCTGCTCGAGGGCGTAGTACCATGTCTGCGCAGCGCCACGGAGGTGGTAGGAGGCGAGCCAGGTGCGGTCGGAAGCAAGTGTGCGCTGCCCCCGAAAAAACTGCTCACACTGATTGAGCCAGTTGAGCGGGTCCTCGGTGTCGTCGAAGGTGGCGAAGTCGAGCTTCGCGAAGCGCGGAGGCGTCTGGGTATGGCCGGCGGGACCGTAGGGCTCGGCGGAGCGGAGCGGCGAAGAGGATGGTGCGGTGGTCATAGGCGGCCCGTCGAAACTCATGTGGAGCCCCGCGGAGGCAGAGGGCCCGCCGTTGCACGGCAGGGATGGCGCCGGCTGGTCCCCGGCCGTGGTGTAGACTGGCGGTGGTGACGATCCGGTGACCCAGGCCGGCAGCTGGGATGGCGATGACGGGAAGCGGACGTGCTGGATTGGCACGCCCGGCGCGGAGGGCGCCGGCCTGGTACTGAAGGGAGATGACGGCGGCAGCAGCAGCGGCGGCTGCGCTGGCATGGTGGCGGCAGCGGCCAATGCGGCCAGGGAGGCCCCGTGGCTGCCGCTCGTTGCAGCGGTAGGGTTGGCTGCAGCGCCCCCCCCGAGCGCCGCGGTGTGCCCGGCCGGCGGCGCCTGCCAGGGCAGGAGGAGGGAGGCGGCTGTGGCAGCGGCTTGCGGTGCCGGCGGAAGCCCGTAGGGGCCCGCCAGATACAGGCGGATGCCTTGGACCGCCGTGGCGAGATCCCGGAGGGCACCGGTGACCTCTTCCGGCGTGAAGATGGTGGGGGTTGGCGCGGCGGTGGTAGCGGGCGGCGGTGGTGGCGGCCCGCTCGCCGGAGTGGCCAGCGGGGCGGTGGTGGAGATGGTAGGCAGCGGCGGTGGTGGTGGTGCAGAGGACATGATCGCCCTGGAGCTAGATGATACCAAAGTGGTAGGAACTAGGGTTCTACCGGGTCGGGGGCGTAGATTATAGGGGAAGGAGGAAGATGGGCGAGGGTGAGGCCGCGGTGGCCGGCGGCTGGGCGCCGTCCCGCGCGGTTGAGGGCGGCGGCGATGGCAAGGCGGCGGCTAGGGTTTTAGGGTTCCGGCTCCTCTGGGAGCCGGGCAATAGTTATGACTTATTGCTTAATCTCAAAAGGTGTCCTTACATCTGTTTATATAACCTCAAGGCTAGGAAAAATAAAACAACTTGGGCTAAGCCCCTAACTTAAACGCGCCCAGTGGGCCTCTTCCGGGTATAGGAGACCCTGGTCATAACACAACTCAACTTCACCGGAAACATACGTAAAAGATAACATCGGAGATGTAAAGAAATTTGCACACTCCATTGCTTCTTTAAACCCCTTGCCATGCTATAGCAGGAAGAAGCTAGTGCGTTGAACAGAATATCACCTATGGTAGGATTGCTGCTATAGTCCGGAAACATAACTTTTAGCTAGTCTACATAAGTATTTAGGATAAACCCATATTTTATATGCCACCGTACAGCTATTCATCGCATGAAAGTATGAAACTGCATAGCTACGTATTTATCCTATTAGAATTTTGTAATGTTTGTTTCTCTTAAGTATTAAGAAGTTCATAGTGGGAGCTGTGATTATTTTCATCTTCTTTTGATGTTCTGTTTTGGCAGGTGAATGACACCCCAGATGACAGATTTTCTGTAGGAAAGGTATACAGCTGCAGAGCAACCAACATTTCTCGAAGATTAGGTCACAACATTTGGAAAGGAACTGTGTGGCATGTTTTTTTTGCCCCTATGGGAACGCAGCAAGACTTTGTAGCACCTTCAAATGTACTCCGTATTTCTCCCGGGATGTTTTGAAATTAAGAGAAAGCTAGAGTATGCAGCTTTCTGAAATTTATCATTAGCATTTGAATTGTCGTACAGCCAAATTTTCTTGCAGTATCGTATTACAGTTTAGCCACACATAAGTCAGCTGATTTTCGAATTTAGGGTCAGCCTATTTTTAAATGAAGGAGAAGGAAGGGGCTTGCTGTCATCATCCCAGTATGTATCTTAGGGTTTTGGGCAGGGGGTGGTGGGGCTGGGGTTTTGGGTAGGGGTGGTGGGGCTGGCATGCTTTTTCAGTTTTTCGTCTTCTTATTTCTTTAGCTGCACAAATCAGCGCTGGCCGAACAGCGTGCTTCATGCCCTGGGACTGATGCCAACTCCAGCGCATGACTTCAAACGGACGTTTGTTTTGTCCGATTTCGTCAGTTGGGTAGGGCAATGGGGTCGTGTCCGGGCCTGTCTTGAGATGCGGTGGTCGTGCGCCCAACGCGCGGATGCATCCTTTGCCTTATCCTGCCCGTCTCCTATTTGAAACATCAACCGAAAATAGCACGCCCTAGTTTAGGCCAGTGGCCCTAGTTCATGTCGGCAACAGAGCCAGCGGCGTACACGTTCTCGCTGGCAATATAGCCAGCGGCCGACAACACAATCAGCCTTCAAAATGAATAGGTTTGTCGCTGGCAACACAACCAGCCTTCAAAATGAATGTGTTTCTTGCCGGCACGCGGTCCACCAAAATAAATGTGTTTCTTGTCGGCACGCGGTCCAACGGTCGGCACCCATGCCAGCCTCCAAAAAAGAACGGCCACGGCCGATCAGACGACCTAGTTCAGGCCGTCGGCGTCGAACATCTCCTTCTGCCTGGCCTCGAACCAGCTCCTCGTCTTCTCGCTCATCTTGGTCAAGTCCATGCTCATGATCGCAAGGACCACCTCCTTTGCTTTGGTTGCGGCATTGGTGGCCTCGATGTCGAGCTGCCTCTGCCTGGCCGTGACATTGGCGGCCTCGATGTCGAGCTGCCTTTGCCTGGACGCCTCCTCCATGTCGATCTTCCTCTTCTTGGCCGCCTCCTCCATCTCAAGCTTCTTTCTTTGAAGCTCTAGGTATTGCTTCATTTGCTCGTCCTTGCTTTGTCGTTTCCTCTCGTCCTTCACATCCTTTCGAGACATCATGTCATGCAAAGTCTCATACAAGGCCATGGATGACGCATCACGTATGTCATCCACCTTGGAGTTGGTCTTGCCCCTCGGCCTCTTCAACGCCTCACCATCTCCACCTCCGGCCAACGCGACCGGCTTCTTGCCTCTCTTCCATTGAAGTTCACGGTACTGATCCATGAACTTAGGACAATTGTTGATGATCGTCCAACAATGCGTAAGAGTGAATGACTTGTCATTGTGTCGGGCCTTGAATGCTTCCAAAGATTGAAATGCCTACACCACCCGATCAACAACAATTGAACATTTAAACATACAGAATGCCGAAGTCTCATGGGCCGTAGCAACGAAAGAACTAGGATGAGGAGAGCATACCATGTCACCAATGCCGAGACCACTCACGGGCCGTGCTTCAACGCTCTCAAGGGCGGCACAATACTTGTTGCATTGTTGCTGGATGAACATCCACCTCTTTTGAATCAAGGTGATGCCACGGTCGCTCGTAAATTGGTAGGGCTCAAACAACTTTCTTTCAAGGAATGTTTTGTGAACTCTTGTCCAAAAAACAATTTCCTTTTGTTGCGCACCGGTCCTCGGATCTTGGCTAATCTCCATCCAACATCGGCAAATCAACTTATCCTCATCTTGTGTGTATGAACCCGTACGAATGCTCTTCCTTTTGTTTTGCGCTTCCGATCTTTGGGTCAGCTCGTCGATGAACAATGGCTCGCCCGAAATGTCAATATCAATGACTTCTTCTTCATCACCATCACCTTCGACGTAGATGTCATCGTCTTCATGCCACGAGTCAGCATGGTCGTAGTCAGCACGGTCGTGGGGATCTTCATCGGCAACGTACTGGGCGCGGCCATCCTGACTTTGGGTCTCCTCGGGATCGTAGGCACCGCCATGCCCACCCTCATAGATCACATTCTGCATGTACTGGCTGTAGAAAGGGTCGTCTATCGTTGGCGTTGGTGTTGGCATTTCGTCGAACAGGACGCGGGGCGACGGCATGTTGGCCGTAGACGTCGGTCGTGCTTGCTTTCTTTGCATCTCGACGGATGGTCGACGGCCGCTGCTCGACCCCGGCGTGACGTTGAGGTCGATGATGGCCGAGGGGCGCGGGGTGGACGGCGCGATCATGCCAACGTCCGACGACCCCGAAAAATGGGTCTGGCCGTCGTGCCTTGGCGGGGGGAAGCCGGGCGAGATAGGCGTGGTCCACGACTGGCAGTGCGTAGGCCTGGCGACCGAAGAGCCTGTGCTCGCCGGGTCGATGGCCGCTGCAGAGAAACCCGTCGGATGGTAAATGCCAAGCATGAGGAGGGCGTGCTCTTTGTTGACGATGGCCTCCTTCTTCTCGACCTCAGCCTTGCGCCGCGCGGCCTCCATCGCATCGTGCTCGGCGACGAACTTGGCCGCGGCAGTCTTGTCATTGATGGCCGCCCTTCGGTTCCTCCTCTTCGTCGATTCCGTGTCCAACTTGGCGAGCTCCTCCGACGTGTATTCCGGCCGCGGCTTCCTTGCACCCTTGTCCGCCTTCTTCTTCACCTTTTCGGGCGGGTCGACGGCCAGGCCACCGGAATTCGGCTGGGCGTCGGCCATGGACGGGGAGGGTGGGGGGATGGGGGAGGGTTTGGGGAGGAAATGACGCCATATGGGGCGGGAGGGGGGGGGTTGCTTTGTGCCACCGATGCGCGGGCCAGGGGAGGACAAGTGCGGGCATCCCGCCCTTCCGCACGCTGTCCGTTTCATCCCAAAAGCGGCGCAAACTTGGGCCTGGATGGGTTGAAAGCGGAAAGAAAACGGACATAAGTCCATTTGCGCCCGCGCGCTGGGCCTTTTGATTTGTCCGTTTTGCTCCAAACGGACGCACCAGGACAAGATGGAATCGCGCGCTGGAGTTGGCCTGACAGAGCTGCCGGATGCACCTCAAAGCCTTTTTTCTCCTTTCAACTGCCATCTAGGCCATCCTTTTAACACTACACAACTCTTGTTCTTCTCTAGCAACCCCACCCTGCACCTCAACCGGCCAAACGCTCATACCCCCTTCGCCTTGGACGCCATTGTTGCGTCATTTCGGCTTTCTACCATTCTGTTCGAGGCTTTGCTGTCACCTTGTTGCGCTCGTCATTGCACCGTCATCTTTACTCTTGACGCTAACACGTAATTAGAACAAAACTTCAATTCAAGCATCATGTACAGAGTAAAAACACATAAAAAAGGTGTCACTTCTTGTTGTGATACTGACATTTGAGACCACCGCGTTGTCAACATAATCAAATCAATAAACGAGAGAACTGTACAAGGAAAAGCAGACACCGACAACCTAGCAGGTTAAACATGGTCCTACACAAGCAATTGCCTCCTTGTTTCTCGCACTAGTCATTTTGACAGCCGTTAGATTCAAATCCAACTGCTGGTGTGCGCCTTCAGTCTCCCGTCTTCTTCCTCCACCCACCCAAACTAGCTCCAGCCGGACCGTCTGCTTCCAGCCCCCACGTGGGCAACGACGCTGCCGTGAAGCGCGTCCAATGCCATCCTTTTAACCCCCGTACACATGTTCTTCTTGTTTGTGTTACCCAACTTCTTAACACGTTCCTCTGGTTTGCTTTTTGAGTTCACGCATCGCCTATCTGATGGATCCAGCAGATATCATAGACTGACATCTGGTACCTAGAAGTCATTAGCTTGTTTTTAAATCGAGCAAGTATCAACTGCATTGGGCGTACGCTACCCATGTTTTGTTTTTCCTTAGAACACGACCACCCATAAAAAATGCACAACCTGACTTTATTTTTATTTTTAAAGAATGCCCAATTGCAAATCTTTCAAGAGTAGGAATTTATTTGAACCTTGAAGGTTAGTGTTTTTAGATTGCCCCCTAAGCAAATGGACTGTAAATTTTTTAAAAGAAGTAGGATGTAGTTTCACCATATATCTGGGACCCACCTTTCCCTAAAACAACATTGAGACCCATGTGGTTGAAGCAGATGCAAGTCCTTGTCAACGCTGTCGCTTTTTTTCTTTTCATTTTTTTAGGAAAGGAGGATGCACCCCCGGTCTCTGCATCTGGATAATGCATACGGTCATATTATTTATTATTCACAAAGACCTTACAAAGTAATATATCAGTAAGCCCGAAGTCACCATCTAGACGACACCTGTCGCTACTCCTATCTTGTTGATGAAGGGGTGCCGAATGTCTGGGCCAAATATCAAACAGACATTGCACTGAAGCCTAACATATAAAGCGGGACGCCCCATCGAAGTCACATAGGCGAGACTGGGTAACACTCCGGCCCGACGCACTCTCAATGAGTACCACACGCACACATTGCAAGGGCCGTCACCTCCGTCTTCCATCGATCCATCCTCAAAGCAGATACTGACGCATCGACCTTGTCAGGCCTCTCTGCCATCGACGCCACCACAACGCCAGATAACACCGTCTTCCTGCGCGTGTCCATCGCCACACATCTGACGCTGAGCCTCCACTGCTCCACGCTACCGAGAACCGCCGCCATGAATATGTAGAAAGAAACATCGCTCCATCGAAGAAGCCGTCCACTGGTCCCTCGAACCCGAGTGCACCTCCAAGAATGCCGCCCCTGAAGGAAATATGCCCTAGAGGCAATAATAAAGTTGTTATTTATATTTCCTTATATCATGATAAATGTTTATTATTCATGCTAGAATTGTATTAACCGGAAACTTAGTACATGTGTGAATACATAGACAAAACAGAGTGTCCCTAGTATGCCTCTACTAGACTAGCTCATTGATCAAAGATGGTTATGTTTCCTAACCATAGACATGAGTTGTCATTTGATCAACGGGATCACATCATTAGGAGAATGATGTGATGGACAAGACCCATCCGTTAGCATAGCACTATGATCGTTTAGTTTTACTGCTATTGCTTTCTTCATGACTTATACATGTTCCTATGACTATGAGATTATGCAACTCCCGAATACCGTAGGAACACCTTGTGTGCTATCAAACGTCACAACGTAACTGGGTGATCATAAAGATGCTCTACAGGTGTCTCCGAAAGTATTCGTGGTGTTGGCATAGATCAAGATTAGGATTTGTCACTCCGAGTGTCGGAGAGGTATCTCTGGGCCCTCTCGGTAACACACATCACAATAAGCCTTGTAAGCAAAAGACTAATGAGTTAGTCACGAGATGATGTGTTACGGAACGAGTAAAGAGACTTGCCGGTAACAAGATTGAACTAGGTATAGAGATACCGACGATCGAATCTCGGGCAAGTAACATACCGTTTGACAAAAGGAACAACGTATGTTGTTATGCGGTTCTGACCGATAATAGATCTTCGTAGAATATGTAGGAGCCAATATGAACATCCAGGTTCCGCTATTGGTTATTGACCGGAGATGAGTCTCGGTCATGTCTACATAGTTCTCGAACCCGTAGGGTCCGCACGCTTAACGTTTGATGACGATCGGTATTATGAGTTTATGAGTATTGATGTATCGAAGGTAGTTCGGAGTCCCGGATGAGATCACGGACATGACGAGGAGTCTCGAAATGTCCGAGACATAAAGATTGATATATTGGACGACTATATTCGGACACCGGAAGTGTTCCGGAAAAGTTTCGGATTTATCGGGATTGCCGGGGGGGGGGTTACCGGAACCCCCTACGAGAGGGGATGGTCCATAGTGGGCCTAAAGGGAAAGAGAGAGGCAGCCCATAGGGCTGGCCGGTGCCCCCACCTAGGGTTCCTAGTTGGACTAGGATTGGGGGGGGGGGGCGCCACCTCTCCTATTTCTTTCCCCCTTCCTTCTTTTGGTGAATCCTACTAGGAATAGGATTGCAATCCTATTCCTAGTAGGAGTCCACTCCTAGCCGCACCAGGAAGGGCCGGCCGGCCTCCCTCCCTTGCTCCTTTATATACGGGGGCAGGGGGGCACCCAAAGACACACAAGTTGAATTGTTTTAGCCGTGTGCGGTGCCCCCCTCCACAGAATCACACCTCGGTCATACCGTCACGGAGCTTAGGCGAAGCCCTGCGCCGGTGAACACATCATATCCGTCACCACGCCGTCGTGCTGACGAAACTCTCCCGTGAAGCTCAACTGGATCAAGAGCTCGTGGGACGTCATCAAGCTGAACGTGTGCTGAACGCGGAGGTGCCGTACGTTCGGTGCTTGATCGGTTGGATCGCGAAGAAGTTCGACAACATCAACCGCGTCACTTGACGCTTCCGCTCCCGGTCTACGAGGGTACGTAGACACACTCTCCCCTCTCGTTGCTATGCATCTGGTAGATAGATCTTGCGTGATCGTAGGAAAATTTTAAAATACTACGTTCCCCAACAGTGGCATCAAGAGCCAGGTCTATGCGTAGATGATATGCACGAGTAGAACACAATGAGTTGTGGGCGATACTATTCATACTGCTTACCAGCATGTCATACTTTGCTTCGGCGGTATTGTGAGATGAAGCGGCCCGGACCGACATTACGCGTACGCTTACGCGAGACTGGTTTCACCGTTACGAGCACTCGTTGCTTAAAGGTGACTGGCGGGTGTCTGTCTCTCTCACTTTAGCTGAATCAAGTGTGGCTACGCCCGGTCCTTGTGAAGGTTAAAACAGCACATACTTGACGAAACATCGTTGTGGTTTTGTATGCGTAGGTAAGAACGGTTCTTGCTAAAGCCCGTAGCAGCCACGCAAAACTTGCAACAACAAAGTAGAGGACGTCTAACTTGTTTTTGCAGGGCATGTTGTGATGTGATATGGTCAAGACATGATGAGTTATACGGTTTTTGTATGAGATGATCATGTTTTGTGAGGGTGATCATGACGGTGCTTTGGAGATGGAGATCAAAAGCACAAGATGATGATGGCCATATCATGTCACATATTTTGATTGCATGTGATGTTTATCTTATTATGCTTCTTATTTTGCTTAGAACGACGTTAGCATTATAAGATGATCCCTTACTAAATTTCAAGGTATAAGTGTTCTCCCTGAGTATGCACCGTTGCGAAAGTTCGTCGTGCCGAGACACCACGTGATGATCGGGTGTGATAAGCTCTACGTTCAAATACAACGGGTGTAAGCCAGTTTTGCACACGCAGAATACTCGGGTTAAACTTGACAAGCCTAGCATATGCAGATATGGCCTCGGAACACTGGAGACCGAAAGGTCGAGCGTGAATCATATACTCCCTCCGTCCCAAAATAAGTGACGCAAAAATGACTCAACTTTGTATTAACTTTAGTACAAAGTTGAGTCATTTTTGCGTCACTTATTTTGGGACGGAGGAAGTAGTAGATATGATCAACATAAGATGTTCACCATTGAAACTACTCCATCTCACGTGATGATCGGACATGGTTTAGTTGATTTGGATCACGTGATCATTTAGATGACCAGAGGGATGTCTATCTAAGTGGGAGTTCTTAAGTAATATGATTAAATTGAACTTTAATTTATCATGAACTTAGTCCTGATAGTATTAGCATATCTATGTTGTAGATCAATAGCTCGCGATGTTGCTCCCCATTTATTTTTCATATGTTCCTAGAGAAAACCAAGTTGAAAGATGTTAGTAGCAATGATGCGGAATTGTTCCGTGATCTGAGGATTATCCTCATTGCTGCACAGAAGAATTATGTACTTGATGCACCGCTAGGTGACAGACCTATTGCAGGAGCAGATGTAGACGTTATGAACGTTTTGACAAAAGCTCGATATGATGACTACTTGATAGTTTAAGTGCACCATGCTTTACGGCTTAGAACCGGGACTTCAAAAACGTTTTGAACGCCACAGAGCATATAAGATGTTCCAAGAGTTGAAATTAGTATTTCATACTCATGCCCGTGTCAAGAGGTATAAGACCTCTGACAGTACTTTGCCTACAAGATGGAGGAGAATAGCTCAACCAGTGAGCATGTGCTCAGATTGTCTGGGTACTGTAATTGCTTTAATCAAGTGGGAGTTAATCTTCCAGATAAGATAGTAATTGACAAAGTTCTCTAGTCACTATCACCAAGTTAGTAGAACTTCGTGATGAACTATAATATGCAAGGGATGACGAAAGGAATTCCCAGCTCTTCGCGATGCTGAAGTCGGCGAAGGTAGAAATCATGAAAAAGCATCAAGTGTTGATGGTTAACAAGACCACTTGTTTCAAGTAAAGGGCAAAGGGATAGAAGGGGAACTTCAAAAAGAATGACAAGCAAGTTGTCACTCCCATGAAGAAACCCAAAGCTAAACTCAAGCCTGAAACTAAGTGCTTCTACTACAAAGGAAATGGTCACTGGAAGTGGAACTGCCCTAGATATTTGGCGGATAAGAAGGATGGCAAAGTGAACAAAGGTATATTTGATATACAGATTATTGATGTGTATTTTACTAGTGTTCATAGCAACCCCTCGGTATTTGATATTGGTTCAGTTGCTAAAGAGTAGTAACTCGAAATGGGAGTTGCATAATGAACAGAAACTAGTTAAAGGATGAAGTGACGATGTGTATTGGAAGTAGTTCCAAGATTGATATGATCTTCATCGCACACTCCCTATACTTTCGGGATTAGTGTTGAACCTAAATAAGTGTTATTTGGTGTTTGTGTTGAGCATGAATATGATTTGATCATGTTTATTGCAATACGGTTATTCATGTAAGTTAGAGAATAATTGTTGTTCTGTTTACATGAATAAAACCTTTTATGGTCATACACCCAATGAAAATAGTTTGTTGGATCTCGATCGTGTGATACACATATTCATAATATTGAAGCCAAAAATATGCAAGGTTAATAATGATAGTGAAACTTATTTGTGGCACTGCCGTTTAGGTCATATTGGTGTAAAGCGCATGAAGAAACTCCATAATGATGGACTTTTGGAATCACTTGATTATGAATCACTTGGTGCTTGCGAACCATGCCTCATGGGCAAGATGACTAAAACTCCGTTCTCCGGAACTATGGAGCGAGCAACATATTTGTTGGAAATCATACATACTGATGTATGCGGACCAATGAGTGTTGAAGCTCGCGGCGGGTATCGTTATTTTCTGACCTTCACTGATGATTTGAGCAGATATAGGTATATCTACTTAATGAAGCACAAGTCTGAAACATTTGAAAAGTTCAAAGAATTTCAGAGTGAAGTAGAGAATCATCGTAACAAGAAAATAAAGTTTCTACGATCTGATCGTGGAGGAGAATATTTGAGTTACGAGTTTGGTCTTCATTTGAAACAATGTGGAATAGTTTCACAGCTCACGCCACACGGAACACCACAGCATAATGGTGTATCCGAACGTCGTAATCGTACTTTATTGGATATGGTGCGATCTATGATGTCTCTTACCGATTTACCACTATCGTTTTGGGTCATGCATTAGAGACAGCTGCATTCACGTTAAATAGGGCACCATCTAAATCCGTTGATAGGACACCTTATGAACTATGGTTTGGCAAGAAACCAAAGTTGTCGTTTCTTAAAGTTTGGGACTGCGATGCTTATGTGAAAAAAAAACCTTCAAACTGATAAGCTCGAACACAAGTCGGAAAAATGTGTCTTCATAGGATACCCAAAAGAGACTGTTGGGTACACCTTCTATCACAGATCCGAAGGCAAAATATTCGTTGCTAAGAACGGATCCTTTCTAGAAAAAGAGTTTCTCTCGAAAGAAGTGAGTGGGAGGAAAGTAGAACTTGATGAGGTAATTGTACCTTCTCCCGGATTGGAAAGTAGTACATCACAGAAAATTGTTCTAGTGATTTCTACACCAATCAGTGAGGAAGTTAATGATAATGATCATGAAACTTCGGATCAAGTTTCTGCTGAACGTCGTAGATCAACCAGAGTACGTTCCGCACCAGAGTGGTACGGCAACCCAGTTCTGGAAATCATGTTACTAGAACATGATGAACCTACGAACTATGAGGAAGCGATGATGAGCCCAGATTCCGCAAAATGGCTTGAAGCCATAAAATCTGAGATGGGATCCATGTATGAGAACAAAGTGTGGACTTTGGTTGACTTGCCCGATGATCGGCAAGCCATCGAAAATAAATGGATCTTCAAGAGGAAGACCGACGCAGACGGTAATGTTACTGTTTACAAAGCTCGACTTGTTGCGAAAGGTTTTCGACAAGTTCAAGAAGTTGACTACGATGAGACTTTCTCACCTGTAGCGATGCTTAAGTCTGTCCGAATCATGTTAGCAATTGCCGCATTTTATGATTATGAAATCTGGCAAATGGATGTCAAAACTGCATTCCTGAATGGATATCTTAAAGAAGAGTTGTATATGATGCAACCAGAAGGTTTTGTCAATCCAAAAGGTGCTAACAAAGTATGCAAGCTCCAGCGATCCATCTATGGACTGGTGCAAGCATCTCGGAGTTGGAATATACGCTTTGATGAGGTGATCAAAGCATATGGTTTTATACACACTTTTGGAGAAGCCTGTATTTACAAGAAGTGAGTGGGAGCACTACAGCCTTTCTGATAAGTATATGTGCATGACATATTGTCGATCGGAAATGATGTAGAAATTTCTGGAAAGCATAAAGGAGTGTTTGAAAGGAATTTTTCAAAGAAAGACCTTGGTGAAGCTGCTTACATATTGGGCATCAAGATCTATAGAAATAGATCAAGACGCTTGATAAGACTTTCAATAAGTACATACCTTGATAAGATTTTGAAGTAGTTCAAAATAGATCAGTCAAAGAAGAAGTTCTTGCCTGACTTGTAAGGTGTAAAGTTGAGTAAGACTCAAAGCCATACCACGGCAGAAAAATATAGAGAGAATGAAAGTCATTCCCTATGCCTCATCCATAGGTTCTATAAAGTATGCCATGCTGTGTACAAAACACGTTGTGTACCTTGCCATGAGTTTGACAGGGAGGTACAATAGTGATCCAGGAGTAGATCACTGTACAGCGGTCAAAATTATCCTTAGTAATTGGATGACTAAGGAAATGTTTCTCGATTATGGAGGTGATAAAGAGTTCGTCGTAAAGGGTTACGCCGATGCAAGCTTTGACACTAAATCCAGATGACCCTAAGTATCAATCTGGATGCATATTGAAAGTGGGAGCAATTAGCTAGAGTAGCTCCATGCAGAGCATTGTAGACATAGAAATTTGCAAAATACATACGGATCTGAATGTGACAGACCCGTTGATTAAACTTCTCTCACAAGCAAAACATGATCACACCTTATTACTCTTGGGTATTAATCACATAGCGATGTGAACTAGATTATTGACTCTAGTAAACCCTTTGGGTTTTGTCACATGGCGATGTGAACTGTGGGTGTTATTCACATAACGATGTGAACTATCGGTATTAAATCACATGGCGATGTGAGCTAGATTATTGACTCTAGTGCAAGTGGGAGACTGAAGGAAATATGCCCTAGAGGCAATAATAAAGTTGTTATTTATATTTCCTTATATCATGATAAATGTTTATTATTCATGCTAGAATTGTATTAACCGGAAACTTAGTACATGTGTGAATACATAGACAAAACAAAGTGTCCCTAGTATGCCTCTACTAGACTAGCTCATTGATCAAAGATGGTTATGTTTCCTAACCATAGACATGAGTTGTCATTTGATCAACGGGATCACATCATTAGGAGAATGATGTGATGGACAAGACCCATCCGTTAGCATAGCACTATGATCGTTTAGTTTTACTGCTATTGCTTTCTTCATGACTTATACATGTTCCTATGACTATGAGATTATGCAACTCCCGAATACCGTAGGAACACCTTGTGTGCTATCAAACGTCACAACGTAACTGGGTGATCATAAAGATGCTCTACAGGTGTCTCCGAAAGTATTCGTGGTGTTGGCATAGATCAAGATTAGGATTTGTCACTCCGAGTGTCGGAGAGGTATCTCTGGGCCCTCTGGGTAACACACATCACAATAAGCCTTGTAAGCAAAAGACTAATGAGTTAGTCACGAGATGATGTGTTACGGAACGAGTAAAGAGACTTGCCGGTAACAAGATTGAACTAGGTATAGAGATACCGACGATCGAATCTCGGGCAAGTAACATACCGTTTGACAAAAGGAACAACGTATGTTGTTATGCGGTTCTGACCGATAATAGATCTTCGTAGAATATGTAGGAGACAATATGAACATCCAGGTTCCGCTATTGGTTATTGACCGGAGATGAGTCTCGGTCATGTCTACATAGTTCTCGAACCCGTAGGGTCCGCACGCTTAACGTTTGATGACGATCGGTATTATGAGTTTATGAGTATTGATGTACCGAAGGTAGTTCGGAGTCCCGGATGAGATCACGGACATGACGAGGAGTCTCGAAATGTCCGAGACATAAAGATTGATATATTGGACGACTATATTCAGACACCGGAAGTGTTCCGGAAAAGTTTCGGATTTATCGGGATTGCCGGAGGGGGTTACCGGAACCCCCTACGAGAGGGGATGGTCCATAGTGGGCCTAAAGGGAAAGAGAGAGGCAGCCCATAGGGCTGGCCGGCGCCCCCACCTAGGGTTCCTAGTTGGACTAGGATTGGGGGGGGGGGGCGCCACCTCTCCTATTTCTTTCCCCCTTCCTTCTTTTGGTGAATCCTAGTAGGAATAGGATTGCAATCCTATTCCTAGTAGGAGTCCACTCCTAGCCGCACCAGGAAGGGCCGGCCGGCCTCCCTCCCTTGCTCCTTTATATACGGGGGCAGGGGGGCACCCAAAGACACACAAGTTGAATTGTTTTAGCCGTGTGCGGTGCCCCCCTCCACAGAATCACACCTCGGTCATACCGTCGCGGAGCTTAGGCGAAGCCCTGCGCCGGTGAACACATCATATCCGTCACCACGCCGTCGTGCTGACGAAACTCTCCCGTGAAGCTCAACTGGATCAAGAGCTCGTGGGATGTCATCAAGCTGAACGTGTGCTGAACGCGGAGGTGCCGTACGTTCGGTGCTTGATCGGTTGGATCGCGAAGAAGTTCGACAACATCAACCGCGTCACTTGACGCTTCCGCTCCCGGTCTACGAGGGTACATAGACACACTCTCCCCTCTCGTTGCTATGCATCTGGTAGATAGATCTTGCGTGATCGTAGGAAAATTTTAAAATACTACGTTCCCCAACAGCCCCAAGGGGGTAACCACACATGATTGCCGCCATCATCCGATCAATTGATCTAGGGTTTATCCCGGAGGTATTTGATGGAGTTGGGAGCTTCATCTCGATGTCGCCAAATTAATCTGCCAGCCCTAATCGTTGGATTGATATCCACCGGCTATTGTGCTTCTTCAATCTCCCGTCTTCTTCCTCCAGCCGCTCAAACAAGAATGGATGGACCGTCTGTTCCCGCCTCCTGCAGCCAACGGTGCTGCAACGCTCCCCTCGCCGCCCCACCTTACGCACCGCCTACTAGGTCATCCCTCTACCTCCACACATCCTATTATTCTTCAGTTATGGTAGCTCCAGCCCGCACCCAAACCAGTCAACCATCGTACTCCCATCGACAGGGAATACTGTCGCGTCTTCCCTAGCTACGAGTCATCCCCGTCTGAGGCCTCTCTGTCGTCTCCCACCTTGGTGCGCTTGCTGAGGTACCGATGTCTGGCATTGTCAACGCAGTCAACAAACGAGAATCCTCAAAAAAGGACTTTATATGGAGAGGCTAACAACAAGGACCCACCAGGTTCAAGATCACACACAAAAAATGCCTCCTTATTTCAAAAAAAAATGCCTCCTCCTAGTTGGATTATGACATGAGTGACCAACTAGGTTAAAGCTTATGTGCGCATGGTGTTATTTTTCTGGTCCCAATCGTGTATGTACATACTGGTCTCTAGTGGTGAGCCCTGGTCGAAGGAGTAGTTGTATGTATCGTACTAATCGCATTGTGTTAATTAGAGTATCTCCAACAGCCGCCCAATACGCGGCGCGCTAAAAATACGTTTGCAGCGCGCCCATCGCCTGTTTTGGCATGGCGGGGAGCGCTGGCTCCAGCGGCCGCTGTAAACTTTAGCGCGCGCGTAGCTCCAGCAGGTGCGCTAAAATGCAGCGCGCACTCTCGCGCAAACCAATACTATTTTTGTTTTATTTATCCTAATTAACAGAAAGTAAAAGGAGGATACAGAAGGTTGTGCTATCTAGATTCACCTATGCCATGCTCATCAAAAGGAATCCATTAACAAGGTTGATCAAGTCTTGTTAATAAACTCTTTCCGAATAACATGAAACCGGAGAATTTTCGAATAACACCAGGTTACCTCAATGGGGATATGTATGTCCCCAACAATAAGAATGTCATATGTCTTCTTGACAGTAGGAAGAGGAAATTCAAAACCTCCAATAGTAATAGTTGAATTTTTTCCAATATAATTGATATTGTGGACCTGAGGTTATTTCCTCGGAAAGTGTGCCGTATGCTCATTACCATTGACATGAAAAGTGACATTGCCTTTGTTGCAATCAATAACAGCCCCTGCAGTATTCAAAAAGGGTCTACCTAGGATAATAGACATACTATCGTCCTCGGGAATATCAAGGATAACAAAGTACGTTAGAATAGTAACATTTGCAACTACAACAGGCACATCCTCACAAATACCGACAGGTATAGCAGTTGATTTATCAGCCATTTGCAAGGATATCTCTCTAGGTGTCTAGTTTCCTTTAATGGAGCAAGGTATAGTAGGTACTCCCGGATCTCCTAGTTTCTTAGGTATTCCACCTTTAAAAGTGTAATTGTCAAGCATGGTGGAAATTTCTACTTCAGGTATCTTTCTTTTATTGGTAATAATATCTTTCATATACTTAGCATAAGGATTTGTTTTAAGCACATCAGTCAAACGCATACGCAAAAAGATAGGTCTAATAATTTTAGCAAAGCGCTCAAAATCCTCATCATCCTTTTTCTTGGATGGTTTCGGAGGAAAAGGCATGGGTTTCTGAACCCATGGTTCTCTTTCCCTAGCGTGCTTCCTAGCAACAAAGTCTATCTTATCATAATGTTGATTCTTTAATTGTGGGTTATCAAGATCAACAGCAGGTTCAATCTCTACATCATTATAATTTCTAGGTTGAGCATCATCATGAACATCATCATTAACATTATCACTAGGTTCATGTTCATTACCAGATTGTGTCTCAGCATCAGAAACAGATATATCATTAGGATTCTTAGGTGTGTCAGCTACAGGTTCACTAGAAGCATGCAAAGTACTATCATTTTTCTTTTTCTTCTTCTTAGAAGAACTAGGTACATCAAAATTAGCTCTCTGAGAATCTTGCTCAATTCTCTTAGGGTGGCCTTCAGGATACAAAGGTTCCTGAGTCATTTTGCCACCTCTAGTAGCAACTCTAACAGCATAGTCATTATTCTTACTATTTAATTCATTGAGAAAATCATTCTGAGCCTTAAGTACTTGTTCTACTTGAGTGGTAACCATGGAAGCATGTTTACTAATGAGTTTCAATTCACCTTTAACTCTAGACAGATAATCACTCAAGCGTTCAATCATATAAGCATTGTGTTGTAATTGTCTACCAACATAAGCATTGAAGTTTTCCTGTTTCACAATAAAATTGTCAAACTCATCTAAGCATTGGCTAGCAGACTTATAATGAGGAATATCACCTTCATCAAATCTATAAAGAGAATTTACCTTTACTACCCGTGTCGGGTTATCAAGACCATGTATTTCTTCAATAGGTGGTAAATTCTTAACATCTTCAACTTTAATACCTTTTTCTTTCATAGATTTCTTTGCCTCTTGCATATCTTCAGGACTGAGAAATAGAACACCTCTTTTCTTCGGAGTTGGCTTAGGGGCTGGTTCAGGAAGTGTTCAATTATTTTCATTGGCCAGCATATTATTCAATAGTAATTCAGCTTGGTCAACTGTTCTTTCCCTGAAAACACAACCAGCACAACTATCGAGGTGGTCTCTAGAAGCATCAGTTAGTCCATTATAAAAGACATCAAGTATATCGTTCATCTCAAGATGATGATCATGCAAAGCATTAAGTAATTGAAGAAGCCTCCCGCAAGCTTGTGGGAGACTCTCTTCTTCAATTTGCACAAAGTTATATATTTCATGTAAGGCAGCTTGTTTCTTATGAGCGGGAAAATATTTAGGAGAGAAGAAATACATCATATCCTAGGGACTACGCACACAACCTGGATCAAGAGAATTAAACCAAGTCTTAGCATCACCCTTTAACGAGAAAGAAAATAACTTAAGGATATAGTAGTAACGAATCTTTTCATCGTTGGTAAGAAGGGTGGCTATATCATTCAACTTAGTAAGATGTGCCACAACAGTTTCAGATTCATAGCCATGGAAAGGATCAGATTCAACCAAAGTAATTAACTCAGGATCAACAGAGAATTCATAATCCTTATCGGTACCACAGATAGGTGAAGTAGCAAAAGCAGGGTCATGTTTCATTCTAGCATTCAAGGACTTTTCTTTCAGCTTAGCTAATAATTTCTTAAGATCATATCTATCGTTGCAAGCAAGAAAGTCTCTAGCAGTTTCTTCATCCATAACATAACCCTCAGGAACAACAGGCAATTCATATCTATTGGGAGAAGCTTCATCATCACTTTCATAAATATCATCAGTTTCAATATTTGCATTCTCCCTAACCTTAGAAATTTGTTCATCTAGAAATTCACCTAGTGGCACAGTATTATCATGCATAGAAGTAGTTTCATCATACATAGCAGAAGTGGCATCATCAAGAACATACGACAATCAGATTCAATAGCAGGGGTAGGTGTCACAAATTTACCCATAACAGAAGGAGAATCAAGTGCAGAGCTAGATGGCAGTTCCTTACCTCCCCTCGTAGTTGAGGGTAAGATCTTGGTTTTTGAGTCCTTCAAATTCTTCATAGTGATCAGCAGATATAAATCCCAAGTGACTTAAAGAATAGAGCTATGGTCCCCCGCAACGGCGCCAGAAAATAGTCTTGATAACCAACAAGTGTAGGGGATTGCAACAGTTTTCGAGGGTAAAGTATTCAACCCAAATTTGTTGATTCGACACAAGGGGAGCCAAAGAATACTCTTAAGTATTATCAGCTGAGTTGTCAATTCAACCACACCTGGAAACTTAGTATCTGCAGCAAGGTAGTTTAGTAGCAAAGTAATATGGAAATAGTGGTAGCAACAATAAAAGTAACGGTAGTGTTTTGTAGTTTTTGTAATAGTAGCAACAGAAAAGTAAATAAGCAACAAGCAATATGTGAAAAGCTCGTAGGCATTGGATCGGTGATGGGAAATTATGTCGGATACAATTCATTATGTAGAAGTTATAACATAGGGTGACACAGAACTAGCTCAAGTTCATCAATGTAATGTAGGCATGTATTCCCAATATAGTCATACATTCTTATGGAAAAGAGCTTGCATGACATCTTTTGTCCTACCCTCCCGTGGCAGCGGGGTCCTAATGGAAACTAAGGGATATTAAGGCCTCCTTTGAATAGAGTACCGGACCAAAGCATTAACACATAGTGAATACATGAACTCCTCAAACTACGGTCATCACCTGGAGTGGTCCCGATTATTGTCACTTCGGGGTTGCTAGATCATAACACATAGTAGGTGACTATAGACTTGCAAGATAGGATCAAGAACACACATATATTCATGAAAACATAATAGGTTCAGATCTGAAATCATGGCACTCGGGCCCTAGTGACAAGCATTAAGCATAGCAAAGTCATAGCAACATCAATCTCAGAACATAATGGATACTAGGGATCAAACCCTAACAAAACTAACTCGATTACATGATAGATCCCATCCAACCCATCACCGTCCAGCAAGCCTACAATGGAATTACTCATGCACGGCGGTGAGCATCATGGAATTGGTGATGGAGGAAGGTTGATGATGACGACGGCGACGATCTCCACTCTCCGGAGCCCCGAACGGACTCCAGATCAGCCCTCCCGAGAGAGATTAGGGCTTGGTGGTGGCTCCTTATCGTAAAACACGATAGTTCTTCCTCTCTGATTTTTTTCTCCCCGAAAGTGAATATATAGGATGTGGCGATACGTCGGTGGAGCACCAGGGGGCCCATGAGGCAGGAGCCGCGCCCTAGGGGAGGGGGTGCACCCCCCACCCTCGTGGACAGGGTGTGGGCCCCCTGGTCTGGATCTTCTTGCAGGTATTTTTTATATTTTCCAAAATAATTCTCCGTGGATTTTTAGGTCATTCCGAGAACTTTTTATTTCTGCACAAAAATAACACCATGGCAATTCTGCAGAAAACAACGTCAGTTCGGGTTAGTTCCATTCAAATCATGCAAGTTAGAGTCCAAAACAAGGGCAAACGGGTTTGGAAAAGTAGATACGTTGGAGATGTATCACTCCCTCGTCCGTGCAATTGCGGTGAAATAAAGAGACCGCTTTGTCATCGCAGCAGACCCTGATCTTGTTTTTGACAAGTAAGAATCTGGCCCAGAAGTGGTTGACCATTTCCCCGGGCTGCTGCTGTATGTTCGTAACATCATCTATGTCTGGGATTCCGGATTTACTTGAAGAGTTTTTCCCAGGGTGGGTGGGTGTTGGTAATTTTAAATCCCGACCCAGAGTGATATTCGGGGTTTTAACAACCTCCGTTGGTAACAATCCATACTTGATGGGGTCTAATTGCCCTTTGGGTCCGGCGTAGGTCCCAGAGCTCAAGGAACATAGTGCGTCTCCTGATAAGGAGGTGTTCAGCTCGATGGGTTCGGAGATCCGAACTGTGGCGGTCTCTGCCTGGAGAGGAGAAGTCTCTATGGCTTTGTTCTCGACTGCTGCTACTAGATGAGTAACTGAAGAAAGGTCGATCTCATCATGGCCGGATTTAAGTCCGATCCGATCTGCTGGCGATGAGAGCCCAGGGCGGCGATGCGATCTAGCAGCTCGTTTAAGGGCGAGAGTTTTGCCAAAGTCGCGTCATCGGAATAGCCGGAATCGGCGTAAAGTTGATGCTTGACGGCCGCATGGGGTGCGGCCGGCCCCAAGGCCATGCGAGCGCATATGGTGAACCCGCCGAGCTGGAGAACCTGGCCGATAGCCAAGTTGTTTCCGAGAGTGATCTCGCCGTTGATGACGAGGCGTGCCATCTATCGCTCATTGCGAGCGCACAGCGGAGCTCTCAATGAAAGCACCATTGTTGGTGTCAAAACCGGCAGATCTCGGGTAGGGGGGCCAAGTTGTGTGTCTGAAGATCGATGATAACAGGAGACAGGGGACACAAT
Source organism: Secale cereale (assembly GCA_902687465.1). NCBI lineage: Eukaryota > Viridiplantae > Streptophyta > Magnoliopsida > Poales > Poaceae > Secale > Secale cereale. The sequence continues at coordinate 69,052,368 of LR738714.1, forward strand.
GTTTACCCAGGTTCAGGCCCTCTCGATCGAGGTAAAACCCTACTTCCTCCTATATTAATATGGATGAATATGTGTACAAGAGTTGATCTACTACGAGATCGTAATGGCTAAACCCTAAGTCTAGCCAATGGGATATTGTAATGATGATGATCCGCCTACAGACTAAACCCCTCGGCTTATACACACGCCTGAGGAGACCTAGGGTTACAAGGATGACTTGGAGAGGAAATAATTGACACATCCGTACTCAAAACCTACCTTTCTACGTACATAGGAGTCGTGACCAAATACGGGGAAAGGTATACTGCTTCATCTTTATGTGGCCCACCAGTGTGGCCCAGCTTCATTGACCTAGATGCATGCGGACCCCTGAATACAAGACTCCCTCAGTTGTCTCAACGGATTTAGATGGTGCCTTATTTAACGTGAATGTAGCTGTCTCTAATGCATAACCCCGAAACGATAGTGGTAAATCGGTAAGAGACATCATAGATCGCACCATATCTAATAAAGTACGGTTATGACGTTCGAACACACCATTACGCTGTGGTGTTCCAGGTGGCGTGAGTTGCAAAACTATTCCACATTGTTTCAAATGAAGACCAAACTCGTAACTCAAATATTCGCCTCCGCGATCAGATCGTAGAAACTTTATTTTGTTGTTACGATGGTTCTCTACTTCACTCTGAAATTCTTTGAACTTTTCAAATGTTTGAGACTTGTGTTTCATCAAGTAGATATTCCCATATCTGCTCAAATCATTTGTGAAGGTCAAAAAATAACGATACCCACCGCGAGTCTCAACACTCATTGGACCGCATACATCAGTATGTATAATTTCCAATAAGTCAGTTGCTCGCTCCATTGTTCCGAAGAACGGAGTCTTAGTCATCTTGCCCATGAGGCATGGTTCGCAAGCACCAAGTTATTCATAATCAAGTGATTCCAAAAGCCCATCAACATGGAGTTTTTCATGCGCTTTACACCAAATATGACCTAAACGACAGTGTCATAAATAAGTTGCACTATCATTATCAACTTTGCATCTTTTGGCTTCAATATTATGAATATGTGTATCACTACGATCGAGATTCAACAAAAATAGACCACTCATCAAGGGTGCATGACCATAAAAAATATTACTCATATAAATAGAACAACCATTATCCTCTGATTTAAGTGAATAACCATCTCGCAACAAACAAGATCCAGATATAATTTTCATGCTCAACGCTGGCACCAAATAGCTATTATTTAGGTATAAAACTAATCCCGAAGTTAGATGTAGAGGTAGTGTGCCGATGGCGATCACATCGACTTTGGAACCATTTCCCACGGGCATCGCCACCTCCTCCTTAGCCAACCTTCGTTTAATCCGTAGCCCTGTTTCGAGTTACAAATATGAGCAACCGAACCAGTATCAAATACCCAGGCGCTACTACGAGCATTAGTAAGGTACACATCAATAACGTGTATATAAAATATACCTTTGTTCACTTTGCCATCCTTCTTATCCGCCAAATACTTGGGGAAGTTATGCTTCTAATGACCAGTCCCTTTGCAGTAGAAGCACTCAGTTTCAGGCTTGGCTCCAGACTTGGGTTTCTTCCCGGGAGTAGCAACTGACTTGCTATTCTTCTTGAAGTTCCCCTTCTTTCCCTTGCCCTTTTTCTTGAAACTAGTGGTCTTGTTAACCATCAACACTTGATGCTCCTTCTTGATTTCTACCTCCGCAGCTTTGAGCATAGCGAAGAGCTCGAGAATTGTCTTTTGCATCCCTTGCATATTATAGTTCATCATGAAGCCTTTATAGCTTGGTGGCAGTGATTGAAGAATACTGTCAATAACATTATCATCATCAACTTTGACTCCAAGTTGAGTCATGTGATTGCGGTACCCAGACATTTTGAGTATGTGTTCACTGATAGAACTGTTCTCCTCCATCTTGCAGCTATAGAACTTGTTGGAAACTTCATATCTCAACTAGGGTATCTATTATATATAAAAAGTACTTGACGGGTTAACCAGAGAAAAGACAAATATGTTAGAAAATCCCATAAAAATTAGAAATATCTGGCCTTTAATTTAATCATATAGAAAATTACTACCGTTAGATCTACTTAATGGAACAAAATTTACCCACCATGCCATTAAAGACTGCATGACCGTATATCATATCGGACCTTCTCTATAAAACCTAATATGTCTTTTTTTTTATCTTCCACGTGTGGATCATGGGCTGGAGCTTTCACCGGCCGCTCGCAAAGAGAGAGAAGGTGTATGCATGCCCTTTTGATCGATCTGTCCCTAACGCAATCACCCAATATGGTTTTGGTCGGTAATTAGTGGAGGCACATGGTAGATCACGGTTTTGGTCGGTCATCAGCGGAGCCACAAGGTAGATCAATTCCATGGCCACCACGTTCAGTAGGATTGTTGCATGATCTCCGGCTGTCAGCTCTCGAATCAGGTATATGTAATTACTTAGCGGCGCATGCAGCAAATCTTTTTGCCCGATCTACTGTCAATGGAGGATTAGCAGGAAACATGATGAAGACAATCCCGAATCAGGTATAATCCTAATGCATAATTACTTAGCAGTGCATGAAGAAAATCGTCTTGCATGATCTGCCGTTAATTGAGGATTGGCAGGAAACAAGCGCAACATATTCTAGCGGTAGGGATGGCTTGGAGGCACTGACAGGGAATGAGACTCTCCTCCAGCACATCCGATCTTGCTGACTTGCTAGGGCATGAGACTCTCCTCAAGCACATTTGATCTTTGTGATCAAGTCCCGATCTGCTCCAATATCAGCACGTCTGTTGAATGGTTTTTTGTGGCTAAAGAATTTGAATGTATATGGTGCTTGAGAGATTAGGTGCCATGTAAACACTTGGAGTCAGTACATGAATCCTACATCAAAGAAAACATGAACTTGGTCGAGGAACGGGCCAGCGAAGTAAGCGCGGACATGATTGATGAATGGACCAACAGACTAATTAAGCACGAACATGTTTGGGGAAGTGGCTAGCACATGATTGTTTTGATGGGCACTTTTGGAGGCTAGGAGCCCCAACTTCATGTTTGACGGCAAGCTGCATGTTGGTTCCTTCCAGATTAATCTGCTAATACATATACATGTTTTTTTGATAGTTAACTAATTACAGACATATGATTTGCGGTAGATAAGCGATTTGACTTTCATCTACAGATCGATAATTAATTTCTTGGAGTTCATTAGATAGCTCGATTTGATGTATAAAAGTGATTTGATTTATAGTTATGCATGCCCGACTATCTGGTGTTCTAGCATTAGATGGCAACCTCAGTATTAGCATAATTCACTAATTGTCAATGCACAATTCATATCATGACCTAGGCTTCATATTGCAATGTCAGTTTGCCACTAGAATGTGCCGAGCTCTACAAATTGCCAAAGAATCGTTAAGAATGTAGAGAACCAAGCAAGCTTTCAAAACCAGTGCGGTAAATATGTATTTTCTAGAGTGCAGATCTATCTATTTATCATATAGCAATAAGATGTCATTAATCTAATCCTACTTGCATACTACCACGACGACCTGAGCACCTCCAAGAACCCTCGGCCAGCGCCTCCTCCCAGTCCCAATCCATTGATTCCTCTGCCGCACCCCTCATGGGAGTTGCCACAAATGATCGACATGGATGCCCCAAGCCTCCTCCCCGAGCTGTTCGACCCCCTCCTTCAGTTCCTTCGGTTCCTACGATGCGCCTTCATGTTCGCCGCCACAAACGCTCAATCTGGGCGAACCAATATGGACACTAACAGGACTAAAGATTGCACGTGGTGACAACCCTCATCTATGTTCCACCGGTACCATAGTGCCGGGTCTTGCATCATCCTCTTTGATGTGTCCAAGAAATCTGCTAGATGGGGTTGTTACCGGTCGTCTAGAAGAGGTATGGACGGCCTTTACTGTGTTGCTCTGTACCTAATAGCAAGTGATGCTTGAAGTTGTTTGTATGAACCCTAAGTTTGATTCCTATAAACTGTGTTGAACTGTTGAGTTTCGTCTATATAATGGATCCATCTATTTTTGTTGTGGTATGTTTAAACTTTAAACCATAGATTTATTTATTTATATTCTGCTGCGAACCCTAATTTTGATGCTAGCTACTATACACCATAGATGTAAATTTATTTGATTCACTTTTGTTTCATCATTTCTTACATTCTTTCTATTTCACATGGTCCGTATAAAAAAAGAATGTTGTTGCAGTACACTCGAGCGAATTAAGGCCTCTGGCGTCGGCTGGGAAGAGTGATCTATGCACCACCGAGAGAATGGCATGGTACGACATCTTCTTATTTTTTTCTTGGTCCAAGCTAGGTGCATGAGTTGTAGCTGGTCATCCAAGGCAATATCCAGAATATACATGCAATACATACGGCAAGTTCCTCCATCCAACGCAATATCTGGAATAAAAATGCAATACATACAACAAGTTCCTCCATCTCTAATTGTTTAATCGTGTCTATGTGGAATTACACAGCCATGGATCTACTATATTTTCCTCTCAAAATTGCATGGTAATTTTCCATTGATATTGGAGGGGTTGCAGTATTCCTGCTGGCTTACATGTACTTTATGGCTTTAAGCAGAACATTATCTTAACAAAATTTGGAATATCATAATTACATTTACGTATGAATGGTATGGTTTCAATAGGAAAACAGTGCTGAAAACATAATCATTTGGTAGGTATATTTTGTTCCGAAATCTGTAGTATGCTTTTACTAACATATATAACGTGCATATTCATCTATTGTTTCCCCAGTGCTCTTAATTAGTTAATATCATCTTTCAAATTGGTGGCACAGTTAGCTTTGCCAGGTATCATCCGCAAAAAAAAAAGGTTTGGCAGATAGCCTCATGCATAGCTACTGTAGTTTCCTGCTCTGCGACTAGCTGGCATGTTGTTCTGTCTCGTGTAGGTTTAATCCCAGTAAAAAAAACTTTGTAAATATACATACTAAATTTTCTAATGCTAATTTTCTAATTGGAAGGTCCTCCTACTAAAAAATAGAATTGTGTTGATACCCGACATGCCCTGTTTTGATATACCGCCTCAAATTGATCATGAGGTATAAAAACTATAAGCCCTATTGGTTTTATATTATGTTTTGATTTTACAGTTAGTTTAGTAATATCATATTATTAGCATATATGATATTTTCTCTCCATATTTAAGAACCCTGATTATTTCTTTATTTATGACACTCACATATCTCCTTATGTATCCGCGTCGCAGCAAGTCTACCAGTGGATACATGTCCACTCTGTGTTCGCTCTTCTGCATGGTCGCCGGGAGAAGTTAGATCAATGTTCATGACTAAAACTCGGGGATCCGATCCCCGACACGTGCATGCAAAGATGAAGACAATGGCTCCCCATAATAATGCAAGTGCAATGAGTCCACGGCAACAACCTGATTATGGCGTTGGTATCTTTGATCTAGAGGATAACGACCTTCATGCCCAGCGTGAGGCCGGACTTGCCGCAAGCACATGTATTTTACAGGAGTTTAGAGTGTGTCATCTAACGTAAATTATTTATTTAGAAATAGATGTGCACTACATGCTTGAGCTAGGCTATTATCTTGTCGCTCGATTTGACTTCTTTGTTACCACAGATAATCGTCCTCACGCCGAAGATTGTTAGACATAGCAATTCTTGCTGAGTTTTATATTTATCAATATAGAAGCTTTCTATCTGTTTGACCTGTTATATGATCAATCTTTCTATTATATAGCATTGGAATGTGCTTTCTGGGTGAGAAGAACATTGGATAAACCAATGATAAACTATATCGAGATTATCAAATAGTACTTCTTTTGTAGAAATGGTTGACATTTTACTAGAGTGTGAACAACTAAAACAAAATTCAATACATTGAAAGTATAAACAATGCCTTGATGTGGTGAAAATAATCCAATGCTTGCTCGACACACTAATCGGTGACTTGTACATATAATATCGTTCATGTTTTTTTAAGCTTTCTTATGTTGTTCTATTACTAAATAATGAGAACATGCTACATGGCAACCATATGAAATAACAATGCAAATTGATTTTTATTCAAAATTATTATTATTATTATTATGCACTTCCACAGATCATTTCGTAATAAATAATTTCTTTTTGCCAAATAGAAAATATACACTATTGTACACTTACATACAATGATTGTCTCTAATGAATACATGTGATGTTATATGTCTAGGAAAGAATAGACCACATTTATTCCTCTTTCCTAATGTCTTACACAACATAACTTTGTTAAGTGGAAGCACTCAAAAGTTTGAAGTAATTGGCTATTCACACTCATATTTTACACAATATACACGGTGAACATATATTTCATAAAAACCTTTAAAGATGAAAAAACAACTTTAATGCTTTAATAAGATTTACAAAATTCTAGCCCGCGCATCGAGCGGGCCACTCTTCTAATTTTCTTGAAATATTAACTTCAACTCTTGGAACATCTCAAATGCTCCATGACATTCAAAACATCTTTGAAGTCCCGATTCTAAGCCGTAAAGCATGGCACACCGAACTATCGAGTAGTCATCAGATCGAGCTTGACAGACGTTCATCATGTGAGGAGTTGCTCCTGCAACAGACTTGTCACCTAGCGGTGCTTCAAGGACATAATTCTTCTGTGCATCAATGAGGATAATCCTCAAGTTACGGACCCAGTCTGTGTAGTTACTACCATCATCTTTCAACTTAGCTTTCTATAGGAACGCATTAAAATTCAAGGGAACGGTAGCACGGGCCATTGATCTACAACAACATAGATATGCAAAAACTATCAGGACTAAGTTCATGGTAAATTAAAGTTCAATTAATCATATTACTAAAGAACTCCCACTTAGATAGACATCCCTCAAGTCATCTAAATGATCACGTGATCCAAATCAACTAAACCATGTCCGATCATCACGTGAGATGGAGTAGTTTTCAATGGTGAACATCTTATGTTGATCATATCTACTATATGATTCACGCTCGACCTTTCGGTCTACAGTGTTTCAAGGCCATGCTAGGCTCGTCAAGTTTAACCCGAGTATTCTGCATGTGCAAAACTGTCCTGCACCCGTTGTATGTGAACGTAGAGCTTATCACACCCCGATCATCACGTTGTGTCTCGGCATGAGGACAACCAATTAAGCATTGGATGAGTCAAAGGCTTCTTCGAGCACTGTCGCAACGGTGCATACTCAGGGAGAACACTTGTACCTTGAAATTTTGTAAGGGTTCATCTTATAATGCTACCGCCGTACTAAGCAAAATAAGATGCATAATAAGATAAACATCACATGCAATCAAAATATGTGACATGATATGACCATCATCATCTTGTGATTTTGATCTCCATCTCTAAAGCATCGTCATGATCTCCATCGTCACCGGCTTGACACCATGATCTTCATTGTAGCATCGTGGTCATCTCGCCAACTATTGCTTCTACTACTATCGCTAACTCATAGTGATAAAGTAAAGCAATTACATGGCGTTCGCAATTTATACAATGAAGAGACAACCATAAGGCTCCTGTCGGTTGCCGATAATTTACAAAACATGATCATCTCATACAATGACGTATAACTCATCACGTATTGACCATATCACATCACAACATGCCATGCAAAAACAAGTTAGACGTCCTCTACTTTGTTGTTGCAAGTTTTACGTGGCAGCTACGGGTTTCTAGCAAGAACCGTTCTTACCTACGTATCAAAACTACACCCTTTTTTTGTCAAGTGTGTTGTTTTAACCTTCAACAAGGACCGGCCGTAGTCACACTTGATTCAACTAAAGTTCGAGAAACTGACACCTGCCAGCCACCTGTGTGCAAAGCACGTCGGTAGAACCAGTCTCATGAACGCAGTCATGTAATGTCAGTCCGGGCCGCTTCATCCAACAATACCACCGAATCAAAGTAAGAGGTTGGTAGTAAGCAGTATGACTATTATCGCCCACAACTCTTTGTGTTCTACTCGTGCATATCATCTACGCATAAACCTGGCTCTGATGTCACTGTTGGGGAACTTAGTATTTCAAAAAAAATCCTACGATCACGCAAGATCTATGTAGGAGAAGCATAGCAATGAGGGGGGAGAGTGTGTCCACGTACACTCATAGACCGAAAGTGGAAGCATTTAGTGACGCGGTTGATGTAGTCGAATGTCTTCACGATCCAATCGATCCAAGTTCCGAACACACGGCACCTCCGTGTTCAGCACACGTTCAGCATGATGACGTCCCTCGAGCACTTGATCTAGTTGAGGACAAGGGAGAGTTTCGTCAGCACAATGGCGTGGTGACGGTGATGATGAAGTTACCGGCGCAGGGCTTCGCCTAAGCACTACGACGATATGACTGAGGTGTGTAACTATGGAGGAGGGCACCGCACACGGCTAAGAGAAGACTTGTTGTGCCTTTGTGATGCCCCCCTCCCACGTATATAAAGGAGGGAGGGAGGAGGAGACCGGCCAAGGGGGGCGCGTGCCATAGGGGAGTCCAACTAGGATTCCCAATCCTAGTTGGAGTCCCCTTCCTTTCCAAGAGAGGGGAAGAGGGAAGGAGGAGGAAGGGGAGAAGGAAAGAGGAGGGCGCCGCCCCCTCCCTAGTCCAATTCAGACTAGCCATGGGTGGGGCGCTGCCTCCCCTTGTGGCCCTTCTCTCGTTTCCACTAAAGCCCATTAAGGCCAAATACTTCTCCTGGGGGTTCCGGTAACCTCCCGATACTCCGAAACTTATCTGATACTTCCCGAAACCACTTCGGTGTCCGAATGTAACCTTCCAATATATGAATTTTTATGTCTCGACCATTTCGAGACTCTTCGTCATGTCCGTGATCTCATCCGGGACTCTAAACAAACTTCGGTCATCAAAAACACATAACTCATAATACTAATCGTCATCGAACGTTAAGCAAGCGGATCCTATGGGTTTGAGAACTATGTAGACATGACCGAGACACATATCCGGTCAATAACCAATAGCGGATCCTAGATGCTCATATTGGCTCCTACATATTCTACGAAGGTCTTTATCAGTCAAACCGCATAATAACATACGTTGTTCCCTTTGTCATCGGTATGTTACTTGCCCGAGATTCGATCGTCGGTATCAACATACCTAGTTCAATCTGGTTACCGGCAAGTCTGTTTACTCGTTCTGTAATACATCATCTCGTGACTAACTCATTAGTCGTTTGCTTGCAAGGCTTATTATGACGAGTATTACCAAGAGGGCCCAGAGATACCTCTCCGACACTCGGAGTGACAAATCCTATTCTCGATCGATGCCAACACTGTTGGAAATATGCCCTAGAGGCAATAATAAATTGGCTATTATTATATTTCCTTGTTCATGACAATTGTTTATTATCCATGCTACAATTGTATTGATAGGAAACTATACATGTATGGATACATACACAAACACCATGTCCCTAGTAAGCCTCTGGTTGACTGGCTCGTTGATCAATAGATGGTTGTGGTTTCCTGACCATGGACATTGGATGTCATTGATAACGGGATCACATCATTAGGAAAATGATGTGATGGACAAGACCCAATCTTAAGCCTAGCACAAGATCGTGCAGTTCGTATGCTAAAGCTTTTCTAAATGTCAAGTATCTTTTCCTTAAACCATGAGATTGTGCAACTCCCGGATACCGTAGGAATGCTCTGGGTGTACCAAACATCACAACGTAACTGGGTGGCTATAAAGGTGCACTACAGGTATCTACGAAAGTGTCTGTTGGGCTGGCACGAATCGAGACTGAGATTTGTCACTCCGTGTGACGGAGAGGTATCTCTGGGCCCACTCGGTAGGACATCAACATGATGTGCACAATGTGATCAAGGAGTTGATCACGGGATGATGTGTTACGGAACGAGTAAAGAGACTTGTCGTAACGAGATTGAACAAGGTATCGGTATACCGGCGATCGAATCTCGGGCAAGTGCTATACCGATAGACAAAGGGAATCGTATACGGGATTGATTGAATCCTTGACATCGTGGTTCATCCGATGAGATCATCGTGGAACATGTGGGAGCCAACATGGGTATCCAGATCCCGCTATTGGTTATTGGCCGGAGAGTTGTCTCGGTCATGTCTGCATGGTTCCCGAACCCGTAGGGTCTACACACTTAAGGTTCGATGACGCTAGGGTTATAAGGAATGTAGTATGTGGTTACCGAATGTTGTTCGGAGTCCCGGATGAGATCCCGGACGTCATGAGGAGGTCCGTAATGGTCTGGAGGTAAAGATTTATATATGGGAAGTCCCGTTTTGGTCACCGGGAAGGTTTCGGGCGCTATCGGTAACGTACCGGGACCACCGGGAGGGTCCCGGGGGTCCACCAGGTGGGGCCACCAGCCCCAGAGGGCTGCGTGGGCCAAGTGTGGGAGGGGACCAGCCCCAGGTGGGCTGGTGCGCCCCCCACCAAGGCCCAAGGCGCGTGGAGAGTGGGAGGGGGGCAAACCCTAGGTCTAGATGGGCCTTAAGGCCCACCCTAGGGCGCTCCCCCTCTCTCCCCCCTTGGCCGCACCCTAATGGGTTTTGGGGGCTGCCGCCACCCCTAGGGAGGGAACCCTAGATGGGGGCGCAGCCCCTCCCCTTCCCCTATATATAGTGGGGGTTTTGGGGCTGCCATACACACGAGATGATCTCTCTCTTGGCGCAGCCCTACCTCTCTCCCTCCTCGTCTCTCGTAGTGCTTGGCGAAGTCCCGCGCTCCTCCACCACCACCACGCCGTCGTGCTGCTGCTGGACGGAGTCTTCCCCAACCTCTCCTTCTCCCCTTGCTGGATCAAGGCGTGGGAGACGTCACCGGGCTGCACGTGTGTTGAACGCGGTGGCGCCGTTGTTCGACGCTTAGATCGGAATCAACCGCGATCTGAATCGCTACGAGTACGACTCCTTCATCCGCGTTCTTGTAACGCTTCCGCTTAGCGATCTACAAAGGTATGTAGATGCACTCACCTCTCCCTCGTTGCTAGATTACTCCATAGATTGATCTTGGTGATGCGTAGAATTTTTTTTATTTCTGCTACGATCCCCAACAGTGGTATCAGAGCTAGTTCTATGCGTAGTTTCTTGCACGAGTAGAACACAAAGTAGTTGTGGGCGTCGATTTGTCAATTTACTTGCCGTTACTAGTCTTATCTTGATTCGGCGGCATCGTGGGATGAATGTGGGGACCCCGACTCATAAGTCGTGATCACCGAATGCACGTGTACAGTGATCCCAGAGATCAATGCTCAGTGAACACACAGAAGCTGAATAACAAGAGTCTTACATCCATACATACCGTATTACACAAATAGGACCATTATGGTCAAGTCTTGAGTATATCATCGCAGCGGAAATCTTCAATAACAACTTGGACCCATGCCATCTGCCTTAACCCTACAGGCATTCTGACTAGGAAGCGTCCTAGCTCGCATGCTCGTCACCAAGAAATCTTCATCATAACCTGTTCTCTCCTGCCTGGCCAATAAAATAACCAGTGGCAAGCCAATGAGTACTTTGAATGTACTCGCAAGCAACCCAAGTGTGATGAAAAAATAATTATGCAAGGCTCTACTTCTAAATTGACAGTTTTGCGGAAAGCCAGTTTTTCATATGCAAGTATGATCAACATATAACATGGACATGCATGTGTCTGCAACAAGTATCAGGAGGTTACAGACATCATTATCGAGAAAGAGTTGTAATCAACTCATGCTCAAGCTCATTGTGACTTCCTCACAATCACATCGTCAGATCCACCATACCGTGTTGTTTTCCAGAAACTTATGGACATAGTCTAAGTAGCACCACCCAACTGTCCTTGACCGCGGACACGGCTATTCGAATAGTTTTACACTCTGCAGAGGTTGCACACTTTACCCACAAGATTCGGGAAGCTTTCGTGTCATCCACGATCCCGCAGTACCTCAAGTACTCGGGGGAAGCACCCGGTCATTATTTTTCCTTAGACGACACTAACATAAAGTCCACCCGTTGGTACACGGCCCTCGAGTACAAACAATAGATCATGGGACTTGCCCTAAATTTCAATGTCACGCGTACCCGAAGGGACCAACGGTGTGTCCGGTGTCCTGTAAAAACAGTCATGGTCGTCTATCCAAGCACGACCCCGTCCCGGGAAAGACCTCAAGTCTTCCCGTCACTAGTAATGCGGGCACCATGCTAGTATCGACCTAAGTAATCAATAAAGCCGCGTCCCATAAGGGGTAGAGTGGTTGCACATGTTTGGTTGGGACGGTAGTCACACATAAATCTAATCCATCTCTGTAAACAACACTTTCGTCAAGCCTCGGCACACTACTTCTTCACCAAGTAGTGCCCTAGTTCCTCATCAACTCCCAGGGGCATTAGTGGCACCCACTGGGTTATCTGCAAGTATGTCTTACCACACTTGTTTCTCTCAATGCATAACCCTGACCCATTTGCGTAGCCAACTACTATAGCATATCTATCTACTCCCACCCACATAACCCTCATAGGAAGGTAGGGTCATGTTTGATGCAAGTTCAATAGATGGTAACAAAGGTAGCAACCAAAGTGGTCTCCACCTCAACATGATTCCGATGCATTGATAATAAAGTGCTATGAGACATGCATAAAAAGGTTTCTCGAACATGGTCAAAGGGCTGCTTGCCTTGTTCTCCCGAGTCTTCAAACCTTCTGGTCCATCTCCGAGTATTCCGTTTATTTCGTCAACTAACGATGGAAACAATCATAATAAGCAACACAATCAAAGCAAAAATAAAAGTGCTCTAAAAATAGGAGTTGGACTTTTCTAGGATACCTCTGGTCATATGAAAAATAACCAAGGTGGTTTCATAGGTATTGGATCAATGGATAGTTTGGATCATATCAATATGATGGAATCAAGGGTTTAATGGTTTTGAAAGAAGTGTACAGAAACATATTCTTAAATGATGAGCAAAGGCACCCATCAACAAGTCATGATTTTAGAAGCATCTAGGAGTTGGTTTCACTGGATTTGGAATTCAAATGAATTTCCTAGGATTTTGCAAAGCCGATAAATATGAAGAAATGGCTCAATATTTGGTGGGGTACAGAAAGTATTAATAAAAATGTTCCAAAACTAAGTTTGGATATGACAAGCATCTAGGAATTTGAAGCACTGCATTTGGATCAAATTTGAGCCCTCTGTGATTTCCTAAAGTTCATCACATAATATGAAATAATGGCATTTGATAAATATTTGTGTAGGAAAAGTCTCTGGAATACTGTGCATGTTGCACCATGTGATAGAGTATGATTTATGGAGCCATAAGAAATTTGAATCATCAAGTTTGGAGTTCATTTGAATTATTTAAGCATTTATGAAGTTTACAAAAAAAAGAAAAAGGGGAAAGGGAGGGGTTTTATACCTATACTGCGTTTTGGGCGCAGTATAGCGCCGCAGCGCTCTGGGCCGGCCCAACTGCACAGCAGCGCGCAGGGAACCTGGCCACGTCGAAGGCGCCCGCAGGGGATTACGCCTTTGCGGCGGCTAGACGGTTTCGGCCGAAGCCGCTTCCACTTAAACGACGGGGCCCAGCCTCCAGGTCGCTGACGCGCGGGGCCCGGCGCTCAGGCCGTCTTCAACCTCCCGCCGTGCGTTCTCGCCGTGGGGATGAGCAGCTCCCGCCGGTGATTGCCGGGGCCACAGAGCGTCTCCGGCGGCGCTCCGCCCACCGATATGCTCAGGAGGACACGCCGCGCCCATCCATGTGCTTCACGCACGCCGGGGAGGGCTGAAGCGGCGACGGCTTGGATGGCCGCGGAGGAGGCCGTCGGCGGTTTGGCACCGCGAGGAAGAGGCGGGGGAAGGAGGAACTGGAGCTTGGGGGTGAGTTGGCGGTGGTGAGGAGAGGGCGTTGGGGCGGCTAGGAGGAGGAGAAAGGGCCTGAGGTGCCCGAATTTAGGCGGCGGCCGGCGGCTCTGCCCCGGCCATAGAGATGGCTGGAGGGCACGGGGAGGGCATTTGGCCTGCCGGGGAGGTGCACTAGAGGGAGAGGGGGCCATCGGAGCCGCGAGGGGGCTCGGGGGTGACCTATAAATATGTGGGTGGCGGTCCACCGAAGACTCATGCGCCGGCGAGGCCGTTGCTGTCGTTGCAAGCCACGGGGGCACCAGTGGGCATGTCCAGGGTGTTCGTGGGGCTAGTCTACGCCTAGAGGAAGAGAGAGGGAGATCGGGGAGGTGCCAGAGGGGTCGCGCGTCCGAGCTTGCTCACTGGAGCTCGTGGTCGGCCGGTGCGCGTGCGAGCAGAGGTGAGAGAGGGGGAGAGAGGAGAGGGCCGACCGTCCAGCGTGTCCCGGACGCCGAGGCAGCCTCGGGGGACACAAGGGGGAGGCCCCAGGCTGTCGGGTGCAGCCGATTGGAGGCGGCTACAGTGCGGGAGCGCACTGTAGCGCGCTCCAGAGCGCCCGAATGGCTGGCACGGTCGTGTCCTCGCCGCTCTGGTCGTGTCCATCATGCCCAAGGTTGTCTAGAAGATCAGGGGAGGAGTAAAGTAATGTGGGATGGTCTTGGATGTCCTGGGAAGCAAATGGAATGAGGAGGGAGGTGAGAAGGAAGGAGGTTACTGCTGTCCAGGAGGGTAAATTTGAGGTTTTACCCCCTTCCAATGATTGAGCTGAGGCAGGGGAGAGTTACTGGAGGTTGAGGATGACTAGGAGAAGCTGTGGTAGAAAATTGAGCTCAAGGGGAATAGTAAAAGTGATCCAAACAATGGTTTTGGTAAATTGACAGAAGGTGTTTGATCAGGTTTTGGGGAGGCAAATGACTTCCAATTGGCTTGGGACTTAACAGTATGGAATGTCACACACAATTAGGCACCTCCACCAAATTTGAGCTCATTTGGGCAAAGTTGCCAATGTAACTTTGGTGAACCCTAGAAATCAACAGAAATGGTTTCACCTTGTTTGAGTCAAGCTAATCATCTCCCCTTGATGCACCACTTGGTGTAGTTTCATCATTTGGGTTTATGATCATGCCCACAAAGTTTGAAGCCCCATGTAAAAAGTTGGTAATGTAAAGTTGTTCAAATTTGAATTTGCACAGAAATGGTTTTGGGGCGCTTAGATCAAGTTATGCTTCTCCAAAACTTGTGCCATTTGGCATAGATGCATAATTACATCATTTTAGCAGGTTCACCAAGTTTGAGATCATTTGGACAAGTTTGGCAATGTAAAGTTGCTCAAACTTCAAAATGGACAGAAATGGTTTTGAGGGGATTAGATGATGTTTCCTTGATCTTCAAGGCATGAGGCTTTGCAAGATCATCAAATATGTCATATATGACATGATGTAATTTCCCTGGAATTTTTGGAGAATATTTCCTTTGTAAATATTTCAAAAGCTTGAAATATCCAGAAAGAGTTTTGGAAGGATTTGTCCAATATATTGAACATGACCATGTGTTGAAACTCTTATATATGGACAATATATGTCCTATGAGTCTCCCCGAATTTTGGCAAATATTTTTGAAATAGTTAAATAATTTTTCCCTATTAAAGACCATTTCTGGCCTTAAGAAAAAGCTTTTAAATAAAATATAAAAATAACTTTTAAAATTATAATTTTGTGGTTTCTGGGAGTCCTATACCTAATAGGATTCAAATATACTTTTTGAAAGATTTTTCACACCCTAAATAAGGTACTTGTAGTGCAAACCTCAATTCAGGGGTTTTTGGAAAACTAATTTTAGAAAATACTATTTGGCCAAAATATTTTTATAAGAAAATTCTATACTGGTCTATACACATGGCATGATCATTGGGAAAAGGTTTTGGATCAAGGAGATGAAGTATAAGAGTTGGAGGATTTATTTGATTTTTAGAGCACTAGCAAACAGCAGACAGAAAATCAATCAAGCAAAGCCAAAAGCACTCAAAAGTTTTTGTAAATCCACATTTTCAACATGGTAATCAGCTTAAGCAATGTGACATGAAAATCAGGGTGTGACAATGAAGCGGCCCAGACCGACCTTACACGTACTCTTATGTGAGACAGGTTCCACCGATTGACATGCACTAGTTGCATAAGGTGGCTAGCGGGTGTTTGTCTCTCCCACTTTAGTCGGATCGGATTCGATGAAAAGGGTCCTTATGAAGGGTAAATAGAAATTGGCATATCACGTTGTGGTTTTGGCGTAGGTAAGAAACGTTCTTGCTAGAAACCTATAGCAGCCACGTAAAAACTTGCAACAACAATTAGAGGATGTCTAACTTGTTCTTGCAGCATATGCCGTGTGGTGTGATATGGCCAAAAGGATGTGATGAATGATATATATGTGATGTATGAGATTGATCATTTTCTTGTAATAGGAATCACGACTTGCATGTCGATGAGTATGACATCCGGCAGGAGCCATAGGAGTTTTCTTATTTTATTGTATGACATGCGTGTCACTGAAAGCGCCATGTAATTACTTTACTTGATTGCTGACCGTTAGCCATAGCAGTAGAAGTAATGTTTGGCGAGACGACTTCATGAAGACACGATGATGGAGATCATGATGATGGAGATCATGGTGTCATGCCGGTGACGATGATGATCATGGAGCCCCGAAGATGAAGATCAAAAGGAGCAAAATGACATTGGCCATATCATGTCACTATTTGATTGCATGTGATGTTTATCATGGTTTACATCTTATTTGCTTAGAACAACGGTAGTAAATAAGATGATCTCTCACTAAAATTTCAAAGATTTGTGTTCCCCTTAACTGTGCACCGGTGTTAAGGTTCGTTGTTCCGAAGCACCACGTGATGATCAGGTGTGATAGGCTCTAATGTTCGCATACAACGGGTGTAAGCCAGATTTACACACGCAATACACTTAGGGTTCACTTGACGAGCCTAGCATGTACAGACATGGCCTAGGAACACGGAAGACCGAAAGGTCGAACATGAGTCGTATAGATGATACGATCAACATAAAGATGATCACCGTTGATGACTAGTCTGTCTCACGTGATGATCGGACACGGCCTAGTCGATTCGGATCATGTATCACTTAGATGACTAGAGAGATGTCTATTTGAGTGGGAGTTAATTAAATTTGATTATATGAACTTAATTCTCATGAACAATAGTCTAAGTTGTCTTCGCAAATTATGTTGTAGACCAATAGCTTGCGTTGTAGCTCCCTGTTTAATACGATCCTAGAGAAAGACTAAGTTGAAAGATATTGTAAGCAATGATGCGGACTGGGTCCGTAGTCCGAGGAGTGTCCTCACTGCTACACAGAAGGCTTACGTCTTTGATGCACCGCTCGATGTGCAAACCCTTACAGCGTCGTCTGTGGATGTTGTGAACACCTGACAGACACGTCTTGATGACTACTTGATAGTTTAGTGCACCATAGTTTACGGCTTAGTATCGGGATTCCAATGACGTTTTGAACGCCATAAGACATATGAGATGTTCCAAGAGCTAAAACTGGGATTTCAGGCTCATGCCCGTGTTGAGAGGTATGAGACCTCTGACAAGTTCTTTTGCCAACAAGATGGAGGAGAATAGCTCAACTAGTGATCATGTGCTCAGAATGTCTGGGTGCTAAAATCACTTGAACCAAGTAGGAGTTAATCTTCCAGATGAGATAGTGGTTGACGGAATTCTCTAGACACTATCACCAAGCTACTAGAACTTCGTGATGAACTATGACATGCAAAGGATGGAGATGATCCCGGAGCTATTAGCGGTGCTTAAGACCGCAAAAGTAGAAATCAAGAAGGAGCATCAAGTGTTGATGGTTTAACAAGACCACTGGTTTCAAAAGAGGCAAGCGCTAGAAGGGAAACTTCATGAATGGCAAACCAGTTGTCGCTCTAATGAAGGAACCCAAGGTTGAACCCAAACCTCAAGACTAAGTGCTTCTATTGTATGGGGAACGGTCACATGGTAGCGGAACTACCCCAAATACATGGTAGATAAGAAAGCTGGCAATTTCAACAAAGTATATTTGATATATGTGCTATTGATGTGTACCTTACTAGTACTCCTAGTAGTACCTGGGTACTGGATACCGGTTCAGTTGCTATTATTAGTGAATTGAAGCAAAAGCTACGGACTGAACGGAGACTAGCTAAAGGCGAGGTGACGATGTGTGTTGGAAGTGTTTCCAAGGTTGATAAGATCACCATCGCACACTCCCTCTACCTTCGGGATTAGTGTTGAACCTAGATAAATGTTATCAGGTGTCTACGTTGAGCATGAATATGATTAGATCATGTTCATTGCAATACGGTTATTCATTTAAGTTAGAGAATAATGGTTATTCTGTTTACATGAATAATACCTTTATGATCATGCACCCAATGGTTTATTGAATCTCGATCATAGTAATACACATGATAATAATATTAATGCCAAAAGATGTAGAGTTAATAATGATAGTACCACTTTCTTGTGGCACTACCGCTTAGGTCATTTTGGCATAAAATGCATGAAGAAACTCCATGCTGATGGATGTTTGGTGTCACTTGATTTTGAATCGCTTGACACATGCGAGCCATGCCTCATGGGCAGGATGACTAAGATCCCGTTTTCAGGTACAATGAAACGGGCAAGTGACTTGTTGGAAATCAAACATGTTGATGTGTGTGATCCAATGAGAATTAAGGCGTGTGGTGGATATCGTTATTTTGTCATCTTCACTGACGATTTGAGTAGATATGGGTATATTTAATTAATGAAGCAAAAGTCTGAAACGTTTGAAAAGTTCAAGCAATTTCAGAGTGAAGTTAAGAATCATCATAACAAGAAGATCATGTTCTTACGATCTGATCGAGGGGAGATTTTCTGAGTTATGAGTTTGGCAATCACTTAAGACATTGTGGAATTGTTTCGCAGTTGAAGCCACCTGGAACACCACAGCGTAATGGTGTTTCCACACATCGTAATCGAACCTTATGAGATATGGTGCGATCTATGATGTTTCTTACTGATCTACCGCTATTATTTTGAGGTTATGCGTTAGAGACAGCTACATTCACTTTAGATAGGGCACCATCTAAGTCCGTTGAAACGACGCTGTATGAACTGTGGTTTGGCAAGAAACCAAAGTTGTCGCTTCTTAATGTTTGGGGCTCGATGCTTATGGCTTCAGCCGAAAAAAGCTCGAACCCAAAGCGGACAAATACATCTTCATTAGATACCCAAAGGTAACAATTGGGTATACCTTCTATCTCAGATCCAAGGGCAAAAATGTTTGTCGCTAAGAACGGGTCCTTTCTCGAGAAGGAGTTTCTCTCGAAAGAATTGAGTGGGAGGAAGATAGAACTTGATGAGGTTGTCGAACCCTCACTTCAACCGGAGAGTAGTGCAACACAGAAAGATGTTTCTGTGGAACCTACGACTGTTGAAGAGGAAACTAATGATAGTGATCATGAAGCTTCGGATCAAGTCGCTATCGAACCTCGTAGGATGACAAGGATATGTACTACTCCTGAGTGGTACTGTGATCCTGTCTTAGATGTCATGTTATTGGACAACAATGAACCTACGAACTATGGAGAAGCGATGGTGGGCCCATATTCTGACAAATGGTTAGAAGCCGAGAAATCCGAGATAGGATCCATGTATCAAAACGAAGTATGGACTTTGGTGGACTTGCCCGATGATCGGCAAGCCATTGAGATAAATGGATATTTAAGAAGAAGACGGACGTAGACGGTAATGTCACCGTCTATGAAGCTCGACTTGTGGCGAACAGTTTTTCACAAGTTCAAGGAGTTGACTACGATGAGATTTTCTCACCCGTAGCGATGCTTAAGTCCATCGGAATCATGTTAGCATTAGCTGCATTTATGAAATCTGGCAGATGGATATCAAAACAAGTTTCCTTACCAGTTTTCGTAAGGAAAGGTTGTATGTGATACAATCATAAAGGTTTTGTCGGTCCTAAGGATGCTAAAGGTATGCTAGCTCCAGCGATCCTTCCATGGACTAGAGCAAGCATCTCGGAGTCGGAATATACGTTTTGATGGAGTGATCAAAGTTTTTGGGTTTAGACAAAGTTTGTTAGAAACTTGTATTTACAATAAAGTGAGTGGGAGCACTACAACATTTATGATAAGTATATGTGAATGACATATTGTTGATCCGAAATGATGTAGAATTTCTGGAAAGCATAAAGGGTTGTTTGAAAAGAGTTTTTCAAAGGAAGACCTGGATAAAGCTGCTTGCATGTTGGGCATCAAGATCTATAGAGATAGATCAAGACGCCTGATGATACTTTCAAAAGAACACACACCTTTGACATGATTTTGAAGGAGTTCAAAATAGATCAATCAAAGAAGGATTTCTTACCTGAGTTGTAAGGTGTGAAGTTGAGTAAGACTCAAAGCTTGACCACGGCAGAAGAAAGAGGAAGGACGAAGGTCGTCCCCTATGCTTTTGTCATAGGCTCTATACGGTATGCCATGCTGAGTACCGCACCTGATGTGTGCCTTGCCACATGTCTGGCAAGAGGGTACAAAGGTGATCCAGGAATAGATCACTAGATAGCGGTCAAAAATTATCCTTAGAGGAATAAGGAAATGTTTCTTGGTTATGGAGATGATAAAGAGTTCGACGTAAAGAGTTACGTCGATACAAGCTTAACACCTATCTGGATAGCTCTGAGTAGAGATACCGGATACGTATAATGGAGCAACAATCTGGAATAGCTCCAAGTGGAATGTGGTAGCAGCATCTACGATATGACATAAAGTTTTGCGAAATACATAGGGATCTGAATGTTGCAGACCCGTTGACTACAACCTCTCTCACAAGCATAACATGATCAAACCCAGAACTCATTGAGTGTTAATCACATAGTGATGTGAACTAGATTATTGACTCTAGTAAACTCTTTGGATGTTAGTCACATGGCGATGTGACCTGTGAGTGTTAGTCACATGGCGATGTGAACTAGATTATTGACTCTAGTGCAAGTGGGAGACTGTTGGAAATATGCCCTAGAGGCAATAATAAATTGGTTATTATTATATTTCCTTGTTCATGATAATTGTTTATTATCCATGCTAGAATTGTATTGATAGGAAACTTAGATACATGTGTGGATACATAGACAAACACCATGTCCCTGGTGAGCCTCTAGTTGACTGGCTCGTTGATCAATAGATGGTTGCGGTTTCCTGACCATGGACATTGGATGTCGTTGATAACGGGATCACATCATTAGGAGAATGATGTGATGGACAAGACCCAATCTTAAGCCTAGCACAAGATCGTGTAGTTCGTATGCTAAAGCTTTTGTAAATGTCAAGTACCTTTTCCTTAGACCATGAGATTGTGCAACTCCCGGATACCGTAGGAATGCTTTGGGTGTACCAAACATCACAACGTACTTGGGTGGCTATAAAGGTGCACTACAGGTATCTCCGAAAGTGTCTGTTGGGTTGGCACAAATCGAGACTGGGATTTGTCACTCCGTGTGACGGAGAGGTATCTCTGGGCCCACTCGGTAGGACATCATCATGATGTGCGCAATGTGATCAAGGAGTTGATCATAGGATGATGTGTTACGGAACGAGTAAAGAGACTTGTCGTAACGAGATTGAACAAGGTATCGGTATACCAACGATCGAATCTCCGACAAGTGCTATACCGATAGACAAAGGGAATCGTATACGGGATTGATTGAATCCTTGACATCGTGGTTCATCCGATGAGATCATCGTGGAACATGTGGGAGCCAACATGGGTATCCAGATCCCGCTGTTGGTTATTGGCCGGAGAGTTGTCTCGGTCATGTCTGCATGGTTCCCGAACCCGTAGGGTCTACACACTTAAGGTTCGAGACGCTAGGGTTATAGGGAATGTAGTATGTGGTTACCGAATGTTCTTCGGAGTCCCGGATGAGATCCCGGACGTCACGAGGAGTTCCGAAATGGTCTGGAGGTAAAGATTTATATATGGGAAGTCCCGTTTTGGTCACCAAAAAGGTTTCGGGCGCTATCGGTAACGTATCGGGACCACCGGGAGGGTCCCGGGGGTCCACCAGGTGGGGCCACCAGCCCCAGAGGGCTGCGTGGGCCAAGTGTGGGAGGGGACCAGCCCCAGGTGGGCTGGTGCACCCCCCACCAAGGCCCAAGGCGCGTGGAGAGTGGGAAGGGGGCAAACCCTAGGTCCAGATGGGCCTTAAGGCCCACCCTAGCCCCCCCCCCCCCCCGCTCTCCCCCCTTGGCCGCACCCTAGATGGGTTTTGGGGGCTGCCGCCACCCCTAGGGAGGGAACCCTAGATGGGGGCGCAACCCCTCCCCTTCCCCTATATATAGTGGGGGTTTTGGGGCTGCCATACACACGAGATGATCTCTCTCTTGGTGTAGCCCTACCTCTCTCCCTCCTCGTCTCTTGTAGTGCTTGGTGAAGCCCTGCTGGAGTCCCGCACTCCTCCACCACCACCACGCTGTCGTGCTGCTGCTGGACGGAGTCTTCCCAAACCTCTGCTTCTCCCCTTGCTGGATCAAGGCGTGGGAGACGTCACCGGGTTGAACGTGTGTTGAACGCGGAGGCGCCGTTGTTCGGCGCTTAGATCGGAATCAACCGTGATCTAAATCGCTACGAGTACGACTCCTTCATCCGCGTTCTTGTAACGCTTCCGCTTAGTGATCTACAAGGGTATGTAGATGCACTCCCCTCTCCCTCGTTGCTAGATTACTCCATAGATTGATCTTGGTGATGTGTAGAATTTTTTTGATTTCTGCAACGATCCCCCAAAAAACACCACAAACACCTTCGGAGACACCTATAGAGCATCTTTATAATCACCAAGTTACATTGTGATGTTTGATAACACAAAAGGTGTTCCTCCGGTATTCGGGAGTTGTATAATCTCATAGTCAGAGGAACATGTATAAGTCATGAAGAAAGCAATAGCAATAAAACTAAATGATCATTATGCTAAGCTAACGGATGTGTCTTGTCCATCACATCATTCTCCTAATGATGTGATCACGTTCATCGAATGACAACACATGTCTATGGTTAGGAAACTCAACGATCTTTGATTAACGAGCTAGTCTACTAGAGGCATACTAGGGACACTCTGTTTTGTCTATGTATTCACACATGTATCAAGTTTCGGGTTAATACAATTCTAGCATGAATAAAAGACATTTATCATGATATATAAGGAAATATAAATAACAACTTTATTATTGCCTCTAGGGCATATTTCCTTCACACACACACTTGGCACTTGGAGCCCTTGACATTAGTGAATTTCGGAATTAAACTCATATTGGCTAGCCGCGTCATGCAACCAAAGTGAATATCACAAAGTCATGAATGCCAAATATTATACTCATTATTGTGGCAAACATTATTAATAACTTTAGTGCAAATATCTGACAAAGACAGGCGGAACAAGCCTCCGCACTCATAGCCTTTTCCAACAAATTGTCCATACTTAGAAATTACAACTTTATTGGACTCGAAAACCAACTTAAAACCGTCTCGACATAAGCGCTGACGAGATTCTTATTGATGGAGGGAACACGATGAACGTTCTTCAGGCGCACGATCTTCCCCGAAGTGAACTTCAGATCAACCGTACCAATCCCTCGAACAATAGCATGTGACCCGTTCCCCATCAGCATGGGAGAAGTCCCTGTGACATGGTAAGAAGAAAACATGGAGGTGTCAGCACAAACATGTACATTGGCACCGGTGTCAATTAACCAATCAGGAGATTGAAATACTGAAAGGATGGTAGGAAAAATACCGTACCAGAATCCTTCATATCAGTATCACCGATGACAACATTAGTGGGCTTGCCGCTCTTCTCAAGTTCACGCTCCTCAAAGTGGTTAGGACATCTTGGAGCAAGTGATTAGGATCACCGCAGACATGGCATAGTCCCTTCCCCATCTTATGAGAATTCTTCTTGAAGTTGGTAGAATTAGACAGCTTGTTTTTTGCATCAAACTTGCCTTGGCCCTGAGTTTTGTTCTTGTTGTTTTTGAACTTGTTGGGCTGGAAGTTCTTCTTTTGTACCATGTGGGCACTAGAAGATCCCTCGGCAACTCGAGCATGTGTGTCTTTTGTCTCACCTTCTCTTAGACATCATGAGTACCAATGATATCCGAAACGGAAAACTCATGTCTCTTGTGTTTTAGGGAAGTAGCAAAAATGTTCCACGAAGGTGGAAGCTTGGCAATGATACCCCTGGCAACAAATTTGTCCGGCAATACACACTTAAAGTACTCAAGCTCTTTGGCGAGTGATTGTATCTCATGATCCTGTTGTACGACAGAGCGCTCGTCTGTCATCTTGTAGTCATAGAATTGCTCCATGACGTTGATACGTCCAAAACGTATCTATAATTTCTGCTTGCTCCATGCCTCTTTTGTGTGATATTGCTATGATATTTATGCACTTCCATACACTTTTGATCATATTTGGACTAACCTATTAACTCAGTGCACCCCAGTGCCAGTTTCTGTTTTCTGCTGTTTTTTGTATTTCAGGTTTTCCCATTACGTAAATTGCCAGAAAAATCCCGGGAAAAATATATAAAAAATCAGCGTTCTGGAAGCTTCCATGCGGCCAAAGTAGGGCCAGAGGGGGCCCACAGGGGCTCCAGGCGACCAGAGGGGGCGCCCCCCCTCCTGGCCGCGCCGCCAGGGCGCCTGGGCCCCCCTTGCCTCTTTTGACGCCCCCCTTTGGCATATATTTACACCGCGTCCCGAAACCCTCGAGGACGGAACCCTTTTTCGCGATCTCATCTCTGTTCCGCCGCCGCCGCGCTTCCAAGATCGGGAGCACCAGGAGAACTCTTCCCGGCACCCTGCCGGAGGGGAGGATCACCACCGGGAGCTTCTCCACCACGATGGACGCCTCCCAGATGAGTTGTGAGTAGTCTCCCTTGGACCATGGGTCCATGACCAGTAGCTATGTGATGTTCTCCTCCCCTCTTTGTTCTTCACCGATTAGACCTCGTGAGCTGCCCTACATGATCGAGGCACATATGTAATCCTTATGCTGTTGCTATGATGAGTTTGCTGGGATCCGATGGATTATGAGATTATGTTCAGATTGTGTGTGAGTAATATATTTGATTTACCTCTTTTATATTTATGTTCTTGAGTAATTCTTGCATGTTCTCCGTTGCTGTTTATTGCTTTGGCCAAGTAGTAGGTAGTAACTCCAAGAGGGAACGTTATGCTTGATTGTGGGTTCATGCCCCTCGATGACTAGCTTGAGTGACAGAAACATGAGTCTAGGGGATGTGCTGTTGCCACAAGGGGGAAAACAACGGTGCTTGTACTTGCGGGTGCAAGGATTGTTTACTTTACGCAAAGTTCGTTTAATGCAGTTGTCTGTTGCTTTGAGTTTACACTATGGGTGGGACTCGCAACTTAATACCAGCGGGATGTTCTGGATAGATATCTCAAGGTGGATGATTAGTAGTAGATGCAGATGGATTTCGGTCTACTTGCCTTGGCGTACCGCCCATGCTTTTGAGCCTCTACCTTTCTTTGCAGCATAGTTAGCATTGGTTTGCGCACATAATCCTGTCAATTGCCCAGCTGTAATTCGTTTACCTCGCTTAGCTGTTTTATCGTCTTTTGGGAGAGAGACATCACTAGTGAACATCATGGGACCCCGGTCCATATTACCATCACTGATCACACCCGCTATTTACTTTCTGTTCTTACTTACTAGTTGCAGTCATACCTATCACTATTATCTCTTGCGTTTGATCCTTTGTAAACGACAAGGCCGGAGGGATTGACAACCTCTCTGTACTCGTTGGGAGCAAAGTTATTTGTATTTGTGTGCAGGTCCTGTCAATCGCTAAGTTGCACCGCTAGCAGTTGACACCTTCTTGTTGACCCTCGGAGTCTCAGGGGATTCGATCCTTGGTATCTTTGCCAAGGGAAAACTACCGCTACACTGCATCTCAAACCTTCCACTTGGGGTAACCAACGAGGGGCGAGAAGCCATCAGACGTACAACTCGCTGCCGGTGTCCGAGGCACCAAACTTGGCCTCGAGCGCAGCCCACATGTCCTTGCCGTTGTCAAACGACATATACGAATCCATAATGGAATCATCAAGAACACTTAGAAGAGCGCCTTAAAAGAGAGTATCGATCTTCTCAAAAGCTTCCAGCTGTGCTAGATTAAGATCGCCGTCACGCTTGCCCTTAGTGGCGTCATAGCAGCACATGGTCTCAAACCAGTAGACAGCTCTCGTGCGCCACCTCTTATATTTCACCCCCTTAATGGTAGGCGGCTTCAAATGCGTAGCTAAACCACTCGAAGTAAAATGCCTATAATCAGGTTTTTGGATTGTTGAAAATATGAGCAAATTACTACGAGATTTAATCAGAATAAACAGAAGGTAAATCATGACAACAATAGTAGAGATTAAACTAATTATGCGAACTAGCATAGTAGATGAACATATCACATCTTGGGCACATACTAGAAGAATGACTTCTACCACGATCTCGAATAAGAAAGATAGAATCACATATGATGCAGCGGGAGCTGCATCGCCGGCGTTGATGTTGTCGTCCATGTCGTTGAGGATGAGGTTGACGAGGTCGGTGAAGAAGTCGTCATTGGCGAAGTCGTCGCAGCCAGCAGTCGCGCAAGTGCGCTCCCCAAAAACATGATCGCCCCTCTCCCGTACAAGATCACGAGAGGCGGGGTTCCGGAGCCCTGTTGTCCCTTCTTGCGGTGCACGCCGGAAGGAGGGATGGAGAAGACTTGCGTGGTGGCGCAATGCTCTGGAACGGTGGTGCGAAACCATACGAGGCGGCGGCTAGGGTAGACGTCTGTCTGACTATATAATGAGGGCCGGGTCGGTCATGGAGAAAACTCCACGTCCGAGTAACAGCCCCACGATCCAAAAGGATCGGAAACGGCTGAGTAATTAACGTGTCCATTAATTATTAATTAATGATTTATTAATTATTCCCGAGCAGCAAAAATATAGGCAACGTGCATAGCTATGTCCTCGGCTCGGCTCATTCCCGCAACCCGCGTCGCGGTCATGTCATGTCATGTCGCGTTGTGGCGAGGCGAGCGCGGAGGAGGAGCACGCGTGTAGGTCTCATCTTCTCATGCTCATACAAGTGGTAGAAGAGCTCACCTTATAAAGAGGTGCGACTCTCTCTCAACTTCTGTGGTGGGACTAAACTTTAGTCCCACTTACACCACTCACTAGCTATGCATGAATGGGCCAAGAGAATTTCTGAATTTTAGTTGAGCTTTGGGCCAAAGGCCTACTAGCAAAATTCCAACATTTGCTACATCTAGCAGGCGGAGATGTGACCTTGCGACGGCGGCCATAACGACTTGCTACAACCATCTGTCATTTGTTGTTAAGATGGGTGATATTTTTTGCTACGTTCATTCAACGGCGATGACTGACTGGATGTCTGTCGTGCAAGCCTAGTTTTTGTTGCATGGGTCGTCCTGCTACCAGCGACCGGCATCAGAGCTGCGACCGGCCACCATCACCGGAGCTGCGACCAACAACAGCACCGTAGCTGCGACCAGCGACCGGCCAGACGCAGCCCGCCCATCAGAGCTGCATGTAGCGACCAGACCTCAAACAGTCTGATTTCTGTGCATCAGTGTCATCCCTGGATCAGTAATGCTGACACGCACAGTACTTGAAGGATTTATAACAGAGTAGTAACCACACACTTATTACATCGATAGTCCGACGATGAACTTATTACAAATAATATGGCTGAAGGCCATCTAACACGATAACAACGGAAGGCTTGGAAGATAAGTGAGTCCATCAACTCCAGCGGCATCACTGAGTATAGAACCACGACCTAAAAAGGGGCATCTTACTCGTCGTCTGAAAAGTCTGCAACATGAAACGTTGCAGCCCGAAAACGGGTCAGCACATGGAATATGCTGGCAAGGTAACACAAGAGAATGCAATGAAAGTACGGCTATACTATATGCAATATGGCTGGTGGAAAGCTCTATGGTTAAGTTTTTGCGTAAAGCCAATTTTCCCTACTTCAAAGGAATATATTTTAATTAACTATCATGGTAGTTGAAACATCGTTGAGAAGATAGAAATCCTCTCAACCCCAATTAAAGTAATCATTAAACCCAACAAAATTAATTAAAATAACATGATGAGATTCACATGATAATCCAAGTACTAGATACTCAAGACGTCCATAACCGGGGACACGGCTAATCATGATCAGTTTGTACACTCTGCAGAGGTTTGTGCACTTTTCCCCACAAGACTCGATCGCCTCCGTTTGGTTTCTCGCACTGCATGGTGTTTGAGAAATGGATGACCGAGACAGAGTCTTTCCGAAGAGGTCCCCTTAACCAGATAGATAGGCCGGTACACCTACAAAACCCACTACATCTGCTAGCCCATCATGGAAAGGTTTCCCACAACTTACTCAACTATGCCAGAGCCCATATTGGCATGTGGCTGCACACGGAAGTTTCTAGTATGAAAAATCTCATGATCCCTTTGAGCCTGGGTGGCGGTCCAAAAGAAAAACAGGCAATCACTGGAATACCCAGATGCCTCAATCCACCCAGATGTGTATTAATGTTGCCACCTTAAGTTGAACCATTAATTAACAAACTCACATCTATCATGGATTTCACTCACCCAATCCACGTCTACGAGCATAGCATGTCCTAACAGCAAACGTAGAAGTATCTCCCAAGGTTTGAATGTAATGCAGGCAATAGGTACTACCTCAAACTACTTCCCAATCCCACAAGTTAATTGATCCTACTCATGCAATGTGTGAGGGTTTGACTAATGCAATGAAAACTGGGTAATTGGAAAGTATGATCAAAGTGTTACTTGCCTTGCTGATGATCCGCAAAACCTAGAGACTCAAAGTAGCAAGCGGCGCACTCTGGGTACTCTATCGCAATCAAACAAGCACACAATAAGTACTTAACTAATTCACGGGTAAAACTCTAATAAAAGATCTAACCAGAAAGTTCAACTGAAGAACTCCGGTTTGCAAAAAGAATCAACTCGAAAGAAGCAACGAAACTCAAACTGCGAAAGAAACGAGCTCCGGTTTACTAGTTGGCCTAAAGTCAATTTTTACAGTAGCCAAAACTTTGTTCAAGTTGGTCTAACGTAAAGAGGGCTTCGAGACGAAGATCTGGGATTTTGAATCACCTGATTCCGACTCTCGAGCGAAAAGAAAAACGCAAAACAAGATCAGGGCAGAAATCGCGATTGAAATAACCACGGATAAATACCCCGAAAAAGAAAAACGGGCGAACAGGCTAACGAACGAACGTTCGCTGTCTGCGGCTAACTAACGAAAACCGTTCGTTAAAACGAACGTACGGATGAACGTCCGCTAAATAACTAAACCGACGAAAACCGATCCGATCTAATCTAATAAAACAGAATCTACGGCTAATAAAAAAACCGGGCGGTTCTTCAGGAAAAAAACTGTAACTAACTCGACGATGAACTCCGGCGAAGTCCGGCGGCTGCGGCGGCGGATCCGGCGGGGCGAGGCGGCGGCGGCGTGCGGCGGCGAGGCGGCGGCTGCACGCGGTGGTGGCGGCGCTAGGCGGCGGGGCGGCGTGCGGCGGCGGCGCACGGCGGCGGCGCTTGGCGGCGGCGGCGGCTAGGGCGAGGGGCGGCGGGGCTGGCGGCTGGGGCGAGACGGGTCGGCTCGGGCGGCTTATAATGCCCACAGTCCTACTCCTATACGAATCCTAAGTCGGTTTCCTTTTTTTTCTAAAAGAGTCCCGGCGCAGAAAAACTAACGAAAGAAATACCAAACGAACTCCAAAATTCCCGAAATAAATTTTCACCGTCCTCTAATAATATTTAGGACAAAGTGAACATTTTTCCCGGACCTAAATGCAATTTGGAAAAACGCATATTTTTCCTATGCAAATAAATCCGCAAATAAATCCAGAAAAATACCAAAAGTGATTTTAATATTTTTTCCTCCCATATTTCTGTTATTTTGGAGAAGTCATATTATCTCCGCTCATATTTTGTATTTAGAAATATTTTTTAGGAGAGAAAAATAATTAGAATCACACTGTCCTCGTACCGGTATTCGAGCGAACTCAAATACGAAAACGGCAAAATCCCCAACTCTCACCGTAGGTCCTTGAGTTGCTTAGAATTTCGAGGAACTCCGCAAACCAAAAATGCAAAAACATGAAATGCAAGTATGATCTATGTATAACATTCCAAATTGAAAATTTGGGATGTTACAAACCTACCCCCCCTCCCTTAGAATGAATCTCGCCCTCGAGATTCGACTTGGCTAGAGAACAGGTGTGGGTGGTCCTTGCGTAGATCATCTTCTCGTTCCCAGGTGGCTTCTTCCTCGGTGTGATGACTCCACTGAACTTTGCAAAACTTGATAACCTTACTGCGAGTAACTCTGCTCAAAAATTCGAGAATCTTAACAGACTTCTCCTCGTAGGTCAGATCACTGTCCAACTGAATTGCTTCCAGGGGTACTATGTCTCTAAGCGGTATATCGGCCATCTCCGCGTGACACTTCTTAAGCTGCGAAACGTGAAACACGTCGTGCACTCCTGACAATCCTTCGGGCAATTCCAACTTATAGGCAACCTCTCCCATGCGTTCCAAAACACGGTAAGGTCCCACAAATCTTGGGGCTAAATTCCCTTTAACTCTGAAACGTTTAACTCCTCGCAGAGGCGATACTCTCAAGTATGCTCTATCTCCGATCTCATAGGTTATCTTTTTGCGCTTCGAGTCTGCATAACTCTTCTGCCTGGACTGAGCTACCTTCAGTCTATCTCGAATCAACTTCACCTTTTCCTCAGACTCTTTGATTAAGTCTGGTCCAAACAATTGTCGGTCTCCAACTTCGTCCCATGTCAACGGTGTCCTACATCTCCTTCGTATAATGCTTCGAAAGGGGCCATCTTCAAACTGGCTTGGTAACTGTTGTTGTATGATAACTCTGCATAGGGCAAGTTGTCATCCCAACTAGATCCATAATCTAATGCACAGGCTCTCAGCATATCCTCCAAAATCTGATTGACTCTCTCCGTCTGTCCATCTTTCTGCGGGTGAAACGTTGTGCTAAACTCTAGCCTGGTACCCAAAGTTTCATGTAACTGCTTCCAGAACTTTGAGGTAAACTGGGTTCCTCTATCTGATACGATGCTCCTCGGAACTCCATGCAGACATACAATTCTGGTCATGTATATCTTAGCCAACTTTGCACTGGTATAAGTGGTTTTCACAGGGATAAAGTGGGCTACCTTCGTCAATCGGTCTACTACTACCCAGATTGAATCATATCCTGCCTTGGTCCTCGGCAATCCGGTGATAAAATCCATGCCAAGCTTCTCCCACTTCCATTCGGGTATTGGCATAGGTTGTAACAATCATGTTGGCTTCTGATGTTCTGCCTTCACTCTCTGGCATACATCACAAACTGCTACATACTCCGCAATATCTTTCTTCATACCGGTCCACCAGAAAATATCCTTCAAATCCAAATACATCTTAGTATTTCCTGGGTGAATCGAGTATGGTGAATCATGGGCCTCCTGTAAAATCAACTTCCTGATCTCTGGGTTATTGGGCACATAGATTCGATCCTCAAACCATAGGGTGTCGTGTTCATCCTCACGAAATCCTTTGGCTTTTCCTTCGCTCATCTTCTCCTTTATAGCGACAACCTCCTGGTCAGCTTTCTGAGCTTCTCTGATTTTATTCATCAGGGTTGACTGGATTTCTAGCGTTGCTACGTAGCCTCTCGGAACTATCTCCATACGTAGTTCTCGTAGGTCCTCGGCTAACTCCTTTGGAAATTATTCCATCATTAGGGTATTGACATGGCTCTTACGGCTTAGCGCATCGGCTACTACGTTAGCCTTTCCGGGATGATAATGCAATCTCATGTCATAATCCTTAATGAGTTCCAACCATCTCCTTTGCCTAAGATTCAGCTCCTTCTGAGTGAACATATACTTCAAACTCTTGTGATCCGTATATACTTCACAATGATTCCCAATAAGAAAATGTCTCCACATCTTCAATGCATGCACTACGGCTGCTAACTCCAAATCGTGGGTGGCATAGTTCAGCTCATGAGGTTTTAGTTGTCATGAAGCATACGAAACAACTCTTCCTTCTTGCATAAGAACTGCTCCAAGTCCTCGACGTGAAGCGTCGCAGTACACCTCATAATCCTTATGTTGATCTGGCAGAATCAACACAGGGGATGAGACCAAACGTTCCTTTAATTCCTGAAAACTGGTCTCACATTCTTCTGTCCAACTGAACTTGGTGTCCTTCTTCAACAACTCCGTCATTGGCTTTGCAATCTTCGATAAATCTCCGGTAGTATCCTGCAAGTCCAAGAAAACTCCGGATCTCTCCAACTGTTGTTGGTGCTTCCCAATGGGTCACAGTGTCCACCTTAGCGGGATCTACTGCTATTCCTTCTCCAGATATAATGTGTCCGAGAAATCCGACTTCCTTCAACCAAAACTCGCATTTGCAAAACTTGGCATATAACTGATGTTCTCTGAGCTTCTCCAATACCAAACGCAAATGCTCCGCATGCTCCTCTTCATCCTTCGAGAAGATCAAAATATCATCTATGAACACTACGACAAACTTATCCAAATACTCCATAAACACTTTGTTCATCAGGTTCATAAAGTATGCCGGTGCGTTCGTCAGACCAAACGACATAACGGTATACTCATACAACTCATACCTAGTGGTAAAGGCCGTCTTAGGTATATCTTGCTATCGGATCTTCAATTGGTGGTACCCTGATCGCAGATCGATCTTGGAAAATATCTTAGCTCCTTGCAATCTATCGAACAGATCATTGATCATCGGTAAAGGGGTACTTATTCTTGATCATTACTTCATTCAATCCACGGTAATCAACAACCATTCTTAACGATCCATTCTTCTTCTCCACTAAGAGTACTGGCGAACCCCAAGGCGAAGAACTTGGGCGTATGAATCCTTTATCCAGTAACTCCTTAATCTGTTTCTTTATCTCCTCCAAATCTTTTGCGGGCATCCTATATGGTCTCTTAGAAATTGGCCCGGTGCCTGGCAAAAGCTCAATCAAAAACTCTATATCTCTATCCGGTGGCATGCCAGGTAACTCCTCTGGAAACACATCCGGATAATCCTTTACTACTGGCACTTCCTCCTGAACAACTCTCGTGAGAGAATATACATGAGTCCTTGTTGGCGAATGCCTAGATACATACTTAATCCTTTTTCCCTCCGGGGTGGTGAGCAAAATAGACTTCCTGGCACAGTCAATGTTACCTCCATACTTCGATAACCAATCCATACCTAATATCACATCCAATCCTTGTGACTCCAGAACTATTAGGTCAGAGGGGAAAGTGTGGCATCCTATGATCAATGGCGTCTGAAAACATCCTTGGTGTGCCATATAATCTGCTCCAGGTGAACTTACTAACATGGGGGTCTTAAGAACTCGGGTGGACATCCTATGTCTATTTACGAATCCCCTTGAAATATATGAATGCGATGCACCAGTATCGAAAAGAGCTATTGCGGTAAATGTCTTAACCAAAAACTTACCAACAATAGCATCTGGTTGCTCTTCTACCTCCTCTACGGTCACGTGGTTCACTTGTCCTTTATTGAAAGGGTTGGGCTTCTTCGCGGCGCTTCCATTGCCGTTCCCATTCTTAGCTTATGGGCATTCATTGGCATAATGTCCATTCTTCCCGCACTTGTAACAAGTGACATGGCTAAAATCCCTCTCGGTGGGTGTAGACGGTGTAGGGCGGCTCTGGTTTCCATTAGCTCCATTCCCATTCCCATTTCCATTCTTGGTGCCATTGTGGTTGTGCGAGCTACCTCCTCCATGGGTATGCTGAAACTGTCCTACCGCTTTAGGGGTAAAACGGGGCTTCTGCTGAGCTCCAGAATTATACTTTCCTTGCCCATACTTCCTCTTGCGACTCTCAATCTGTTGGTGCTTCCTTTCAATCATTAGGGCGTAGTCAACAAACTCCTGGTAATTATTGAAAGTTGCCACCATCAACTGTACACTCATCTCATCATTCAGCCCTTCCATGAATCTCTCCTGCTTAGCGGCATCCGTGGCCACATCATTTGGGGCATAACGAGATAGGGTACTAAACTCATCCACGTACTGGGCTACAGTACGATTTCCTTGGCGCAAATTGCGAAACTCCTGCTTCTTCATACTCATGGCTCCAGTTGAGACATGGGCGGTACAAAAAGCTTGCTGAAACTGATCCCAAGTCACATTGGCTACGGGGTAAGTGGCGGTGTAATTCTCCAACCATGCTGCGGCTAGTCCAGATAACCGGTGTGCGGCAAATCGCACCTTCTCAGCATCCGAGCAATTGGCGGTGGTCAAATCCCTTCCAATCTTGCGTAGCCAGTCATCAGCCACAATTGGTTCGATGCTGCTAGCAAACACAAGTGGTTGCAACCTTAAGAAACATGTCAGGTTGTCCACAGGTGATGGTGGTGGAGGGTTGTTGTTGTTATTCTGGTTGTTCTGAGTGTTCTGGACAAGAAGTTGTATCAAGGTGTTCTGCTGCTGGATCAACTGAGTGAGCTCAGGGGGAAACTCAAATTCACGTCTTGGAGGCATCTGATGGGTGTAGAGGGAAGAGATTAGAATAGAAAAGAGGTCTAAGGGGAAATCACTACCCATATGCACATGAGGCAAACACACAATCATATCACACCAATCAATTTCAAACAAGGTCTTACAAATCTAACGATCGTTACAAAGGTGCTCTAAAACTAATATATGGTAGTAACTACTAGTCACAGGGTGGTCATCTAAAAATATTGATCGGCAGAGGATTCCATAATATCTGCTCCAGCTTCATCTTCATAGTCTTCGTCCTTGCTATCCTCAGCTTCTGAATCTGTGTCATCTATGATGATATAGTCTTTCGGTGGAATCTCCTTGGGTTCTTCTTCCTCGTCTTCTTCTCCCATGAATATTCCTAACTTCCGTGTCAAGTCATCATTCTTCTCCACAAGTATCTTCATCTCCTCCTCATAACCGTCGCGTGTAGATTTGAGTTCTTCTTCTAACTACAAATTCATATTTAGGGCCTTCTTCAAATCTATCATCCCTGCACACATCTGGTGCTCTTGGCGACAAATGTGGTGGTTCAACTCCTGGATGAATGCTGCAATGGATCTATCCTTCCGGGTGCTGATCATATCCCAATTCTCATCTCGGCATCCACAAATCTGATAGATGGTGTCCTTTAGCTCCTGCTTGTAGACTTCTCCAATCCTTCCCATAGCGATGTGGGCTGCCATGCTCCTACCTAGGCTCCATGTAGGTGCATTAAAGGAAAATGCTATGAGTGAGGTGACAGGTGCGAACGTCCTTCCTGGAACTTGAGCTTGAATCAACCAACGCTCCTCCTCTGGTAGAGTGGCATTGTAGGTTCCGGTGAAACTTGGTAATCCAATGTTTAGATATCTGGTGACTTCCTTCAGGTGTCGTCCAAATGGCGTATCATCATCTGGTTGCATGAACTTGTGCTTTGCTTCCACCATCCTAAAGAGTAGAAAAGATAAGGAGTCAGAAAAGAGAAGAGTGAATAGTGCTCTAGGGCTTGTCTTAGTGGTCGTGTCCTACAGTCAGCGTGTGCTCTGATACCATCTTGTAGCGACCAGACCTCAAACAGTCTGATCTCTGTGCATCAGTGTCATCCCTGGATCAGTAATGCTGACACGCACAGTACTTGAATGATTTATAACAGAGTAGCAATCACACACTTATTACATCGATAGTCCGACGATGAACTTATTACAAATAATATGGCTGAAGGCCATCTAACACGATAACAACGGAAGGCTTGGAAGATAAGTGAGTCCATCAACTCCAGCGGCATCACTGAGTATAGAACCACGACCTAAAAAGAGGCATCTTACTCGTCGTCTGAAAAGTCTGCAACATGAAACGTTGTAGCCCGAAAACGGGTCAGCACATGGAATATGCTGGCAAGGTAACACAAGAGAATGCAATGAAAGTAAGGCTATACTATATGCAATATGGCTGGTGGAAAGCTCTATGGTTAAGTTTTTGCGTAAAGCCAATTTTTCCCTACTTCAAAGGAATAGATTTTAATTAACTATCATGGTAGTTGAAACATCGTTGAGAAGATAGAAATCCTCTCAACCCCAATTAAAGTAATCATTAAACCCAACAAAATTAATTAAAATAACATGATGAGATTCACATGATAATCC
Source organism: Secale cereale (assembly GCA_902687465.1). Classification (NCBI taxonomy): domain Eukaryota; kingdom Viridiplantae; phylum Streptophyta; class Magnoliopsida; order Poales; family Poaceae; genus Secale; species Secale cereale. Next base: position 69,088,717 of record LR738714.1, read on the forward strand.
AAGTACTAGATACACAAGACGTCCATAACCGGGGACACGGCTAATCATGATCAGTTTGTACACTCTGCAGAGGTTTGTGCACTTTTCCCCACAAGACTCGATCGCCTCCGTTTGGTTTCTCGCACTGCATGGTGTTTGAGAAACGGATGACCGAGACATAGTCTTTCTGAAGAGGTCCCCTTAACCAGATAGATAGGCCGGTACACCTACAAAACCCACTGCATCTGCTAGCCCATCATGGAAAGGTTTCCCACAACTTACTCAACTATGCCAGAGCCCATATTGGCATGTGGCTGCACACGGAAGTTTCTAGTATGAAAAATCTCATGATCCCTTTGAGCCTGGGTGGCGGTCCAAAAGAAAAACAGGCAATCACTGGAATACCCAGATGCCTCAGTCCACCCAGATGTGTATTAATGTTGCCACCTTAAGTTGAACCATTAATTAACAAACTCACATCTGTCATGGATTTCACTCACCCAATCCACGTCTACGAGCATAGCATGTCCTAACAGCAAACGTAGAAGTATCTCCCAAGGTTTGAATGTAATGCAGGCAATAGGTACTACCTCAAACTACTTCCCAATCCCACAAGTCAATTGATCCTACTCATGCAATGTGTGAGGGTTTGACTAATGCAATGAAAACTGGGTAATTGGAAAGTATCATCAAAGTGCTACTTGCCTTGCTGATGATCCGCAAAACCTAGAGACTCAAAGTAGCAAGCGGCGCACTCCGGGTACTCTATCGCAATCAAACAAGCACACAATAAGTACTTAACTAATGCACGGGTAAAACTCGAATAAAAGATCTAACCAGAAAGTTCAACTTAAGAACTCCGATTTGCAAAAAGAATCAACTTAAAAGAAGCAACGAAACTCAAACTGCGAAAGAAACGAGCTCCGGTTTACTAGTTGGCCTAAAGTCAATTTTTACAGTAGCCAAAACTTTGTTCAAGTTGGTCTAACGTAAAGAGGGCTTCGAGACGAAGATCTGGGATTTTGAATCACCTGATTCCGACTCTCGAGCGAAAAGAAAAGCGCAAAACAAGATCAGGGCAGAAATCGCGATTGAAATAACCGCGGATAAATACCCCGAAAAGGAAAAACGGACGAACAGGCTAACGAACGAACGTTCGCTGTTTGCGGCTAACTAACGAAAACCGTTCGTTAAAACGAACGTACGGACGAACGTCCGTTAAATAACTAAACCGACGAAAACCGATCTGATCTAATCTAATAAAACAGAATCTACGGCTAATAAAAAAACGGGCGGTTCTTTAGGAAAAAAAACCGTAACTACCTCGATGACGAACTCCGGCGAAGTCCGGCGGCTGCGGCGGCGGATCCGGCGGGGCGAGGCGGCGGGGCGGCTAGCGGCGGCGGCGTGCGGCGGCGGGGCGGCGGTTGCAGGCGGCGACGGCGGCGCTAGGCGGCGGGGCGGCGTGCGGCAGCGGCGCTCGGCGGCGGCTAGGGCGAGGGGCGGCGGGGCTGGCGGCTGGGGCGAGACGGGCCGGCTCGGGCGGCTTATAATGCCCACAGTCCTACTCCTATACGAATCCTAAGTCGGTTTTTTTTTCTAAAAGAGTCCCGGCGCAGAAAAACTAACGAAAGAAATACCAAACGAACTCCAAAATTTCCGAAATAAATTTTCACCGTCCTCTAATAATATTTAGGACAAAGTGATTTTTCCCGGACCTAAATGCAATTTTAAAAAACACGTATTTTTCCTATGCAAATAAATCCGCAAATAAATCCAGAAAAATATCAAAAGTGATTTTAATATTTTTCCTCCCATATTTCTGTTATTTTGGAGAAGTCATATTATCTCCGCTCATATTTTGTATTTAGAAATATTTTTTAGGAGAGAAAAAAAATTAGAATCACATTGTCCTCGTACCGGTATTCGAGCGAACTCAAATACGAAAACGGAAAAATCCCCAACTCTCTCCGTAGGTCCTTGAGTTGCTTAGAATTTCGAGAAACTCCGCAAACCAAAAATGCAAAAACATGAAATGCAAGTATGATCTATGTATAACATTCCAAATTGAAAATTTGGAATGCTACACTGCAATCGTCACCACGGAGTGCTGCAACTGCGGGGCGCACATTTGCTAGCAAGAAACGCGGGAGGCGACGGCGGCGACCGGCGACGAGGGCAATGACAGGGGAGGTGCTTCTAGCCTCGCGCGTCGTCGTTCATGGTAACTCGTTGTTGTTTTTTTTCTATTAGATAAAAGAGAGACGGAGGAGGAAGAGGGAATACGGCTCTGAGCACCGGTCTAAATTTGAGTCGATGCGCCAGCACAGATCACTGCCCTTCATTTTAAGGGTGAAAATCCATTAATATTCATGCAACAAATTTACGATGATGGCTGATCCACTTGGGGCGATGATATTACAAGTCGCACATTGATCCGATCACTGACAAGCAACTGGACCGAATCACCCTGCTAATTCTTGTGTTTCCGCCAAAACCAAAACCAAATCTAAATTTTAATCTTTTGTCTTGAGCTTAGCTTGGCGTCTGGACCGTGCCCCGAGGGAAGCCACAGGCACCCGGCACGCACCTCCGACGGTAGGTTCGGCCCGCGACATGGTGCTCTTTCTTTAAGCGAGAGCAGCAACATAGCCTGTGGAAAAATAAAACTTTAGCGGGTAGCAGCATATTGACTATATAGTAGTAATGTCCAGGAACATGCCAACGGAGGCCGGATCACATGGCGTGCAACATGGGCAGAATGCTTGACCAGACACCTGCTACATGCTACACAAAAGAGAAGAGGCTCGTGACCAACATGTTGATGCAGATCCATCATCAAAGGAGATCGAGAGGGTGTGCTTATAGAAAGCTAAAAGAAGTGTTGCTTGTTTGTTATGGCTAATACGCCATAGGATGCATATTAATATGGGCTACAAATATTTGTCTAGAGAGTCTCACATGGACAAGGGTGGCTGGCGTTGCTGCGGCAGAGTGGAGGGCTGTTGCCGCTAGCTAGTCTACATGTCTACTCGAGTGTTAGCCCACTGGACGGTTGAAGGAAGAAATCAAAAGATACTCCTTGCTAGCTTTGCCAGAGAGGAGATCCGGGTGGTGTGTGATCGGACGAACTCGATGGGTAAATGAATGAATGGCGGGATTCAATGCGAGCTAGGAGTGCCTGCACTGACCCAGTGACCAGTCTGATGGCATCTGCGGCGCGTGGTGGCCAGATCGCAAAACATTGCAAGTTTGGAACACAAACTTGCATGGGATGGGAGACGACTGTGAGGAGCCGGGGAGAGCACGTATATGATGAAAATGTGCATGGTTCTGGCATGCGAGCAATAATATGGGCTGAAGTAGCAGTCCTGTCCACTTCTGGATACATCGTTGTATTCTGCCACAGTTGCTGAATTATGTTGCGTCGTTTTTTCTCTCTCTCTCTTTGCCCGCGTCTATCTGGAACACGGCAGGCTTCGTTTCTCTGTTCGAAATCGAGCCGGCTGCCTTAGCCGAGCCGAGCCGGTGGAGAGCACTCCCAATCTTTTACTGCTCCGTGGTGGATAATCTGTGTCAGAGCCGTAGCCTTTTGAGCACCGCTCGCGGGCAGGCGGGTCCACTCCGTTAACCAGTCCACCACCATCACCGGCACCGGGCGCCCCGCACCCGGCCAGAGCATGGCAGCTGCATTGCAACAGGAGCATCTCCTTTACCGAGCAGCAGATTTTTCACAACGCTATGCTTCCAGTAAAATATCCATGGGTTCAATGGCTGGCCGATGAGCACAGGGAAGGAAGGACGGACTTGAGGCCTCCCCTACGCACCCCTTGTTGCAGCCTACGCATGGGGAAACCGATGGATCCACGATCGCGCCGCGCCCAGTCCGGCGTGCCCAGCATATGAGTGCGTGGTCAGCATGGGATGGCGGGCGTACATACGCCCAGGAGCGCAGTGCAGCGGCAGGTGACGGACCGATGGACGGGCCGGTGAGAGGATCGAAATGGGTTCGGCCTTCGGCGCCATGCCATGCCTAGTCGACCGAGCCCGGCCGCTTGACCAGCTAGCTAGCTCGGGGTCGACGCAGGCATCCAGGCCGCGCCCGGGTCCCGCCGTCGGAGACGACAGGAGCGTTATTACTCCATGGCGCTGCTGCCGCTGCCGCTGCACTTCCAACCACCCACCGTAAACACATCGCCATTCACTCCCGCCGTGCATGTGCGTCCATCATTAACGGCTACTCCTAACGCTACGTACCACTAATCACAGTAGAAAAAAAAGGCCCACCTGCTGTCGTTTTTGGCTGCCATGTCCACAGCACCTGGTCACGGCGCGACACATCGCACACCTAAGACGCCGGTAATAATCCCACCTAATCCGTGCGGCAACGCGACAAGCCGGCGCGACGGACTCCACCCATCCATCACGGCCCCTTCCGTTGGCGATCGAGCACGTACGTACATCACGTAGTACGACCGAACAGCCACGGGGCATGTCTCGTCCCATCCCGAACATGCCCCCGTCCGTCCCACCGCATCGTACCGGGGCCTGCCGCTGCATGCATACCCCACCGGCCGACAGCAAAATTTCCTGCGCTGCCCTCTGCCCAGTACAAGTTTGACCGCCACAGTATCGCCCTCGGCCCTCCGGAAACGACAACTGGGAGGGGCACCGCGGTCTTTTCGTCGCCGCTCAAATGATTGGGCGAATGGGCGCCAACGTTTCCCTCCCGATTTTGGATCCGTGTGGTTTTTGCACGTAGACCCCCTTGCTGTTCTCGGAAAGGGCCGCTCATGGAGGGGCCGAACGGGAAAGAGACCCACTCCACTCCACTCGCCTTTGCCTTTCCACGAGGGGCGGCAGCCGGCAGGGCCACCGCCGGCGGCCACCACGTGGTGGCCGCCGGGCGGGGCAGCCGGTGAGCAGACAGCTGGCGATCACGTGCCGGCGCGGCGTGGCGAGGACCACCCCTCGCCGTCGGATTGAACGGACGGTGGAGATGTCTTCCACGGGAGAGGATAAGGCTCGGGCTCAAGCTCAACCAAAGCAGTGGAGCGTGGTGGTGTTGAGTGGGGTTGGTGGTGGGGGTCACGTGCCGGGGCCTTCGGGTCGAGTCTCGGCGTGGTCAACGTGGGGGATAGCAAAGTGGGGGAGCGGATCAAGTAAATTCTCCCGGCCGAGATAACCAGATAAGGTAAAAAAACGAGAGCCGTTACCGCCGTAGAAAAATCACGCCGTTCACAGCGGAACGGCACCACAGGAAAATGTGGAACACAAACGGGAATACGTGGACAGGAAAGAATCAAGAATCTAGGTAGCCTTTCGCTACGTGGACGATGGATCTTTGTGGACAGATTTGTTCCCTAGCGAGCTAGCTAGGGTGGTAGTGGTAGTAGTAGCCTTTCGCCATCAGACGGCGCGGCGACGGACGGCACGGCGCGCGGGGAGGATATGGTCTCCTTGTACTTTCCGGTGTCGGCGTCGGCGTCTCCGGCGGCAGCAGACCAGACCAGACGAGACGAGGCCGGCCGTCCGTTCATTCATTCACGGATCAGCAAATCTAATCGCCGTGTCGGCACTGTTTTGGATCGGCGTCCATCATGGCGGAGAAAGGGAGAACTGTTGCGCGTGCATGGGGAGGGAGAGGCTGCCAAAACCCATATCCATCTGGATGACGATGATGGGACTTGGACATGAACCTCTGTCTGCACGGCAGGAGCAAACTGGTTTTCTTGGTTTTATTTACGGAGCTGGATTAGCAAGCGGTCCACGTACTAATAGGTACTACAGCAAAAACTTCAATCGTGTTTGCTAAATTTGTGTGTGTATGTGTTTGGAAGCATCCGCGGACAGAATCCAGACGCCCCATTTATCTGCTCAACAGCTCAAGCAACCAGTGACGAAGCCGGCCGATAACCCGTGGGTCAGAATTTTTAGGATAATTTTCTTTACAGTGTACATTAAATGTACAGTTATTTTAGGGTTTTTTTAAGTCGTGGGGTCAATTGACCCTACAGGATTACATGTAGAATCGCCACTGCAATCAGCCACATCACTCATATTTAAAATTCCAAATCCACACAGCCATGCACATAGACCATATATCGCACAACCGATTCAAAAATTTCAACACAAGCCAAAATAATCCACGACAAATAATAATTCAACAATTCATACATCTCTACTATAAAAATGACAATTGATGATGATGGTGTGCCTGTCATCCATCATTTTTAATCGTGTAATCTACATCTGACGCATAGGGGGCAAGCACACTTCACATTTGCAAAGAAACCCATGCATTATCTTCGTTCATCTACATCCAGACCCACCTTATCCACTCAAGCCAAGCAATCTTGATCCTTCTGAAAAATAATGAAACTGAAGTCCACCGGCGTCGTCCGCTCCCAACTCCTCTCTGCCACAACAGCCTCACCGCCCACCACCACACCCACACTCACCTCCACCTCCCCTCCTCCTTGTCGTCTCAGTCTCATGTCCCCCTACCCCGTCTCCTACGGCGTCGACATCAGCAAGTACGTTGTTGGTGTCGTCCGTCCGCCGAGTCTGCAACGCCTATCCTACCTACTCCTCCAACGCAGCAGACCCGTTGTCCAGCCATCTCCCTCCTCGTCGCATTCTCCTCCCCATAACCCCTCTCCTTTCAACGCCGACGTCGGCAAGTATGTCGCCGATGCCATCCATCCACCGAGTCTGTAAGGACTTACCTGCTTCCTCATCTGAGGCTCCGATGCAGCAGTCCCGCTGCCCACCACCTCTCCTCCCTCCTCGCTAACCTCTGCGTATGCTGCTACCCGCTACACGTTCTCCATGATGGTGCCACCACCTACTACTCCCTCCCGGCAGACGCGCTCCACGGCCATCCCCTTCGAGTACCCACCGCTCCCGTAGGACCTCTGTGTCGCCTGTAACTGGTCTCTTCTCCCACATGAGTAGTCTGTTCCATTACTTACGCACCTGTTCCATCCCCATTCCGATTGGCCAAGCCCTTGGCCTGGCACACAATATTTTTGTGAATTGAAATACTCGACCGTGTTTAGGGTCACATAGCAGTATTTAGTCTACTACTTGTGTATCAATCTCAAGTTTGTAATTTTTGCATCTTTTCTACTTGGGCCTTTGAATTGTAACTAGATCCCCATTGATGAGTCATAGGACAAGGTAAGAATTAAGATACAGAACCAGAAGGGCACCAGGCGGCACACAAAAGCTGGCTTGATCTATTTCAGTTCTATAGTACATCCATCACAATTTAAAGTGCACCTAAGACCCCAAAAAAATAAGCACCAAGTGGAATTTCCTTGATGTGATGATTATGACTTCACATCAAGGAAATATCCGCTTGGTGCTTATTTTGTTTCTTTTGTTTCCAAACTATGTCCGGGGTCACAATTCCAAGGCATATGGGCGCTAAATTTGAGAAACTCTCTCAACAATGCATAACTAATACGAAAGAACGAAATACAATTTGGCAACTTTTGGGCGATTACATTATTAAGGTTCATAGCAGTCTGTTCAGAACTGATTATTGGATACTTGTTATGTATGAGTTTTGCATGTCTGGTGAGGCACCCATTTTTAGTATGAACAGATCTTTTGGCAACTCTCGCTTCATTGAATTATACCTCCATGTTTACCTTTGTTATAACACCCTAATGTTTCTGTATGTGTTTCTGAGTACCTTCATCTTTGTTGCGTTGTTTCCGTTGTGTTTGGTACTTAGTGCTTTCTCTATTGGGTTCTTGCTACCTGCCCTGCAGTATGACTAGGACATGCTTCCCATGCTACTATAGCACCTTCATCCACGAAACAATAGCTATTCTGAAGCTGATATAGTAGATGGAGGAGCAAGAAGAAGAATTATATGTGGAGGATGCAGGATTGTGAGCTGGATGTGCCATTGACTGTGAGGGTGAACTGCAATGGGGAAGACGGTATAGTAGATGGAGGAGCAAGAATAAGAACAAGAAGAAAAGCAAAGAGTGGTTTAAGGGTAGGCAAGGTTGCTTTAGTGTGCATGAGTGCCAAAAGTATATGTTTAACATGATCGGTGTTGAACTAATTAATATATTTGTTACTCCCGTGCAACACGGCAATTAACTAGTAGTAAATACATGAATGAATTAACCACCTCTGTTGGTGCCCTCATTAATCTCTTTTTTATTTGGTGATGAACTGCTTCTTGTAATCATCATCCATGAAGTTAGTGTTGGCCAACATGATCCATGGATCCTCGCGAGCCTCACCTTCTCTTTCTTCAGTTGAATTGCCTCATATGCCTTCGTCTTCAAGCTCATTTTTGTCATTTATCTCGTTGTCCATGTCTATCATATCCATCTCTATGATCATCCTATCTGACACCCCCTCTCGGTTGAACTCCATTCTCTCCGTTTACACATCCAAGAACAGTTTTGTACCTCTCCTCCTTATCCTCCCTTTTCTCCTCCATTTTCATCAATGCCCCCTTTGTTACAAAAGATGTACGTCCACATGGCAGCCATTTTGCTTGATGTGTCGTCACGCATGACCCTATCCTCCCCCCCCCCTCGAGTGTCTTATTCTCTTTGTCTCAGTCCCGTCGGAACCCAGGATACGCTAATATAGTCATAGCACTAGCAAATGCATATAAGAGACTCCAAGCCCCCACCACATAACATGCATGTTATATCCATCCACGCAAAATGAATGTTGTGTGGGAGAATAGAAGGTAACACAACCCAACACTACGACATAAGAGCATCTACAGCTGGACTAGGCAAGTGGACCCTCAAACGCTCGCGGATGCGCCCGGGTGCGTCCACGGGCACTGACCGGTCACTCCTCAAATCACATCATCCACATCCATGTATCTCATATCCGATCCCATATATCGATACTGCTGGGAACGTAGCATGCAATTTCGAAATTTTCTTACGCTCACGCAAGATCTATCTAGGAGATGCATAGCAACGAGACGGGGAGTGTGTGTCCACGTACCATCGTATACAGAAAGCGGAAGCGTTTGTTTACGCGGTTGATGTAGTTGAACTTCTTCTTGTTCCGACCGATCAAGCACCGAACGTACGGCACCTCCGAGTTCAGCACACGTTTAGCTTGATGATGTCCCTCGAACTCTTGATCTAGCAAAGTGTCGAGGGAGAGTTCCGTTAGCACGACGGCGTGGTGATGGTGATGGTGAAGTGATCCGCGCAGGGCTTTGCCTAAGCACAACGTGAATATGACTTGGAAGCGTAAACTATGGAGGGGGCGCCACACACGGCTTGGAACAATTGATGTATCTTCTAGGCGCCCCCTCCCCACGTATATAAAGGAGGGAGGGAGAGGAGGCCGGCCCTAGGCGCGCCACAAGTAGGAGGAGTCCTACTTGGGTTCCTAGTAGGATTCACCCCCTTTCCTTTTAACGGAGGGGGAAAGGGGGAGGAGAGAGAGAAGGAGAAGGAAATGGGGCGCCACCCCCTCCCCTAGTCCAATTTGGAATCCTCCCTTGTGGGGGGTGTGCCACCCCTATGTGGGCTGGTGTGCCTCCCTCCTATGACCCATATGGCCCATAACTTCCCCCGGGGGGTTTCGGTAACCTCCCAGTACTCCGATATGTACCCGATACGTCCTGGAACACTTCCGGTGTCTGAATACTATCATCCAATATATCAATCTTTACCTCTCAACCATTTCGAGACTCCTCATCATGTCCGTGATCTCATCCGGGACTCCGAACAACAATCGGTCACCAAATCACATAACTCATATAATACGAACCGTCATCGAACGTTAAGCGTGCGGACCCTACGGGTTCGAGAACGATGTAGAAATGACCGAGACATCTCTCCGCTCAAGAACCAATAGTGGACCCTGGATGCTCATATTGGTTCACACATATTCTACGAAGATCTTTATCGGTCGTACCATAATGACAACATAGGTTATCCCCTTTGTTATCGATATGTTACTTGCCTGAGATTCGATCGTTGGTATCTTCATACCTAGTTCAATCTCGTTACCGGTAAGTCTCTTTACTCGTTCCGTAATGCATCATCCCACAACTAATTCATTAGTCACATTGCTTGCAAGGCTTCTTATGATGTGCATTACTGATGTCTACACACGCTTCTACTCTTGTAGACTATGTTGGGCCTCCAAGCGCAGAGATTTGTAGGACAGCAGCAATTTCTCTCAAGTGGATGACCTAAGGTTTATCGAACTCAGGGAAGTAGAGATTGAAGATGGTCTCTCTCAAGCAACCCTGCAACTAAGATACAAGAAGTCTCTTGTGTCCCCAACACACCTAATACACTTGTCAGATGTATAGGTGCACTAGTTCGGCGAAGAGATGTTAAATGGCAAGTGATATGGATGGCAAAACAAAGTAATATAAATCTGTAATAAAAAGTGCAGCAAGCAAACAAGTGGTAAACGTGAGCACAAATGGTATTGCAATGGTGGAAACAAGTCCTAGGGTTCATACTTTCACTAGTGGCAACTCCCAACAACATTAACATAATCGAATCACATGATATTTCCCATAAAACATGCAATGGAGACGCACCCGGGGGTCATTCCTTCGTGGTCAAGAGAGGACGAGAATTATGTAGGGCTACAAAAGCACACCTCAAAGTTCGTAGTTCTCAATCTAAGGATTTCCCAATGTCACCGCGGCCATCCAAAGAGAGTCCCACAATCACCACAACATATCTAAAGGATAGTCAAAGACAAGCACCAAGAGACTCTCAATCTTCAATCAACACACAAGAGAGGAAATCACTCATGAAAATATTTTTCTAATCTATGTCCAATAGACCGCTGTCACCTTGGTCTCGGGGATTATACTAGATAAAGACAAGTGAATACATCAATCCAATACATAGAGGAAGGGGAAATATCATGGGATCACCCTAGATTAACATAGCCTATGATCACAACGAAGATCACATCATGGGAGCGAGAGATAACCACATAGCTACACGTACGAGCCCTCGGCCCCGGAGAAGACTACTCACACATGGACATGGTGAGGAGGATCTTGATGGTGGTGTTGATGGAAAGGTGCAGCCCCGCGAGGTGGAGACGGCCGGCGGCAGCCACGGAGGCGGCGGCGGCGGCCCTTGGGGGCGCGGCGGCGGCGGCGGCCCTAGGGGGCGGCGGCGGCCCTCGGGGCGGCGGTGACCCTAGGGGCAGCGGCTCCTTGGCCCCCCTTCTTCCTTGTGGATGGTGCTGCAATGGTGCTGGTCCTCCCCTCCAAGACGGCGGCTCGGGAGGAGGAAAATTCGTGGCCCTTGGTGACCTAGGTTTCCTCTCTTTATATAGACTCTCGGATTCCCGTCATCAGATTTTTGACCTCAGTAAAATGGGCTTTACGCGGCCGTCCGGACTCCGATTTGGACGAATGTTATATCCGGAAGCATCGTCTCGAAATTCCCCACAACTTTCGCAACTAGACTTTTTCCGTTTGACGTCGTCTTCGGGCCGGAACGTGACCATCTTTAAAAAACATTCTCAGACAGATTTCAGGAAAGTCAGAGTCCTACTCCAATACGACTCATTTTGCGTTTTTGTCAATTTCCAAGTAATTCCTACACAATAAAGTGTAAAACAAGAACATTGTGCACTTTTGCAAACCATTAGTAGGTTAGTCCAAATATGATCAAAAGTGTATGGAAGTGCATAAATATCATAGCAATATCACACAAAAAAGGCATGAAGCAAGCAGAAATTATAGATACGTTTTGGACGTATCAACATCCCCAAGCTTAATTCCTGCTCGTCCTCGAGTAGGTAAATGATAACAAGCATAATTTATGTGGTGACATGCTATTAACCATATAAGAACTTTTAACAGTCACATGACAAGTGCTTACCGAGACAATGAATCTATAGTAATTAAGTTGCCTCATGAGAAAATCACAAAAAACTGAAAGTTTTACAATATGAAACTGAGATACTCAATAGATTTGTAATGAGCATGGTGTGCAAACATGATAAAGTGATATCTCGCTTGCCCCCTTTAGTGAAGCAAAACATAAATGCAGGGGCACCTCCAAAGTTTAAGTGACGACTAGATACAATGATTTCAGAATAAACGATATCATAATCATGCAAAAGACAATGGTACTTTGGGACAATGCACATTACACTCAGAATGACAATCATGCTCTCAATAGTTGGTGCTTTAAAGAAGGTGGAGACTCTCAAACCGTGGCTTTTGTTGGCAAGGTTGAAAACCCGTGGTCGGAAACAAAAACTAAACATGTACCAGAGCTCTTGGTTTTAAAAACAGAGGTAATAATTATTATTTTAGAATATGCATATTTCGTCAACGAATGCTAGCAGATAACTCAATCACTTCTCGAGCTGGACAAGTTTCGAGGAACGGCTCCCGAATGAGGACGATCACATCCTCTTAATCTCCTTTGTTTATCACTGCCAAAGTTTTCTGATTTCTCATGAACAAAGTGTGAAGGAGGGTTTGTTTGTTTATATTATTTTTTAATGAGTTGGGCGCACTCTATGCCAGTTCCTTCTCGTATTATGGGTTTGCACATTAGACATGCAATCCCGGGGTGAAGCTTGTCCAACTTAAAAAGATCATGAATTAACTACTACTTCCTCATGAGCTAAAACAGAGGCACAAAAGAGAAATGCTTTCTTGAATAATTTCGAGATGGTACATGAAAGTCTTCGTTAGGAATGGCAGGTAAATACCATGTATAGGAAGGTATGGTGGACTCATATGGCATAACTGGTTTAAAGGATTTTGGATGCACAAGCAGTCAGTCCGCTTAGTACAGGCGAAGGTTAGCAATAGACTGGGAGCGACCAACTAAAAGAGCAATGACGGTCATAATCATGCAGAGCGACAAAGCAACATTGAATCGGGCATGGAAGTTATATCGCTACTCAGAAATTAAAGATCATCAAGGCTTGATAGACTTTCTTTACAGTCTTAAATATGCGTGAGCATACGCCAAGTCAATCAAAATAAATTCTTGGAGGAAGAATCACTAATCCATACCACATCATAGGCAAACAAATCATGTTGGTACTTCAATAACACATTAAGAACCCCCAGCTATTTGAGACTAACCATAAGAAAACATGAACTACTAAGCACCATTATGCACATAGCATTTTTATCATAGACATATCAACCAGTGCCACAGACAAACTCTCTTAACAAGATAAGCATGATAACTCAAGAGAGTTCAGCAACCAACTAAACAAAAGCTCTTTAAAAAGAAAAGCATGAAAACTAAGAGCTAAACATGACAGTAGCTATTGAAAGACAAAGAACACACACAGCAAAGATAGACATGAAAATTCTATGTTATGTTCTAGGTTGAAGTGGAGCGTGTATCTCTCTCACACAAAGAAAGCTGAGTTCCAACTCGTTATGAAAGCAAAGCTAAAGAAAACTAAAAAGGAAACTAAAAGCAAGACGCTCCAAGCATAGCACATAACACATGAAGTGATAAAAATATAGTGGAACGAAAGACGAACTGATAATTGTTGATGTAGAAGGGGATGCACGGGGGCATCCCCAAGCTTAGACGCTTGAGTCTTCTTGAATATTTCTTGGGGGTGCACGGGGGCATCCCCAAGCTTGAGCGTTTGACACTCCTGAATCTTTTTATCATCTTCCCTCGCACACTGGAAAACTCCCTTCATACATAACTCATCATAATCTAATTAGCGAGGTTAGTACCCATAATAAAATAATTTTTCCTTGCTGGAAATAAGGATATTCTTGAAGGTCTACTGTTTCTCAAGATTGCCAAAAGGTTTTTGCAAAGAAAAAGCAAGCTCAAGGTTTGCAAAACGAAGAAAATGCAAAACAGGGCAGAATATGTGAAAAACAGACCAGCAGGTAGTAAATGATTTTTTCGGGGCACTTCTGCAAACTCAAATAAAAAAACTCAGAACAGACGCCCGAAAGCCAATTGTATAGATCACGTTGTCGAAAAAATTCAGACCAAAAAGATGATCTGGTGATTTTATACGAATTTTTCTGTCCAAGGACAGAATCTGTTTCCTGGACAACACGTCACAACTTTTGAACTTTCTTGCAATCAGAGGCTACACTTGGCACAAAGCTGAAAAGTAAAGATACAATGACGATGCTACTGTAGTAACAACATCAAGACACAACAAAAGCAAAATAAAATTTTATTCATTGTGGGCTGCCTCCCAAAAGCGCTTTTTTTTATGCCTTTAAGCTAGGCATAAGACTTTAATGATGCTCTCGTAGGAATAAGAGTTGAAGAACAAAAGAGAGCATCAAGAAGCAAATACCAAACACATTTAAGCCTAACATGCTTCCTATGCATAGGAATATTGCAATAGAATAATTCATTGAAGCACAAAGCAATAAGCATAGGAAGACAAAACAAGTGCAGCTTCAAAACCTTCAACATAAAGAGAGGGAACTTGATATTATTGAAATATCTATAAGCATATGTTCCCTTCTCATAATAATTTTCAGTGGGATCACGAATAAACTCAACAGTATAAGCATCACATAAAGCATTGTTACCATGATCCACATGCAAAAAGGTACTCTTACTCTCCACATAAGCATCTTTGGGGAGCCCATGGTTAGGACTTTTTAGCATTAACGTTTTCAGTCTCCCCCAAGCTTGAGCTACGCTATCTCCGTCACGAGACCTAAAGTTATAGATATAGTTCCTGTCTCGATGAATTTCATAAAGAGGATAAAACTTAGTATAAAATAGAGACATAAGCTCTTGCCAATCAAGCAAGTGCGCGTTATCGAGAAGCTTATACCGATCTGAAGCTTTATCTATAAGTGATACGGCGAACAATTTCCTCATGACAAACTCCCTTGATACACCTGCAAGCTTAAATAATGAACATAGTTGTGACAGATATAGCAAGTGTTCACCGGGATGTCTGTCTCCTGCATAACGATTAGCCAAAACATAATCGATAATACCAGCTGGTATTTTATAGGGCACAATTTCAGTAGGGGAAGGAGCACCCACCACAGGTGTGGGGCGTCTTCCCGCAAGCAACGATCCAATAGCACGGTTTTCCATAAACATAACTAGTGAAACTAAAAACAAGAAACGAAAAGATTTAATTGCAAGATCTAAAGATATACCTTCAAGCACTCACCTCCCCGGCAACGGCGCCATAAATAGCTTGATGTCTACACACGCTTCTACTCTTGTAGACTATGTTGGGCCTCCAAGCACAGAGGTATGTAGGACAGCAGTAATTTCCCTCAAGTGGATGACCTAAGGTTTATCGAACTCAGGGAAGTAGAGGTTGAAGATGGTCTCTCTCAAGCAACCCTGCAACTAAGATACAAGAAGTCTCTTGTGTCCCCAACACACCTAATACACTTGTTAGATGTATAGGTGCACTAGTTCGGCGAAGAGATGTTAAATGGCAAGTGATATGGATGGCAAAACAAAGTAATATAAATCTGTAATGAAAAGTGCAGCAAGCAAACAAGTGGTAAATGTGAGCACAAATGGTATTGCAATGGTGGAAACAAGGCCTAGGGTTCATACTTTCACTAGTGGCAACTCCCAACAACATTAACATAATCGAATCACATGATATTTCCCATAAAACATGCAATGGAGACGCACCCGGGGGTCATTCCTTCGTGGTCAAGAGAGGACGAGAATTATGTAGGGCTACAAAAGCACACCTCAAAGTTCGTAGTTCTCAATCTAAGGATTTCCCAATGTCACCGCGGCCATCCAAAGAGAGTCCCACAATCACCACAACATATCTAAAGGATAGTCAAAGACAAGCACCAAGAGACTCTCAATCTTCAATCAACACACAAGAGAGGAAATCACTCATGAAAATATTTTTCTAATCCATGTCCAATAGACCGCTGTCACCTTGGTCTCGGGGATTATACTAGATAAAGACAAGTGAATACATCAATCCAATACATAGAGGAAGGGGAAATATCATGGGATCACCCTAGATTAACATAGCCTATGATCACAACGAAGATCACATCATGGGAGAGAGAGATAACCACATAGCTACACGTACGAGCCCTCGGCCCCGGAGAAGACTACTCACACATGGACATGGTGAAGAGGATCTTGATGGTGGTGTTGATGGAGAGGTGCAGCCCCGCGAGGTGGAGACGGCCGGCGGCAGCCACGGAGGCGGCGGCGGCGACCCTTGGGGGCGCGGCGGCGGCGGCGGCCCTAGGGGGCGGCGGCGGCCCTCGGGGCGGCGGCGGCCCTAGGGGGCAGCGGCTCCTTGGCCCCCCTTCTTCCTTGTGGATGGTGCTGCAATAGTGCTGGTCCTCCCCTCCAAGACGGCGGCTCGGGAGGAGAAAAATTCGTGGCCCTTGGTGACCTAGGTTTCCTCTCTTTATATAGACTCTTGGATTCCCGTCATCAGATTTTGGGCCTCAGTAAAACGGGCTTTACTCGGCCGTCCGGACTCCGATTTGGACGAATTTTATATCCAGAAGCATCGCCTCGAAATTCCCCACAACTTTCGCTACTAGACTTTTTCCGTTTGACGTCGTCTTCGGGCCGGAACGTGACCATATTTAAAAAACGTTCTCAGACAGATTTCAGGAAAGTCAGAGTCCTACTCCAATACGACTCCTTTTGCGTTTTTGTCAATTTCCAAGTAATTCCTACACAATAAAGTGTAAAACAAGAACATTGTGCACTTTTGCAAACCATTAGTAGGTTAGTCCAAATATGATCAAAAGTGTATGAAAGTGCATAAATATCATAGCAATATCACACAAAAAAGACATGAAGCAAGCAGAAATTATAGATACGTTTTGGACGTATCAATTACCGAGAGGGCCCAGAGATACCTCTCTGATACTCAGAATGACAAATTCTAATCTTGATCTATGCCAACCCAAGAAACACCTTCAAAGATACCTGTAGAGCATATTTACAATCACCCAGTTATGTTGTGACGTTTGATAGCACACAAGGCATTCATCCGATATCCGTGAGTTGCATAATCTCATAGTCGGAGGAATATGTATTTGACATGAAGAAAGCAATAGCAATAAAACTGAACGATCAATATGCTACGCTAACAGATGGGTCTTGTCCATCACATCATTCTCCTAATGATGTGAGACCGTTCATCAAATGACAACACATGTCTATGGTCAGGAAACTTAACCATCTTTGATTAACGAGCTAGTCCAGTAGAGGCTTACTAGGGACACGGTGTTTTGTCTATGTATCCACACATGTATCCAGTTTCCGATTAATACAATTCTAGCATGAATAATAAACATTTATCATGATATAAGGAAATATAAAATAACAATATTATTATTGCCTCTAGGGCATAAATATCATGATAAATGTTTATTATTCATGCTAGAATTGTATTAACCAGAAACTTAGTACATGTGTGAATACATAGACAAAATAGAGTGTCCCTAGTATGCCTCTACTAGACTAGCTCATTGATCAAAGATGGTTATGTTTCCTAGCCATAGACATGAGTTGTCATTTGATCAACGGGGTCACATCATTAGGAGAATGATGTGATGGATAAGACCCATCCGTTAGCTTAGCATTATGATCGTTCGGTTTTACTGCTATTGCTTTCTTCATGACTTGTACATGTTCCTATGACTATGAGATTATGCAACTCCCGAATACCGGAGGAACACCTTGTGTGCTATACAACGTCACAACGTAACTGGGTGATTATAAAGATGCTCTACAGGTGTCTCCGAAGGTGTTCGTGGTGTTGTCATAGATCAATAATAGGATTTGTCACTCCGAGTGTCGGAGAGGTATCTCTGGGCCCTCTCGGTAATACACATCATAATAAGCCTTGCAAGCAAATGACTAATGAGTTAGTCACGAGATGATGTATTACGGAATGAGTAAAGAGACTTGCCGGTAACGAGATTAACTAGGTATGGTGATACCGACGATCGAATCTCGGGCAAGTAACATACCGATGGCAAAGGGAACAGTGTATGTTGTTATGTGGTTTGACCGATGAAGATATTCGTAGAATATGCAGGAACCAATATGAGCATCCAGGTTCCGCTATTGGTTATTGACCGGAGATGTGTCTCGGTCATGTCTACATAGTTCTCGAACCCGTACGGTCCGCACGCTTAACGTTTGATGACGATCGGTATTATGAGTTTATGAGTTATGATGTACCGAAGGTAGTTCGGAGTCCCGAATGAGATCACGGACATGACGAGGAGTCTCGGAATGTCCGAGGCGTAAAGATCGATATATTAGACGACTATATTTGGACCTCGGAAAGGTTCCGAGTGATTCGGGTATTTTTTGGAGCATATGGGCCTTATTGGGCTTTAGGGGAAAGAGAGAGAGGAGGCTGCGTGCCCCCCAAGCCTTAGTCCAAATTAGACTAGGGGGAGGGGCAGCGCCCCCTCCTTCCTTCTCTTCTCTTTTCCCTTTCCTTCTCTCCTACTCCTACTACTTGGAAGGGCTCCTAGTTCAACTAGGAAAGGGGGAATCCTACTCCCGGTGGGAGTAGGACTCCCTAGGGCGCGCCATAGTAGAGGGTCGGCTTTCCCCCTCCTCCACTACTTTATATACGAGGGTGGGGGGCACCCCATAGACACACAAGTTGATCATTGATATTTTAGCCATGTGCGGTGCCCCCCTCCACAGACACACACCTCGGTCATACCGTTTCAGTGCTTAGGCGAAGCCCTGCGCCGGTAACTTCATCATCTCCATCACCACGCCGTCGTGCTGACAAAACTCTCCCGTGAAGCTCAATTGGATCAAGAGCTCGTGGGACATCATCGAGCTGAACGTGTGCTGAACGCGGAGGTGCCGTACGTTCGGTGCTTGATCGGTTGGATCGCAAAGACGTTCGACTACATCAACCGCGTCACTAGACGCTTCCGCTTTCGGTCTACGAGGGTACGTAGACACACTCTCCCCTCTCGTTGATATGCATCTAGTAGATAGATCTTGCGTGATCGTAGAATTTTTTTTTTGAAATACTACCTTCCCCAGCAGTGGCATCATGAGCCAGGTCTATGCGTAGATAATATGCACGAGTAGAATACAATGAGTTGTGTGCGATAATAGTCATACTGCTTACCAGCATGTCATACTTTAAATCGGCGGTATTGTGAGATGAAGCGGCCCGGACCGACATTACGCGTACGCTTACGCAAGACTGGTTTCACCGTTACGAGCACTCGTTGCTTAAAGGTGACTGGTACTACCTCTTGAGCTTGCGTTGTATTCCCTCGAAGAGGAAAGGGAGATGCAACACAGTAACGTAAGTATTTCCCTCAGTTTTTGAGAACCAGGGTATCAATCCAGTAGGAGACCACGCGCGAGTTCCTCGCACCTGCACAAATAAATAAAAACTTCGCAGCCAACACGATAAGGGGTTGTCAATCCCTTTACGGTCACTTACGAAAGTGAGATCTGATAGAGATGATAGTTTATATTTTTGGTATTTTTAGTTTAATAGAATAGCAAATAAAAGCGGTAAAAGTAAAGTAGATGTAAATTCATATGTTGAGAATAGACCCGGGGGCCATAGTGTTCTCTAGTGGCTTCTCTCATGATAGCGATATTCTACGGCGGGTAAACAAATTACTGTCGAGCAATTGATAGAAAAGCGAATAATTATGAGACTATCTAGGCATGATCATTGTACATAGGCATCACGTCCGAGACAAGTAGACTGAATCCTCCCTGCATCTACTACTATTACTCCACACATCGATCGCTATCCAGCATGCATCTAGTGTATTGATTTCATAAGAACAGAGTAACGCCTTAAGCAAGATGACATGATGTAGAGGGATAAACTCAAGCAATATGATATAAACCCCATCTTTTTATCCTCGATGGCAACAATACAATACTTGCCTTGCTGCCCCTACTGTCACTGGGAAAGGACACCGCAAGATTGAACCCAAAGCCAAGCACTTCTCCCATTGCAAGAACTATAGATCTAGTAGGCCAAACCAAACCAATAATTCGAAGAGACTTGCAAGGATATTATGAGCACACATAAAAAGTTCAGAGAAGAACCAAATATCTTTCATAGATAACCTTGATCATAAACTCACAATTCATCGGATCTCGACAAACACACCGCAAAAAGAGATTACATCGAATAGATCTCCTCGAAGTCCGAGGAGAACTTTGTATACTAGCTATGGGCCTGAAGGTCTGTGGTAAACTACTCACAACTCATGGTGGGGGCGATGATGATGATGATGAAGGCCTCCGTAATGGACCCCCCCCCCTCCGGTGGAGCTCCAGAACAGGCTCCAAGATGGGATCTCCACGGGAACAAAAGGTCCGGCGTTGGAATTAGGGTTTTCTATCTGTTCACGGAGTTTCTGGGGTACGTAGACTTATATAGGAAGAAGGAGGGCACCGGGAGAGTCACGGGGGCTCCATGAGGCAGGGGGCGTGCCCTAGGAAGGGGGGCGCGCCCCCACCCTCGTGGGCCCCTCATGGCTGTTCTGACGTGGTTCTCAAGTTCATCGTGCGTGATTTCCTCCAAAAATATCCCTCGCGAAGGTTTCATTCCGTTTAGACTTCGTTTGATATTCTTTTTCTGCAAAACCCTGAAACATGCAAAAAACAGCAATCTGGACTGGGCCTTTGGGTTAGTAGGTTAGTCCCAAAAATGGTATAAAAGTGAATAATAAAGCCCATTGAACATCCAAGACTTCATAAATAATAACATGGAACAATAAAAAATTATAGATACGTTGGGGACGTATCAAGCATCCCCAAGCTTAATTCCTGCTCGTCCTCGAGTAGGTAAATGATAAATAAAGAATTTTTGATGGGGAATGCTAACCAATATAGTTTTTCAATGCAATTCTCTTAATTGTGGCATGAATGTTAAGATCTAAAAGATTCAAGATAAAAGTCTATATTGACATAAGAAATAACAATACTTCAAGCATACTAACAAAGCAATCATGTCTTCTCAAAATACTATGGCTAAAGAAAGTTATCCCTACAAAATCATATAGTCTGGCTATGCTCCCTCTTCATCACACAAAATATTCATATCATGCACAACCCCGATTTCAGCCAAGCATTTGTTTTCATACTCTATCTTTTCAAACCTTTCAACTTTCACGCAATACATGAGCGTGAGCCATGGACATAGCACTATGGGTGGAATAGTGGTGGTTGTGGAGAAGACAAAAAGGAGGGAGATA
This sequence comes from Secale cereale, assembly GCA_902687465.1. NCBI lineage: Eukaryota > Viridiplantae > Streptophyta > Magnoliopsida > Poales > Poaceae > Secale > Secale cereale. The sequence continues at coordinate 69,109,898 of LR738714.1, forward strand.
GTCTCACATCAACTAGGCGTCTCAACGGGCTATGGAGATGCCCATCAATAGATATCAATGTGAGTGAGTAGGGATTGCCATGCAACGGATGCACTAGAGCTAAATATGAATGAAAGCTCAACAAAAGAAACTAGTGGGTGTGCATCTAACTTGCTTGCTCACGAAGACCTAGGGCATTTGAGGAAGCCCATCGTTGGAATATACAAGCCAAGTTCTATAATGAAAATTCCCACTAGTATATGAAATGACTAAGCATGATACTCTCTACAATGAAGAACATGGTGCTACTTTGAAGCACAAGTGTGGAAAAAGATAGTAGCAATTGTCCCATTTTTTGGGCCTTTTTTTTTTGCGGAGGGGCTTTATAGATTTAGCCTTTCCTCCCATGGGACAATGCCCTAATAATGATGATCATCACACTTTCATTACAACTCGATATTACAACTCGATACTACAACAACAAAGTATGACTCTATACGAATGCCTCCGGCGGTGTACTGATATGTCCAAAACGTATCTATAATTTCTGCTTGCTCCATGCTTCTTTTGTGTGATATTGCTATGATATTGATGCACTTCCATACACTTTTGATCATATTTGGACTAACCTATTAACTCAGTGCACCACGGTGCCAGTTCCTGTTTTCTGCTGTTTTTCTATTTCAGGTTTCCCCCATATTAAAAGTGCTCCAAAAATTCCAGGAAAAATATAGGAAAAATCAACATACATGAAGCTTCGCGAAGAACCAAAGATGGGCCAGAGGGGAGCCAGGGGGGCGCCTGGGGCCCCTGCTCCGCCTCTGGCTGCCCCCCTTCGCATATATATCCCTCTCGTCCCGAAACCCTCGAGGACAGAACCCTTTTTCGCGATCTCGCCTCTGTTCCGCCGCCGCAGCGCTTCCAAGATCGGGAGCATCAGGAGAAATCTTCCCGGCACCCTGCCGGAGGAGAGAACCACCACCGGGAGCTTCTCCACCACCATGGACGCTTCCCAGATGAGTTGTGAGTAGTCCACCTTGGACCATGGGTCCATGATCAGTAGCTATGTGATGTTCTCCTCCCCTCTTTGCTCTTCATGGTTTAGACCTCGTGAGCTGCCCTACATGATCGAGGCACATATGTAATCTTTCTGCTGTTGCTTTGCTGAGTTTGCTAGGATCTGATGGATTATGAGACTATGTTCAGATTGTGTTTGAGTAATATATTTGATTCACCTTTTTTATATCTTTGTTCTTGAGTAATTCTTGCATGTTCTCCGTTGCTGTTTATTGCTTTGGCCAAGTAGTAGGTAGTAACTCCAAGAGGGAGCATTATGCTTGATTGTGGGTTCATGCCCCCTGATGACTAGCTTGAGTGACAGAAACATGAGTCTAGGGGATGTGCTGTTGCCACAAGGGAGAAAACAACGGTGCTTGTACTTGCGAGTGCAAGGATTGTTTACTTTACGCAAAGTTCTTTTAATGCAGTTGTCTGTTGCTTTGAGTTTACACTTTGGGTGGGATTCACAACTTAATACCAGCGAGATGTTCTGGATAGATATCTCAAGGTGGATGATTAGTAGTAAATGCAGATGGATTTCGGTCTACTTGCCTTGGCGTACCGCCCATGCTTTTGAGCCTCTACCTTTCTTTGCAGCATAGTTAGCATTGGTTTGCGCACATAATCTTGTCAATTGTCCAGCTGTAATTTGTTTACCTCGCTTTGCTGTTTTATCGTCTTTTGGGAGAGAGACATCACTAGTGAACATCATGGGACCCCGGTCCATATTACCACCGCTGATCACACCTTCTATTTACTTCCCGTTTTTATTTCCTAGTTGCAGTCATAGCTATCATTACTATCTCTTGTGTTTGATCCTTTGTAAACAACAAGGCCGGAGGGATTGACAACCTCTCTGTACTCGTTGGGAGCAAAGTTATCTGTATCTGTGTGCAGGTCCCGTCAACCGCTAAGTTTCTGGCGCCGTTGACACCTACTTGCCGACCCTCGGAGTCTCACGGGATTCGATCCTTGGTATCTTTGCCAAGGAAAATTTGCCGCTACGCTACATCTCAACCTTCCACTTGGGGTAACCAACGAGGGGCGAGAAGCCATCAAGCAAGTTTCTGGCGCCGTTGCCGGGGACTCCACTCTTCAAGATAGGGGAGTTCCACGCTATCTTTTATCTTTGCTTTTTAGTCTTGTTAGTTTACCTTTAAGTTTTTGCTTTAGTGTCCTTTATTAAAAATCACAAAAAAATTATTTGTTTTTCTGTTAGTAGTCCTTTCTGTTTAGTCAAGCATGTTAGGACTTGGTGCTTTGAGGGAATCAGAAGTTCTAGATTTCCATCAAAGGGATGGAGAAACTATGAAGAAGGCATGGGACAGAATTTCTGATGCACATAGGAGAATTATGCCCTGGATACCTATAAAAATTGTGCTTAGAAATTTTTACCATAGTCTTTTTAAATGGTGTAAACACTCTCTTGATATTATAGCTGAAGGAGATTTCCTAGAGTGTGATGAAGCTAGAGCTCTAGAAATTATACATGGTCTATCTAGTTACTTTGTTTATGATCATAGTTTTGATACTGTCATAGATAGACTTGCTACTATTGAGAAGAGAATGGATGCTCTAGACTTGATAAAGGTAGAGAAACCCAAACCCAATAAGAGAGATATTTTGGAAATAGACAATGATTGGGAGCCTTTTGTTAGGATTAGCATCTCTAATCAAGACTTCCTTGCTTATTGTGATATTGGATCTATGGTTTCTACTACGCCAAAAATTGTTCATGATTCTTTAAAATTTAACATGGACAAATTATCATCCTATCATGAACATGCTAATGGAGATATTTCTGAGATACAGGGAAGAATAAAAGACGTACCAGTTACATTCCTTAAAGGGATTGCAATGGTTGATTTCTTCATCATGAAGCCAAACCAAGGAAATATAGTGCTTGGAAGGGACTTCCTCCGAGCCGTAAAAGGCTTCATCGATATAGGTAAGGGACAAATCCGCCTACACGGGAAGGCAAAAGGTACGTACCCCTTTCCTAGAAGGAACAAGGATGAACTTGTTGAGGAACCATTTGAAGCAATTTATAACTCCGATTATTATGATGACTTTCGATTCCTCCTTTTTGCATCATGCCTAGCTTAAAGGCATAAAAGAAAGCGCTTTTGGGAGGCAGCCCACAACGAATTAGGTTTTATTTTGCTTTTGTTGTGTCTTGATGTTTTTTACTACAGTAGCATCATCATTGTATCTTTTCTTTTCAGCTTTGTGCCAAGTTTAGCCTCCGATTGCAAGAAAGTTCAAAAGTTGTGACGTGCTGTCCAGAAAACAGATTCTGTCCTTGGACAGAAAAATTCGAATAAAATCACCAGATCATCTTTTTCATCTGATTTTTTTTGACAGCGTGCCCTATACAATTGGCTTTCGAGCATCTGTTCTGAGTTTTTTGATTTGAGTTGCAGAAGTGCCCCGAAAAAATTATTTACTACCTGTTGGTCTGTTTTTCACAGATTCTGTCCTGTTTTGCCTTTTCTTCGTTTTGCAAACCTTGAGCTTGCTTTTTCTTTGCAAAAACCTTTTGGCAATCTTGAGAAACAGTAGCTCTTCAAGATAGTTTTATTTCCAGTAGGGAAAAATTATTTTATTGTGGGTACTAACCTCGCTAATCAGATTATGATGAGTTATGTATGAAGGGAGTTTTCAAGTGTGCGAGGGAAGATGATAAAAGAAGATTCAGGAGGGTCAAACGCTCAAGCTTGGGGATGCCCCCGTGCACCCCCAAGAAATATTCAAGAAGACTCAAGCGTCTAAGCTTGGGGATGCCCCCATGCATCCTGTAGGATCGAAGTAGGTCTAGAGGGGGGGTGATTAGACTACTTGACAATATAAAAAATCTGCCTTTAGGTCATGCAATGTTTTTGGCAGTTTCACAAACAAGATCAGTTCAAGTAACACCCTACACATGCAATTCTAGAGTTTATGCAGCGGAAAGTAAATTGCACATGTAAAAGAGAGGTGGAGAAGATCAAACGCAGTTTGGTGACACGGAGATTTTTGTCGTGGTTCCGATAGGTGGTGCTATCGTACATCCACGTTGATGGAGACTTCAACCCACGGAGGGTAACGGCTGCGCGAGTCCACGGAGGGCTCCACCCACGAAGGGTCCACGAAGAAGCAACCTTGTCTATTCCATCACGGCCTACGCCCACGGAGGACTAGCCTTACTCGGGGTAGATCTTCACGAAGTAGGCGATCTCCTTGCCCTTACAAACATCTTGGTTCAACTCCACATTATCAAGACGGAGGCTCCCAAGCGACACCTAACCAATCTAGGAGGCACCACCCCCCAAAAGGTAATAGACGGTGTTGATGATGATGAACTCCTTGCTCTTGTGCTTCAAGTGATAAACTCCCCAACACTCAACTCTCCTCACTGATATGGCTGTGGTGGAAGAAAGATTTGAGTGGAAAGCAACTTGGGAAGGCTAGAGATCAAGTTTCATATGGTAGGAATGGAATGGCTTGATCTCAACACAAGGGTAGGTGGTTCACTTCTCAGAAAGTGTATGATAGAAGTGGTGGTACTTTCTGATGGCTCTCCTCACGAATGAGGAGGGGGTGGAGGGGTATATATAGCCTCCACACAAAATCCAACCGTTACACACACATTTGACCAATCTCGGTGAGACTGAAGTTAAAACTCGGTCAGACCGAAAGTTCAAATATAGTGAACGTTGGGATTTTCGGTGGGACCGAAAATACCATCTCGGTGAGACCGAAGTGAGTCAAAGGTTAGGGTTTGCCATTTCGGTGAGACCGAAAGTATAAACTCGGATATTCCGAATTGATGTCAACTGATCACAGAAGGTTGGCAGCCCTTTTTCGGTGAGACCGAAACTCAGAATCGGTTTGACCGAGAAGCTAGGGTTTGGAGAAACAACTGAAGTGGTTCATCTCGGTGGGACTGAGTTGGAGAAATCGGTGTGACCGAGATTACTTATGGGTGTGTGTTAAGTAGTGAGTAGTGCTGATAGTTGAGGGAGTTAGATCACCAAGCACTTGAGCAACAAGAACATTAACACAACCTCATCCCCTTTTAATAGTATTGGCTTTCCTATGGACTCAATGTGATCTTTGATCACTAAACCAAAAAGGAGTCTTGAGCTTTTGCCAATGCTTGTCTTAGCATTTTGAGGGGTCCACTTCTTCAGACATTTCCATACCCATATCATCGAACATTTCTGAAATGATTCTCAAGAGAATATTAGTTCAATGATATATATGTTGTTGTTAATTACCAAAACCACCCGGGGATTAGTTGCACTTTCAATCTCCCCCTTTTTGGTAATTGATGACAACATATAGATCAAAGCTTCGACAAGAGATATAATCAAAGAATAATATCGTCGCTTTGAGAAGTATGTGATAAACAAGAGCTCCCCCTAAATTTGTGCATTATTTAAAATTTGCGTTTGAATGCAAATGCACAATCGATTAGGATAATGGGTTACTCTTCCATGTCACATACATCTTGGTGGAGCGCACAAAATGATAAGAATGAATAACATGCACTCAATCACCAAGACAAGAGTAAATAGCCATACAATAAGAAATAGCATATAATAAGCAATAAGCACTCATTAAGGCATAGTATGACTAAGCACTCATTAAGGTAGCATCAAACGTAGTAGCAAGCACACATAAAGTATCTGGAACCAAAAGAAACCAATGTATCACAGGGAAAACCGGCAAAAGAACGAAAAGACGAAAGAGCACTCTCTCTCTCGAAGCCCTATGATCTATAGCAATTTCTCCCCCTTTGGCAACAAGTTACCAAAAAGTTTGAAAACGTATAGAGCTAAGCGTCACTGCGGGCTCGGCTGGCTGCTCCCGTCTGGGTCGATGTCGGTGTAGAGATAGCTGCGTCGGCGAAGACTTCTGCTGATGTCTGCGCTGGAGGAGTGGATGCTGGAGCTGGAGCTGTGGCTGGAGCTGAAGTAACTGGGATAGCTGCAGACCTGGATCCTCTGGGAACCGGAGCATTCTGGCGATGAGAGTCCTGGACTATATCATCCTGCATAAGCTCTGCTCTCTCCTGCCTAGTCTCCTCCATGTCTGCCTCAAGCTTGTTGACAGACACCTGAATCTCAGTCAGCTTCACGTCTAGAGCGTGGATCTTGTCCTCGACAATCCTCTCAAGGCTCTCCTGAGATTGCTCAATGCTGGCCAGGCGTTGTTCAATTCTCTGGGTTGCTTCAAGGATTTGCTCTCCAAAGCTCTTTGGCTTAGCTGCTGCTGCTGCTGCCTCTCTGTCAGCTTTGGCTTTCTTTGCAGCTTCGATCTTGGCTTGCCCTTCAACTGAGGTGGGATCCTCTTCATCCATCACAACTACGTTGTCCTCATGCTCTGGCTGCAGTGGCAAGTGCTTCCTATCCAACATGAATTTGCCCGTGCCGAACTTGGCGTTGATGAGCATCTGTATCTGCGGAGCAAACCCACATGACCTCTTCTGGTCAGCTGCAGTCCTCTTAATGGTCTCAACCATCAAGTCCATCACCTTAAAAGGTGCCTTCTCATCGAGAATGTGCAGCATGTTGATAGAATAGCCTCGTATCATCCGGTGGTCACCTGACTTAGGCATCAAAGTATGCCTCAGAATAGTGTTGGTGGTGGTCAGACCTGCCTGGAGATAATACACTGAGCCGAGCTTCCATCCTTCCAAATCAGCAGCTGGGATCTCCTTGTACATATTCTTCATAGAATCATGACTCTTCTTAGGAATCCCATAGACATCAATGTCGTCCTCTCTCTGCACTGGAGCATTCAGAATTTCTGCCCATTCTGCAACAGTTGAAGAAAACCGTTGACCTTCAGTCATCCAGGTGATCTTGCCATCGGGGTAGAAATGGGCTGTGGCATAGAACTGCATGATCATCTCGTCATTCCAGGTTGTTAGTTCTTGACCCACAAAATCAGCAACTCCACATGCAGTAAAGCTCTCATGCACATGGGGAAAGAAGTCCCGATGCTCTCTGCTGTCAATGTACTTCCAGTCAACATACCTGGTGTCAGCAACAATGGGCTTCTTATCCATTAGCACGGTCTCATAGAAATCCTGCTGCTCTCTGGTGTGGAATCTGGGGTCCACAGCAGTCCTTCTTCTTACGGCATATGGATCAGACTGTCTCCATAGCCTGAGACCTTTGTCCTTTCTTGCCTTCATATCCTCAGCTTGAGGATGAGCATCATTGTGGAGTGGCAACTTGGGACGGAGCTTGAGCAACACATGCTCTTCATCTGACTCAGAAGGTGGCATCTCACCTTTGTTCTTCTCAGAAGCTGGAATGCTTCTGGTTGTCCTCTTGGGCTTGGCTGGAGCTGCCTTAGCTGGAGCAGGCTTCTTGGGCTTGGAGGAGGCTTGAGCCCGAATAGCATCACCCATGAACTTAGCTTTCTGAGGAGGAGGCTGGGGTGCATCTTCTTCTTCTTCTTCAGCAGCATCAACTTGAGGTTCAGCATAAACAACTCTCTTCCTCTTGGAAGTCTTCTTCACCTTACTTGGAGCAGGCTCTTCCAAGTTGAGCTTCTTAGCAACTGCAGACTGTTTTACCTTGCTCGTGCCTTTCTTTGGCTGCTGCCCTTGGAGCTCTTTGGCAACCACTTGCCTCTTTGGCTTGGAGGTAACTTCCTCAGCAACAAAGTCGGAATCCTCAGAATCAGAAGTTCTCTTCTTCCTGGTTCTCGTAGCAGCAGGAGGTAGACCACTAGGGGTGCTCCTCTCACCATCATCACTAGAGCTGCTAGCCTCAGGACTTGTACCTGCCTCTGGAATCTCAGCAAACGGTGACTCAGACCTGTTCTGGCTGTCACTGACATCTGACATGGCTGAAAAAACCTGTGAATAGATAAGGTATAGGCAGAGTAGAAGAGTTATCACAACTGCAGAAGTTTTTGCAAAAAAAAATGAGTTAAAAACTTAGTTTTGAGTTTTCACAGAATGTATTTCGGTCAAACCGATTTCAAGTTTCGGTGTAACCGAAGTGTTCAACAGAACCTACACACCACTTTCGGTCAGACCGAAATGGGTTTCAGTCCTACCGAAAACTTAGGGTTTCACAGAAACTTCAATTCGGACATTCCGATTTTCACAACTCGGTCAGACCGAGCTATGTAGTGCAATGGTCAGAGACCAAATCGGTCAGTCCGAGTTTCAGGAATCGGCTTCACCGAGATGCATTCCGTGGAAACCTAAACCTAAGAATTTTCCTCGAAACTAAACGATCTGAACAATGTATTGGGAACATATCAAACGTGGATTGAATCAGGGCAGTCCTATCATGCAAGAATCAGAAGTGGAGCATGAATAGGGATCGGGACACACCCTAACTTGGTGGTGTCCCTCTACGGCGGCAACGGAGGAGAAGATTACCGTTGACGGCGGCGGAGACCTGCGGCAAGGGCACACAGGCGACGAAGGCGACGATCCTTAGATCAGGGCGGCGGCAGCAGGGGTCTTGGAGGGCGAACGGTTTGAAAGGAATAGATCGCGCGCAGCCCTCAGTATATATAACCCCGTACTGTCGGTGGGACCGAGTTGAAAAACTCGGTGTCACCGAGATGTATTTCTGCTGTGCAGTTACACATATCGGTCAGACCGAGATTTTGAACTCGGTTTCACCGAGATGAAACCTAGATCAATCTAAGTGTTTCGGTTGGACCGAGATTGAGAAGCCGGTCAGACCGAAATAGACTTAGAAGGTTTTGGAAGTCAGCCTTAGAAGAATCGGTGGTTCCGAGTGCTCCTCACTCGGACTGTCCGAAAAAGACTTGTTCAAAGTTGTGATATAAGCATGAATAGAATTTTGAGACAAGATAGCATAGATAGCTAGGGAAAGTGCTTAGGCATTCTTGTCCATCCATTTGGCCAGAAAAAGAAACCAAAACAATCAAAACAACAAATGGATGTCCTTGAATGGATAAAATCATGCATCCAACATGCTCACACAATAAGATAGCAACTGAAATATGTGTCAAACATGCACAACCAAAACTCTAGCTACTAGCACACAATTTGTCGATGACTAGGTCATCTATATATGAGTATATTGACTTAGGAGTCAAATGAGAACATTTGATCATAGGTCATACTCATCGTTTAAGCACAAGTGGGGTTACCACTTTTACATAAAGCATTTATGTGTTCACATCATTTGAAGATGCTTTTAGCTCAATTTTTAGAGCAAAGCTCCCCCTAGATGTGAGAACCCCTTTTAAAGGGTCAAACTAACCTTGGGTTGTCGTAGAAGACTTCATGTAGATGTTGAAGATGTGGATGCTCAATGTTGATGTAGACCATCAAGAGTTAGAAGCAATCCTTTGGATTAGGGCACTTTCAATACCTACATGGGTTAGTCCCACAAGGAACAAACAAGAATATCCATGGACATAGAGTGAAGTACACAAAAGATGATGTCCATGAAAGCAATGATTACCTTGTCCCTTGACTTACCGACAAGAGGGTTTGTGACTCCATGAACAAGTGCATGATGTGGAAGTTGATTGCACAAGTTCTTGCCAAAATGAATATGAGTGAAGTTTGTTGGCGGAGTCACCCTCAAGAACCTACTAGTTCTTCTTCTTTGGGATCCACATCATCTTGATGGGAATCCTTGGTGTTGTAGTTGAGCTTGACGAAGTAGAACTTGATGTGTCCTTGGGAACCCACTTGACCATGGCTTGAGGTGCTTCAATGAATGCATCAATCTCTTCTTGAAGCTTGTCCTTGGCCTTTAGCTTGTGGTCTTGTGGTGGAAGGTCATCTTGAGCTTGTTCCACATTGGAAGAAGTAGGATCATACTTCTCCTTTTGTGAGACAAACTGTGGAATAGGGTATTGACCTTCTTCCCACTCAACACCTTTGGCGTTGAACTTTCGCTCAAAACCAATCCCTTGATTCTTCCGGTGTCTTCCTTGTTTGCGAACAATCTCCTCAAAGTTCTTGCTTCCGGCAAGACTCTTGTAGACACCTTTCTCTATGATTTCCTTCAATAAGCTATTTTCTTGCTCAAGTGTAACTTGGCTTGAAACATTGTTAGTGGAATCAAGAGAACTACTAGAAGTAACAACATTAGATTTAACATTGTTATTGTTACTACTAGAGGAAGAATTTTTCTTATGCTTGTCATGCTTAGTCTTAATAGGTAGCAAGAAATTAGACAAGAGAAGTCGTTTGGCAAGATATGAAGAACTCTTCTTTCGAAGATCGTCATTGATCGCTTTTAGAAACTCATGTTCTTGCTCTAGAGTGAGCTTCTCGAAGCGTAGCTTCTCATGAGATCTTAGGAGCTCTCTATGATCTTCTTGAGTTGTTTCATGAGCTAACTTAAGAGTGTTTAATTCTTTAGTTAGACGCTCAATCTCCTTCATAGCATTGTCATTCGACTCTTCTCGACTATAAAGACTACTAGCATTTTCATCATTACTAAGCTCACTAGATTTATCATGCAAGAGCTCATCTTCACCAAGTAAGTCATCCTCATCACTATCAAAGTCAATGAATTCAGGGTGTGTTACCTTGGGGCCTTTAGCCATGAAGCATCTTCCAATTCCCTCATTTGGTGAATCAAATAAGTCGTAGGAGTTGGAGTTGGAGGATACGAGTGCAAGTCTGGCAACACCTTCATCTTGACTATAGTCGGAGTCGGAGTGATAGCTTCCATCGGATTGACTGTCAGAGTCGGAGCCGGAGACCCATTCACCAACATGAGCTTGATGTCTTCTTCTTGTATAGCTCCTTGATGACTTGTCTTTCCTCTCCGAGTCCTTGCTTCTCCGAGAAGGTCTTCGTTCATAACGATCATCTCTACTCCTTCTCTCTCTCCGAGAATAAAATCACCAGATCATCTTTTTCATCTGATTTTTTTTGACAGCGTGCCCTATACAATTGGCTTTCGAGCATCTGTTCTGAGTTTTTTGATTTGAGTTGCAGAAGTGCCCCGAAAAAATTATTTACTACCTGTTGGTCTGTTTTTCACAGATTCTGTCCTGTTTTGCCTTTTCTTCGTTTTGCAAACCTTGAGCTTGCTTTTTCTTTGCAAAAACCTTTTGGCAATCTTGAGAAACAGTAGCTCTTCAAGATAGTTTTATTTCCAGTAGGGAAAAATTATTTTATTGTGGGTACTAACCTCGCTAATCAGATTATGATGAGTTATGTATGAAGGGAGTTTTCAAGTGTGCGAGGGAAGATGATAAAAGAAGATTCAGGAGGGTCAAACGCTCAAGCTTGGGGATGCCCCCGTGCACCCCCAAGAAATATTCAAGAAGACTCAAGCGTCTAAGCTTGGGGATGCCCCCATGCATCCTGTAGGATCGAAGTAGGTCTAGAGGGGGGGTGATTAGACTACTTGACAATATAAAAAATCTGCCTTTAGGTCATGCAATGTTTTTGGCAGTTTCACAAACAAGATCAGTTCAAGTAACACCCTACACATGCAATTCTAGAGTTTATGCAGCGGAAAGTAAATTGCACATGTAAAAGAGAGGTGGAGAAGATCAAACGCAGTTTGGTGACACGGAGATTTTTGTCGTGGTTCCGATAGGTGGTGCTATCGTACATCCACGTTGATGGAGACTTCAACCCACGGAGGGTAACGGCTGCGCGAGTCCACGGAGGGCTCCACCCACGAAGGGTCCACGAAGAAGCAACCTTGTCTATTCCATCACGGCCTACGCCCACGGAGGACTAGCCTTACTCGGGGTAGATCTTCACGAAGTAGGCGATCTCCTTGCCCTTACAAACATCTTGGTTCAACTCCACATCATCAAGACGGAGGCTCCCAAGCGACACCTAACCAATCTAGGAGGCACCAGCCCCCAAAAGGTAATAGACGGTGTTGATGATGATGAACTCCTTGCTCTTGTGCTTCAAGTGATAAACTCCCCAACACTCAACTCTCCTCACTGATATGGCTGTGGTGGAAGAAAGATTTGAGTGGAAAGCAACTTGGGAAGGCTAGAGATCAAGTTTCATATGGTAGGAATGGAATGGCTTGATCTCAACACAAGGGTAGGTGGTTCACTTCTCAGAAAGTGTATGATAGAAGTGGTGGTACTTTCTGATGGCTCTCCTCACGAATGAGGAGGGGGTGGAGGGGTATATATAGCCTCCACACAAAATCCAACCGTTACACACACATTTGACCAATCTCGGTGAGACCGAAGTTAAAACTCGGTCAGACCGAAAGTTCAAATATAGTGAACGTTGGGATTTTCGGTGGGACCGAAAATACCATCTCGGTGAGACCGAAGTGAGTCAAAGGTTAGGGTTTGCCATTTCGGTGAGACCGAAAGTATAAACTCGGATATTCCGAATTGATGTCAACTGATCACAGAAGGTTGGCAGCCCTTTTTCGGTGAGACCGAAACTCAGAATCAGTTTGACCGAGAAGCTAGGGTTTGGAGAAACAACTGAAGTGGTTCATCTCGGTGGGACTGAGTTGGAGAAATCGGTGTGACCGAGATTACTTATGGGTGTGTGTTAAGTAGTGAATAGTGCTGATAGTTGAGGGAGTTAGATCACCAAGCACTTGAGCAACAAGAACATTAACACAACCTCATCCCCTTTTAATAGTATTGGCTTTCCTATGGACTCAATGTGATCTTTGATCACTAAACCAAAAAGGAGTCTTGAGCTTTTGCCAATGCTTGTCTTAGCATTTTGAGGGGTCCACTTCTTCAGACATTTCCATACCCATATCATCGAACTTTTCTGAAATGATTCTCAAGAGAATATTAGTTCAATGATATATATGTTGTTGTTAATTACCAAAACCACCCGGGGATTAGTTGCACTTTCACATCCCCTTCTCCATCAACAATTATCAGTTCGTCTTTCGTTCCACTATATTCTTATCACTTCATGCGTTATGTGCTATGCTTGGAGCGTCTTGCTCTTAGTTTCCTTTTTTTAGTTTTCTTTAGCTTTGCTTGCTGTTCATAACAAGTTAGAACCCAGCTTTCTTTGTGTGGGAGAGAAACACGCTCCACTTCAACCTAGAACACAACATAGGATTTTCATGCTTATCTTTGTTGTGTGTGTTCTTTGTCTTTCCATAGCTGCTGTCATGTTTAGGTCTTAGATTTCATGCTTTTCTTTTTAAAAAGCTTTTGTTTAGTTGGTTGTTGAACTCTCTTGAGTTTTCATGTTTATCTTGTTAAGAGAGTTTTCCTGTTGCACTGAGTTGTGTGTCTTAACTTAAAGTAGGTAATTGAGGTTGATATTTAATTTTAGTAGTAACTTGCAATAGTTTTGAGGTATTGCCATGAGTAATGTCTGAACTTTTGGTGTCAAGAGCTTTAGCCTATTAGTGATAGATGTCGTATTTTGGGCAATCCGTGTTTATTTTCGAAAACCTACAAAATAGTTGAGAACTTTAGCTACTAGATGGATCACTAATCTTTGGAGGGATCGAATATTAGAGTACACTCACGTACCATGAGTCGAGGATGCGCAAGGATAACCAAACCCCCATACACTCCTCCTCGGGGTACTTGTCTCTTTGGTAACCTCCTAATTAGATTTAGAGTTACCAATAATAAGTGCATGAGTTCTTCAGACTAATGTGAGTATTCGAAAGTTGACACTTCCACCTAGCCATATTTTTCTAGCCTCTTCGGTACCGTGCATTGCCCTTTCTCACCTCGAGAGTTGGCGCATACTTCGCCGGTGCATCCAAATCCTTGGCACGATACGCTCTGTCATCGTAAGCCTCATTATATCCTTCCTCAAAACAGCCACCATACCTACCTATCAAGGCATTTCCATAGCCTTTCCGAGATACATTGCCATGCAACATCCATCTTCTCATGACTTGATCTTCATGTCATACATGCTTTTGCTTGATCGATGAGCCGCATGCTAGTTGGGCCTTGCCCTAATCATTGCTACATGACGCGCTAGTATCATTGCATATCCCGCTACACTGGCAGAGGCATACATTTGCATACATCATGATAGTTTCATCTTCTTTATGTTGAGTACTCTTGTAAAGTGTGAAAGATCTTCTATACTTCTTGTAATACATAGAGTGTTGCCCCTAAAGTGAGGAAAAGATCCCAAAGAGGACAAAATCAAAAGATCCCAAAGAGGACAAATGAGAGTTAAATAGAAAGAGCCATTGAGGCCACAAAAAAATAAAAAAAAAAGAGAAAAAAGAGAAAAAGAAATAAAAAGAGAGAAGGGGGCACACTACTATTCCTTTTGAGAGATCCACACTCGTACTCCATCTTATACCTTGTACTCCATAGAGATTATCATTCATGCATATAGCTATGTGGGGACCTTCACACTATAGAACTTGGCTTGTATATTCCAATGATGAGCCTCCTCAAAAGAGCTATAGGTCTTCTTGAGCGAGCAAGTTGGATGCACCCCCACTAGTTCCATTGGAGAGCTTACCTTAGCTCATATGTGCATCCGTTGCATGGCAATCCCTACTCCTCACATCATATCTTCATTTGGCTTTCTCTCGCCTATGATTGTCCTCATTGATGTGAGCCTTTCACACCTTTTTTGTTTCCCCCCTTCATCATTTTTCTCTCTTTGCCATCCTAAGTATCAACTTTCTTGCTTACGCTCATCCATTGCATGAGTGCTCAAAATATCGAAAGGGAGTGGATCATTTTGACTTGTACCTGGCTAGTGGTCTGGGGATGAGTCAAGATAAGATTCCAAAGAATACCAAGTGTGAAACTTTAGTAGATTAAGTTATCAACAATACAAAAACTATGTTTTACTCTCTCGTATATCCCTATCCCCTTTCTTGCACACAAACACCATTTGGAGACATTCGAGTCACGGACAACGAGAGCTCTTGCACCTTTATGTTCTTATGTTGCTTGTTACAATGCTAATATAGACTCTTGCTTGTTATGACTTGAATTGAATTACATGCCTTGATTGCTTTACTTAAAAAGTTCTTATATGGTTGGTAGCATGTCACCACAGAAATTATGCTTGTTATCATTTACCTACTCGAGGACGAGCAGGAATTAAGCTTGGGGATGTTGATACGTCCAAAACGTATCTATAATTTCTGCTTGCTCCATGCTTCTTTTGTGTGATATTGCTATGATATTGATGCACTTCCATACACTTTTGATCATATTTAGACTAACCTATTAACTCAGTGCACCACAGTGCCAGTTCCTGTTTTCTGCTGTTTTTCTATTTCAGGTTTCCCCCATATTAAAAGTGCTCCAAAAATTCCAGGAAAAATATAGGAAAAATCAGCATACAGGAAGCTTCGCGAAGAACCAAAGATGGGCCAGAGGGGAGCCAGGGGAGGCCCAGGCGGCCACCTGGCGCGGCCCCACCCCTGGCCGCGCCAGGGGGGCGCCTGGGGCCCCCGCTCCGCCTCTGGCTGCCCCCCTTCGCATATATATCCCTCTCGTCCCGAAACCCTCGAGGACAGAACCCTTTTTCGCGATCTCGCCTCTGTTCCGCCGCCGCAGCGCTTCCAAGATCGGGAGCATCAGGAGAACTCTTCTCGGCACCCTGCCGGAGGAGAGAACCACCACCGGGAGCTTCTCCACCACCATGGACGCTTCCCGGATGAGTCGTGAGTAGTCCACCTTGGACCATGGGTCCATGATCAGTAGCTATGTGATGTTCTCCTCCCCTCTTTGCTCTTCATGGTTTAGACCTCGTGAGCTGCCCTACATGATCGAGGCACATAAGTAATCTTTCTGATGTTGCTTTGCTGAGTTTGCTGGGATCTGATGGATTATGAGACTATGTTCAGATTGTGTTTGAGTAATATATTTGATTCACCTCTTTTATATCTTTGTTCTTGAGTAATTCTTGCATGTTCTCCGTTGTTGTTTATTGCTTTGGCCAAGTAGTAGGTAGTAACTCCAAGAGGGAGCGTTATGCTTGATTGTGGGTTCATGCCCCCTGATGACTAGCTTGAGTGACAGAAACATGAGCCTAGGGGATGTGTTGTTGCCACAAGGGAGAAAACAACGGTGCTTGTACTTGCGGGTGCAAGGATTGTTTACTTTACGCAAAGTTCTTTTAATGCAGTTGTCTGTTGCTTTGAGTTTACACTTTGGGTGGGATTCGCAACTTAATACCAGCGAGATGTTCTGGATAGATATCTCAAGGTGGATTATTAGTAGTAGATGCAGATGGATTTCGGTCTACTTGCCTTGGCGTACCGCCCATGCTTTTGAGCCTCTACCTTTCTTTGCAGCATAGTTAGCATTGGTTTGCGCACATAATCCTGTCAATTGCCCAGCTGTAATTTGTTTACCTCGCTTTATTGTTTTATCGTCTTTTGGGAGAGAGACATCACTAGTGAACATCATGGGACCCCGGTCCATATTACCACCGCTGATCACACCTTCTATTTACTTCCTGTTTTATTTCCTAGTTGCAGTCATAGCTATCATTACTATCTCTTGTGTTTGATCCTTTGTAAACAATAAGGCCGGAGGGATTGACAACCTCTTTGTACTCGTTGGGAGCAAAATTATCTGAATCTGTGTGCAGGTCCCGTCAACCGCTAAGTTTCTGGCGCCGTTGACACCTACTTGTCGACCCTCGGAGTCTCACGGGATTCGATCCTTGGTATCTTTGCCAAGGGAAATTTGCCGCTACGCTACATCTCAACCTTCCACTTGGGGTAACCAACGAGGGGCGAGAAGCCATCATGTACCGGTTTGTGCAATGAAACAAAAGTGACATGTATAAAAAATTATGCATGGTGGCTTTGCCACAAACACGATGTCAACTACATGATCATGCAATGGCAATATGACAATATGATGCATGTCATATGAACGGAACGGTGGAAAGTTGCATGGCAATATATCCTGGAATGGCTATGGAAATGCCATGATAGGTAGGTATGGTGGCTGTTTTGAGGAACAATATAGTGGTTGTTTTGAGGAAGTATATATGGTGGGTTTATGGCACCGGCGAAAGTTGCGCGGTACAAGAGAGGCTAGCAATGGTGGAAGGGTGAGAGTGCGTGTAATCCATGGACTCAACATTAGTCATAAGAACTCATATACTTATTGCAAAAATCTACGAGTCATCAAAACAAAGCAATCAACACATGCTCCTAGGGGGGAGGTTGGTAGGAGTTAACCATCGTGCGCCCCCGACCTCCACACAAAGGTTGTCACTCTACAAATACCTCATGCTCTAACTTCGTCAGATAGCGGTTCACCATACGTGCATGATACGGGAATCACTAACCTTAACACAAGTATTTCTCAATTTCATAATAACTCCACTAGCATGACTCTAATATCACTATCCTCATATCTCAAAACAATTATCAAGCATCCAACATCTCATTCTATTCAATGCACTTGGTGTGATTTTTTTTACTACATTGACATTGGATGTCTATCATGTGAAGACTAGTTTCTTTAGCCTAAACACATTACCATGCTGTTTTAATAGACCCTCAAAAGGATATAAGTGAAGCATGAGAGTTCAACAATTTCTACAAAATATTACCACCACCGTGCTCTAAAAGATAAAAGTGAAGCACTAGAGCAAAAACTATTCAACTCAAAAGATATAAGTGTAGCACATAGAGTGTTCTAACAATTTCTAAGCCATATTTAACTCTCTCAAATAGGTGTGTCCAGCAAGGATGATTGTGGCAAACTAACAAGCAAAGACTCAAATTATACAAGACGCTCCAAGCAAAACACATAACATGTTGCGAATAAAAATATAGCTCCAAGTATAGTTACCGATGGATGAAGACGAAAGAGGGGATGCCTTCCCGGGGCATCCCCAAGCTTAGGATTTTGATTATCTTTAATTTACTTGCGGTGCCATGGTCATCCCCAATCTTAGGCCTTTGCTACTCCTTGTTCCATAGTCCATCAAAGGAATACTCAAGACTTGAAAACTTCGCAACACAAAACTTAGGCAAAAATTCTCGTGAGCTCCTTTAGTATAAGAAAGCAAACCACTACTCAAAGGTGCAGCAATGAATTCATTATTTGTTTATATTGGTGTTAAACCTACTGTAATCTAACTTCTATATGGTTCATATCCTCCAATACTACTCATAGATGCATCGGAATAAGCAAACAAAAACACGAAAAACAGAATCTGTCAAAAACCGAATAGTCTGTAGTAATCTGCAGGTTTCACCTACTTCTGGAACTCCAAAAAAATTCAAACTAATTTGGTAAATTTGCGGAATTTGTCTACCAATCATCTGCAAAAAGAATCAACTAAAAAGCACGCTCCAGTAAAATCTGAAGACTACTTTAGCTAGCGCTAACGATTCTGTTTTTTTACAGCAAGATCACATAAACTTCACACAAGTCTTCCCAAAGGTTCTACTTGGCACAAACACTAAAAAAACATGAAACCACATATAATCAGAAGCTACATGCAATATTTATTCCCTAATAGCAAAAAAAACTAAAAAAAAAAATTGGGTTGCCTCCCAACAAGCGCTATCGTTTTACGCCCTTAGCTAGGCACGATACAAGATAAATCTAGGTATTGCCATCTTTGGAAGGCAATCCATAAGTGGCTCTCATGAAAGATAAGAATTGAAGCCCACAAAGAGCATCATAAAGCATGTGAAAATCGCATCTAAGTCTAACATACTTCCTATGCATAGGCATCTTATAGGAAAACAAATTGGCAAGGCAAGCAAGATCTAGCATATGCAAGGAAGAAGATAGAAACAAGATCAATCTCAACATGAAGAGAGGTAATTTAGTAACATGAAAATTTCTATGACCATATTTCCCTCTCTCGGAATAATTGCATGTAGGATCATAAGAAAATTCAACAATATAGCTATCGCAAAACATATTCTCAACACGATCCACATGCATACGAAGTTGACACTCTTTCAAAATAGTGGGATCAACATTATCTAAAGTCATGACCTCTCCAAACCCACTCTTATCAGAAATTTCATAAGATTGATCATACTCCAAATATGTGGGATCTAAGGTTGACACTCTTCCAAACCCACTTTCAATATTATTGCAAACATTATTATCAATCTCATATTCATCATGGAGTTGAAATAAATTTTCAAGATCGTAAGAAGCATCACCCCAATCATGATCATTGTAACAAGTAGTAGACATAGCAAAACTAGCATCCCCAAGCTTAGGGTTTTGGATATTATTAGCACAACTGACATCAATAGAATTTATAGTAACATCATTGCAATCATGTTTTTTTATTTAAGGAGCTAACATGAATCACTTTTTCTTTTAACAATTCCTCACAATTTTCAGATTCATAAATTTCAAGCAAAACCCCATAAAGATAATCTAGTGCACGCAGCTCACTAGCAATAGGTTCAACATAATTGGATCTCTTAAAGAGATTAGCAAGTGGATGAGGATTCATACTTTAGCAAGCGAAGATGCAAGCTAAATGAGGGCACATAGCAACACAAGCAAACAAGAGGCACGCGAACGGTAAACACACGGCAGAAGAAGGGCAAATAAAACGGCAAGGGTGAAGTGGGGGAGAGGAAAACAAGAGGCAAATAAATGTAATGCGAAGGATAAGGGTTTGTGATAGATACTTGGTATATGACTTTTGCGTAAGCCTCCCCGGCAACGGCACCAGAAATTCTTCTTGCTACCTCTTGAGCTTGCGTTGTATTCCCTCGAAGAGGAAAGGGAGATGCAGCACAGTAGCGTAAGTATTTCCCTCAGTTTTTGAGAACCAAGGTATCAATCCAGTAGGAGACCACGCGCGAGTCCCTCACACCTGCACAAACAAATAATAACTTCGCAGCCAATGCGATAAGGGGTTGTCAATCCCTTTACGGTCACTTACGAAAGTGAGATCTGATAGAGATGATAGTTTATATTTTTGGTATTTTTAGTTTAATAGAACAGCAAATAAAAGCAGTAAAAGTAAAGTAGATGTAGATTGATATGTTGAGAACAGACCCGGGGGTCATAGTGTTCTGTAGTGTCTTCTCTCATGATAGTGATATTCTACGGCGGGTAAACAAATTACTATCGAGCAATTGTTATTTCTTATGTCAATATAGACTTTTATCTTGAATCTTTCAGATCTGAACATTCATGCCACAATTAAGAGAATTACATTGAGAATTATGTTAGGTAGCACTCCACATCAAAAATTCTGTTTTATCATTTACCTCCTCGAGGACGAGCAGGAATTAAGCTTGGGGATGCTGATACGTCTCCAACATATCTATAATTATTTATTGTTCCATGCTATTATATTATCCTTCTAGGTTGTCTTATGGGCTTTATTATACACTTTTATATGATTTTTGGGACTAACCTATTAACCCAGAGCCCAGTGCCAGTTTCTATTTTTCTCCTATTTTAGGGTTTTACAGAAAAGGAATATCAAACGGAGTCCAATTGACGAGCCAATTTTTTATGATTTTTTCTGGACCAAAAGAAGCGCACGAAGCAAAAGAATTGGGCCAGGAGAGCCACGGGCTGCCCTCGAGGGTGGAGGGCGCGCCATGGGCAGGGGGCGCGCCCCCCTATCTCGAGGACGGCCCATAGCTCCCCTTTACTTGGCCCCGACTCCAAAAATTCCTATAAATACTGAAACCTTCGGAAATTAACCTAGATCGGGAGTTCCGTCGCCGAAAGCCTGTGTAGCCACCAAAACCAATCTAGACCCCGTTCCGGCACTCTGTCGGAGGGGGAATACCTATCCGGTGGCTATCTTCATCATCCCGGGGCTCTCCATGACGAGGAGGGAGTAGTCCACCCTCGGGGCTGAGGGTATGTATCAGTAGCTATGTGTTTGATCTCTCTCTCTCGTGTTCTTGAGATGGCACGATCTTGATGTATCGCGAGCTTTGCTATTCTAGTTGGATCTTATGATGCTTCTCCCCCTCTACTCTCTTGTAATGGATTGAGTTTTCCCTTTGAAGTTATCTTATCGGATTGAGTCTTTAAGGATTTGAGAACACTTGATGTATGTCTTGCACGTGTTTATCTGTGGTGACAATGGGATATCATGTGATCCACTTGATGTATCTTTTGGTGATCAACTTGCGGGTTCCGTGACCTTGGGAATCTATGCATAGGGGTTGGCACACGTTTTCGTCTTGACTCTCCGGTAGAAACTTTGGGGCACTCTTTGAAGTTCTATGTGTTGGTTGAATAGATATTTCTGAGATTGTGTGATGCATATCGTATAATCATGCCCACGCATACTTGAGGTGACAATGGAGTATCTAGGTGACATTAGGGTTTTGATTGATTTGTGTCTTAAGGTGTTATTCTAGTACGAACTCTATGATAGATTGAACGTTACTACGGACTCTTGAATAGATCAATCAGAAAGAATAACTTTGAGGTGGTTTCGTACCCTACCATAATCTCTTCGTTTGTTCTCCGCTATTAGTTACTTTGGAGTGACTCTTTGTTGCATGTTGAGGGCTAGTAATATGATCCAATTATGTTATCCTTGTTGAGAGAACTTGCACTAGTGAAAGTATGAACCCTAGGCCTTGCCTACTATCATTGCAATACCGTTTATGCTCATGTTTACCACTTGCTACCTTGCTATTTTTATATTTTCAGTTTACAAAAACCTATATCTACCATCCATATTGCACTTGTATCACCATCTCTTCACCGAACTAGTGCACCTATACAATTTACCATTGTATTGGGTGTGTTGGGGACACAAGAGACTTTTTGTTATTTGGTTGCAGGGTTGCTTGAGAGAGACCATCTTCATCCTACGCCTCCCACGGATTGATAAACATTAGGTCATCCACTTGAGGGAAAATTGCTACTGTCCTACAAACCTCTGCACTTGGAGGCCCAACAATGTCTACAATAAGAAGGGTGCGTAGTATACATCAGAGTGGTACGACAACCTAGTTCTGGAAGTCATGTTACTAGACCATGATGAACCTACGAACTATGAGGAAGCGATGATGAGCCCAGATTCCGCAAAATGGCTTAAGGCCATGAAATCTGAGATGGGATCCATGTATGAGAACAAAGTGTGGACTTTGGTTGACTTGCCCAATGATCGACAATCCATTAAAATAAATGGATCTTTAAGAGGAAGGCTGACGCCAATGGTAATGTTACTGTCTACAAAGCTTGACTTGTTGCGAAAGTTTTTCGACAAGTTCAAGGTGTTGACTACGATGAGATTTTCTCACTCATAGCGATGCTTAAGTCTATCTGAATCATGTTAGCAATTGCCGCATTTTATGAAATATGGCAAATAGATAACAAAAACTGCGTTCTTTAATGGATTTATAAAAGAAGAGTTGTATATGATGCAACCAGAAGGTTTTGTCAATACTAAATGTCCTAACAAAATGTGCAAGCTCCAGCGATCCATCTATGGACTGGTGCAAGCATCTCGGAGTTGGAATATACAGTTTGATAAGTTGATCAAAGCATATAGTTTTATACAGACTTGCGGTGAAGCATGTATTTACAAGAAAGTGAGTGGGAGCACTACAACTTTTCTGATAAGTATATGTGAATGACATATTGTCGATCGGAAATGATGTGGAATTTTCTGGAAAGCATAAAGGATTGTTTAAAAGGAGTTTTTCAATAAAAGACCTCGGTGAAGCTGCTTACATATTGGGCACCTAGATCTATAGAGATAGATCACGACGCTTGATAAGATTTTCAATTTATACATACCTTGATAAAGATTTTGAATAGTTCAAAAATGGATCAGTCACAGAAGCAGTTCTTGCCTGAGTTTTAAGGTATGAAGTTGAGTAAGACTCAAAAAACCCGACTACGGCAGAAGATAGAGAAAGAATGAAAGTCATTCCCTATGCCTCAGTCATAGGTTCTATAAAGTATGCCATGCTGTGTGCCAAACCTGTTGTGTACCTTGCCATGAGTTTGACAAGGAGGTATAATAGTGATCCAGGACTAGATCACTGGAGAGCGGTCAAAATTATCCTTAGTAACTGGATGACTAAGGAAATGTTTCCTAATTATGGAGGTGATAAAGAGTTCGTTGTAAAGAGTTACGCTGATGCAAGCTTTGACTCTAATCCAGATGACTCTAAGTATCAATCTGGATGCATATTAAAAGTGGGAGCAATTAGCTAGAGTAGCTCCATGCAGAGCATTGTAGACATAGAAATTTGCAAAATACATACGGATCTGAATGTAACAGACCCGCTGACTAAACTTATCTCACGAAGCAAAACATGATCACATCGTAGTACTCTTTGGGTGTTAATCACATGGCGATGTGAACTAGATTGTTGACTCTAGTAAACCCTTTGGGTATTAGTCACATGGCGATGAGAACTATGGGTGTTAGTCACATGGTGACGTGAACTATTGGTGTTAATCACATGGTGATGTGATCTAGATTATTGACTGTAGTGCAAGTGGGAGACTGAAGGAAATATGCCCTACATGCAATAATGAAGTTATTGTTTATTTCCTTATATGATGATAAATGTTTATTATTCATGCTAGAATTGTATTAACCGGAAACTTAGTACATGTGTGAATACATAGACAAAACAGAGTGTCCCTAATATGCCTCTACTAGACTAGCTCATTGATCAAAGATGGTTATGTTTCCTAGCCATAGACATGAGTTGTCATTTGATCAACGGGATCACATCATTAGGAGAATGATGTGATGGACAAGACCCATCCGTTAGCTTAGCACTATGATCGTTTAGTTTTACTGCTATTGCTTTCTTCATGACTTATAGATGTTCCTATGACTATGAGATTATGCAACTCCCGAATACCGGAGGAACACCTTGTGTGCTATCAAACGTCAGAACATAACTCGGTGATTATAAAGATGCTCTACAGGTGTTTCCGAAGGTGTTCGTGGTGTTGGCATAGATCAAGAAAACGATTTGTCACTCCGAGTGTGGGAGTGGTATACCGATGATCAAGAAAATGATTTATTCTCTATGGCTTGCCGATCATCGGTCAAGTCAACCAAAGTCCATACTTTGTTCTCATACATGGATCCCCGGCAACGACGCCAGAAAAGGGTCTTGATAACCCACAAGTATAGCGGATCGTTTGTAGCATTCTTCGATAAATAAGAGTGTCGAACCCAACGAGGATCTAAAGGCAGAACAAATATCCCCTCAAGTTCTATCGACCACCGATATAACTCTACGCACACTTGACGTTTGCTTTACCGAAAACAAGTATGAAACTATTTTGTAGGTGTGATGCTAGAACTACTTTGCAAGAATAAAACTAGATGTACTTTGCAAGATAATAAAAGTGGATCACTTTTGTTAACAATAAGGTCATTTGTCCCTAGGTAATCGATACCAATGCAACATATGAATTTGATCCCCCAACAGTTTCCCTTTTTGAGTCAAGCGATAATCCCTAAAGTATTTACGTTGATCCAACGTTACTCCCATTATATAGTTGAATGGGTTTTCTCAGGATTGGCAAAGTAGTGCATAATATCTTTCACATAACGAGCATCGAGGGTTTTAGGAGGTTCCCCATCTCCATGAGTAGCAAGTACCACTGATTTTTTTGGTGTTTCGTGTTCCATATCCATGACTAAAGATAGAGAACAACTTAGAACAGAAAATAAAAACAACTTAGTGATAAAGCAAACAAGCACACACGAGAATATTCACCCCACGCTATAACTCCCCGGCAACGGCGCCAGAAAAGGGTCTTGATAACCCACAAGTATAGGGGATTGTTTGTAGCATTCTTTGATAAATAAGAGTGTCGAACCCAATGAGGATCTAAAGGCAGAACAAATATTCCCTCAAGTTCTATCGACCACCGATACAACTCTACGCACACTTGACATTTGCTTTACCGAAAACAAGTATGAAGCTATTTTGTAGGTGTGATGCTAGAACTACTTTGCAAGAATAAAACTAGAAGTACTTTGCAAGATAATAAAAGTGGATCACTTTTGTTAACAATAAGGTCATTTGTCCCTAGGTAATCGATACCAATGCAACATATGAATTTGATCCCCCAACAGTTTCCCTTTTTGAGTCAAGCGATAATCCCTAAAGTATTCATGTTGATCCAATGTTACTCCCATTATATAGTTGAATGGGTTTTCTCAGGATTAGCAAAGTAGTGCATAACATCTTTCACATAATGAGCATCGAGGGTTTTAGGAGGTTCCCCATCTCCATGAGCAGCAAGTACCACTGATTTTTTTGGTGTTTCGTGTTCCATATCCATGACTAAAGATAGAGAACAACTTAGAACAGAAAATAAAAACTACTTAGTGATAAAGCAAACAAGCACACACGAGAATATTCACCCCACGCTATAACTCCCCGGCAATGGCGCCAGAGAAGGGTCTTGATAACCCACAAGTATAGAGGATCGTTTGTAGCATTCTTCGATAAATAAGAGTGTCGAACCCAACGAGGATCTAAAGGCAAAACAAATATTCCCTCAAGTTCTATCGACCACCGGTACAACTCTACGCACACTTGACATTTGCTTTACCGAAAACAAGTATGAAACTATTTTGTAGGTGTGATGCTAGAACTACTTTGCAAGAATAAAACTAGAAGTACTTTGCAAGATAATAAAAGTGGATCACTTTTGTTAACAATAAGGTCATTTGTCCCTAGGTAATCGATACCAATGCAACATATGAATTTGATCCCCCAAGAGTTTCCCTTTTTGAGTCAAGCGATAATCCCTAAAGTATTCACGTTGATCCAACATTACTCCCATTATATAGTTGAATGGGTTTTCTCAGGATTAGCAAAGTAGTGCAGAATATCTTTCACATAATGAGCATCGAAGGTTTTAGGAGGTTCCCCATCTCCATGAGCAGCAAGTACCACTGATTTTTTTGGTGTTTCATGTTCCATATCCATGACTAAAGATAGAGAACAACTTAGAACAGAAAATAAAAACTACTTAGTGATAAAGCAAGCAAGCACACACGAGAATATTCACCCCACGCTATAACTCCCCTGCAACGGCGCCAGAAAAGGGTCTTGATAACCCACAAGTATAGGGGATCGTTTGTAGCATTCTTCGATAAATAAGAGTGTCGAACCCAACGAGGATCTAAAGTCAGAACAAATATTCCCTCAAGTTCTATCGACCACCGATACAACTCTACGCACACTTGATGTTTACTTTACCGAAAACAAGTATGAAACTATTTTGTAGGTGTGATGCTAGAACTACTTTGCAAGAATAAAACTAGAAGTACTTTGCAAGATAATAAAAGTGGATCGCTTTTGTTAACAATAAGGTCATTTGTCCCTAGGTAATCGATAAAAAGTACCGGTAATGATTCCTGCAATTTTATATGAGGCAGAGGCATGAGCTAACATACTTTCTCTAGTTGGATCATATGCACTTATCATTGGACCCCTATCAAGCATCTACAACTACTAAAGATCATTAAGGTCATGAAACCCAACCATAGCATTAAGTATCAAGTCCTCTTTACTCCCATACGCCATACCCCACTTACTCGGGTTTAAGCTTCTGTCACTCTCGCAACCCACCATAAGCGAACCATGAACATATTGCAACACCCTACAGCGGGGGCCCCTCACGTTTGCGCGAGAACGGAGGGCACCTTAGGACAACACCATAAATAAAATATACAGTCATACCAACCAAGATCACGATTAACCCACAGGACAAAATGGATCTACTCAAATATCATAGGATAACCATAGATCATTGGGAAATAATATATGGAGTTGAGCACCATGTTTAAGTAGAGATTAGAGCGGGGAGAAGAGGTGTTACTCCGCTGCATAAAGGGGGAGAGATGGTGTTGATGGTAGCAAGATTGTTGATATAGATCACCGTCCCGATCGTTGCCCAGCGGCACTACGGCGCCACCGGAAGCGAGGGGGAGAGAGGCCCCCTCCTTATTCTTCTTCCTTGGTCTCCTCCCTGGGTGGGAGAAGGCTATAACCTTTGGTTCTTGGCTTCCATGGCATGGGAGGGGCGAGAGCCCCTCTGAGATTGGATCTGTCTCTCTGTATCTCTCTATTTCGTGTTTTTCAGATCTGGCCCTTCACCGTTTCTTAAATTCCCGAAGATCTGTAACTCCGATTGGGCTGAAATTTTAACATGCTTTTTATCCATAAATTAGCTTTCTTGCGCAAGAAGAAGGGCCCCAACCGATGTCAGAGGAGGGCACAAGACACCAGGGCACGCCTGGGCCTTGGTGGCGCGCCCTGGTGGGTTGTGGGCACTGTGGGCCCCCGTTTGCGTTGATTCCACCTCCTAAAAATCACATATATTCCAAAATAATTCATCGTAAATTTTTATCTCGTTTGTACTTCGTTTGATATGGATTTTATGCGAAACAAAAACATGCAACAAATAGGAACTCGCACCGGGCACTGGATTAGTAAGTTAGTCCAAATAAATTATATAAATTGTTGCCAAAAGTATGTAAAAGTTGAACAATATTGGCATGAAACAATAAAAATGTATAGATACGATGGAGACGTATCAAACGTATGGCACCTCTGAGTTCAGCACACGTTCAGCTCGATGACATCCCTCGAACTCTTGATCCAGCAAAGTGTCGAGGGAGAGTTCCATCAGCACGACGGCGTGGTGACGGTGATGGTGAAGTGATCCGCGCAGGGCTTCGCCTAAGCACTACGTGAATATGACCCGGAGGCGTAAACAGTGGAGGGGGGGCATCGCACACGGCTTGAAACAATTGATGTGTCTTCTAGGTGCCCTCTCCCCACGTATATAAAGGAGGGAGGGAGAGGAGGCCGACCCTAGCCGCGCCCCAAGTAGGAGGAGTCCTACTTTGGTTCCTAGTAGGATTCGGCCCCTTTCCTTTTAACGGAGGGGAAAGGGGGAAGGAGAGAGAGAGGGCGAAGGAAAGGGGGGCGCCGACCCCTCCCTAGTCCGATTTTTACTCCTCCCTTGTGGGGGGCGCGCCACCCCCATGTGGGTTGGTGTGCCTCCCTCATAGGGCCCATATGGCCCATAACTTCCCCCGGGGGTTCCGGTAACCTCCCGGTACTCCCATATGTACCCGATACATCCCGGAATACTTACGGTGTCCGAATACTATCATCCAATATATCAATCTTTACCTCTCGACCATTTTGAGACTCCTCGTCATGTCCGCGATCTCATCCGGGACTCCAAATGAATATTCGGTCACCAAATCACATAACTCATATAATACAAATCGTCATCGAACGTTAAGCATGCGGACCCTACGGGTTCGAGAACTATGTAGACATGACTGAGACACCTCTCCAGTCAATAGCCAACAGCGGAACCTGGATGCTCATATTGATTCCCACATATTCTATGAAGATCTTTATCGGTCGTACCGTAATGACAACATATGTTATTCCCTTTGTCATTGGTATGTTACTTGCCCGAGATTCGATCGTCGATATCTTCATACCTAGTTCAATATTGTTACCGCTAAGTCTCTTTACTCGTTCCATAATGCATCATCCCGCAACTAACTCATTAGTCGCATTGCTTGCAAGGCTTCTTATGATGTGTATTACCGAGAGGGCCCAGAGATACCTCTCTGATACTCGGAGTGGCTAATCCTAATCTTGATCTATGCCAACCAAACAAACACCTTCGGAGATACCTGTAGAGCATATTTATAATCACCCAATTATGTTGTGACGTTTGATAGCACACAAGGAATTCCTCCGGTATCCGGGAGTTGCATAATCTCATAGTCGGAGGAATATGTATTCGACATGAAGAAAGAAATAGCAATAAAATTGAACGATCAATAAGCTAAGCTAACGGATGGGTCTTGTCCATCACATCATTCTTCTAATGTTGTGATCCTATTCATCAAATGAAAACACATGTCTATGGTCAAGAAACTTAACCATCTTTGATTAATGAGCTAGTCCAATAGAGGCTTACCAGGGACACGATGTTTTGTCTATGTATCCAGGCATGTATCAAGTTTTCGATTAATACAATTCTAGCATGAATAATAAACATTTATCATGATATAAGGAAATAAAAAATAATAACTTTATTATTGCATCTAGGGAATATTTCCTTTAGCTTCAACTCTGTTCGTGAAAAGGTTAAGGATGGAGACATGGAAATTTGCAAAGTACATACAGATCTGAATGTTGTAGACCCGTTGACTAAGCCTCTTCCACGGGCAAAACATGATAAACACAAAGTGATGTAGGGTGGAACCCTAGATGGCTGATCTTTTACGAAATGGAGGGATCCCACGAAGAACATGAGGGGGAACACGAGGGGAAACACAAGAGAAACACTCAAACCAACAAGAACAAGTCGCTCATATGCTAGATCCTCGAAACACCAAGAGATACAAGATCCATGATCAACAAGGGACGATACAAAGGGTAACCGGTTCTTCTCCGTGAGAAGGCCTTGGGGTATCCCGCGGGATCTTCTCCATGAAGGAGGTCTTGAATCCGTGTGGATCTTCTCCGTGGAGGCGCCGCAGTCACTCCCAAGGAGATGAACCACTAGTGGATGAGCAAAGCTCTGTCTCGAATGAGCTAAACCTAAGCTAAACCTTGACTAGGAGGAAGTGGAGGAGTATATATAGTCTAGGGCCACGAAGGGGTAAGTGGGAGAGGGATACATGGGCCTCTGGCCCGATAACTATGCGCACACAGCATTGGGGCCGGACGTCCGCTGGGACACCGGACGTCCGGTGGCTCGGTAGGGACCGGACGTCCGGTAGCTCCCGGACTTCCGATAATTTCCTTGATTTCGGTTCTATTGCCGATGTCACGGACGTCCGGTGGCCTCCGATCGTCCGGTCGCCTGGGAGTCGTCGGACGTCCGGAGCCTGTAGCTTTTCCATCAGCTTCTCTTGATCCTTGTACTTGGTGTCCTTGCCGTCTTGTCCAATGCTCCTAGCTGTTCCATGGCGTCCCTCTTGGTTCCTGGTCATGCATAGCACATACTTTTGAGGTAGTAGCCATGTATCACATGCGGAAAGTGAAGGTTTGGAGAGGAGAGAGTAAACCTTGTGTCCAATGGTGTGTACTTGAGGTCTCGTCGAAGTGAACATGGGGATGATTGTGGGATGCTCCGCATCATCTCCCCCCCTTGGGAAAGATCCGACCTCGGATCAAAAAGTTCACCACC
This sequence comes from Secale cereale, assembly GCA_902687465.1. Classification (NCBI taxonomy): domain Eukaryota; kingdom Viridiplantae; phylum Streptophyta; class Magnoliopsida; order Poales; family Poaceae; genus Secale; species Secale cereale. The sequence goes on from LR738714.1 coordinate 69,140,009, forward strand.
ATGGAAACGATTGTCGTGGACGGACTTTTAGTTGGACCAAGAGGAAGACTTGCCATAATCCAGATAGTCCAAGGTATCGCCGGAGTGGTATACATGCAAGAAGAGCAAGCACAAACGACACTCGGAAATACAATGGTTAGCGCACAAGTGTCTATCATGTAAGAATGGGTCCATGTGACAAGTTTGGGCATGGCAAGGCACAAGATGATTATCTAAAAGATGTACAATGACATGTAAAGCATTCATGTGAGCAAATTCATTTGTTGTGCACACTAAGGTAGGGTAATTGGCATGGTGCACAAAGCTACAATTTCAACCATTGTGCAAAATGGTGTCATATTGTGATGGTTTATCAAGAGCATGAACATGGCAATGAGCACTCAAAATGACTATATGATCATGCAATTGATGTTTGGCAATGTGATCAATATGTATGAATATGCCATCAAGGAAGATCACAACAAATTTGCTAAGGAAATGCACAAGCTCATATATCATGGATGACATGGGAATACATGATGCAACAAGGCAATCATAATGTGAGTCAATCCATGCATAAGATGCAAATCTGTCATGAGAAGTGTTGTACCATTGCTCAATGTCGTGGCATGAGTGGAGTTCCGAAGGTGCATCCAATAAGACCGAGCGCTCCTCAACTTGAAGGTCCATAGGGTCCATCTCCAATGTCGGTCCTCCATCCAATAGATGTATCATGTAGACAACAATAAGGAAACAACAATGAAATAATGACCCATCGAATATGCGTAAGTGAGGATGGCTCAAATGGAAGGAGTTCACCTTTAGGAGATTCTCGCAAATGTTGGTGTTGCGCATCATGTACGCCTTCGCATGATCAAGTTGTCGCATGACAACACCACCTTGTGAATCCTTCAAAATGAAAGAACATGACAAACACTCGGAAAAACAAATGAGGTTAGCGGACTTGCCAAACCTATCATACGTATGGTCAGATGCCCAACAAGTGTAGTCATGATGCTTATCATAAGAAAGGACAAGGTAAAATGGCATGACATGTAAGCATATGATGCGATAACAACCAAAGGCATTAGGTTCAAACAAGCAAGCATGCATCACAAGTATGGTGTCCAAGTCTACAAGATCAACAAACATAACATTGTTGTACTCAATACAAGTGAAGTGATGAGAGATGCAACTATTGGAGACAAATGACAATGATCAAGATATATCATGTGAGTGGCATGAACATATATGTCATCAACCCAAGAAAGCAAGTAAGAATGGAACATGGGTGATGCGACAAAGCAAGCAATCATAGTGATCAAGTCAAGCAAGCTAGTATTGCGTGGATGCAACATACTAGAAGTAATCATGGCAATCATGGCATGTGTGCAAATAGGAAGCATGCATAATGCACATGGCATATCACAAGCATGAAAGCAAGATATGCGCAAAATAGGATTAATGTATTGGCGAGAGGCCATATGTAAATAGCAATGGGACATCATGACTCTCCCAACACAAGAATCAATAGTAGCATCGGGCACGAAGAAATCTTGGCAATAGCTACAAGTATCTCCACCAAGAATGCAAATACACATAGGAGTGTCATAATGGTGAAACATGAGTAAATGCAAGCAAGGGTCACAATTGCATGGCAAAGTCATAGCAAGAGGCATAACATGCAAAGTGAACACGATAGTATGGGCATAATGTGACAAGTGGCAAATAGCCTATAGCCGTGTGAGAGCCAAGTAAAAGAGATGTTCTTAGTGGTTGCGTGAAGAGAATGGTGGTTAGGAGATTCCACAGTGTGACGCCCCCGATTTGACCGTACACTAATCATGCACGCAAATGTGTACGACCAAGATCAAGGACTCACTGGAAGATATCACAACACAACTCTAGACACAAATTAAAATAATACAAGCTTTATATTACAAGCCAGGGGCCTCGAGGGCTCGAATACAAAAGCTCGAAAGCACAAGAGTCAGCGGAAGCAACAATATCTGAGTACAGACATAAGTTAAACAAGTTTGCCTTAAGAAGGCTAACACAAAAGTAGCAACGATCGAAAAGGCAAGGCCTCCTGCCTGGGACCTCCTAACTACTCCTCGAAGCCGAACTCCATGTAGAAACATCATTGGGATCCTCTGGCTTCTGGGCTCCACCATCAGGTAGCATCATCCGAGAAGAAGGGACAAAAGGGGAAAAGGAGGAGAAAAGCAACCGTGAGTACTCATCCAAAGTACTCGCAAGCAAGAATCTATACTACATATGCAATGGTAACAATGATATGGGTAATATCGGTGGACTGAACTGCAGAATGCGGGAATAAGAGGGGGATAGCTAATCCAATCGAAGACTACGCTTCTCGTAACCTCCATCTTGCAGTAGAAGATGAGGGTAGCTGGAAAGTAACAAGTATCCTCGCTTCTCGCAGCCTCCGTCTTGCAGCAGTAGAAGGGAGTAGATGGTAAGTTCACCAAGTAACAACGTATAGCATAATCCTACTCGGCGATCCTCCCGCACATCACCCTGTGAGAGAGCAACCACCGAGTTATCTCTGGCACTTGTAAGGGTGTGTTTTATTAAGTATCTGGTTCTAGTTATCATGAGGTCGGAATACAACTCCGGGTCGTCCTTTTACCGATGGACACGGCTATTCGAATAGATTAACTTCCCTGCAGGGGTGCACCACATAACCCAGCACGCTTGATCCCATTTGGCCGGACACACTTTCCAGGGTCATGCCCGGCCTCGGAAGATCAACACGTCGCAGCCCTACCTAAGCACAGCAGAGAGGTCAGCACGTCGGTCTAAGTCCTAAGCACACAGGGGTCTGGGCCCATCGCCCAATGTACACCTGCACGTTGCGAGGGCGGCCGGTGAGCAGACCTAGCAACCTCCATTACTAAGGAAGTTGTGTTACGCGGTCCAACCCGGCGCGCGCCGCTAAACAGCTGACGTCAAGAAGGCTTCGGCTGATACCACGACGTCGAGTACCCATAACTATTCCCACGCAGCTGGTTAGTGCGTATAGACCAAATGGCCAGACTCAGATCAAATATCCAAACTCGCTAAGCGTGTTATTATGAAAATCACCGCGGACAACGACTAGGACCAGGCCACCTCTCCACTGGGTGTCTCAACCTGCCCTGTCGCTCCGCCACAAAGATCCACTCGGGGGGCCGCCAAGAACTCAGGCCCATCACTACCTGGATGGAGCCACCTGTCCTTTCAGCCCCCACATCGAATCACTTGCGGGTACTCAAAGAGCCGACCCGACTTTAGTCACATCATGTGTCATGTAAAGTGTTTGTAGTATATACCCGTGATCACACCCAAGTGATCACGGCCCGATAGAATAGCAGGGCAGACGGACAAGGGTGTAGGGCCACTGATGGAGTACTAGCATCCTATACTAAGCATTAGGATGGCAGGTAAAGTATCAATAGTTGTAGCAACAATGACAGGCTATGCAGCAGAATAGGAGTAATCGAACAGTAACATGCTACACTATTCTAATGCAAGCAGTAGAGAGAAGAATAGGCGATATCTGGTGATCAAAGGGGGGGCTTGCCTGGAAGCTCTGCAGACGAAAGGAATCTTCGGAAGCGCGGCCGTAGTCGAACACCGAAGCATCAATGGTCTCGGGGTCTAACTCAGTATCGGAGTCTACCGAAAATAAGCAACGAAGGGGAAACAAATAAATAACAGAGCAAACAATAGCATCACAAAGCATAACATGACAAAAGGCGGTGCTACGTGTGACCTAACGCGGTGCTCGGTGATACACGCGAAGAGGAATCCGGGAAAGTATTCCCGGTGTTAGGCATTTTCGGGCAGATGAAACGGAGGGGAAAGTTGCATGTTCGGTATGATAGAGATGTGTGGCGGACGAACGGACCGCGTATTCGGGTTCGTCTCGTCGTTCTGAGCAACTTTCATATATAAATTATTTTCATCCGAGTTATGGTTTAAAAGATATGATTTTCTAAAGTTTTTATTAATTTCTGGAATTTAATATTAATTAAATTAATTCGAAAAAGGATTTATGACATCAGCATGATATCATACTGACGTCAGCATGGTTGACTGGTCAAACTGACCAGTGGGTCCCACCTGTCATTGACTGTTTAGATAATTAACAGTTAATTAAGTTAATTACAGTTTAGGTTATTCTAAACAAAATTAATTAAGTTAATTATGTAATTAATTATTTAATTAATTAAAACTTTTATTATTTATTATTATTTTTATTTATTTTATTTATTATTTTAAATCTCTTTTTTTTAAACTGTTATGGGCGCGGGGCCCCCCTGTCATTGGCCCAGAGTGGGCGATGCGGGTTACGGGCGTTGGGTGCGGGCGTCGGGCACCCAAGCGAGCGCTCGCCCGCAGGTGGTGCGGGACGAGGCCGCCGGGGCTCGGCAAGCCGGGCGGAGGCAGGCCGCCGGCGCGGCGCCGGAGTGGCAGGGCGAGGCCGCCGCGGTGCGGCCGGTCGCCGGAGGGAGGGGGACGCCGGGACCGTAGTGAGCGGAGTGCGTCGGCTCGTCGGGGCGGTGACGGCGCGCGGGGTCGCGTGGGCGTGCGCGGCCGGCAGTTGGAGCAGGCGGAGGGCGCCGGTGGCTGGGCACGACGGGGCGCCGGTGGGGGAGTGAGACGGCAGGGCGCGGGGGTTCCCGAGCGGCGCGGTGGGGAAGTGGCCGGAGCGGCGGCCCGGCGAGCCTGGGGGCAGCCGCAGCAGGGCGGAGGCGGGGCAGGGCCCGGCGGCGTGGAGGAGGCGGGCGAAGGGAGAGGCAGGGATTGGGGCGCGGCGGCGCAGCGTAGTAGGGGGGGCGGAGTGGGACGCGCGGGTGGCCTGGAGGGGAAGTGGCCAGGGCCGAGCCAGAGGTGAGGCCCGAG
>LR738714.1:69144995-69169747 GCA_902687465.1 Secale cereale
GTCGGGCGTCGAGCGGCGTCGGGGCCGATGGGGTTCTCGCTCCCGATCCAGTCGAGAGAGAGGGGGGGGGAGTGTCGGTGGGGGTGGAAGGGGATATTTTCCCCCACTGTAGGGTGGGGGGTTATAGGCTGTCGATTGGGCCGGCCTGGCTGGGCCGTTTGGCCCAGTTGGGCCGGGGGGTTCGGTCTTTATTTTATTTTATTTCTTGTTTTGTTCTTTTCTTTTATCTATTTCAGTTTTAGCTTAGTTTCCTTTTGAATCTAGTTTTATAAAAAACTACAACTAGCACCTAAATTGGTATTAATAGATATGCTACTGCCATAAATAATTTGTCACTATAATTAAAGTAGTTTGTATTTGTTTATTAATTTAAGAGCATTCATATAATAGTTTTTATCGTTGTTTGATTTATGATAGTGCATTAAAACACATTATAAAGGTGTGGTTCCTTCACCGACAGTTAATATGGATTATTTTCCACAAACCGAACATTTTGGTTTTAATGTTTTCAAAACTTTTGTTGTTTGCCCTTGTTTCGAAATTTGAATTTGGATCGTTCTGAACTAATGCGAATTTATCGACAGTAACCGCGTGACGTGGCGTCATTAGCAGAGGGTTACTGTAGCTCAACTATCCGGGCGTCACAATTCTCCTCCACTACAAGAAATCTCGTCCCGAGATTTAAGCGGTGGAGTAAGGGGGGAAGTGCTGGTAGCGAAAAACTAACGGATCTTCTCGGTCTTGGCTGCCCGTCTCGAAGAGGTCAATTCATTACGTTCATGTCTTCCGTCCTCTGCTTCAGGTCATCGAGATCAAGTCGTCATCCTTTCTTCAGGATCTTCATCGTCCTACGAACACGACAAGGGGGAAAAACTCCGGAAGAACGCATCTCCACAAAGCTGGGCATCTGACAGTGAACTCAATGGGAAATACACGAGGTACCCCATGAGTTGCATTACAGTGAATTCGTTTAGTGCAATAATCAATGGTACCAAAGTTTCAAACGGGTAGGCAGTCATTCGATGCCTAAACAGAAGCTGGAATGGGGTCTTGATCAACGAGAATAATACGGTGTTTGATACCAGGATGAAACATGGTAGAATTTAGCTCGTGAATTACACACGAAGCCAAGTGCAAAGAATACATTAGAATCAGGGTTGTACAGGAGAGTCAAGTTTCGATCCCGTGGACCTGTGGGTTATGGGCCCACCATGTGGGTTGAAAATAGGAAAGGTGGTGACATCTTGCACAGCCTCGACAGGGAGACATGTGAGTGGATAGCTTGCCAGCTATGTCGGCATCAATGTCGGAACCAAGGACGGGGAACGAAGAGAACCATTTTCCCGCTCGTTGAAATGAGGCGGACCGGTAGGCAAAGTTTTCTTCCATCGGTGGTTACTGGAATGTTATGAACAATAGTAACAGGTTCTTACTGACGGAGTTATACACCAAGTAGTTTACATAGTCAGAAATTATTACTGCTTAGATTATATGTAGATCAAAGAAAGGTTAAACAAACAAATGGAAAGGAAAATTGTGATTACCCACAATTAATAGGAGTATATCCTTCCCATGGACAAGCAGAACGAGACATGCAGGGTAGGAGAGCAAGTACCCAACCATTTAGATAAAGGGGCAAGGATTAATCAAGATGTTACACATACAACAGTGTTTGGGTAACTGACCAAGAAACATTTAGCATTGGGCTTCAAATGCTCTTGTTGAAAATCGGAGTACCCCGCACACATGCTTCGAGATAGCATTGGCATGGTATTGAAGCAAAGGTCAGACTTGGATACACAAGGGATTCATCAGGAACAACTTATAGAATAAGTTTTACATTTTCCTCCTGGAAGAATGGCTATCCTTGCAAAAGAAATTATAATGATTGGTCCTCCAGCCAGGGGTGCTAGGCATGACATCATATTACCGTGTCATCAAAGGACCAACTTTATAACTACTGGAAACTTGTCCCAACCATCATATCTGACCGAGATTCAGATCCGATTGGTGTCATGATACCTCAGACTCATGATGTTCGAGAAGAAAAGGTGCAACTCAAATCAACAAATTGACATTGTAAGATTCTCGGTAAATGAACTATGGGAGCGGGTTCCCAAAACAATAGTTCATCATTAATCCAAGGAGACGATGAGGAGGTGGCTGATGGGCTCAGCGACAATTCATCGAGAATTCCAAATGGATGGATTTCCAAAATAATGTGAACAAGAAGATAACACTTTGTCAATTCAAATGATATAATGTTGTATGCTCGAGGAAAAACATACACCATTAATCATTAGGTGAAAGGTGTGCCCGAAATATGACCTTAGGTAGCAAGATCAATGTTAGAGTGACGATTCCATAACAAACAGTCTAAGAACGAACTGTCGATCATTAACTTCGAAGCAACAGTGTTGCTAAAAATACAGAACTCAAGCAGTATTGTTAGCATATTGGTATCCCGATTAAAACAACACGTGGACCAAGGAAGAATGGTGATGGTGCGAAGTATCATCATAACGAGAATTTCTAAGAGGTGGAGCAATCCCCACAACATTCTCGACATAAAAGACAGTAATACTTCAAGGCAGAACACAACACTAGCTGGAGAGCAAGTTGTATTTATAATGTGGACAAGTTCGCGATGAAAGGAAGTCAAGGGTGTTGTCGATGATAATAAAAATCATCGAGGGCAAGGAGGGGATTTCTCATCACGAACACAGTTGACATCTCAGAAGAAGTCAAAGTGTTGAAGGTGATCCGACACATTTGTCGGGAGTTTTTAAGAGGATGCAGTCAAACAACAACGACAACAAGCAAGGGAATGACGAAGTGGCAAGTTATAGGATCAATATATAAGATGCAAGCTCGGAATCAAAGTTGCTTTACTGAACAAGCAACCAGATGCTGAAAGCTTGACGTAAGTTGTGCTCAATCTCTGAAGAATTCGTGCACCAAAGAAGGACGAGGTAGCACAGTCAAAGATAGCTAGACGAGGGATGCACCCGATAGTCTAGGAATAAAACCATATTGAGTTTAAAAATTTCCCAGTAACATCTACTAGGGGTGTTGAATTTTTAGAGCGGATTTGATTTACTAAACGGTGTCCTCGGTTGACGGTAACCTAGAACCCGTAGAGTGATTACGACAAGTAAAGGTATTACTTCATCAAAAGTTCAAAAGGTGTAGTGCAAAGGCATGATATCCTCGAGATATCAGAGGGTAAAACTCGAAGGTAGAACACGATAGAAGTTGAACTAGGTCATTGACCTATGACAGTAGATACTTCAACCTAGCCAAAATAGACGAGGAACTGGAATGAATTCCCATCAGATATATCAGATCAAGACAGCATGGTCGGAACCATAACTGTAAGTAATCAATTCAAGAATTTCGAAAGAATCGTATAGCTGGATAATCATTTTGCAAGAAGCTTCCGAGACGGTCTACATCATTTTCATGGGCATGAACACAAGTTCAAGGTCGACTCCCACTTCTTCAATGCATATCATTTCATTCACCTCTCGCTTTAATAAAACTGTAGTGTTGGAATTTTAACTGGTAGAACACCGGAAGAGTATGACTTGTGAAAACTTTTGGGTTTTCATGGATTAGGGGAAAGCATAGGTTCCACCCATCGGGCATCTTAGTAACATATACCACAAGTTTCAAAAGTAAATATCACCAGCTCCAAGGGAGAGCATGGTTGTCAAAGAAGAGGATACAATTTACCGAAGGTATTATGCATCAGGGACAGAACTTCTCGAGGTTTCTTTCTTTTGTATACGAAGGACACTGTCGGATAATATTTCAACAAAGGATCGAGCGATCCACAACGGAGCTGATGTGAGTATCGGTACTCACTCAGAGGAAGAAAAATGCAGAGGCGTCAGATTCAAGAATCACCTGATTAGTACGAAGCTTAAATAGAAAGAAATTATGGTTTCCAAAACGAAGGATCAGAAGCAGACGCTCTGATCCAGGATGGATAAGTTGAAAACACTTAGTTGGACAATCAATAAAGGTTTGAATTGCTAAGAACCAACTCATGTCCGGAATGACGTCTAAGCCGGGAAGATAATATTTTTTTAAATGATAACCTGATGACAGTGTGCATACGCAAACATTGAATCAATAGGCTCAAAATGGCTAAGACAAGGGATGTTAACGAAGACTACTAGTCATATGGAATTAACCATTATGCAAGCAGGCAAGAATTTCAAGAGTAACAGGCTGCAGAGGATCTTCGAAAGATCGAAAACTATTCTGAAGAATATTGTGAGACACATGAACAATTGAGAAGAACGGATCCTCGATAATTGTGAGGAAATAACCGTCAGGGTTTTCATGCGAAATAAAACTGCCAGACAGTAAACTCAAAGGATTCACGGGACAAGGGAAAATATTTCGAGGCATCTTGTAACAACAAGAGCGACGAGGAATGATCATGAGAATGACAAGTGCATACAGATATCCATAGGTATATATCGGTGGCAGTGATTTGCCAAGGCGATGAGCACAAGGGACTCGGGTTAACAGCGGAGAGTATCTTCAGGGTCTTCTGGTGCAGCAGACGATCATCGATCATAAGGTGCTCTCCGGGTGAAAGTGATAACGAGATCCTAATGTTAGATTTAGCAAAATTCATTTATCCCGAATAGAAGAGAGATCAGAGTCCCAGCGTAAAGACGAGGAATAAAAGATCATAATACCACCCAATTGGCGACGTGGGCCCGTAAGCCACACAGCCAAGTTAGTAAATCCGTTTTTCAAAGACTAGACTCAACTTCGGCCAAGGAGTGTGTAAGGGGGATTCCTACAGGCAGTCGGCTCTGATACCAACTTGTGACGCCCCCAATTTGACCGTACACTAATCATGCACGCAAATGTGTACGACCAAGATCAAGGACTCACTGGAAGATATCACAACACAACTCTAGACACAAATTAAAATAATACAAGCTTTATATTACAAGCCAGGGGCCTCGAGGGCTCGAATTCAAAAGCTCGAAAGCACAAGAGTCAGCGGAATCAACAATATCTGAGTACAGACATAAGTTAAACAAGTTTGCCTTAAGAAGGCTAGCACAAAAGTAGCAACGATCGAAAAGGCAAGGCCTCCTGCCTGGGACCTCCTAACTACTCCTCGAAGCCGAACTCCATGTAGAAACATCATCGGGATCCTCTGGCTTCTGGCCTCCACCATCTGGTTGCATCATCCGAGAAGAAGGGACAAAAGGGGAAAAGGGGGAGAAAAGCAACCGTGAGTACTCATCCAAAGTACTCGCAATCAAGGATCTATACTACATATGCAATGGTAACAATGATATGGGTAATATCGGTGGACTGAACTGCAGCAAGCGGGAATAAGAGGGGGATAGCTAATCCAATCGAAGACTACGCTTCTCGTAACCTCCATCTTGCAGCAGAAGATGAGGGTAGCTAGAAAGTAACAAGTATCCTCGCTTCTCGCAGCCTCCGTCTTGCAGCAGTAGAAGGGAGTAGATAGTAAGTTCACCAAGTAACAACTTATAGCATAATCCTACTCGGCGATCCTCCCGCACATCACCCTGTGAGAGAGCAACCACCGAGTTATCTCTGGCACTTGTAAGGGTGTGTTTTATTAAGTATCTGGTTCTAGTTATCATGAGGTCGGAATACAACTCCGGGTCGTCCTTTTACCGACGGACACGGCTATTCGAATAGATTAACTTCCCTGCAGGGGTGCACCACATAACCCAGCACGCTTGATCCCATTTGGCCGGACACACTTTCCAGGGTCATGCCCGGCCTCGGAAGATCAACACGTCGCAGCCCTACCTAAGCACAGCAGAGAGGTCAGCACGTCGGTCTAAGTCCTAAGCACACAGGGGTCTGGGCCCATCGCCCAATGTACACCTGCACGTTGCGAGGGCGGCCGGTGAGCAGACCTAGCAACCTCCATTACTAAGGAAGTTGTGTTACGCGGTCCAACCCGGCGCGCGCCGCTAAACAGCTGACGTCAAGAAGGCTTCGGCTGATACCATGACGTCGAGTACCCATAACTATTCCCACGCAGCTGGTTAGTGCGTATAGACCAAATGGCCAGACTCAGATCAAATATCCAAACTCGCTTAGCGTGTTATTATGAAAATCACCGCGGACAACGACTAGGGCCAGGCCACCTCTCCACTGGGTGTCTCAACCTGCCCTGCCGCTCCGCCACAAAGAGCCACTCGGGGGGCCGTCAGGAACTCAGGCCCATCACTACCTGGATGGAGCCACCTGTCCTTTCAGCCCCTGATGTCTACACACGCTTCTACTCTTGTAGACTATGTTGGGCCTCCAAGCGCAGAGGTTTGTAGGACAGCAGCAATTTCCCTCAAGTGGATGACCTAAGGTTTATCGAACTCAGGGAAGTAGAGGTTGAAGATGGTCTCTCTCAAGCAACCCTGCAACTAAGATACAAGAAGTCTCTTGTGTCCCCAACACACCTAATACACTTTTTAGATGTATAGGTGCACTAGTTCGGCGAAGAGATGTTATATGGCAAGTGATATGGATGGCAAAACAAAGTAATATAAATCTATAATAAAAAGTGCAGCAAGCAAACAAGTGGTAAACGTGAGCACAAATGGTATTGCAATGGTGGAAACAAGGCCTAGGCTTCATACTTTCACTAGTGGCAACTCCCAACAACATTAACATAATCGAATCACATGATATTTCCCATAAAACATGCAAAGGGGACACACTCGGAGGTCATTCCTTCGTGGTCAGGAGAGGACGAGAATTATGTAGGGCTACAAAAGCACACCTCAAAGTTCGTAGTTCTCAATCTAAGGATTTCCCAATGTCACCGCGGCCATCCAAAGAGAGTCCCACAATCACCACAACATATCTAAAGGATAGTCAAAGACAAGCACCAAGAGACTCTCAATCTTCAATCAACACACAAGAGAGGAAATCACTCATGAAAATACTTTTCTAATCCATGTCCAATAGACCGCTGTCACCTTGGTCTCGGGGATTATACTAGATAAAGACAAGTGAGTACATCAATCCAATACATAGAGGAAGGGGAAATATCATGGGATCACCCTAGATTAACATAGCCTATGATCACAACGAAGATCACATCATGGGAGAGAGAATTGACCACATAGCTACTGGTAAGAACCTCAGCCTCGAGGAGGAACTACTCCTGCATCATGGAGGGAGGAAGCAACGTCGATGGAGATGAATTCGGGGGCACTTCCCCGTCCCGGCAGGGTGCCGGCGCAGGAATTCTGGTCCCTCGAAGCTTGATGGCGATGGCGGCGGAGATCGGAATCGCGTCTGGAGAAAAGGGGTCCGGAATCAGGGTTTTCTCGATGGACCTTAAATATATGCCAAAGGGGGGCACCAGACGGGGCTCGGGGGGCCCAGGCGCCCCCCCCGGCGCGGCCCAGGGGGGCACGCCGCCAGGGCGCCTGGAGCCCTGGTGCCCCCCCCGGCTGTTCTTTGGCCGCACGGTAGCTCCTGGAACGCTGATTTTTTATATATTTTTTCTGGATTTTTCCTGGCAGTTCTCGTAATGTGAAAACCTGAAATACAAAAACAGCCGAAAACAGAAACTGGCACTGGGGTGCACTGAGTTAATAGGTTAGTCCAAATATGATCAAAAGTGTATGGAAGTGTATAAATATCATAGCAATATCACCCAAAAGAGGCATGGAGCAAGCAGAAATTATAGATACGTTTTGGACGTATCAACATCCCCAAGCTTAATTCCTGCTCGTCCTCGAGTAGGTAAATGATAACAGGAATAATTTCTGTGGTGACATGCTATTAACCATATAGGACTTATTCATAGTCATATGACAAAAGCTTACTGAGACAATGAATCTGTAGTAATTAAGTTGCCTCATGAGAAAATCACAAAGAACTGAAAGCTTTACAATATGATACTGAAACATCAAATAGATTTGCAATGAACATGATGTGCAAATATGATAAAGTGATATCTAGCTTGCCCCCTTTAGTGAAGCAAAACATAAATGCAGGGGCACCTTCAAGGTTTAAGTGATGACTAGATACAATGATTTCAGAATAAACGATATCACAATCATGCAAAAGACAATGCTACTTTGGGACAATGCACATTACACTCAGAATGACAATCATGATCTCAGTAGTTGGTGCTTTAAAAGAAGGTGGAGACTCAATTTTTTTTATTTTGAAAACATAGAAGCAATTTTGTCAACGGTAGTAATACTTCATATGTGTTATGCATAAGACATCCTATAAGTTGCAAGCCTCATGCATCGAATACCAATAGTGCTCGCACCTTGTCGTAATTAGCTCGGATTTCCATGGGTTGTCATTGCATTACATATGTTTCAACCAAGTGTCACAAAGGGGTACCTCTATGCCACCTGTACAAAGGTCCAAGGAGATAAATCGCATTTGATTTCTCGTTTTTGATAGATCTCAACTTGAGGACATCCATACCGGGACAACATAGAAAATAGATAATGGACTCCTCTTTAATGCTTAAGCATTCATAAGAGGTTGAGGATTAATGTCCAAGCTAAAACTTCCACCATGATACATGGCTTTGGTTGGCGGCCCAATGTTCTTCTCTAACAATATGCATACTCAAACCATTCAACTCATGGCAAATCACCCTTACTTCGGACAAGACGAACATGCATAGCAACTCACATGATATTCAACAAAGGTGTAACAGTTGATGGCGTCCCCCGAAACATGGATACCGCTCAGCAAGCAACTTATAAGAAATAAGATACATAGGCGACATATTCTTTACCACAATAGTTTTTAAGCTACTTTCCCATGAGCTATGTATTGCAAAAATAAAGGTTTTAAAGGTAGCACATGTAAATTTACTTGGAGTGGCGGTGAAATACCACACATAGGTAGGTATGGTGGACTCATATGGCATAACTGGATTAAAAGAATGTGGATGCACAAGCAGTCAGTCCGCTTAATACAGGTGGAGGTTAGCAAAAGACTGCGAGCGACCAACTAAAAGAGCAATGACGGTCATAATCATGCAGAGCGACAAAGCAAAATTGAATCAGGCATGGTAGTTATATCGCTACTCAGAAACAAAAGATCATCAAGGCTTGACAGACTTTCTTTACAGTCTTAAATATGCGTGAGCATACGCCAAGTCAATCAAAATAAATTCTTGAAGGAAGATATTACTAAACCATACCACATCATAGGCAAACAAATCATGTTGGTACTCCAATAACACATTGGGAATCCCCCAGCTATTTGAGACTAACCATAAGAAAACATGAACTACTAAGCGCCATTATGCACGTAGCATCTTTATCATAGACATACCAACCAATGCAACGGAAGCAAACTCTCTTAATAAGGTGAGCATGGTAATTAAAGAGAGTTCAAGCAACCAACTAAACAAAAGCTCTTTGAAAAGATAAGCATGAAAGCTAAGAGCTGAACATGATAGTAGCTATTAAAAGACAAAGAACACACACAGCAAGGATAGACACGAAAATTCTATGTTATGTTCTAGGTAGAGGTGGAGCGTGTTTCTCTCCCACATAAAGGAATGCTGAGTTCCGACTCGTTATGAAAAACTAAAAAGAAAACTAAAAGCAAGACGCTCCAAGCATAGCACATAACACATGAAGTGATAAAAATATAGTGGAACGAAAGACGAACTGATAATGTTGATGGAGAAGGGAATGCACGGGGGCATCCCCAAGCTTAGATGCTTGAGTCTCCTTGAATATTTCTTGGGGGTGCATGGGGGCATCCCCAAGCTTGAGCGCTTGACACTCCTGAATCTTTTTATCATCTTCCCTCGCACACTTGAAAACTCCCTTCATACATAACTCATCATAATCTGATTAGCGAGGTTAGTGCCCATAATAAAATGATTATACCTTGCTGGAAATAAAGATATTATTGAAGGTCTACTGTTTCTCAAGATTGCCAAAAGGTTTTTGCAAAGGAAAAGCAAGCTCTTGGTTTGCAAAATGAAGGAAAAGCAAAACAGGACAGAATCTGTGAAAAACAGAACAGCAGGTAGTAATTGATTTGTTCGTGGCACTTCTGCAACTCTAATCAAAAAACTCAGAACATACGCACGAAAGACAATTATATAGAGCACGCTGTCGAAAAAATTTAGACCAAAAAGATGATCTGGTGATTTTATACGAATTTTTCTATCCAAGGACAGAATCTGTTTCATGGACAGCACCTCACAACTTTTGAAGTTTCTAGCAATCAGAGGCTACATTTATCACAAAATTGAAAAGTAAAGATACAATGATGATGATACTGTAGTAACAACATCAAGACACAACAAAAAGCAAAATAAAATTTTATTCATTGTGGGCTGCCTCCCAAAAGCGCTTTCTTTTATGCCTTTAAGCTAGGCATAGGACTTTAATGATGCTCTCGTAAGAATAAGAGCTGAAGAACAAAAGAGGGCATCAAGAAGCAAATGCCAAATACATTTAAGCCTAACATGCTTCCTATGCATAGGAATATTGCAATAGAATAATTCATTGAAGCACGAAGCAACTAGCATAGGAAGGCAAAACAAGCATAACTTCAAAGTATTCACCATAAAGAGAGGAAACTTCTTATTATTAAGATATTTAGAACCAAGTCTCCCTCTCTCATTATAAATTTCAGTGGCATCATGGATGAACTCAACAATATAAGCATCACATAAAGCATTGTTACCATGATCGACATGCAAAAAGGTACTCTTACTCTCCACATAAGCATAATCTTTCTCATTGGTAATAGTGGGAGTAGGACTATCATAAACAACTTGAACACTATAGATTAATTGTATATTAGGAGGGTGGTGTTCAACAAGGGAGTAATTCCCTCCATGATTATGACAAGTTTCATAAGGATAATTTCTCCTTATGTCATAGGTACCTTTATAATCACTATAGATTGGAGTTATAACATCATCATGGTAGAGAAGAACATTATCATTGCTAGCAACTATATTTGTAAACATGTTGTCATTATTCTTACTAGCAAAAGAATTATCAATTATCACATCACTAGTGGGTAAAGGACTTGCAATCCTATCATCCCCAAGCTTAGAGCTTCCCATATCATCACTTTTAGAGTTGGTACCAAAAAGACTTTCAAGATCATAAGTAGCATTATCATCATTTTCCCAATCACAATAAGTAACATGCATATCATAATCAAAATCATCTTCAATAGTACCTACGGACGTATCATCAAGATGATAGTTAAGGCAATAAACTTCACCTTCTTCTTTAAACTTACAATCGTTAGGATAAAAGTTGATGGGAGGAATATGCTCAGGCCAGGTTGATACCCATTCTTCTTCCTTCTTGCTCCTCTTCCTCCTCCTCTTATTTTTCTTCTTCTTCACCTTAGGAGGGATTGGTTGGAAATGAAGCTTCTCCACATATCCTGGTTTATCATTAGAAACAATGGGGGAAACTTGGGAGGAACTCTCCTTTTTATTAGCAGAAATATAAGAGACATTTTTATACTTTGGTAAGGTTCCCTCCTTTCTAATCTTACTTATGTAATCATTTTCATGGCAATTAACAACACAATAGAGATGGCAATTTTGCAAAGTGTTTTTTATTCCTATGGCATTATCATCCATCCAAGAAGTCTTTTCTGATAACTCTTCACACATCAAAAATAACATAAGCTCATCATCAAGATCAGAGGTGATCATGTTATCACACAACCGGTTAACAGTTATGTTTTGAAAGTTCATGCATTGAAAATTAAAGTGACCCTCTATACGGTAAAGTTCACAAGTAAAAGGATAAAGGTCACACAATTCTCTAGCAATTTCATTTAAATCTCTGACCCAAGTGATTGTTCTTTCATGCTTATGTTGCTTACAATACTTCTCTTCTTCAATCATAGGCCTTTCACAAGGTCTATCCACTCCACAAAAGTTAACATGCTTATATAAAACTTCATTTTTAGGAATTGGATCATGCATGTTGCAATCATCATGAACAATTTTATTTTCTTTGCAAGTCTCTTAAAAAGGTTTATGATACTTGATCCAATCCTCCTTAGGCATATTAAGATGTGAAGCAAAAGATTTGAGGAAATCAACAAGGAGTTGAGAATCAAGCCCAAACTTAGCACTAAACTTATTAAAACTTGTAGTTTCAACAAAGGACTTAATGCAATCATACTCATAAATTATACCTGACTCTTTACCTTTGTCGATCTCCCAATCTTCAGTGTTGCGTTGAATTCTTTCAAGGAGTTCCCATTTAGCATCAATCTTTTTGTTTGTGAAAGAACCCATAGAGGAAGCATCGAGCAAATCTTTATCCTGTCGAGAGAGCCTCGCATAGAAGTTAGTAATAATAATATCTTTGGGGAGCCCATGGTTAGGACATTTTAGCATTAACGTTTTCAGTCTCCCCCAAGCTTGAGCTATGCTCTCTCCGTCATGAGGATAAAAATTATAAACATAATTCAAATTCTCATGAACTTCATGAAGAGGATAAAACTTGGAGTAAAAGAGAGACATAAGCTCTTGCCAATCAAGCAAGTACGAGTTATCGAGAAGCTTATACCAATCTGAAGCTTTATCTATAAGTGATACGGCGAACAATCTCCTCATGAAAAACTCCCTTGATACACCTGCAAGCTTAAATAATGAACATAGTTGTGACAGATATAGCAAGTGTTCACCGGGATGTCTGTCTCCTACATAACGATTAGCCAAAACATGATCGATAATACCAGCTAGTATTTCAGAGGGCACAATTTCAGTAGGGGGAGGAGCAACCACCACCGGTGTGGGGCGTCTTCCCGCAAGCAACGATCCAATAACAGGGTTGTCCATAAGCATACTAGTGAAATAAAAACAAGAAACAAAAAGATTTAATTGCAAGATCTAAAGATATACCTTCAAGCGCTCACCTCCCCGGCAACGGCGCCAGAAATAGCTTGATGTTTACACACGCTTCTACTCTTGTAGACTATGTTGGTGTTGTGGAACGTAGCATAATTCAATCCTTTTCTACGTCTTCACCAAGATCCAACTATGGATACATCTAGCAACGAGCAAGTAAGAGTGCATCTACATACCGTTATGTAGATCGCGTGCGGAAGCTTTCAACGAAGTGGGGATGAAGTAGTCGTACTCTTCACGTTCTTCGTCACTGATGATCTAGCGCCGAACGGACGGCACCTCCGCGTTCAACACACATACGGTGCAGCAATGTCACCTGCTTCTTGATCCAGCAAGGGGGGAGGAGAAGTCGTCAGAGATCCGGCAGCACGACGGCGTGATGACGGATGCAGTGGAGATCGCAGCAGGGCTTCGCCGGGCGCCCTGCGTTGGGAGTATGGAGGTGTGACGGGAGGGGGAGAGGCGCCAGGGCTTGGGTTATGGCTGCCCTCTCCCCCCCCCACATATATATAGGGGGCCAGGGGGCACCAGCCCCCTGCAGATCCAATCTGCAAGAGGGGGCGGCGGCCAGGGAGGAGTCCTCCTCCCCCAAGGCAAGTGGTGGCCCCCCTCCCCTTAGGGTTTTAACCCTAGGCGCATGGGGAGGTGGGCCACCTTGTGGTGCGCCAGCCTAGAGGGCTGCACACTTCCCCTCGCGGCCTAGGTGCCCCACCGGGATGGGTGGCCCCACCCGGTGGACCCCGGGGCCCCTCCGGTGGTCCCGGGACGCTCCCGGTGACCCCCGGAGATCACCCGTTGGCCGAAACTGGACTTCCCATATATCAATCTTTACCTCCGGACCATTCCGGAACTCCTCGTGATGTCCGGGATCTCATCCGGGACTCCGAACAACTTTCTGGTTTCCACGTGCATTTATCTCTACGACCCTAGCGTTACCGAACCTTAAGTGTGTAGACCCTACGGGTTCGGGAGACACGTAGACATGACCGAGACCACTCTCCGGTCAATAACCAACAGCGGGATCTGGATACCCATGTTGGTTCCCACGTGTTCCTCGATGATCTTCATCGGATGAACCACCGTGTCAAGGATTCACTCAATCCCGTATGTTATTCCCTTTGTCCATCGGTACGGTACTTGCCCGAGATTCGATCGTCGGTATTCCCAATACCTTGTTCAATCTCGTTATGGCAAGTCTCTTTACTCGATCCGTAATCCATCATCCCGTGACCAACTACTTAGTCACATTGAGCTCATTATGATGATGTATTACCGAGTGGGCCCAGTGGTACCTCTCCGTCATACGGAGTGACAACATCCTAGTCTCGGTTCGTACCAACTCAACAGACACTTTCGGAGATACCCGATGCGTACCTTTATAGCCACCCAGTTACGTTGTGACGGTTGGCACACCCAAAGTACTCCTACGGTATCCGGGAGTTGTACAACCTCATGGTCTAAGGAATAATTACTTGACACCGAAAAGCTTATGCATTACGAACTATACGATCTCGTGTTATGCTCAAGTTTGGGTCTTGTCCATCACATCATTCTCCTAATGATGTGATCCCGTTATCACTGACATCCTAGGTCCATGGTCAGGAAACCGTGACCATCTATTGATCAACGAGCTGGCTACTAGAGGCCTACCAGGGACTCATTGTGATCTATGTATTCACACATGTATCGCTGTTTCCGTTCAATACAATTCAAGCATGAATAATAGACAATTATCATGAACAAGGAGATATAATAATAATGCTTTTATTATTGCCTCTAGGGCATATCTCCAACAGTCTCCCACTTGCACTAGCGTCAATAATCTAGTTACATTGTGATGAATCGGACACCCATAGAGTTCTGGTGTTGATCATGTTTTGCTCGTGAAAGAGGTTTAGTCAACGGGTCTGTGACATTCAGATCCGTATGCACTTTACAAATATCTATGTCTCCATCCTGAACATAATTCCGGATGGAGTTGAAACGGCGCTTGATGTGCTTGGTCTTCTTGTGAAACCTGGGCTCCTTGGTAATCGCAATAGCACCAGTGTTGTCACAGAAGAGAGTCATCGGGCTTGACGCGCTTGGAATGACTCCTAGGTCGGTGATGAACTCC
Source organism: Secale cereale (assembly GCA_902687465.1). NCBI lineage: Eukaryota > Viridiplantae > Streptophyta > Magnoliopsida > Poales > Poaceae > Secale > Secale cereale. Next base: position 69,160,031 of record LR738714.1, read on the forward strand.
TTCATCCAGACTCCCTCATGCGCTGCTTCAGAAGCAGCTATGTACTCCGCTTCACATGTAGATGCTGCCACCACGCTTTGCTTGCAACTGCACCAGCTGATTGCCCCTCCATTCAAAATATACACGTATCCGGTTTGTGACTTAGAGTCATCCAGATCTGTGTCGAAGCTAGCATCGACGTAACCCTTTACGACGAGCTCTTCGTCACCTCCATAAACGAGAAACATATCCTTAGTCCTTTTCAGGTACTTTAGGATGTTCTTGACCGCTGTCCAGTGTTCCGTACCGGGATCACTTTGGTACCTCCCTACCAAACTTATGGCAAGGTTCACATCAGGTCTGGTACACAGCATGGCATACATGATAGAACCTATGGCCGAGGCATAGGGAATGACACTCATCTTTTCTCTATCTTCTGCCGTGGTCGGCGACTGAGCTTTGCTCAATCTCATACCTTGCAAAACAGGCAAGAATCCTTTCTTTGATTGATCCATATTGAACTTCTTCAATATTTTGTCAAGGTATGTACTTTGTGAAAGACCAATGAGGCGTCTCGATCTATCTCTATAGATTTTGATGCCTAATATGTAAGCAGCTTCTCCAAGGTCCTTCATTGAAAAACTTTTATTCAAGTAGGCCTTTACATTTTCCAAGAATTCTATATCATTTCCCATCAGCAATATGTCATCCACATATAATATGAGAAATGCTACAGAGCTCCCACTCACTTTCTTGTAAATACAGGCTTCTCCATAAGTCTGTATAAATCCAAACGCTTTGATCACCTCATCAAAGCGAATATTCCAACTCCGAGATGCTTGCACCAGCCCGTAGATCGAGCGCTGGAGCTTGCATACCTTGTCAGCGTTCTCTGGATCGACAAAACCTTCCGGTTGCATCATATACAACTCTTCCTTGAGGAAGCCGTTAAGGAATGCTGTTTTGACATCCATTTGCCATATCTCATAATCATAGAATGCGGCAATAGCTAACATGATTCTGACTGACTTCAGCATCGCTACGGGAGAGAAAGTCTCGTCGTAGTCAATCCCTTGAACTTGTCGATAACCCTTAGCGACAAGCCGAGCTTTATAGATGGTCACATTACCATCCGCGTCTGTCTTCTTCTTAAATATCCATTTATTTTCTATGGTGTGCCTATCATCAGGCAAGTCCACCAAAGTCCATACTTTGTTTTCATACATGGATTCTATCTCGGATTTCATGGCTCCAAGCCATTTATTGGAATCTGGATCCGCCATCGCTTCTTCATAGTTCGAAGGTTCACCGTTGTCTAACAACATGATTTCCAGGACAGGGTTGCCGTACCACTCTGGTGCGGAACGTGCCCTTGTGGACCTTCGAAGTTCAGTAGTAACTTGATCTGTTTCTTCATGATCATTATCATTAAATTCCTCCCTTGTCGGTGCAGGCACCTCAGGAACAGTTTCCTGCGCTGCGCTACTTTCCGGTGCAGGAGGGGTGACTGTCACCTCATCAAGTTCTACTTTCCTCCCACTCACTTCTTTCGAGAGAAACTCTTTCTCCAGAAAGCATCCGTTCTTGGCAACAAAGACTTTGCCTTCGGATCTGTGGTAGAAGGTGTACCCAATTGTTTCCTTTGGGTATCCTATGAAGACGCATTTTTCCGATTTGGGTTCGAGCTTTTCAGGTTGAAGTTTCTTGACATAAGCATCGCAACCCCAAACTTTTAGAAACGACAGCTTCGGTTTCTTGCCAAACCAAAGTTCATACGGAGTCATCTCAATGGATTTCGACGGAGCCCTATTTAAAGTGAATGCGGCAGTCTCTAAAGCATAACCCCAAAAAGATAGCGGTAAATCGGTAAGGGACATCATAGATCGCACCATGTCCAACAGAGTACGATTTCGACGTTCGGACACACCGTTACGTTGAGGTGTTCCGGGCGGTGTCAATTGTGAAACAATTCCACAGCTTCTAAGGTGTGTGCCAAATTCATGACTTAAATATTCACCCCCACGATCCGATCGCAAGAACTTTATTTTTCTGTCACGTTGATTCTCAACCTCATTCTGAAATTCCTTGAACTTTTCAAAGGTCTCAGACTTGTGTTTCATCAAATAGATATACCCGTATCTACTCAAGTCACCCGTGAGGGTGAGAACATAACGGTAGCCTCCGCGAGCCTCAACACTCATTGGACCGCACACATCGGTATGTATGATTTCCAACAAGTTGGTTGCTCGCTCCATTGTTTCGGAGAACGGAGTCTTGGGCATCTTGCCCAAGAGGCATGGTTCGCACGTGTCAAATGATTCATAATCAAGAGACTCCAGAAGTCCATCTGAATGGAGCTTCTTCATACGTTTGACACCAATATGACCAAGGCGGCAATGCCACAAGTATGTGGGACTATCATTATCAACTTTACATCTTTTGGCATCTACACTATGAATATGTGTATCACTACGTTCGAGATTCATCAAAAATAAACCATTGACCAGCGGGGCATGACCATAAAACATATCTCTCAAATAAATAGAACAACCATTATTCTCCGATTTGAAAGAGTATCCATCTCGCATAAGACGAGATCCAAAAACAATGTTCATGCTCAAAGCTGGTACTAAATAACAATTATTGAGGTTTAAAACTAATCCCGAGGGTAGATGTAGAGGTAGCGTGCCGACGGCGATCACATCGACCTTGGAACCATTCCCGACGCGCATCGTCACCTCATCCTTCGCCAGTCTCCGTTTATTCCGCAGCTCCTGTTTTGAGTTACAAATGTGAGCAACTGCACCGGTATCGAATACCCAGGAGCCACTACGAGTGCTGGTAAGGTACACATCAATAACATGTATATCATATATACCTTTGACGTTGCCGGCCTTCTTGTCTGCTAAGTATTTGGGGCAGTTCCGCTTCCAGTGACCCGTTCCCTTGCAATAAAAGCACTCAGTCACAAGCTTGGGTCCATACTTTGGCTTCTTCCCGGCAACAGGCTTGCCAGGCGCGGCAACTCCCTTGCCGTCCTTCTTGAAGTTCTTCTTACCCTTGCCTTTCTTGAACTTAGTGGTTTTATTGACCATCAACACTTGATGTTCTTTCTTGATGTCCACCTCCGCTGATTTCAGCATCGAATATACCTCGGGAATGGACTTCTCCATCCCCTGCATATTGAAGTTCAGCACGAAGCTCTTGAAGCTTGGTGGCAGCGACTGGAGGATTCTGTCAACGACCGCTTCATCTGGGAGATTCATTCCCAGCTGAGACAAGCGGTTGTGCAATCCTGAAATCTTGAGGATGTGCTCACTGACAGAACTGTTTTCCTCCATCTTACAGTTGTAGAATGCATCAGAGACATCATATCTCTCGACTCGGGCATGAGCTTGGAAAACCATTTTCAGCTCTTCGAACATCTCATATGCTCTGTGGTGCTCAAAACGTTTTTGGAGCCCCGATTCTAAACTGTAAAGCATGCCGCACTAAACCAGGGAGTAATCATCACTACGCGACTGCCAGACGTTCAAAACGTCTTGGTCCGCATCGGGAGCAGGTGCATCACCTAGCGGTGCTTCTAGGACATATGATCTCTTGGCAGCTATGAGGATAATCCTCAGGTTACGGACCCAATCCGTATATTTGCTACCATCGTCTTTCAGCTTGGTTTTCTCTAGGAACGCGTTGAAGTTGAGGGAAACCTGAGCGTGGGCCATTTGATCTACAAGAGATATTGTAAAGAATTTAGACTAAGTTCGTGATAATTAAGTTCATCTTAATCAAATTATAATGAACTCCCACTCAGAATGACATCTCTCTAGTCATCTAAGTGATACACGATCCGAATCGAGTAGTCCGTGTCCGATCATCACGTGAGACGGACTAGTCATCAACGGTGAACATCTTCATGTTGATCGTATCTTCTATACGACTCGTGTTCGACCTTTCGGTCTTCCGTGTTCCGAGGCCATGTCTGTACATGCTAGGCTCGTCAAGTGAACCCTAAGTGTATCGCGTGTGTAAATCTGTCTTACACCTGTTGTATGCGAACGTTAGAACCTATCACACCCGATCATCACGTGGTGCTTCGGAGCAACGAGCTTTAGCAACGGTGCACAGTTAGGGGAAACACAATACTTGAATTTTAGTGAGAGATCATCTTATTTACTACCGTCGTTCTAAGTAAACAAGATGCAAAAACATGATAAACATCACATGCAATCAATTAAAGTGACATGATATGGCCAATATCATCTTGCTCCTTGGATCTCCATCTTCGGTGCACCATGATCATCTTGTCACCGGCTCGACACCATGATCTTCATCATCATGAACTCCATCATCGTGTCTTGAAGAAGTCGTCACGCCAACTATTACTTCTACTACTATAGCTAACGTTTAGCAATGAAGTAAAGTAATTACATGGCGTTATTCAGTGACACGCAGGTCATACAATAATAAAGACAACTCCTATGGCTCCTGCCGGTTGTCAAGTTCATCGACATGCAAGTCGTGATTCCCTATTACAAAAACATGATCAATCTCATACATCACATATATCATTCATCACATCTTCGTTCTTGGCCATACCACGTCACAAAACACATGCTGCAAAAACAAGTTAGACGTCCTCTAATTGTTGTTGCAAGTTTTACGTGGCTTCTATAGGATTTCTAGCAAGAACGTTTCTTACCTACGCCAAAACCACAACGTGATTTGTCAACTTCTATTTACCCTTCAAAAGGACCCGTTTCATCGAATCCAATCCGACTAAAGTAGGAGAGACAGACACCCGCCAGCCACCTTATGCATCTAGTGCATGTCTGTCGGTGGAACCAGTCTCACGTGTGCGTACGTGTAAGGTCGGTCCGGGCCGCTTCATCCCACAATACCGCTGAATCAAGATTGACTAGTAACGGTAAGAAAGTTGAACAAGATCATACGCCCACAACTGCTTTGTGTTCTACTCGTGCAAGATGCTACGCATAAAACCTAGGCTCAGATGCCACTATTGTGGAACGTAGCATAATTCAATCCTTTTCTACGTCTTCACCATGATCCAACTATGGATACATCTAGCAATGAGCAAGTAAGAGTGCATCTACATACCGTTATGTAGATCGTGTGCGAAAGCTTTCAACGAAGTGGGGATGAAGTAGTCGTACTCTTCACGTTCTTCGTCACCGATGATCTAGCGCCGAACGGACGGCACCTCCGCGTTCAACACACGTACGGTGCAGCAACGTCACCTCCTTCTTGATCCAGCAAGGGGGGAGGAGAAGTCGTCAGAGATCCGGCAGCACGACGGCGTGATGACGGATGCAGTGGAGATCGCAGCAGGGCTTCGCCGGGCGCCCTGCGTTGGGAGTATGGAGGTGTGACGGGAGGGGGAGAGGCGCCAGGGCTTGGGTTATGGCTGCCCTCTCCCCCCCACATATATATAGGGGGCCAGGGGGGGCGCCAGCCCCCTGCAGATCCAATCTGCAAGGGGGGCGGCGGCCAGGGAGGAGTCCTCCTCCCCCAAGGCAAGTGGTGGCCCCCCTCCCCTTAGGGTTTTAACCCTAGGCGCATGGGGAGGTGGGCCACCTTGTGGTGCGCCAGCCCAAAGGGCTGCACACTTCCCCTCGCGGCCTAGGGGCCCCACCGGGATGGGTGGCCCCACCCGGTGGACCCCGGGGCCCCTCCGGTGGTCCCGGGACGCTCCCGGTGACCCCCGGAGATCACCCGTTGGCCGAAACTGGACTTCCCATATATCAATATTTACCTCTGAACCATTCCGGAACTCCTCGTGACGTCCGGGATCTCATCCGGGACTCCGAACAACTTTCGGGTTTCCACGTGCATTTATCTCTACGACCCTAGCGTTACCGAACCTTAAGTGTGTAGACCCTACGGGTTCGGGAGACACGTAGACATGACCGAGACCACTCTCCGGTCAATAACCAACAGCGGGATCTGGATACCCATGTTGGTTCCCACGTGTTCCTCGATGATCTTCATCGGATGAACCACCGTGTCAAGGATTCACTCAATCCCGTATGTTATTCCCTTTGTCCATCGGTACGGTACTTGCCCGAGATTCGATCGTCGGTATTCCCAATACCTTGTTCAATCTCGTTATGGCAAGTCTCTTTACTCGATCCGTAATCCATCATCCCGTGACCAACTACTTAGTCACATTGAGCTCATTATGATGATGTATTACCGAGTGGGCCCAGAGGTACCTCTCCGTCATACGGAGTGACAACATCCTAGTCTCGGTTCGTACCAACTCAACAGACACTTTCGGAGATACCCGATGCGTACCTTTATAGCCACCCAGTTACGTTGTGACGGTTGGCACACCCAAAGTACTCCTACGGTATCCGGGAGTTGTACAACCTCATGGTCTAAGGAATAATTACTTGACACCGAAAAGCTTATGCATTACGAACTATACGATCTCGTGTTATGCTCAAGTTTGGGTCTTGTCCATCACATCATTCTCCTAATGATGTGATCCCGTTATCACTGACATCCTACGTCCATGGTCAGGAAACCGTGACCATCTGTTGATCAACGAGCTGGCTACTAGAGGCCTACCAGGGACTCATTGTGATCTATGTATTCACACATGTATCGCTGTTTCCATTCAATACAATTCAAGCATGAATAATAGACAATTATCATGAACAAGGAGATATAATAATAATGCTTTTATTATTGCCTCTAGGGCATATCTCCAACAGTTGGGCCTCCAAGCGTAGAGGTTTGTAGGACAGCAGCAATTTCCCTCAAGTGGATGACCTAAGGTTTATCGAACTCAGGGAAGTAGAGGTTGAAGATGGTCTCTCTCAAGCAACCCTGCAACTAAGATACAAGAAGTCTCTTGTGTCCCCAACACACCTAATACACTTGTTAGATGTATAGGTGCACTAGTTCGGCGAAGAGATGTTAAATGGCAAGTGATATGGATGGCAAAACAAAGTAATATAAATCTATAATAAAAAGTGCAGCAAGCAAACAAGTGGTAAACGTGAGCACAAATGGTATTGCAATGGTGGAAACAAGGCCTAGGCTTCATACTTTCACTAGTGGCAACTCCCAACAACATTAACATAATCGAATCACATGATATTTCCCATAAAACATGCAAAGGGGACACACTCGGAGGTCATTCCTTCGTGGTCAGGAGAGGACGAGAATTATGTAGGGCTACAAAAGCACACCTCAAAGTTCGTAGTTCTCAATCTAAGGATTTCCCAATGTCACCGCGGCCATCCAAAGAGAGTCCCACAATCACCACAACATATCTAAAGGATAGTCAAAGACAAGCACCAAGAGACTCTCAATCTTCAATCAACACACAAGAGAGGAAATCACTCATGAAAATACTTTTCTAATCCATGTCCAATAGACCGCTGTCACCTTGGTCTCGGGGATTATACTAGATAAAGACAAGTGAGTACATCAATCCAATACATAGAGGAAGGAGAAATATCATGGGATCACCCAAGATTAACATAGCCTATGATCACAACGAAGATCACATCATGGGAGAGAGAATTGACCACATAGCTACTGGTAAGAACCTCAGCCCCGAGGAGGAACTACTCCCGCATCATGGAGGGAGGAAGCAACGTCGATGGAGATGAATCCGGGGGCACTTCCCCGTCCCGGCAGGGTGCCAGAGCAGGAATTCTGGTCCCCCGAAGCTTGATGGCGATGGCGGCGGAGATCGGAATCGCGTGTGGAGAAAAAGGGTCCGGAATCAGGGTTTTCTCGACGGACCTTAAATATATGCCAAAGGGGGGCACCAGACGGGGCTCGGGGGGCCTAGACGCCCCCCTGGCGCGGCCCAGGGGGGGCGCCGCCAGGGCGCCTGGAGCCCTGGTGCCCCCCCCCCCCGGTTGTCCTTTGGCCGCACGGTAGCTCCTGGAACGCTGATTTTTTATATATTTTTTCTGGATTTTTCCTGGCAGTTCTCGTAATGTGAAAACCTGAAATACAAAAACAGCCGAAAACAGACACTGGCACTGGGGTGCACTGAGTTAATAGGTTAGTCCAAATATGATCAAAAGTGTATGGAAGTGTATAAATATCATAGCAATATCACCCAAAAGAGGCATGGAGCAAGCAGAAATTATAGATACGTTTTGGACGTATCAGCCCCCACATCGAATCACTTGCGGGTACTCAAAGAGCCGACCCGACTTTAGTCACATCATGTGTCATGTAAAGTGTGTGTAGTATATACCCGTGATCACACCCAAGTGATCACGGCCCGATAGAATAGCAGGGCAGACGGACAAGGGTGTAGGGCCACTGATGGAGTACTAGCATCCTATACTAAGCATTAGGATGGCAGGTAAAGTATCAACAGTTGTAGCAACAATGACAGGCTATGCAGCAGAATAGGAGTAACCGAACAGTAACATGCTACACTATTCTAATGCAAGCAGTAGAGAGAAGAATAGGCGATATCTGGTGATCAAAGGGGGGGCTTGCCTGGAAGCTCTGCAGACGAAAGGAATCTTCGGAAGCGCGGCCGTAGTCGAACACCGAAGCATCAATGGTCTCGGGGTCTAACTCAGTATCGGAGTCTACCGAAAATAAGCAACGAAGGGGAAACAAATAAATAACAGAGCAAACAATAGCATCACAAAGCATAACATGGCAAAAGGCGGTGCTACGTGTGACCTAACGCGGTGCTCGGTGATACAGGCGAAGAGGAATAACATCTGGGAAAGTATTCCCGGTGTTAGGCATTTTCGGGCAGATGAAACGGAGGGGAAAGTTGCATGTTCGGTATGATAGAGATGTGTGGCGGACGAACGGACCGCGTATTCGGGTTCGTCTCGTCGTTCTGAGCAACTTTCATATATAAATTATTTTCATTCGAGTTATGGTTTAAAATATATGATTTGCTAAAGTTTTTATTAATTTCTGGAATTTAATATTAATTAAATTAATTCGAAAAAGGATTTATGACATCAGCATGATATCATACTGACGTCAGCATGGTTGACAGGTCAAACTGACCAGTGGGTCCCATCTGTCATTGACTGTTTAGATAATTAACAGTTAATTAAGTTAATTACAGTTTAGGTTATTCTAAACAAAATTAATTAAGTTATATATGTAATTAATTATTTAATTAATTAAAACTTTTATTATTTATTATTATTTTTATTTATTTTATTTATTATTTTAAATCTGTTTTTTTAAACTGTTCTGGGCGTGGGGCCCCCCTATCATTGGCCCAGAGGGGGCGATGCGGGTTACGGGCGTCGGGTGCGGGCGTCGGGCTCCCGAGCGAGCGCTCGCCCGCAGGTGGTGCGGGACGAGGCCGCCGGGGCTCGGCAAGCCGGGCGGAGGCAGGCCGCCGGCGCGGCGCCGGAGTGGCAGGGCGAGGCCGCCGCGATGCGGCCGGTCGCCGGAGGGAGGGGGACGCCGGGGCCGTAGTGAGCGGAGGGCGTCGGCTCGTCGGGGCGGTGACGGCGTGCGGGGTCGCGTGGGCGTGCGCGGCCGGCAGTTGGAGCAGGCGGAGGGCGCAGGTGGCTGGGCACGATGGGGCGCCGGTGGGGGAGTGAGACGGCAGGGCGCGGGGGTCCCCGAGCGGCGCGGTGGGGAAGTGGCCGGAGCGGCGGCCCGGCGAGCCTGGGGGCAGCCGCAGCAGGGCGGAGGCGGGGCAGGGCCCGGCGGCGTGGGGGATGCGGGCGAAGGGAGAGGCAGGGGTTGGGGCGCAGCGGC
>LR738714.1:69169940-69217714 GCA_902687465.1 Secale cereale
AGCGGCGTAGCGCAGTAGGGGGGGGGGCGGAGCGGGACGCGCGGGTGGCCTGGAGGGGAAGTGGCCAGGGCCGAGCCAGAGGTGAGGCCCGAGCGCCCATGGCGACGGGGACTAGCGCGGTACGAGGAAGAGGAGAAGGAGGGGGCTCACGAGGGGGTTCGCAGGGTACTCGGCAGCGGGGGTCGAGGGGGTGGTCGTGGACGACGGTGACGGTGGCGAGGCAGCCTGGCGGCGGCGATCCGAAGGCCGGCGTCGGGCGTCGAGCGGCGTCGGGGCCGATGGGGTTCTCGCTCCCGATCCAGTCGAGAGAGAGGGGGGAGTGTCGGTGGGGGTGGAGAGGGGATATTTTCCCCCACTGTAGGGTGGGGGGTTATAGGCTGTCGGTTGGGCCGGCCTGGCTGGGCCGTTTGGCCCAGTTGGGCCGGGGGGTTCGGTCTTTCTTTTATTTTATTTCTTGTTTTGTTCTTTTCTTTTATCTATTTCAGTTTTAGCTTAGTTTCCTTTTGAATCTAGTTTTATAAAAAACTACAACTAGCACTTAAATTGCTATTAATAGATATTCTACTGCCATAAATAATTTGTCACTATAATTAAAGTAGTTTGTATTTGTTTATTAATTTAAGAGCATTCATATAATAGTTTTTATCGTTTTTTGATTTATGATAGTGCATTAAAACACATTATAAAGTTGTGGTTCCTTCAGTGACAGTTAATATGGATTATTTTCCACAAACCGAACATTTTGGTTTTAATGTTTTCAAAACTTTTGTTGTTTGCCCTTGTTTCGAAATTTGAATTTGGATCGTTCTGAACTAATGCGAATTTATCGACAGTAACCGCGAGACGTGGCGTCATTAGCAGAGGGTTACTGTAGCTCAACTATCCGGGCGTCACACACAAAATCCCAAAGCATCGTTGCTCTCAAGAGCTCGTTTTGTCAACTCATGGGATTGTGAGGTTGACAAATGTTCATGAGTACCTACACAAAACAAAGACAAAGGAAAAACTGTGTGTGCGTGGTATATGTACACATCATCCATCATGATGTGCACGTGCATGTGTTGGTTAGCACAAAATAGCCAATGCTCAAATAAATGAGATGCATGATATAGAAACATGTTATCCATCATGAGAGGTTTGTTGTTATGTATGGCATAATGGAGACTCAAATTGTGTAATCATCATGAGAAGTATGTAGAGCATTGTTATTCATGGAATGCATATGGTGCACACAATCATGGTAATCATGCAAGGTATGGAATGCATCAAGATCTCCTAGTATGTATGAGGAAACTATGGGGGTCTCCTCATGAGCATTATTGGAAAGTTCACATGGAGAATATTGACAACATTCAAAACAATGCATATTTTGAACAATGCGTTCATGGCATGGCATAGTAGATGAATTGCGCAAATCATGTAAAGGGAGCATGGCAATATCATCGCATGAAAAACAAAAGCCAATGACCATCATCTTGTCATCTATGCCACAAGTGCAAATAGTATTTACTTTAATGGGGCATGCATAGTTACTATGTTGAGATTGAAATGATGCAATATGGGAGATCTCACTCATAGCATATGACAATTGTAGAGGGTTCTCGAATATGATGTGACCAAAAGAATTTTCACATGATATCCTATGGAGCATAGCATCACAACTAGGCAAATCAACATTCTCATCATCATATTCATCATAAATAGGTAAGTCAAGACATGCGGAAGTCGCACTAGCATGAAGCATGTCAATAGGTGTGTCAACATCATGCAAGCAATCATTGTCAATATAGTCCACTAGTGGGACAAGAGAAGCATCATCACCTATTTTACCTTTGGAGCGTCGCTCATGAGTTGTAGGTGAGGTGTTCAAGATCCAATCGTTCGCATCTTCATCTTGATGGAACCATGTGGGTGGTGCATCTTCTTCCACTATGGCCATCGGGTTGTCCATTAGAGGGACGGACTCGTCGAGGGTAGGCATGTCCTCTTGTAGGAGACCTAGCACCAAAGAAAACACACTCGGGGTAGAGGTTAAGTCATTAGAAATCATAGTGGCCTCACATGCCCTCTCAACTACCTCACTCACTAAGTGTCGTGGCTCACTCACTCCCTCATGGATGCTCTCACTCGTATGGTTGGTGGAGTCACTCAAATGGCTCTCAACCTCACATAGGAGAAGTGGCATACTCTCATGTGTGGGGCTAGTGGTGGGCACACTCATCCTCTTAAGGGAAATGCTCTCAAGGTCACATATGGTGGAGTCACTCGTATCGTTCATGTGGTGGTGGCTCTCCTCACATGGGAATTGGGGCATCTCATCATATGTGGATGTCGAAGAGGTGTAGGTGCAATAGTCTCCATGCTCAACTTCCTCATCCGTAATGCCTCCAAAGATGAATGACGTGGGATGTGGCAAATCATCACGCTCCTCCGAGGTCAAAGAGAAGGTCTCATGCTTGCTCGCGTAGCTTGACCTGGAGTAGTAGTCCAATATGGGCGCCGTCTTCATGGTGTCGAAGAGGTTCATGCACGGCGCCTTGGTCGAAGGGGGTGGCCCATGCTCAACCGTCTTGTCGCCGTCGCTCGTGGATGATCGCCTTGATGATGAAGACGTCGATGTAGGCAAACTCATGGGAAGTAGGTGAAGATGCCGTACGTCCAAAGGCGAAGATGCCTTGATAGCACTTGGCGAAGATGCCGAAGTGGTGGTTGTAGCCGTAGCTCCGTCTTGGGTGGGCTTGTCTCGCGGTCTTCTTGTGTTCTCTTGAAGCTTGGGCTTGGCGTGAAGTAGAGCGTCTTCAGACTTGTATGTTTGCGCGTGTCGAGCATCTTCATCTTGATGGTGTCGTTGTAGTGCTTGAGCTCTTGGTAGATGTCGTTCGTCATCGTCGTGCACATGATGCTTGGAGGTGACTTGCCCTTCATGACGATGTCGATGGTCGCCATGGAGGTGTGGACATGGAAGACTTGCACTTGTATCATGTTTGCGCTCTAAAGACTTGTGACTTGAACGTCGCCACCGAGAGGATGACGAAGGGGAAGAAGACTTGTAATCGACCACCAAGTGTCGGAGCTCCGCCATTTGTTTGTTGAAGGAGTCGCACATGTCATCGAAGGAAGCCATTGTCCTTGTCTCGGAGTGTCGTAGTTCGATGGCAATGTTGCCCAAGCGCTCTTGCATTGCTCGTTGTAGTCCGATGGTTTTCGCGTGGATGTCCTAGTTCGCGTTGTCGACGTCGAAGACCGGAGATGAAATGCCTTGCCTATCCATCACAAGACGCTTGCAAGTATGAGTGGGAGAAAGAGAAGAACTATACCAAATGTACCTTGACCGATGTTGAAGATGGATCAGTGATCACTCAAATGTGGAACAAGGAAATAGCACAATTGGTACCAATTCTTGTCGGTTTCTCACACCTACACAAGTAAAGCTTATGGTGGAGCTCGGTGAGGATAGTGGCACAAAAATTTGATGCAAAATGTTAGCAAGATTCAATAAAGTTGAAAGAGATTCACAAATTCGCAAGTGAAACAAGTAGACCAATAGCAATATGGGTGGCACACGGAAACACACACACAGGGATAGATAGATGGGGTCGTGCAACCAAGGAATGAGCCAAAATGTGGAATCCACGAAAATGCTCTTGTTGCACAACACTAGAGAGACGCTAGCGCGATTGCACAATAGGCGAATACGAACTTGTGCACAACCTACTAAGCAAAATGCAACGACTTCTATCCCAAGTATGCTATATGTATGGTATTTCGGTGATATGATCCAAAATGATCGAGTATGACAATCTTAATGTAGTATGATGCTATGGTTCTTGCTTAAAAGCTCTTTGCTTATCTCTTTCTTTGTGCTTAAAAGCTTGTTTGGCTCTTTCTCTTTTGAGCTCTTTTCTCATGCAAAACTTCACGAACCAAGATAGCAATTGAGTATATGCGATGACAACCTTGTGTCACAAGAGATAATACCAAGATATGCACCACGGTGATATGGTATGTATGATATGGGAAGTATGATCACTAATGTGCACAAGTCACATTGCCGGCAATACTCAAATGGCTAGTCTCGATAGGTAGGTTGCGCAAAAATGGGCTAGGGGTTAACAATGCAATCGCAAGGGGAATATACAATGATGTCGTCGAAGTTACCGTTTGTGTCGATGATGAGAGGTGGTGCTCTTGATGTAGACCCGTTCCTAATTAGCCGAAACACCTTAGGAAACGAAAAAAATCACAACTCAAAATCTCAAAGACAAATGTCAAATGGTGGTAGCGGCAATACTGTGGTGGTTGCGGAAGTGGAATGATGGGCTATACACGATGTCGGAGTTGAAGTCATGGTCCCTAAGTAGCCAAAACACCTTAGGAGACACAAGCCACAACTCAAACAAGCTCAACAAAATTGGGTTAGGTTTGGTTGGCGGAAAAGTATAGTGGCCTAAGCTATGCGGAAGTGGTGGTGGTGGTTGATGAATAAGCGATTGTCCCTAAGTAGCCTAAACACCATAGGAGACTCAAATCACTACTCAAGCAACCACAAATGCTATGATGGACAAAATGGGTTAGGTTGCGGAAAGCTATGGTGGCTATGCGGGTGATATGGTGGAAGGCCTAGGCAAACATGCCAAATTTGACAAAATTTGATGGAGTCAAATGATGATGCTAGTATTTTTGTGTTATGGGGGATGTCAAGAGCTTCAAAACGAGCTAAAGAACGTCCAAATTGGAGTTCGTATGAATTAGTTATGACCAAAACAAAAATCAGCCGAATTCAAAATCTAGAGGTACTCGACGTCCGGAAAGTGACGGACGACCGGTGACCGGACGTCCGGTCGGGCTCGGAAATCCGGTATTTTCTTCTGCATAGGTGGTTCCGGTCGTCCGATAGATGACGGACGTCCGGTGCTTCGTGAGGGTCCGGACGTCCGGTGGGTCGGGGTCAACGCGAGATTTGAGCTCGGGAACGCGATTTTGGGCGGAACTTGATGATTTTGGGGTCAAAATTGATGAGATTTCGTGGATGAAAAATGGGGAAACTTGGGGAAATGCTAGATCCACTTGAAACCAAGCAAATCCATGGATCAAAATCAACAAAACATCATCAAACCAACAAATCACAAAAAAAATTGGGGCAATTTTTGTGGGGATTTTCGAAATTTAGGACGAAATCACACAAGAAGGCTAGAAAACGATGGAGGGGGCTCCAAATTCGTGACAAACCGTGGCTCTTGATACCATATGATGTAGGGTGGAACCCTAGATGGCCGATCTTTCACGAAATGGAGGGGATCCCACGAAGAACACGAGGGGGAACACAAGGGGAAACCCGAGAGAAACACTCAAACCAACAAGAACAAGTCACACATATGCTAGATCCTCGAAACACCAAGAGATACAAGATCCATGATCAATAAGGGACGATACAAAGGGTAACCGGTTCTTCTCCGTGAGGAGGCCTTGGGGTATCCCGCGGGATCTTCTCGTGAAGGAGGTCTTGAATCCATGTGGATCTTCTCCGTGGAGGCGCCGCAGTCACTCCCAAGCAGATGAACCACTAGTGGATGAGCAAAGCTCTGTCTCAAATGAGCTAAACCTTGACTAGGAGGAAGTGGAGGAGTATATATAGTCTAGGGCCACGAGGGGGTAAGTGTGTGAGGGATACATGGGCCTCTGGCCCGATAACTGTGCGCAGACAGCATGGGGCCGGACGTCCGCTGGGACACCGGACGTCCGGTGGCTCGGTAGGGACCGGACGTCCGGTAGCTCCCGGACTTCCGGTAATTTCTTTGATTTCGGTTCTGTTGCTAATGTCATGGACGTCCGGTGGCCTCCGGTCGTCCGGTCGCCTGGTAGAGGCCGGACGTCCGGAGCCTGTAGCTTTTCCAGCAGCTTCTCTTGATCCTTGTACTTGGTGTCCTTGCCGTCTTGTCCAATGCTCCTAGCTGTTCCATGGCCTCCCTCTTGGTTCCTGGTCATGCATAGCACATATGTTTGAGGTAGTAGTCATGTCTCACATGTGGAAAGTGAACGTTTGGAGAGGAGCGAGTAAACCTTGTGTCCAATGGTGTGTACTTGAGGTCTCGTCGAAGTGAACATGGGGATGATCGTGGGATGCTCCGCATCACAAAGACTCCATGGGTGTTAGATTCATTACAATGTAATCTAGATTATTGACTCTAGTGCAAGTGGGAGACTGATGGAAATATGCCCTAGAGGCAATAATAAAGTTGTTATTATTTTATGTTTCCTTGTTCATGATAAACATTTATTATTCATGCTAGAATAGTATTGACCGGAAACCTAAATACATGTGTGAATACATAAACAAATACCGTGTCCCTATTAAGCCTATACTAGACTAGCTCGTTAATCAAAGATGGTTAAGGTTTCATAACCAAGGACATGAGTTGTCATTTGATAACGGGATCACATCATTATGAGAATGATGTGATGGATAAGACCCATCCATTAGCTTAGCATTTGATCGTACAGTTTATTGCTACCACTTTCATGTATGTCGAATACATATTCCTTTGACTATGAGATCATGCAACTCCTGGATACCGGAGGAATGCCTTGTGTGATATCAAACGTCACAACGTAACTCGGTGATTATAAAGATGCTCTACAGGCATCTTCGAAGGTGTTTTGTTGGGTTGGCGTGAATCGAGATTAGGATTTGTCACTCCGAGTATAGGAGAGGTATCTCCGGGCCCTCTCGGTAATACACATCATAATAAGCCTTGCAAGCAAATGACTAATGAGTTATTCACGGGATGATGTACTACGGAACGAGTAAAGAGACTTGCTGGTAATGAGATTGAACTAGGTATAAAGATACCGATGATCGAATCTCGGGCAAGTAACATACCGATGGACAAAGGGAATTGTGTATGTTGTCATAACGGTTTGACCGATAAAGATCTTCGTAGAATATGTAGGAGCCAATATCCAGATTCCGCTATTGGTTATTGACCGGAGAGGTGTCTCGGTCATGTCTACATAGTTCTCGAACCCGTAGGTTCCGCATGCTTAACGTTCGTTGGCGGTATAGTATTGAATGAGTTATGTATGTTGGTGATCGAATGTTGTTAGGAGTTCCGGATGAGATCACGGACATGACGAGGAGCTCCAAATAGTCCGGAGGTAAAGATTACTATATGGGATAATAGTGTTTGATCTCCGGAAAGGTTCCAGAATTCACTGGAAGGGGTTTCAGATGTTTCCCGAAGTGTTTGGGCACGAGAACACTTTGATTTGGGCCAAGGGGTAAAGCCCACGAGGGTTTTGGAAAGTGCAAAAGGAAGTTTTTCGGAGACCAGGGGCGAGACGCCAGGGACCCTGGCGTCTAGGGCAAGACGTCGGGAACCCTGGCGTCTGGGCCTGGTGTCCGAGTAGGACTCTTGCCTTTCGGGCAAAACCGACTTTGAGTAGGCTTTTACTCCAAGTTTCGACCCCAGGGCTCAACATATAAACAGAAGGGCAGGGCTAGCACCCAAGACGCATCAAGATACACCAAGCCGTGTGCCGGCAACCCCGTCCCCTCTAGTTTATCCTTCGTCTAGTTTTTGTAGTGCTTGGCGACGCCCTGCGGAGATTGTTCTTCATCACCAACCATCACCACGCCATCGTGCTGCCGGAACTCATCTACTACTTTGCCCCTCTTGCTGGATCAAGAAGGCGTGGCCGTCATCGAGCTGAACGTGTGCTCAACGCGGAGGTGCTGTACATTCGGTACTTGATCGAGACCGATTGTGAAGGTGTATGACTACATCAACTGCGTTGATAAACGCTTCCACTTAGCGATCTTCAAGGGTATGAAGATGCTCTCCCCTCTCGTAGCTATGCATCTCCATGAATAGATCTTGCGTGTGCGTATATTTTTTTTTGTTTTCCATACAATGTTACCCAACAGAACCCATCAAGCAAGCGAAAATCACACGCCAATGCAAGAAACGAAGCAAGTAAGAAAGATGATGACCAATGTCAAGCAAACATAAGTTACATGGCTATCAACTCTAATATGATTTTGGTGCCCATTCACCACTTGTGCATAATCATAAAAAAATCGCACACTCTTGAATGGCGGGTCATCTATGTTGAAGAGAGCCCTCGCTATGGGTGTTATGAATTGAATGCGACTCCATGTAGTGTTTGTGTTCATGGTACTATGCATGATTTCTTTCTCAGTACTGGGTCCCTCCTATTTGGTTGGAAGTTTCCCGCTCTAGTTGGGAAAGCAAGGGCCCTAGTTTCGTTACTGAGTCTCGTTAGGGTCGAATATGAATGAATCGTGGAATGGAATAAGAACATGAGTAAAATGCATCGTAGTCCCTCAATTGAACAGTCCACTAGTTCCCCTTTGTTCGGTTCCATAAATAAGCTTCATGTTTGTGGCCAACCAAGCTTTACACAATAGTTCATCTTCAAGGGTTGAGTAATGCATTTCCTGTTGCCTTCACCCTTTTCTTAGCGTTTGATCGTTGCCCAATACCAGACGAATTTTGATCACCAATCTTATAGTTTGAAAGAGCTTGATTGTCCTTAATCATATTCATCATGAATGAGTCCTGAAAATGCTTCACAATGAAACTATCATCTTAGAATTGATCCGATAAATGCACATGGTGAAAAAGCCCGAGTATTTTGTCAAGAAATATCGTGAACAGTTGCTGGGCATGTCCGACACCGAAGTCACGACGTTGTATGTGACCGTTGGAGTTGCGGCGACTCGTGTGTAGTGTCCTAGGACGCGTCCGCTCCTGCGTGAAGCCATCCGGGGTGCCTGGCCACTGCGAAGCCCAAACGGTGTAGGGCGTGGGTGTGGCCGCGACCGTGACAAACTCCATGTCGTCGACATACTTCTCCCAGCTTCATTCTCCGCCTTCCCTTGGGCGCATTGTTGTACACGCTACTCCCTTCATGCGTCGTTCTTCGCTTTTGTTCCCAATGATAGATACCCCATGGTGTCTGCCGAGCAATCCTCCATGACGTGGACGGTCGGTGGAGGGTGTTTTGATGCCTAGGATGGAGGAGGTGGTCGGTGACGTGGATGTGGAGCAAATGAGGAGCGAACGCGGGAGAGAGGACGATCATTTAGATCAATTTGAAGGGATTTGAGATAGATCAAGACGGCCAAAAATAACATGACAAATAAGTTCAAGCGCCTTGTATATCCGCCTCACATATGAGCTGAGTTTAAGGGTCCCAATTCCGTTAGAGATGCTCTAAGCACTTGCGTGAGCAGATCTGCCTTGTCGCGGCGTGATCAAAACGCAACGTTACGCAGTACGCACGTTATTATCACTGCCGCTCGCTCCATGCAGAGGCAGCGTGCCTGTCTCGGCGCTAGTTTGTCTGTTAACGCAACACTCGGTTCCAAAGGCAGACAAAAACAACGAAGATTTCCCTTTATCTGATTCAGACACAAAGATTGAGAGAGGTGTACTGTACCAGCACTATACTAGTACTACTACCATTAGTCGAGTAGCGCTACCAACCTACTGTCAAAAATATTAACCGCGGGTTAACTCCCCGACTCCACCCGCAGGGCACGAGGGGTCGGCCCCACGCGTCGGCCCCTCAAACTGCTGCCTCGGCGACCTGGGCCCGGCCTGTCAGGAAAATTACCGTGCCAGGTTATATATACGCGCGCCTTTACCCGTGTGTCCCTGTCTCGGCATTTCCCTTCTCACCAGCTCCGCTCCACACTCGCAGCCGCAACAGCCAAGTACAGTAACCAGTGTACTGCCCGCTCCTCCTGGCCCTGCCGACCTTGGATGCGCCATGGCATCCGCCGTCGCCAGCAGCATGCCCGCCGCGGCCCCCGCCGCCGTCTCCTACGGCTGGCTCGGCCCGCGCCTCTCCTTCAGCCGCGACGCCCCTTCGGCCGTGGCGGCGGATCACGGCAAGGCCCTGTCGCTTGAGAGCAGCTGCAAGGCGGATCAGCCCGCCGCGGCGGCGTCCAAGGAGTTCATCGACTTCGAGTTCAGCTTCGGCGGGTCGGCGACCATGCTACCCGCCGACGAGCTGTTCGCGGACGGGAAGCTGCTGCCGCTCCGGCCGCACCCTGCCGCGGCGGCGCCGGAGGCTGAGCGGGAGCGGGAGAGTGCGCCGGCGGAGATCCCGGCGCCGCCTGAGATGGTGAGAACCCACCGGCCTTCGGTGGCCGAGGCGTTCGACCCCTACGTGTTCTCCCCCAAGGCGCCGACGTGCTCCAGCCGCTGGCGGGAGCTGCTCAGGCTCAGGAAGGTCCAGACCCCGCAGAAGCCGTCTTCGTCGCCGTCGCCTCCGCAATCTCCTTCGCCGGTGCCGGCGACTCCGTCAAGGGCGTCCAACTCGTCAGCGGCCAGGTCGCTTAAGCTGCTGCTCCTCCAGCGGAACGGCGGCCGCGCGTCCGGTGCCGCCGCGTCGGACCTCTCCGCGTCGCCGCTCCTCCGCGACAGCTCCGACTCGGAGGCGTCCCTCTCCCTCGCCTCCTCCCGCTTCTCCATGTCGTCGTCGTCCTCCTCCTCTGCCCACGACCACGAGGACTTCCCCCGCCACTCCCTCGACTCGGTCGACCTCACCCCGAAGCCACGAATCCGGCTCGTCCGCTCCCAACCGCAGCGCCATTGCCACCCGCCTGCCTCCGCCCCACCACAGCGCCATTGCCCGCCACCTGCCTCCGCCCCGCCGCGCGCCGCCCACAGCCCCGCCCGTCGCCGGCCCGCCACCCCGCCGCCGCCATCCGTGGCCTCGGTGGACTCCCCGCGCATGAACTCCTCCGGCAAGATCGTGTTCCAGGGGCTCGAGCGCAGCTCCAGTTCCCCCGCTGGCAGCGTCCACTCCAGCCTCCGCTCCCGCTCGCGCGTGATGGACCGGTCATACTCGACGCCGGTGGTGCTCAACGTGCCCGTCTGCTCGCGGCCGTCGTTCGGGTTCTTCAAGGACAAGAAAGAGACGGCGGCGAAGGACGCAGCCGCGCGGCTGCGGTCGTCGCTCGGCCGGAAGACGGCCCATCCCGCCTCCGGCGGAGGTAGCAGTGTGAGTGGCAGAGATCTTGGCGCCAGCAAATGAAATTGACCTTGTTTTGACTGAGCTAGGTTAGATGTAGCGGTAGAGCAAGTAGCCTCCATTAGGTAACACTACCAGGCAGCATTTCCTTTGCCAAAGAAAAGGGAACAAAAAAGATTCAGAGAGATAGCTAGTTTGGATTCGGAATGAACAAGAGATCCCAAGATCGAAGAGAAAACTGTGAGCTCTGATTTTTTGTGGTTGTCTTTAGGAGAAGCTGGCTAGGCTAGGACCCCACGCATTTTGCTCCTCCTCCCCTCTGTAAATTTTGTCTAATGTGTTCACCATCTTTCTTTCTCTGAACTTTGTGTTTGATTCTCTTAGCTCCTCCCCTCTGTAATACAGTAGGAGAAAAGATATGAAAGAGATTTCTCAACTGTTGTCATGGCCTTATCGTTGTCTGTTCTTGCAGTGCCAAATCAATGTTCGCTGTAATTAGTTACCCTATTGTTAGTACTATATCTTACGGAGTAAATCACTTTGTAAAAAGTTGGAGGAGAAGGGTGAGGGTTTAATCACGGTGCCATGTGGACCTGGTGAAAAAGAAGAGATAAACAACCGAGCATGTACAATGATACCTTTTGGGCAAAAACTTTTCATGGCTGGTGAGTGACTTGATGGAGATGCTGGCCGGCCGTTTAAACCGGAGGCTAGGCGAGGATGGGAGACCGGGCCGGAGCGGCTCTCCTCACCTCCTCCGTGTGAGCCGGCGATCGGGCACTGTGAGCCCAGCAGCATGTGCGCGGCTCTAAGTTTCTGTGTACAAAATTATACTACTGCTCGTACCAGGCAAAATGGGCAGCGGAGAAAGCAATTGAAAACACATGTAGCTGCAGGCCGGCTACTGTTTCTGAAACAGCGCGGGCTTAAACAAAGCGGCGCCGGAGCAGCTGGCAAAGCTGCGTCGCGCCCATGTGTCCGCTGCCTGCCCCGCTGCTGATTTACTAATTTTACCTCACCTTTTTCACTCGATGCTGCTACGCCATGTCTCCTCTTTACTCTTCTCTCTCACTAGCTCCTGCGCGCGCCCAGCCTCTCTCTCCGTCCAGCGTCCCAGCGGCTACTGCTTTGGGCGAGGCTTTGCCCTGAGCGTGTGGTCTTGGACTCGTGCCAGCCTTGCCAAAAGGATCTTTTCTCAAGGCACACACGTTCCTAGCTACTGCTACTACGAGCTACTCCTGTGGTACGTAGACTGTGCTACGTAGACTGTGCTGCACTACAGTACTAGGATTTGCGGCAAGCCCCAGGCTGCAATACAGTAGTGGCCCAGTTTTCACTCGAGGCTGGTGGTGGTGGCAGCGGCAGCAGCATGGGGGGCGGCATCGCAGGCAAGATTCCTGGGCCTTTCTGCCTCGTGGAGCGGCGGGAAGATTTTCAGATTTGACCGCAGTCCTGGTGGATAGAAAGAGAGAGAAAAGCTTGGGCGGTTCAGTCTTCAGTAATGGCGGTATGCGAGCGGGGAAAGAAGGGGAGGAGGAGGAGGCCGTGGGTTGCATGCCGGTTGGGTCGATCAGAATCCGCGGCGTATGAGCAAAGCCTCCACCCGCTAGGGGGGCTATGTATGGCCTGCGGCACCTGCGGTACGCGGCTGGGTCTCGCCTGCCGTGGTACGTCCGGCTGAGAGCCTGACGGACGGACGGGGGTGATCGTTGCGGAGCCGGTGGGTGGGGAGCCATGCCATGGTGATGGGACGGTTGATGTGAGGGTGGATGGGGGCATCTGACGGCTGAGATCCTCTGCCGCGGGTGAATTCCTGCCCCTCCCGCGGGAGGCAGCGCGCCCTGACGCTTCTGTCTAAAATAAACTTTTGTGAAAGTTCTGTGTCTAAAATAATTTTGTACTCTCTTGTAAATTAATATAAGAACGTTTACATCACTAGTCGCTACGCGTGTGTATTAGTGTGAGATGATCTTAGAGCAACTCTAACGGGGCGACCTATTTCGTCCGCTGGCGTCCGTTTAACTCGGCGCGGACAGAAAAGTTGGTCCAACGCGCCAACCCAAACGGACGCGCGTTCACTTTCCGTCGGCGTGTCGATCCAATCCCGGTCCATTTTTGAGCCGGATTTGCGTCGGCGCGGACATGAGACAGACGCGCGCGCTCGCCTTCTCCTTCCTTGGGCCCGCTGGTCGGTGGCACATTGGCCTCCCCCCATCCAACAGCAACCCTCGCCCGCCTCCTTCGTCGCCGTCGCCGCCTATTTTTTTTCGGCGACTCTGCCAGCTGTCGGCGCAGCAACATCCGCCCAACAACGCAGCCACTCCCACGTCGCCCGCCACCGTAGTTTTGCAAACGGGAGCCGGCTACTTCCCACCCCGCTCCCCCAACCCCCCCAACACACAGCGGTGACCGCGACCAAGAAGCCGACCGGCCGTCCCGGCCATATCCTCACCGGCACGCTTGTCGGACGCCGACAGGGCAGCTAGCTGGTACGTGCGCGTCGTGACTCCCTTCGCCGGCCGTCTCCTTCCTCGACGCCCGCAAGCTATTCAACAGTTTGCGAAGGTACAAACTGGACTCCGCCGACGAGTTCTTTTTTCACAATTTCCTTTGCGACTCCGACGATTCATCGCCCGATGACGAGGATGAGATATTGGCTGCCGTGTTGGTCCATCACCACCTCAACAGCCAGCGGCCGTTGTTCTATGGCTCCATTCCGAGCCACCTTCCGACGTTGAATCGCAACCGAGAGAGCGGGCATTTCCTTCTTTGGAACGACTACTTTGATACAACAAATCCGTTGTTCAAACATCATAAATCCAGTCACCATTTCCGTATGAGTAGACATCTTTTCAACCGTATTAGAGAGGGGGTGGTCGGCTATGATGACTATTTCAAGTGCAAAGAGGATGCTGTTGGAAATATTGGTTTCTCCTCTTATGAGAAATGGACTACCGCCATTTGAATGCTTGCATACGGAGTGTCCGGTGATCTCATTGACGAGTACATCCGTATGAGCGAGTCTACTTGCCTAGAGTCCTTGTATAGGTTTTGCAAGGCCGTTATTGCTTTCTTTGGCCCTGAGTACTTGAGAGAGCCGACTGTTGAAGATACAGCCCGTTTGTTGGCGATGAATGCCAGCAGGGGCTTACTAGGGATGCTTGGCAGCATAGACTGCATGCACTGGAAGTGGAAGAACCGCCCTTCTGCTTGGCAAGGGCAGTATAAGGGCCATGTCAGGGCTTGCACTGTCATACTAGAGGTCGTGGCGTCTCAAGATCTATGGATCTGGCACTCATTCTTTGGCATGGCTAGATCACACAATGATATGAACGTGCTTCAGCGCTCGTCGTTGTTTGCTACGCTTGCCGAAGGCAACAGCCCACCGATGAACTTTACTATCAACGGCCACAACTACGACAAAGGATACTACCTGGGTGACGGTATCTATCCTCAGTGGACCACTATTGTCAAGACAATCCCCAACCCTGTCAGAGAGAAGAGGAAAAGATTTTCCCAAGAGCAAGAGAGTGCTTGGAAGGATGTCGAGCATGCCTTTGGTGTTTTGCAATCTCGATGGGGCATCATTCGGTATCCTGCTAATACCTGGAGCACGCAAAAACTATGGTAGGTGATGACTGCTTGTGTGATCATGCACAATATGATCATAGAAGATGAGTGCCGGAACGTGTGTACAATCGAGGGTTTCAGTTTCAGGGTGAGAATGTTGTGCCTGAGCATGGAGGAGGGGCAACGTTTGAACAGTTCATCCAATTTCATCATGACATGCGTGATTGGGAAACTCACGTGCAACTGCAAAATGATTTGATTGAGCATATGTGGGCTCATGTTGGCAACCAATAGATGTATCTTCTTTTATTCTGCTTGCAAAACTATGTGAGATATTTTTATTTTTATTCAGCTTGTAAAAATATGCTATTTTTATTCGGTTCAAAGTATGTTATTTGACTATATGTTTAAATGCAAATTCAATGCAAAAATCAGCTACTTGTTTAAAATAGGGCGGCCAGCCGGCCACGCCGGCACATATGGGTCGACGCGTTGGGCGCGCTGCCGACCCATATCTAAATCAAGGCAGACGCCGGGCGGGCGGCCGCCCCAAACGGACAAAAAGCGGACGAAATCGCCGTCCGTTTGGGTCGCCTCATTGGAGTTGCTCTTATTTCTTTTTTTCTTGCATCGAGATAATCTTATTTCGGTCACACCTGCAACATCCCGAGTGTCATGCTACAGTGATCATCGTAATTAAGCTAAGTCATTTTGCTAAACAACGCTTGATCACCTCTGATCCATATCTCTTTTCTAATTCCACTTTGAAATCAAATTCAATTTATAAGTGAAATACAAAAATTCACAAATCTGAAAACTAAAATGTTCATCAGCTAGCTAATAATCCATAAAAAATTATGGTGGAGCAGCCAACATTTAATAGAATGGTTAAATGTCCTAAGATAGTTAAAACACGAGTTTAAACATTAATTTAAATGCTTTTAAAATGAAGAAAAATACTAAACTATTTTATTTTAACCTCAAACTAAATTTGGCAGTGGTACAATTAGTAACACCAATTTACGTGGTGTTCCTTTATTTTATGAAACTAATTCTTATTCAAAATTAGAAGAAACTAAAACTGTAAAAGAAAAGATAAAAACAAAGTTTAAAGAAAATAAAGCCCCCCCTCATTGCCTTGGGCCTTTAGCCGAAGTGGTCGGCCCAGCTAGCCAGCCCAGACGGCCGAGCCACAACTCCCCCCGTCGTCTCCCTCCCCATTGTTCGTCCCCGACCACCTCGCCGCCCACGCCGCTATAGGCCTTGGAGGGGATAAGGACGTCGACGCAGCGCCCCCTCGGGCTCCCCTTCCCACTTGACCCTCGCTCTCCCACTCGCCCTCTCTTCCGGCCCTTCGGATCTGCAACGCTCGAGCGCGCCCATGGACGCGCTGCCATGCTAATCACGGCCACCGCCATCCCCTAGCCCGCCCGACTAGTCCAGAGCACTACCGTCCTCCTCTACTTTCTCCATGCCGAAGGTTTGGAGCTAGGGAGCTCTACAACGCTGTCCCCGGCATGTCTTCCTCCTCGAGCTTCGGCAGCAACCCCTCGGTCCGCGCCGCCCCGAGCATCACGAGCCATCCCCGGGCCGTCCCAGCAAACGCTGGTGAGCTCCGCAACCTTCCCCCATTTCCGCTGCTCTCACCGTTCCCCATAGGCCATTCCCCGTCATTGCTCGTACTCTAGCCCCGCCTTGACACTCACCGCGGTCTCTATGGGCCTCCTTCGGGCTCACCGTCACCATAGGGGGGTGCAACTCGTTATACTTGACATGCAGAAAATGATAGCAATAAACTTAACGCGATCATATGCTATGTCCATAGTTTGGGTCTTGTCCATCACATCATTCTTCTAACGATGTGATCCCGTTATCAAATGACAACTTATGTCCATGGCCAGGAAACCATAGCCATCTTTGATCAACGAGCTAGTCCGTTAGAGGCTTACTAGGGACATGTTGTTGTCTATGTATCCACACATGTATTTGAGTTTCTGGTCAATACAATTATAGAATGGATAATAAACGATTATCATGAACAAGGAAATATAATAATAATCACTTTCTTATTGACTCTAGGGCATATTTCCAACAGGAGGAAGGCAGGAGGAGGAGGTGCCCCTGTTTCCTTTCTCTCATCAGAAGGGGAAGGTAGGAGGGGCTAGCCCTCCCCCCTTTCCTGCCCTAGGGCCGGCGGCTAGGGAGAGGGCGTACCAGCCCACTTGCAGGCTTGTGTGTGCCTCCCCTTGGCCCATTAGGCCCATAGACCTCCCGAGGCCTCCTGGAACCCTTCCGATGATCCGATGACTACCCGGTACCTCCCGAAACTCTTCCGGTGTCCAAATACCATCGTCCTATATATCGATCTTTACCTCCGGCCCACTCCAGAGCTCCTCATCATGTCCATGATCTCATCTGGAACTCCGAACAATATTCGGTCACCAAATCACATAACTCATATAACACTATATCGTGAACGAACGTTAAGCGTGCGGACCCTACGGGTTCGAGAACTATGTAGACATGACCGAGACACCTCTCCGGTCAATAACCAATAGCGGAACCTGTATGACCATATTGGTTCCTACATATTCTACGAAGATCTTTATCGGTCGAACCGTTATGACAACGTACGTACTTCCCTTTGTCTGTCGGTATGTTACTTGCCCAAGATTTGATCGTCGGTATCTCCATACCTAGTTCAATCTCGTTAATGGCAATTATCTTTACTTGTTCCGTAATACACCATCTCATAACTAACTCCTTAGTCATTTTGCTTCCAAGCTTCTTGAGATGTGTATTACCGAGAGGGCCCAGAGATACCTCTCCGATGCACGGAGTGACAAATCCTAATCTCGATCCATGCCAAGTCAACAAACACCTTCGGAAATACCTGTAGAGCATCTTTATGATCACCCAGTTACGTTGTGACGTTTTATAGCACACAAGGCATTCCTCCGATATCCGGGAGTTGCATGATCTCATAGTCGAAGGAATATGTTGTCGGGGGAAACTGTCCACCACGAGCACCTATGGGACCGGAGCCCCTTGTTCGTGCGGTAAGGGAGCGGAGGGAGCACAAAGAGCAGATCGTAGAGAGCACGCGGGCAGTTTACCCAGGTTCGGGCCGCGATGGACGCGTAAAACCCTACTCCTGCTTAGATTGTATTGAGTTGGGGAGCCCGGGTGCTTGAAGAACTAGCTACACCGAGCGAATGAGCGATCTAGGTTCCGAACCCTTTCTAAGTTGTGCATGGGCCTCCTTTTATAGCTCAAGGGGTCACCGACAGGTGTCAACGTAGGAGAAGGGGTAAAAACGTAACTTTGGGGGTAGTTGTAACAGTGCGAGAACAGTGGATGAACAGTGGATGAACAGTGGTCATCACCTACTTTGACAGTGGGGGACAAGAGCATTAAATGCCCGTCGCCGTCGACCGCAAAAGCGCCCGCCCTTGCGTCTCCGTTTGCCACGGTGATAGCTTCGTCACCGTGGAGTGCCACCGTGTCCCCCAGGCTGCACAGCCATCCGCCACGCGTCCCTGGAATGGCCCCAGGGCGACGCGTGGTTCGATGAGCTGGAGCATGGGCACACAGCGTAACTCTCCCCGGCAAGCACCTTGCCGGGGCCTTGACCTTGCCGGGCCCGGAAGCTTGTCGGACTCTGAAGCTTGTCGCTCCCCGGGCCCTGCCGGGGCGCATGCTGTGCAGAGGCATGTCTTCTGAAGTGTAATCTTCTAGTCATCCTGGCAAGCTCCACTTGCCAGGGTCTCGTGTTAGTGAGGTAATCTTGAGCCGGGGACGGCCTTCCCGGCAAGCTCCACTTGCCGGGGCCTTGATCTTCTGTCTTGTATACTTTGTTTTTGAATGGCTTTATATGGAGCAGAAAGGTCTCCGGCAAGCACGTGGTGAGCCCTGCCGCGGGAAGCTGCTACTGCCCGTGCACAAGTTGGGGTACTGAGGTACCCCTACCTTAGTACACCGACAGGAGCCCCCGGGCCTGGGCCACACACGGTGCCGAGCGCTGTTGGGCCAGGCCCAAAACAGTGCACGGGCACGCGCGGCCCACGGCACGCCGAATCCCCTTCCGCATCCGCCGCGTCCCTCCGTAACGGCACGCGTCGATTGCGGCGTCGTGGGAGGGAACGTGGCCACGTTCTTTAATGGGAAATGCGGAGCGTCCCCCACTTCCCCCTTAAAAGCAATGGAAGCAGGGGCCGTTACCTTACTTCGTCTTCATTGCTTCTTCCATCTCCAGAAATTCCCCTTTGCGCTCCGACTCCACACCTCCTCCGCCGTCTTCCGCATCTGCGGCGCCGCCGGACTCTTCGCTCTCCCCTCCTCGCCGCCTCCGCCATGGCCCCGAAGACCGAGAAGGCGAAGGCGGAGAAGACCAAGAAAGAGAAATCCGAGCAGGCGGCGAGGCTTGCTCTTCTGCGGAAGAGGAATGTCGTCTTCGCGCCGCCGCCAAGGACATGTACCCCGGCGGGTATTTCTTCTTCGCTGTTTTCTTCCACTGCGGCCTTTGTCCTCCCTTCTCTGAATTTTTCTGCGATATCATGAACACCTACAACCTCCACCTTCTAGACTTCACCCCCAACGCCATCCTCACGATGGCGGTTTTCGCACATCTGTGCGAAAACTATATAGGGATCTATCCGAATGTAGCGCTTTTTAGGCACTTCTTTACGCCTAGAGTAGAGGCCGGCGCTCCCCTCTCCGGAGGAATCTCTTGGGTCTTCCGCTTGAACAAAAAGGAGTCCTATCTGCAAGGGGAACTCCGCGGCAAGTGGGAGGAGTGGCGCGCGGATTGGTGCTGGATAGTAGAGGACGAGCCGCAGCCCTTCACCGCGCCGTGCACAACTGCCATAGTGCGCGGCAGGGACTGGAGTGACCTGGATTCGGACGACATCAAGCTCAACGTCGCCCTTGTCAGAATTCTTCGTCTCCGGGTAGCAAAGTTGACCATCGGAGAGGTAGGAGCAGACTTCCTCCGCCGCCGCATTGCCCCTCTACAGGAGAGAAAGAGGCCAGCATGGGAGTACGGCAACGCGGCGGACATTATGAGACTGCGCCCCGGACTGAACTTCAACTTCACGTCGCTGGAGCTGAAGGGGATGGTCCGGGAACTTTTTAAGCATGACCCGGCCCACCCAGAGTGGTTTAGAGCTCCCCGGGGAGTGGTGCCCCTATGCAACAGCACGGCCCGGGACCCCTTGCGCGCGATGATGCCCGCATGCGATTCGCATGGCGTAGATCCAACATGGATAGCGCCCAAGCCAGATGCCATCATGAGCTTCTTCGACAACTTGGTGGAGGTGCCGAAGAACAAGGAGGAGATCAAGGGGCTCACCCGGGACACCACTGACCGGGAGATTGCCTATATCGCTTCTCGGGTAGAAGAGGCCGCCGCAGCCGCGGCGGCAGGAGAGTTCGGCTTCACAGTTGAAGAGGCAGAGGCTGCGGAAGCATCGTGCCAAGCAGAGGAGGCAGAGATCCGCAGGCTGCTCAAGCTTCCGCCTGACGAGCTCGCCGGGGTCCCCTCTCTGAGGTATGCTGGGATCCCCGGGATCATGACCGAGGCCGCCGCGAGGGGCGACGTTGCCGGAGGAAGCAGAGGCGCCGGAGGGAGCGGAGGCGCCGGAGGAAGCGGAGGTGCCGGAGGGAGCACGGCCGCAGGGCAGGGCGCTGGGCCCAGCGAGCCGGCCGAGGAGGAGGAGGAGGAAGACGCCGGGGCCGGCGAGGACTCCGGTGGGTCCCTGGGGCTCAATGACGACGCCTCTTCGTCATCGGAGACCTCCCCGCCTCGGGCAAGTCCCAGGCGATCTCCGCTGAAGCGCCTCCGCAAGGCGACGACGGCGACAAGGGCGCAGGCGCCCCGACAACAACCAGCTCGCCGGGCGGCGCGAGCTACCCGGGGGAGCCAAGCCGCGACGGGAGCGCCCGGCGCACCAACCGCGGCGGAGGCGCCCCGCACACAGGCAACGGCGGAAGCGCCCCGTACGTCAGCGCCAAGCGGAGGAGGGTCTTCTCAGAGCGGAGCGGCTGCTCCGCCTACTCCCCGGGCCTCGGCGTCCACAGGGGCCGGGTCTTCGCAGCCCCCAGCCCCGGGGACCGCCAAGCGCCCGAGGGAGCCTTCTCCTCCTGCTCCCCGCGCGGACGCGCCTCAGGTGGAGTTCGACTTCTCCGCCCTGAGTGACGACGACGGCGACGAGGAACAAGAGTAAGGACTTGTATTCTGTAGCTTCTTCATTTCTGTCTTGATTCTTTCGTTGATGATTCTGATCTTTCTTCTTGCCTTGATTTCAGGACCCTGGCCCAGCGAGCGGCGAAGAAGGCCAAGGTTCCCGTGGTCGAGGTCGAGGACGACTCGCCCGTCGCGGCGACAGGGGACGCGCCGGCGACGAGCCTGCCGGACCCGAGCGCTGCTCCGAGGAGCAGCCCCCAGCGCAGCCCCCAGCGTAAGTCTGGGCTTGATCTTACCACTCGTCGGGCGCGCTTGAGGATTTCGTTTATACTAACATCTTGTTGTTCTTGTCTTGTCT
This sequence comes from Secale cereale, assembly GCA_902687465.1. NCBI lineage: Eukaryota > Viridiplantae > Streptophyta > Magnoliopsida > Poales > Poaceae > Secale > Secale cereale. Next base: position 69,191,057 of record LR738714.1, read on the forward strand.
TGATTGTCTTGTGCAGAGGTGGAGCCGCAGCCACAGGAGCACCCGGAGATCGCTCCCGAGGAGCCGCAGGCCCCGCCGTCCCCGCCAAGGACGAACTCTCCGACGAGGGAGAGCGCTCCGCCAAGGGCGGGTACTCCGCCAAGGGCGAGTACCCCGCCAAGGGCGAGCAGCCCGGCGAGGGTGGCCACCCCGCCAAGGGAGAGCTCCCCGGCGAGGGAGCCTGCCGTCGACGAAGTCCGCCAAGGTAAGTCTTGTAACTTCGTCTTCTTGGACTTGTCTTTTTTGGATATTTGCTTGAACTTTTTTTCTTTTTCTTCTTCTTCTAGATCCTCCTCCCCCAGAGCAGATGGAGACGGAGGTCGTCGTCGAGGAGGAGGCGGGTGGCGGCGACGGCAACGCCACTGCTACTGATAGCAGGGCGGGAGCCGACGAGCCCGCCGCGGAGGAGACTGCTCCAACCGCAGACGCTGCGGCCGAGGAGGGGGACGGCGACCGCACTGCCGGCCCGGAGGCGGCAGGAGCATCGAGTGCTGCACCGGCCGCCGACCCCTCCGCCGGAAAGGAGCAGTCAGGCTTCTACCTCGAGGCTCCCAACGGCGTCTTCATCCAAGTGCCGTGGGGATCCTCGTCGCGAGCCCCCGCGGAGGGAGAGGCCTTTGATGGAGAGGTCCTCGCCTCCGCGGGTCTGAAGATTGTCGAGGCGCCTGGCGGGAGCGACGAGCCCGAGGAGGAGAAGTTGCTCCACCGGCTCCTGGCCCTTTACCGGGCCAGGCAGGCGAAGCTTGAATCTCGAGAAGCCCTCACCGCCAAGGCCGCAGCTGACATGGAGAAACGCGCGGCGGAGCTCCGCGCCGCCAACCAGGCGGCCCTCCGCGACCTGGCGGAGGAGCGCGAGAGGCTTGCCGGGGAGTACCAGGAGTGGCTCCTGGAGAAGGCCGAGGCCGAGGAGCAGTAGCGACTCGCCGGAGAAGCGCTGTCCCGGCGAGAAGGAGAGCTCACCCAACGGAAGGTCAACCTCGACGCTCACGAGGAAGACCTTACCGCCCGGGAGCAGGCCCTTGGCGGGGAACTGAAAGAAGCGAAAGCTGCCGCAGCCACCGCGGAAACCGCCAAGAAGGACCTCGAGGCCAAGGTTGCGCAACTGGAGGAATTCCTGAGGGCGAGCACGGAGAGGGTCACCGCGCTCAACATAGAGCGCGAGAAGGACGCCCACACTAACTCTGAACTCCAGGTGCGCCTTTCCAAGCAAGGCGACGAGCTGAAGGCCGCCAAGGACTCGATTGCAGATCTGGAGCTGAAGGTTTCCACGCTGAAGGACTCTCTTGACGCCGTCCGGGACCGCGAAACCAAGCTGAAGGACGAGCTCCGCAAGGAGCGAGGCTTGGTGGAGAGTGCCACCACAGCAGCCAACAACTTCCGCCAGACCGTCGAGGTATGGACTGAAGATCTGGTGGCTTCTGCGGCTAGCATCGACAAGGAGCTGATGGCGCTGAGGGTTGAGCATCTCATATACTCTCCGGATCCAAACCTCCCCCACAGCGCCAAGCTCAGTCTCTTCTTCAGAGGGATCGCGCCGGCTCTCGCAAATCTTTAGAAGAAGCTCCCCGCCCAACTGGCCGAGGAGTCACGCCAGCTCTGCGCGGGAACCTTGGAGCGCGTTCTGACGAAGATAGTGTACCGCAATCCTGGCATAAACCTCGTCAACGTTCTCCGCAGCTTGCCGGCCGACGCGGATATGGAGGCGCTGAAGGCGCAGGTCGCCCACATCATCGCCAAGGTGAACAAGATCTCTAGGATTGAAGGCGACCGCGTGAATTAGGCCTCCTCTTCTTTATCTCTTTTGTTGCTGCATAGTGTGTCACGAACATGAACTTATTAGTCATTGCGACAAGTTATCCCTTGTAAGATATTATCTTATTTTGATCAATCGATGCAGTGTTATTTCCCTTGTTTTGGTCCTCTACTTTGTATGTCTTCAACCCTACGCTTCTAGGGAACTTGCCGGCAAGGGGCCCTTGCCGCGAGCGCTGAGTACTGGACTCCGAGCAGCCTGCTGGCCAAGGTCTTACCGGCAAGCAACCTTGTCGCAGCTAGTCGCAACGCACTTAGCTTGCTGAGCGAACTCGAAAACGAAGCAAGGGCACGACACTTGTCGCAGCTCACTTAAGTCATTGAGCGTACTCGAAAACAAGATAAGGGTGCGGCCAGCTACGGGTAGGTTCCTCCGCGCACAGGTTTTCCATACAAAGTGTGGATGTTCAAGGAAGACAACTAAAAATTTAAAAATTTGAACTGCTCAAATTCTGATAACTTAGCTTTCATATATTGCTTGCTTCTCCGACAAGGCTTCTCTTTCCTGAACAGTACTTGGTTCATCTTCCATCTCCTCCCCCCCCCCGGCAAACTTGTGCGCGAGGAACATTCCTTCTGCTTAAGAGGGAAGAAAAAGAAGAGGGAAACAAGTATATGGCCTTTCGGCGTACTAATGCTTACCGGGTGCGTGTGATGCACAAGATGCCATATAATGCATGCAAATAGCGAAGAAAAGCATGGAAAAGGCAAATAGTGCAAGACACATAAACTTTACTGATGCACGGGGTCTGCGCCCGGCTTTGTACAAAGGGTTACATGCAACAGCGGCAAGGCTTGTACAAAAGGTGGTTGCCGGAGCGGATCACGGCAACCGCGCCTTATGGGTGAAACTTTCGAAGATGCTCTATGTTCGAGGAGTTGCTCACCGGTAAGCCTTCTTCGGTCTCAAGGCGGACAGCGCCGGGCCTTGTGACTTGTCTCACCCGATAAGGGCCTTCCCACTTTGGCGTCAACTTGTTGGAATTCTTGGCGGACTGAACACGCCGAAGAACAAGGTCGCCTTCCTCGAGACTCCTGGCCTTAACCTTGCGGCTATGATAGCGGCGCAAGGCTTGCTGGTATCGAGCAGCTCGTACAGCAGCCTGGAGACGTTCCTCCTCGAGGAGCAATGCATCATCTTGTCGCAGTTGCTCTTGCTCGAGCTCATCATAAGCGAGCACTCGAGGAGATCCGTATACGAGTTCCGTGGGGAGAACTGCCTCTGCTCCATAGACAAGAGCAAAGGGTGTCTGTCCGGTGGCTCGACTTGGTGTCGTTCTGATTGACCAAAGAGCCGCCGGTAGCTCCTCTATCCAGTTTCTTCCGCACTTGCGCAGCCTGTCAAAGGTCCTTGTCTTGAGTCCGCGCAGCACTTCAGCATTTGCCCTCTCCGCTTGACCGTTGCTCCTCGGGTGAGCAACAGAAGCGAAACAGACCTTGGCGCCAAGGTCTTGGACGTACTGCATGAAGGTGCGACTTGTAAATTGTGTACCATTGTCGGTGATGATCCTGTTAGGGATCCCGAAACGGCAGACAATCGACCTGAAGAACCTGACTGCTGACTGTGCTGTCACCTTTCTCACCGGCTCCACTTCCGGCCACTTTGTGAACTTGTCGATTGCAACGTACAAGTACTCAAAGCCCCCGACAGCACGAGGGAAGGGGCCGAGGATATCGAGCCCCCAGACCGAGAAGGGCCAGGACAATGGGATCGTCTGGAGAGCTTGAGCTGGCTGATGAATTTGCTTGGCATGGAACTGGCACGCTTCACACTTGGTTACTAGTGCAGTTGCATCTTGGAGGGCTTCTTGCCAAAAGAACCCTTGCCGGAATGCCTTTCCGGCAAGTGCCCTTGCGCCAATGTGGTGGCCACATATGCCTCCGTGTATTTCTGCCAACAGTTTCTGTCCGTCTTCTCTGGAAATGCACTTCAACCTGACACCATTGAGTCTTCTTCTGTACAGCTCGTTATCCACGAACTGATACATATTTGACTGCCTGGTTATCTTTTCTATCTCTTCTGGGTCGTCGGGAAGTTCTCCAGTTTGCAGAAAACGGACGATCTGCTGTGCCCATGCCGGAGCCCGAGGCTCAACGGCAAGGACTAAAGGCATGAGGGCCGCTGCGGGAACCTCAGCTTCTACGGCAAGAACCTCCGGTTCCGCCGGAGCGGATGGTCCCCCAGCAAGCTCGTCGGGACGAGGCTTGTCGGGAACGCTTGCTTCAACTGTACAGATCCGAGGATCTACAGGAGCAAACTGTTCCTCAGCGTTCTGATCGTTGATCTTGGGGACCTTGGCGGCGGCCTCGGGGAGATCCGCCGGCAAGTAGTCGCCGGAGACCAACTTTCTCTTCTTACTTTGCCCAATAGATGGTGTGACGGATGGCTGAGTCAGCTTGAGCAGGAAGGTCCCTGGTTCCACAGGTAACTTCATCGCAGCACACTTTGAAAGGCCATCTGCAATTTCATTCTGAGCTCTCGGGACGTGCTCCATTTGCAGACCTTCAAAGTGTTCTTCAAGCTTCCTCACTTCATCTACATAAGCTTCCATCAAAGGGCTCTGGTAACTCTTGTTGACTTGTCGGACCACCAACTGAGAATCTCCCCGCACAATCAGCTTCCTGATCCCAAGTTCAGCTACAATTCTGAGGCCGGCAAGCAGACCTTCATACTCAGCAGTATTGTTTGTCGCTTGTTCTCTAGGAAAGTGCATCTGGATAACATACTTGAGGTGTTCTCCGGTGGGTGCTATGAGTACCACACCGGCTCCAGCGCCTTGCAGCGAGAAGGCACCATCAAAGTACATTACCCATTCACTAGTCACTTCTTGTACGGGTATACTTGTCTCTGGAATTTCTTCATCGGGCGTTGGGGTCCATTCAGCTATGAATTCTGCCAAAGCTCGGCTCTGTATGGTTGAAGTACTTTCAAACTTGAGTCCAAAGCTCGACAGCTCCAGTGCCCACTCGACGATCCTGCCTGTCGCTTCTGGATTGTGCAATATCCTCTTTAGCGGAAAGCGAGTGACCACTGTTATCTCATGTGCTTGGAAGTAATGGCGCAGCTTTCTCGAGGCCATGAGGAGGCCGAAAAGCAACTTTTGCACTCCAGAGTATCTTGATCTAGCCCCTTATAAAAGAGAGCTTACAAAATACACCGGGCGCTGCACCATCTTTTTCCGCACTTCTTCTTGTTCCTGCGCAGAGTTGTCCTTATCGGGGCCAGAGCTTGTCGGAGGAGCCCCCTGCTTGTCGCTGGATTCGCTTGCCGGTGGTGCTGACTCCTCGTCGGCCCCCCTCTCCGCTACTAACGCAGCACTAACCACCTGGTTGGTTGCCGCTAGGTACAGCAGCAACTTCTCCTGTGGCCTAGGTGCGACAAGTATCGGAGTGGAGGATAGGTACCGTTTCAAGTCCTGCAGCGCTGCCTCCGCTTCCGGAGTCCATTTCATAGGACCTGCCTTCTTCAAGATTTTGAAGAATGGCAAGGCGCGTTCTGTAGACTTCGAAATGAACCTACTGAGGGCAGCCACACAACCTGCAAGCCTCCTGACATCCTTGACGCGCTTCGGGGCCTCGATCTGCTCGATGGCTTTTATCTTGTCGGGGTTGGCTTCAATCCCCCTCTGTGACACAAAGAACCCGAGAAGCTTGCCGGAGGGGACTCCGAAGACGCACTTCTCGGGGTTCAACTTAAGCTGTATCTTGCGCAGGTTCTGAAATGTTTCTTCCAAATCTTGGATCAGGGTATCCTTGCTCTTGCTCTTCACCACTATGTCATCCATGTAAGCCTCTACATTTCTGTGGATCTGTGGCTCAAAAGCAGTGTGCACTACCCTTGCAAATGTTGAGCCTGCATTCTTCAATCCGAAGGGCATGCGTATGAAGCAATACGTGCCACATGGAGTGATAAATGCAGTCTTATCTTCATCTTCTTTGGCCATGAAAATCTGGTGGTAGCCTGAATATGCATCAAGAAAAGAGAGCAGCTCACATCCGGCAGTGGAGTCAACAATCTGGTCAATGCGCGGCAAGGGAAATGGATCCTTGGGACATGCTTTATTCACATCGATGAAGTCTATACATAGTCTCCACTTCCCGTTGGCCTTACGCACGACGACTGGATTTGCTAACCACGTCGGATGGATCACGCCTCTGACTAGGCCTGCTGCCTCTAGTTTCTTGATTTCTTCGGCAATGAATTCTTGGCGCTCCACGGCTTGCTTCCTGACCTTCTGCTTGACGGGCCGCGCATGAGGACAAACAACAAGCTTGTGCTCAATTACCTTCCTGGGAACACCGGGGATGTCAGATGGTTGCCAGGCAAACACATCGACATTCGCCCGCAGGAAGGCAACGAGCGCGCTTTCCTATTTGCTGTCAAGTGTGGCACTGTTGGTGAAGGTACCACCAGTGCCGTCCTCCTTGGCGGACACCTTCTTGGTTGCCGGAGGAGCGGCCATCCCCTTCTTGCACTTGCCGGTGGAGCTCGATGGAACGTCCTCGACGGCAGCGCAGCACTCCGAAGAGGTGCGGTTGCCGGAGTGGGTCCCAGAGCACTTGCCGGACTTGGTCTTCGTCTTCTTCCCCCCGGGAGCTTCAGCGGCAAGTGCGTCCTTCTCCGCTGCGGCTGCTGCATCCCGGTAGATCTTGTCGGCGCAGACAAGCGCGTCCTTCTTGTCGCCATGGACAAAGATGACGCTTATCGGCCCCGTGAAAGTGCAACTAATCCCCGGGTGGTTTTGGTAATTAACAACAACATATATATCATTGAACTAATATTCTCTTGAGAATCATTTCAGAAAAGTTCGATGATATGGGTATGGAAATGTCTGAAGAAGTGGACCCCTCAAAATGCTAAGACAAGCATTGGCAAAAGCTCAAGACTCCTTTTTTGGTTTAGTGATCAAAGATCACATTGAGTCCATAGGAAAGCCAATACTATTAAAAGGGGATGAGGTTGTGTTAATGTTCTTGTTGCTCAAGTGCTTGGTGATCTAACTCCCTCAACTATCAGCACTATTCACTACTTAACACACACCCATAAGTAATCTCGGTCACACCGATTTCTCCAACTCAGTCCCACCGAGATGAACCACTTCAGTTGTTTCTCCAAACCCTAGCTTCTCGGTCAAACCGATTCTGAGTTTCGGTCTCACCGAAAAAGGGCTGCCAACCTTCTGTGATCAGTTGACATCAATTCGGAATATCCGAATTTATACTTTCGGTCTCACCGAAATGGCAAACCCTAACCTTTGACTCACTTCGGTCTCACCGAGATGGTATTTTCGGTCCCACCGAAAATCCCAACGTTCACTATATTTGAACTTTCGGTCTGACCGAGTTTTAACTTCGGTCTCACCGAGATTGGTCAAATGTGTGTGTAACGGTTGGATTTTGTGTGGAGGCTATATATACCCCTCCACCCCCTCCTCATTCGTGAGGAGAGCCATCAGAAAGTACCATCACTTCTATCATACACTTTCTGAGAAGTGAACCACCTACCCTTGTGTTGAGATCAAGCCATTCCATTCCTACCATATGAAACTTGATCTCTAGCCTTCCCAAGTTGCTTTCCACTCAAATCTTTCTTCCACCACAGCCATATCAGTGAGGAGAGTTGAGTGTTGGGGAGTTTATCACTTGAAGCACAAGAGCAAGGAGTTCATCATCATCAACACCGTCTATTACCTTTTGGGGGGTGGTGCCTCCTAGATTGGTTAGGTGTCGCTTGGGAGCCTCCGTCTTGATGATGTGGAGTTGAACCAAGATGTTTGTAAGGGCAAGGAGATCGCCTACTTCGTGAAGATCTACCCCGAGTAAGGCTAGTCCTCCGTGGGCGTAGGCCGTGATGGAATAGACAAGGTTGCTTCTTCGTGGACCCTTCGCGGGTGGAGCCCTCCGTGGACTCGCGCAGCCGTTACCCTCCGTGGGTTGAAGTCTCCATCAACGTGGATGTACGATAGCACCACCTATCGGAACCACGACAAAAATCTCCGTGTCACCAAACTGCGTTTGATCTTCTCCACCTCTCTTTTACATGTGCAATTTACTTTCCGCTGCATAAACTCTAGAATTGCATGTGTAGGGTGTTACTTGAACTGATCTTGTTTGTGAAACTGCCAAAAACATTGCATGACCTAAAGGCAGATTTTTTATATTGTCAAGTAGTCTAATCACCCCCCCTCTAGACCTACTTCGATCCTACAAGTGGTATCAGAGCTTTGGTCTCCATTGCCTTGGTTTCCATTGCATTGGACTCCATAAGCTTGGTTTCACAACCTAGGAGAGTATGGCGTCTAGTGAGGGTAATTATCGTAGAGGTCCTTACTTTGATGGTACAAATTTTGCTAGTTGGAAGCATAAAATGAAAATGCATATTCTTGGTCATAACCCAGCCGCATGGGGCATTATTTGTGTTGGCATGCAAGGTGAATTCTTTGAAGAAGGAAAAGTTCCGGATCGCGAAGCTACACCCGAAGAACTGAAGATGTTGCAAAACAATGCTCAAGCTTGTGACATTCTCTTCAATGCTTTGTGTCCCGAAGAGTTCAACAAAATCAGCCGTCTTGAGAATGCTAAAGAGATTTGGGATACTTTGGTTGAAATGCACGAGGGTACTGAATCTGTGAAGGAATCAAAGCTAGATATTCTTCAAGGTCAACTTGACAAGTTCAAGATGAAGGATGGTGAAGGAGTCGCTGAAATGTACTCTAGGCTTGCTCTCATCACTAATGAGATTGCTGGCTTAGGAAGCGAAGAAATGACCGACCGATTCATCATTAAGAAGATTCTCAGAGCTTTGGATGGAAAGTATGACACCGTGTGCACTTTGATCCAAATGATGCCAAATTACAAGACTCTCAAGCCAACTGAAGTCATTGGAAGGATTGTTGCTCATGAGATGACACTTAAGGATAAGGAAGAGCTTCACAACAAGTCAAGTGGTGCTTACAAAGCTACAAGTGATGCTCCTACTACCTCAAGTGACAAGTTAGTTTCCAATGAAGACATAAGCCTAATGGTCAGGAACTTCAACAAGTTCTACAAGAATAGAGGCAAAGAAAGAAGCTCAAAGTCTAGATCATATGATGGAAAGAGATCTTCTAGTCGTGATCGAAACTGCTACAATTGTGGAAGACCCGGACACTTCTCAAATGAGTGTACGGCTCCCCACAAGAGAAGAGAAGAGTCTCCAAGAAGGAAAGCAAGAGATGAGTCACCTCGGAGAGAGAGAAGGAGTAGAGATGATCGTTATGAACGAAGACCTTCTCGGAGAAGCAAGGACTCGGAGAGGAAAGACAAGTCATCAAGGAGCTATACAAGAAGAAGACATCAAGCTCATGTTGGTGAATGGGTCTCCGGCTCCGACTCTGACAGTCAATCCGATGGAAGCTATCACTCCGACTCCGACTATAGTCAAGATGAAGGTGTTGCCGGACTTGCACTCATATCCTCCAACTCCAACTCCTACGACTTATTTGATTCACCAAATGAGGGAATTGGAAGATGCTTCATGGCTAAAGGCCCCAAGGTAACACACCCTGAATTCATTGACTTTGATAGTGATGAGGATGACTTACTTGGTGAAGATGAGCTCTTGCATGATAAATCTAGTGAGCTTAGTAATGATGAAAATGCTAGTAGTCTTTATAGTCGAGAAGAGTCGAATGACAATGCTATGAAGGAGATTGAGCGTCTAACTAAAGAATTAAACACTCTTAAGTTAGCTCATGAAACAACTCAAGAAGATCATAGAGAGCTCCTAAGATCTCATGAGAAGCTACGCTTCGAGAAGCTCACTCTAGAGCAAGAACATGAGTTTCTAAAAGCGATCAATGACGATCTTCGAAAGAAGAGTTCTTCATATCTTGCCAAACGACTTCTCTTGTCTAATTTCTTGCTACCTATTAAGACTAAGCATGACAAGCATAAGAAAAATTCTTCCTCTAGTAGTAACAATAACAATGTTAAATCTAATGTTGTTACTTCTAGTAGTTCTCTTGATTCCACTAACAATGTTTCAAGCCAAGTTACACTTGAGCAAGAAAATAGCTTATTGAAGGAAATCATAGAGAAAGGTGTCTACAAGAGTCTTGCCGGAAGCAAGAACTTTGAGGAGATTGTTCGCAAACAAGGAAGACACCGGAAGAATCAAGGGATTGGTTTTGAGCGAAAGTTCAACGCCAAAGGTGTTGAGTGGGAAGAAGGTCAATACCCTATTCCACAGTTTGTCTCACAAAAGGAGAAGTATGATCCTACTTCTTCCAATGTGGAACAAGCTCAAGATGACCTTCCACCACAAGACCACAAGCTAAAGGCCAAGGACAAGCTTCAAGAAGAGATTGATGCATTCATTGAAGCACCTCAAGCCATGGTCAAGTGGGTTCCCAAGGACACATCAAGTTCTACTTCGTCAAGCTCAACTACAACACCAAGGATTCCCATCAAGATGATGTGGATTCCAAAGAAGAAGAACTAGTAGGTTCTTGAGGGTGACTCCGCCAACAAACTTCACTCATATTCATTTTGGCAAGAACTTGTGCAATCAACTTCCACATCATGCACTTGTTCATGGAGTCACAAACCCTCTTGTTGGTAAGTCAAGGGACAAGGTAATCATTGCTTTCATGGACATCATCTTTTGTGTACTTCACTCTATGTCCATGGATATTCTTGTTTGTTCCTTGTGGGACTAACCCATGTAGGTATTGAAAGTGCCCTAATCCAAAGGATTGCTCCTAACTCTTGATGGTCTACATCAACATTGAGCATCCACATCTTCAACATCTACATGAAGTCTTCTACGACAACCCAAGGTTAGTTTGACCCTTTAAAAGGGGCTCTCACATCTAGGGGGAGCTTTGCTCTAAAAATTGAGCTAAAAGCATCTCCAAATGATGTGAACACATAAATGCTTTATGTAAAAGTGGTAACCCCACTTGTGCTTAAACGATGAGTATGACCTATGATCAAATGTTCTCATTTGACTCCTAAGTCAATATACTCATATATAGATGACCTAGTCATCGACAAATTGTGTGCTAGTAGCTAGAGTTTTGGTTGTGCATGTTTGACACATATTTCAGTTGCTATCTTATTGTGTGAGCATGTTGGATGCATGATTTTATCCATTCAAGGACATCCATTTGTTGTTTTGACTGTTTTGGTTTCTTTTTCTGGCCAAATGGATGGACAAGAATGCCTAAGCACTTTCCCTAGCTATCTATGCTATCTTGTCTCAAAATTCTATTCATGCTTATATCACAACTTTGAACAAGTCTTTTTCGGACAGTCCGAGTGAGGAGCACTCGGAACCACCGATTCGTCTAAGGCTGACTTCCAAAACCTTCTAAGTCTATTTCGGTCTGACCGGCTTCTCAATCTCGGTCCAACCGAAACACTTAGATTGATCTAGGTTTCATCTCGGTGAAACCGAGTTCAAAATCTCGGTCTGACCGATATGTGTAACTGCACAGCAGAAATACATCTCGGTGACACCGAGTTTTTCAACTCGGTCCCACCGACAGTACGGGGTTATATATACTGAGGGCTGCGCGCGATCTATTCCTTTCAAATCGTTCGCCCTCCAAGACCCCTGCTGCCGCCGCCCTGATCTAAGGATCGTCGCCTTCGCCGCCTGTGTGCCCTTGCCGCAGGTCTCCGCCGCCGTCAACGGTAATCTTCTCCTCCGTTGCCGCCGTAGAGGGACACCACCAAGTTAGGGTGTGTCCCGATCCCTATTCATGCTCCACTTCTGATTCTTGCATGATAGGACTGCCCTGATTCAATCCACGTTTGATATGTTCCCAATACATTGTTCAGATCGTTTAGTTTCGAGGAAAATTCTTAGGTTTAGGTTTCCACGGAATGCATCTCGGTGAAGCCGATTCCTGAAACTCGGACTGACCGATTTGGTCTCTGACCATTGCACTACATAGCTCGGTCTGACCGAGTTGTGAAAATCGGAATGTCCGAATTGAAGTTTATGTGAAACCCTAAGTTTTCGGTAGGACCGAAACCCATTTCGGTCTGACCGAAAGTGGTGTGTAGGTTCTGTTGAACACTTCGGTTACACCGAAACTTGAAATCGGTTTGACCGAAATACATTCTGTGAAAACTCAAAACTAAGTTTTTAACTCATTTTTTTTTGCAAAAACTTCTGCAGTTGTGATAACTCTTCTACTCTGCCTATACCTTATCTATTCACAGGTTTTTTCAGCCATGTCAGATGTCAGTGACAGCCAGAACAGGTCTGAGTCACCGTTTGCTGAGATTCCAGAAGCAGGTACAAGTCCTGAGGCTAGCAGCTCTAGTGATGATGGTGAGAGGAGCACCCCTAGTGGTCTACCTCCTGCTGCTACGAGAACCAGGAAGAAGAGAACTTCTGATTCTGAGGATTCCGACTTTGTTGCTGAGGAAGTTACCTCCAAGCCAAAGAGGCAAGTGGTTGCCAAAGAGCTCCAAGGGCAGCAGCCAAAGAAAGGCACGAGCAAAGTGAAGCAGTCTGCAGTTGCCAAGAAGCTCAACTTGGAAGAGCCTGCTCCAAGTAAGGTGAAGAAGACTTCCAAGAGGAAGAGAGTTGTTTATGCTAAACCTCAAGTTGATGCTGCTGAAGAAGAAGAAGAAGATGCACCCCAGCCTCCTCCTCAGAAAGCTAAGTTCATGGGTGATGCTATTCGGGCTCAAGCCTCCTCCAAGCCCAAGAAGCCTGCTCCAGCTAAGGCAGCTCCAGCCAAGCCCAAGAGGACAACCAGAAGCATTCCAGCTTCTGAGAAGAACAAAGGTGAGATGCCACCTTCTGAGTCAGATGAAGAGCATGTGTTGCTCAAGCTCCGTCCCAAGTTGCCACTCCACAATGATGCTCATCCTCAAGCTGAGGATATGAAGGCAAGAAAGGACAAAGGTCTCAGGCTATGGAGACAGTCTGATCCATATGCCGTAAGAAGAAGGACTGCTGTGGACCCCAGATTCCACACCAGAGAGCAGCAGGATTTCTATGAGACCGTGCTAATGGATAAGAAGCCCATTGTTGCTGACACCAGGTATGTTGACTGGAAGTACATTGACAGCAGAGAGCATCGGGACTTCTTTCCCCATGTGCATGAGAGCTTTACTGCATGTGGAGTTGCTGATTTTGTGGGTCAAGAACTAACAGCCTGGAATGACGAGATGATCATGCAGTTCTATGCCACAGCCCATTTCTACCCCGATGGCAAGATCACCTGGATGACTGAAGGTCAACGATTTTCTTCAACTGTTGCAGAATGGGCAGAAATTCTGAATGCTCCAGTGCAGAGAGAGGACGACATTGATGTCTATGGGATTCCTAAGAAGAGTCATGATTCTATGAAGAATATGTACAAGGAGATCCCAGCTGCTGATTTGGAAGGATGGAAGCTCGGCTCAGTGTATTATCTCCAGGCAGGTCTGACCACCACCAACACTATTCTGAGGCATACTTTGATGCCTAAGTCAGGTGACCACCGGATGATACGAGGCTATTCTATCAACATGCTGCACATTCTCGATGAGAAGGCACCTTTTAAGGTGATGGACTTGATGGTTGAGACCATTAAGAGGACTGCAGCTGACCAGAAGAGGTCATGTGGGTTTGCTCCGCAGATACAGATGCTCATCAACGCCAAGTTTGGCACGGGCAAATTCATGTTGGATAGGAAGCACTTGCCACTGCAGCCAGAGCATGAGGACAACGTAGTTGTGATGGATGAAGAGGATCCCACCTCAGTTGAAGGGCAAGCCAAGATCAAAGCTGCAAAGAAAGCCAAAGCTGACAGAGAGGCAGCAGCAGCAGCTAAGCCAAAGAGCTTTGGAGAGCAAATCCTTGAAGCAACCCAGAGAATTGAACAACGCCTGGCCAGCATTGAGCAATCTCAGGAGAGCCTTGAGAGGATTGTCGAGGACAAGATCCACGCTCTAGACGTGAAGCTGACTGAGATTCAGGTGTCTGTCAACAAGCTTGAGGCAGACATGGAGGAGACTAGGCAGGAGAGAGCAGAGCTTATGCAGGATGATATAGTCCAGGACTCTCATCGCCAGAATGCTCCGGTTCCCAGAGGATCCAGGTCTGCAGCTATCCCAGTTACTTCAGCTCCAGCCACAGCTCCAGCTCCAGCATCCACTCCTCCAGCGCAGACATCAGCAGAAGTCTTCGCCGACGCAGCTATCTCTACACCGACATCGACCCAGACGGGAGCAGCCAGCCGAGCCCGCAGTGACGCTTAGCTCTATACCTTTTCAAACTTTTTGGTAACTTGTTGCCAAAGGGGGAGAAATTGCTATAGATCATAGGGCTTCGAGAGAGAGAGTGCTCTTTCGTCTTTTCGTTCTTTTGCCGGTTTTCCCTGTGATACATTGGTTTCTTTTGGTTCCAGATACTTTATGTGTGCTTGCTACTACGTTTGATGCTACCTTAATGAGTGCTTAGTCATACTATGCCTTAATGAGTGCTTAGTCATACTATGCCTTAATGAGTGCTTATTGCTTATTATATGCTATTTCTTATTGTATGGCTATTTACTCTTGTCTTGGTGATTGAGTGCATGTTATTCATTCTTATCATTTTGTGCGCTCCACCAAGATGTATGTGACATGGAAGAGTAACCCATTATCCTAATCGATTGTGCATTTGCATTCAAACGCAAATTTTAAATAATGCACAAATTTAGGGGGAGCTCTTGTTTATCACATACTTCTCAAAGCGACGATATTATTCTTTGATTATATCTCTTGTCGAAGCTTTGATCTATATGTTGTCATCAATTACCAAAAAGGGGGAGATTGAAAGTGCAACTAATCCCCGGGTGGTTTTGGTAATTAACAACAACATATATATCATTGAACTAATATTCTCTTGAGAATCATTTCAGAAAAGTTCGATGATATGGGTATGGAAATGTCTGAAGAAGTGGACCCCTCAAAATGCTAAGACAAGCATTGGCAAAAGCTCAAGACTCCTTTTTGGTTTAGTGATCAAAGATCACATTGAGTTCATAGGAAAGCCAATACTATTAAAAGGGGATGAGGTTGTGTTAATGTTCTTGTTGCTCAAGTGCTTGGTGATCTAACTCCCTCAACTATCAGCACTACTCACTACTTAACACACACCCATAAGTAATCTCGGTCACACCGATTTCTCCAACTCAGTCCCACCGAGATGAACCACTTCAGTTGTTTCTCCAAACCCTAGCTTCTCGGTCAAACCGATTCTGAGTTTCGGTCTCACCGAAAAAGGGCTGCCAACCTTCTGTGATCAGTTGACATCAATTCGGAATATCCGAGTTTATACTTTCGGTCTCACCGAAATGGCAAACCCTAACCTTTGACTCACTTCGGTCTCACCGAGATGGTATTTTCGGTCCCACCGAAAATCCCAACGTTCACTATATTTGAACTTTCGGTCTGACCGAGTTTTAACTTCGGTCTCACCGAGATTGGTCAAATGTGTGTGTAACGGTTGGATTTTTTGTGGAGGCTATATATACCCCTCCACCCCCTCCTCATTCGTGAGGAGAGCCATCAGAAAGTACCACCACTTCTATCATACACTTTCTGAGAAGTGAACCACCTACCCTTGTGTTGAGATCAAGCCATTCCATTCCTACCATATGAAACTTGATCTCTAGCCTTCCCAAGTTGCTTTCCACTCAAATCTTTCTTCCACCACAGCCATATCAGTGAGGAGAGTTGAGTGTTGGGGAGTTTATCACTTGAAGCACAAGAGCAAGGAGTTCATCATCATCAACACCGTCTATTACCTTTTGGGGGGTGGTGCCTCCTAGATTGGTTAGGTGTCGCTTGGGAGCCTCCGTCTTGATAATGTGGAGTTGAACCAAGATGTTTGTAAGGGCAAGGAGATCGCCTACTTCGTGAAGATCTACCCCGAGTAAGGCTAGTCCTCCGTGGGCGTAGGCCGTGATGGAATAGACAAGGTTGCTTCTTCGTGGACCCTTCGTGGGTGGAGCCCTCCGTGGACTCGCGCAGCCGTTACCCTCCGTGGGTTGAAGTCTCCATCAACGTGGATGTACGATAGCACCACCTATCGGAACCACGACAAAAATCTCCGTGTCACCAAACTGCGTTTGATCTTCTCCACCTCTCTTTTACATGTGCAATTTACTTTCCGCTGCATAAACTCTAGAATTGCATGTGTAGGGTGTTACTTGAACTGATCTTGTTTGTGAAACTGCCAAAAACATTGCATGACCTAAAGGCAGATTTTTTATATTGTCAAGTAGTCTAATCACCCCCCCTCTAGACCTACTTCGATCCTACACCCCGGCATCTTGAGTACATTGTAGGCGTAGTGGGAAGCTGCCATGAACTTGGCGAGGGCGGGACGGCCGAGTATCCCATTATATGGCAAGGGTATATCGGCGACGTCGAATGTGATGCGCTCAGTTCTGAAGTTGAGCTCCCCGCCAAAGGTCACCGGCAGAGTAATTTTCCCCTTGGGTTTGCTCCTTCCCGGGTTTATTCCTTGGAAAGAACCGGTCTCTTCGAGCTCGCCATCTGGGATTTGGAGTTTCTTGATCACAGCTGAGGAGATCAAGTTCAGCCCGGCCCCGCCGTCAACCAACATTTTGGTGACCTTGAGGTTGCGGATGGTGGGTGAGACCAGCATCGGCAAGCACCCGACCGCAGTGGTGCGGTCAGGGTGATCCTCAAGATCGAAAATGATGGGCGTGCTGGACCATTTGAGGAGCCTGCGCGACTCCACGGGCGGCTCTGCTGCATTTACTTCCCGCACCCACTGCTTGAGTTGGCGGTGGGAAGTATGCAGAGAGGCGCCACCGTCGACGCACAGGACTTCCGTGGCCTTCTGGAACTCCTGCTTGTTGTTATCTTCTTCCTCCATGTCATCGTCGTCGTCTTCTTCATCCTTGTCGCGGCCCCGGGGAGGTCGATCACCTTGCCGCTGCTTGGCTTTGCCGCGGCGCCCTCCCCGGCCATTGAAGGCCGCTTCTTGCTCGGCTCTCCTCCGCCACCTTGGGCCTTCTCCTTGTCGCGACGCTCGTACTCAGCTTTCTGCTGCTCGACGAGGTACTCGACGCGTTTGCAGTTGGAGAGGTCGTGGCCCTTAGTGCGGTGGATCTTGCAGTATTGCTTGTCGGAGCCGTCCTGCTTGTCGGCTGCCGCTACAGGGGCAGGCTCCTTGCCGAAGCCGCCAGCCTGTGCTTGCTTGGCGGGAGCCTCCTTGCCGGACTTCTCGACGGCAAGCACTTCCTTCTTGTTCTTTCTTCTATTGTTCCGCCGCCGGCTCTTCTTTGCTGGGGCGGCATCTTCGCTGCCGCTTCCTCCTGCGCTAGCATCCTCTCCGGGGAGTCTCCTCCCCTCTTCGGCGCGCGCGCACTTATCAGCTAGAGCATAGAGCTCGCTGACATCCCGTATCTTGGTCATGGCCATCTCCTCACGCATGCGGCGGTTACGCACGTTCTGGTGGAACGCGCTGATAACCGCGGCAGGGTGGACGTCGGGGATGTTGTGCTGCACGCGGTTGAAACGTTGGATGTACTTGCGCAGAGGTTCTCCTTCCTTCTGGGCCAAGATGTGGAGATCGCTCTCCTGGCCGTGGGGTTTGTGGCCGCCCGTGAAGGCGCCAACAAATTGGGGGCAAAGATCTGCCCAAGAAGAAATGGAGCCTTCCGGCAAGTGCATAAGCCAAGAACGGACGTTTGGCTTAAGCACCAGCGGGAAGTAGTTTGCCAATATCTTCTCGTCGCGCCCCCCAGCAGCCTGCACCGCGATGGTGTAGATGCTGAGAAACTCCGAGGGGTGCGTCTTGCCGTCGTACTTCTCCGGTACGTCGGGCTTGAAGTTCTTCATGCTGGGCCACTGGACGCGTCGCAGCTCACAGGTAAACGCAGGGTAACCTGCCGCGTACGGCAAGTCGCCTGGTTCACCGGGCGCGTGCGTATCGACAGCGTTCCCAGCTCGCTGATCTGATTGTCGCCGAGCTTCTCGGTGGCGCTCGATCGTCGTTCGAGCGTCTTCTTGTCGCCGGTCGTCAAGGACTTGGCGCTGGTCCCGACGAGCCCGCGGATCCGACGACGCCGTGGAGTCGTCGTCGACGTTGATCCGGCGGGGCGGCGTCTTTTGCTTCCGCGGCGGGGAGTGCACGGTGGTTGCACCCCCGGCGGTCTTGTCACCGTCGGCCTTCGTCTTCTCGACTTGCCGTGGCCGCGAGGTCGCCGGCTGCTGCGGCGTGTCGTTGTTGGCGAAGGCGATGAGGCTTTGGATTGTTGCCCTCCAGTCTTCGGCCTTGTCTGCCGCTGGAGGGAAATCGAGGAGCAGTTGCGCCCTTGCGAGCGCTTCTGCTGGAGAGGAGGGGAGCGGGGGCGAGCGGCGCGAGGAGCGGGATATGCTCGGACTCCTAACAGGGTTAGAAGGAGCAGGGTCCCGCCCCGGCGACCGCGCCTTGCTCGTGCCAGGACAATGGCCCGGAGCATCCCGCGAGCCTCCGGTTTGCCCTTGGCCCAGCAAGCGGATGCCACCTCCTGTGCCATGGCGCTGCTGGGTTGTTGTTTGCTGAGATGGACGTGGCGCATCTACGGAGACCGAGGCCTTGGAGTTGGTCCGGCCGTCCGCCTTGTCCTTGGATTTAGCGGTGCCGTGAGTTTCCTCACCGGCGACCACTCTTCCACCGGTGTCTCCTCCACCCACCGTTGGTTCTGTTGGTGGTGGAACAGACGTAGACGGGCCTGCGACCTCCGAAGCCTTCTTCTTCGGGGCCATGTTGCTGATGATGAAGTTGTTGATGAAGCTGGAGAGGTTGATGAAGAATGCGCCCGCGTGAACACCGGATCAGGTCCGCACAACCTCGACGCCCCCTACCTGGCGCGCCAAAGATGTCGGGGGAAACTATCCACCACGAGCACCTATGGGACCGGAGCCCCTTGTTCGTGCGGTAAGGGAGCGGAGGGAGCACAAAGAGCAGATCGTAGAGAGCACGCGGGCAGTTTACCCAGGTTCGGGCCGCGATGGACGCGTAAAACCCTACTCCTACTTAGATTGTATTGAGTTGGGGAGCTCGGGAGCTTGAAGAACTAGCTACACCGAGCGAATGAGCGATCTAGGTTCCGAACCCTTTCTACGTTGTGCATGGGCCTCCTTTTATAGCTCAAGGGGTCACCGACAGGTGTCAACGTAGGAGAAGGGGTAAAAACGTAACTTTGGGGGTAGTTGTAACAGTGCGAGAACAGTGGATGAACAGTGGATGGACAGTGGTCATCACCTACTTTGACAGTGGGGGACAAGAGCATTAAATGCCCGTCGCCGTCGACCCCAAAGGCGCCCGCCCTTGCGTCTCCGTTTGCCACGGTGATAGCTTCGTCACCGTGGAGTGCCACCGTGTCCCCCAGGCTGCACAGCCATCCGCCACGCGTCCCTGGAATGGCCCCAGGGCGACGCGTGGTTCGATGAGCTGGAGCGTGGACACACAGCGTAACTCTCCCCGGCAAGCACCTTGCCGTGGCCTTGACCTTGCCGGGCCCGGAAGCTTGTCGGGCTCTGAAGCTTGTCGCTCCCCGGGCCCTGCCGGGGCGCATGCTGCGCCGAGGCATGTCTTCTGAAGTGTAATCTTCTAGTCATCCTGGCAAGCTCCACTTGCCAGGGTCTCGTGTTAGTGAGGTAATCTTGAGCCGGGGACGGCCTTCCCGGCAAGCTCCACTTGCCGGGGCCTTGATCTTCTGTCTTGTATACTTTGTTTTTGAATGGCTTTATATGGAGCAGAAAGGTCTCCGGCAAGCACGTGGTGAGCCCTGCCGCGGGAAGCTGCTACTGCCCGTGCACAAGTTGGGGTACTGAGGTACCCCTACCTTAGTACACCGACATATGTATTTGACATTTAAGAAAGCAATAGCAAAAACTGAACGATCGCATGCTAAGCTAACGAATGAGTCTTGTCCATCACATCATTCTCCTAATGATGTGATCCCATTATCAAGTGACAACTCATGTCTATGGTTAGGAAACCTTAACCATCTTTGATCAACGAGCTAGTCTAGTAGAGGCTTACTAGGGACACGGTATTTGTTTATGTATTCACACATGTATCTATGTTTTCGGTCAATACAATTCCAGCATGAATAATAAGCATTTATCATTGATACGTCCAAAACGTATCTATAATTTCTGCTTGCTCCATGCCACTTTTGGGTGATATTGCTATGATATTCATACACTTCCATACACTTTTGATCATATTTGGACTAACCTACTAATCCAGTGCACCCCGGTGCCAGTTTCTGTTTTTGGCTGTTTTTGTATTTCAGGTTTTCACGTTACGAGAACTACCAGGGAAAATCCAGAAAAATTATATAAAAAATCAGCGTTCCAGAACCTACCTTGCGCCCGAAGTACAGCCGGGGGGGGGGGGCACCAGGGCTCCAGGCGCCCTGGTGGCGTCCCCCCTGGGCCGCGCTGGGGGGGCGCCTGGGCCCCCCGAGCCCCGTCTGGTGCCCCCCTTCGGCATATATTTAGAGCGTCCTTCGAAACCCTCGGGATGGGAACTCTTTTTCGCGATCTCATCTCTGTTCCGCCGCCGCCGCCGCTTCCAAGATCGGGAGCACCAGGAGAACTCTTCCCGGCACCCTGCCGGAGGGGAGGATCACCATCGGGAGCTTCTCCACCACCATGGACGCCTCCCGGATGAGTTGTGTGTAGTCTCCCTTGGACCATGAGTCCATGACCAGTAGCTATGTGATGTTCTCCTCCCGTTCTTGTGCTTCACTAATTAGTCCTCGTGAGCTGCCCTACATGATCGAGGCACATATGTAATCCTTATGCTGTTGCTATGATGAGTTTGCTGGGATCCGATGGATTATGAGATTATGTTCAGATTGATCTTGAGTAATATATTTGATCTACCTCTTTTATATTTATGTTCATAAGTAATTCTTGCATGTTCTCCGTTGTTATTTATTGCTTTGGCCAAGTAATACGTAGTGACTCCAAGAGGGAACGTTATGCTCGATTGTGGGTTCATGCCTCTCGATGACTAGCTTGAGTGACAGAAACATGAGTCTAGGGGATGTGCTGTTGCCACAAGGGGGAAAACAACGGTGCTTGTGCCCGCGGGTGCAAGGATTGTTTACTTTACGCAAAGTTCTTTTAATGCAGTTGTCTGTTGCATTGAGTTTACACTATGGGTGGGACTCGCAACTTAATACCAGCGAGATGTTCTGGATAGATATCTCAAGGTGGATGATTAGTAGTAGATATTGATGGATTTCGGTCTACTTACTTTGGCGTACCGCCCATGCTTTGAACCCCAACCTTTCTTGCAATGTAGTCAGCATTGGTTTGCGTTCGTGGTCCTGTCAATTGCCCAGCTGTAATTCGTTTACCTCACATAGCTGTTTTATCGTCTTTTGGGAGAGAGACATCACTAGTGAACATCATGAGACTCCGGTCCATATTACCATCATTGATCACATCCGCTATTTACTTTTCGCTTTTACTTACTATTGCAAACATTATCTATCACTACTATCATTTGCGTTTAATCCTTTGTGAACTACAAGGCCGGAGGGATTGACAACCTCTCTGTACTCGTTGGGAGCAAAGTTATTTGTATCTGTGTGCAGGTCCACGTTGATTGCTAATCCGCGCCGTTAGCAGTTGACACCTACTTGTTGAACCTAGGAGTCTCTGGGGATTCGATCCTTGGCATCTTTGCTAAGGGAAAAACTTCCACAACACTGCATCTTACACCTTCCACTCGGGGTAACCAACGAGGGGTTAGAGGCCCATCAAGGAGTCTTTCTGGCGCCGTTGCCGGGGACTCCACTCTTCAGGGTAGGGGAGTTGCATGCTATCTTTTACCTTTGCTTTTTAGTCTTGTTACTTTACCTTTCAATTTTTGCTTTAGTACCTTTTATCGAAAATCACAAAAATAGTTATCTTGCTTGCTTGCTACTATGGGTTCCACCGAGAACACCAAGTTGTGTGACTTCACTAGTCACAACAACGATGACTTTATCAGCACACCTATCACTACACCTGCCACTTCAGCACCTTCATATGAAATTAAACCTGCTTCACTGAACTTAGTCATGAAAGATCAATTCTCCGGTGCTGGAGATGATGCTGCTTTACACTTGAACAACTTTGTTGAACTTTGTGATATGCAGAAGTACCAAGAAATAGATGGTAATATTGTTAAGCTTAAGCTTTTTCCCTTCTCCTTGAGAGGAGGAGCTAAAATATGGTTTCAGTCTTTGCCTAGAAATAGCATAGATTCATGGGACAAGTGCAAAGATGCTTTTATCGGAAAATACTATCCACCTGCTAAAATTATCCAACTTAGAAGTAACATAATGAATTTTAAACAATTGGATAATGAACACGTTGCCCAAGCTTGGGAACGTATGAAATCTCTTATCAAGAACTGCCCTACTCATGGTTTGACTACTTGGATGGTTATCCAAACTTTTTATGGAGGCTTGAACTTTACCTCGCGGAACTTGTTAGATTCGGCCGCGGGAGGAACTTTTATGTCAACTACACTTGGTGCTGCCACAAAGCTTCTCGATGAGATGATGACCAACTATTCCCAATGGCACACCGAACGCGCTCCAACAGGTAGGAAGGTAAACTCTGTCGAGGAGATTTCCTCCCTTAATGAAAAAGTTGACTTGATCATGTCTCTACTTTCGAAGCAATCTACTGTTGATCCTCGTGATGTCCCTTTAAATTCTTTGATTGCTCAAGAACAAGTAGATGTGAACTTTATCTCTAGAAACAATTTTAACAACAATGCTTACAGGAGTAACTTTGGTAGCAATCCTAGACCGTTCCCCTCTAATTCTTATGGGAACAACAATGCTTATCCTATCACCAAGAACTCCACTACTGAACTAGAGACTATGCTTAAAGATTTCATCACTACCCAAAAAGCCTTTAATAAGAGTGTAGAAGAAAAGCTACATAAACTAGATGATCTTTCTTTTAAGGTAGACCATTTAGCCAATGAGGTAAAATTGCTAAAAATCAAAACTTCTCCTCTTGAGGAGAGGGAAGTCACTCCTATAAATGCTATTCAAGTGCAAATTAATGAAAACATTAGGATGATGGCTAAACTTAAAGAGAGATGGGCTAGAGAAAGGGAGGAAGAGGATAGAATTAAGAGCCTTCCTACCCACCACACTGTTGCTACTATCCAAGTTGTTGAGGATGTCCAAACTCTTAGCACCCAATGTACTCCTGGTCCCATTGGACCTATTAATGGTGATGCTATGACTATAGAAACTACCAAACAAGTGAACCTAAAGGACACCACTACCACCTTACTTGATGCTAATGACCTTGATTTTGATAATTGCACTCTTACCGAAGTTATTGATTTCCTTCACAAGATGTCTAGAGATCCCCGCACTAGCACGCTTAACCTTGCCTTCACGGAGCATATCACTAATGCTCTCATCAAAGCTAGGGAGGAGAAACTTAGAGTAGAAGCCTCCATACCCAGAAAGCTAGAAGATGGTTGGGATCCTATGATAAAAATTAAATTGAATGACTTCTCTTGCTATGCATTATGTGATGTTGGAGCTAGTATCTCTGTTATGCCCAAAAGAATATATGATATGCTTAAATTGAAACCTTATGATTCTTGTTCTTTTGGTGTTCGTCTCGTTGATTCTTCCATAAAGAAACCTTTGGGGAGGATCGACGATGTTCTTATCGTTGTCAATGATAATTATGTTCCCGTTGATTTCACTATTATGGATATTGAATGTGATCCTTCATGTCCAATTATTTTGGGACGTCATTTTTTACGCACCGTTGGTGCTATCATTGACATGAAAGAGGGTAATATAAAATTTCAGTTTCCTCTCAAGAAAGGGATGGAACACTTCCCTCGAAAGAAGATCAAGTTACCTTTTGAGTCCGTTGTATGGGCTAGCTATTCTTTTACTCTTGATAAAACTTGATCTATATGCATTATGCCTAGCTTAAAGGCATAAAAGAAAGCGCTTTTGGGAGGCAACCCACATGAATAAATTTTTATATTTTGATTTTGTTGTGTCTTGATGTTGTTTACTACAGTAGCATCATCATTGTATCTTTGCTTTTCATATTTGTGCCAATTATAGCCTCTGATTGCTAGAAAGTTCAAAAGTTGTGAGGTGCTGTCCAGGAAACAGATTCAGTCATTGGATAGAAAAATTCGTATAAAATCACCAGATCATCTTTTTGGTCTGAATTTTTTCGACAGCGTTCTCTATATAATTGTCTTTCGTGCATCTGTTCTGAGTTTTTTGTTTGAGTTTCAGAAGTGCCCCGAACAAATCAATTACTACCTGCTGTTCTGTTTTTCACAGATTCTGTCCTGTTTTGCCTTTTCTTCATTTTGCAAACCAAGAGCTTGCTTTTTCTTTGCAAAAACCTTTTGACAATCTTGAGAAACAGTAGACCTTCAAGAATATCTTTATTTCCAGCAAGGTATAATTATTTTATTAAGGGTACTAACCTCGCTAATCAGATTATGATGAGTTATGTATGAAGGGAGTTTTCAAGTGTGCGAGGGAAAATGATAAAAAGATTCAGGAGTGTCAAGGGCTCAAGCTTGGGGATGCCCCCATGCACCCCCAAGAATTATTCAAGGAGACTCAAGCGTCTAAGCTTGGGGATGCCCCCGTGCATCCCCTTCTCCATCAACATTATCAGTTCGTCTTTCGTTCCGCTATATTTTTATCACTTCATGTGTTATGTGCTATGCTTGGAGCGTCTTGCTTTTAGTTTTCTTTTTAGTTTTTCATAACGAGTCGGAACTCAGCTTTCTTTATGTGGGAGAGAAACACGCTCCACCTCTACCTAGAACATGACATAGAATTTTTATGTCTATCCTTGCTGTGTGTGTTCTTTGTCTTTTAATAGCTACTATCATGCTCTGCTCTTAGTATTCATGCTTATCTTTTCAAAGAGCTTTTGTTTAGTTGGTTGCTTGAACTCTCTTTAATTATCATGCTTATCTTATTAAGAGAGATTGCTTCTGTTGCATTGGTTAATATGTCTATGATAAAGATGCTACGTGCATAATGGCGCTTAGTAGTTCAGGTTTTCTTGTGGTTAGTCTCAAATAGCTGGGGGATTCCCAATGTGTTATTGGAGTACCAACTTGATTAGTTTGCCAATGATGTGGTATGGTTTAGTAATATCTTCCTTCGAGAATTTATTTTGATTGACTTGGCGTATGGTCACGCATATTTAAGACTGTAAAGAAAGTCTATCAAGCCTTGATGATCTTTTATTTCTGAGTAGCGATATAACTTCCATGCCTGATTCAATATTGCTTTGTCGCTCTGCATGATTATGACCGTCATTGCTCTCTTGGTTGGTCGCTCCCAGTCTTTTGCTAATCTCCACCTGTACTAAGCAGACTAACTTTGCAATACATAGCTCATGGGAAAGTAGCTTAAAAACTATTGTGGTAAAGAATATGTTGCTTATGTATCTTATTTCTTATAAGTTGCTTGCTGAGCGGTAACCATGTTTCTGGGGACGCCATCAACTGTCACACTTTTGTTGAATATCATGTGAGTTGCTATGCATGTTCATCTTGTCTGAAGTAAGGGTGATTTGCCATGGGTTGAATGAGTATGCATATTGTTAGAGAAGAACATTGGGCCGCCAACCAAAGCCATGCATCATGGTGGAAGTTTTAGCTTGGACATTAATCCTCAATCTCTTATGAGAATATGCTTATGCATTAAAGAGGAGTCCATCATCTATTTTCTATGTTGTCCCGGTATGGATGTCCTCAAGTTGAGATCTATCAAAAACGAGAAATCAAATGCGATTTATCTCCTTGGACCTTTGTACAGGTGGCATAGAGGTACCCCTTTGTGACACTTGGTTGAAACATATGTAATGCAATGATAACCCATGGAAATCCGAGTTAATTAGGACAAGGTGCGAGCACTATTGGTATTCGATGCATGAGGCTTGCAACTTATAGGATGTCTTATGCATGACACATATGAAGTACTACTACCGTTGACAAAATTGCTTCTATGTTTTCAAAATAAAAAGCTCTAGCACATAACCATTCTTTTACTTTTATGATGAGTCTCCACCTTCTTTTAAAAGCACCAACTACTGAGAGCATGATTGTCATTCTGAGTGTAATGTGCATTGTCCCAAAGTAGCATTGTCTTTTGCATGATTGTGATATCGTTTATTTTGAAATCATTGTATCTAGTCATCACTTAAACCTTGAAGGTGCCCCTGCATTTATGTTTTGCTTCACTGAAGGGGGCAAGCTAGATATCACTTTATCATATTTTCACATCATATTCATTGCAAATCTTTTTGATGCTTCAATGTCATGTTGTAAAACTTTCAGTCATTTGTGATTTTCTCATGAGGCAACTTAATTACTATAGAATCATTGTCTCAGTAAGCTTTTGTCATATGACTGTAAAAAGTCCTATATGGTTAATAGCATGTCACCACAGAAATTATGCTTGTTATCATTTACCTACTCGAGGACGAGCAGGAATTAAGCTTGGGGATGTTGATATGTCCAAAACGTATCTATAATTTCTGCTTGCTCCATGCCACTTTTGGGTGATATTGCTATGATATTCATACACTTCCATACACTTTTGATCATATTTGGACTAACCTACTAATCCAGTGCACCCCGGTGCCAGTTTCTGTTTTCGGCTGTTTTTGTATTTCAGGTTTTCACGTTACGAGTACTGCCAGGAAAAATCCAGAAAAATTATATAAAAAATCAGCGTTCCAGAACCTACCTTGCGCCCGAAGTACAGCCGGGGGGGG
>LR738714.1:69219078-69366657 GCA_902687465.1 Secale cereale
AAGAGCGAGCATGTTAAAATTACTCGGCTGGAGAATACATCAATTCTATGTTTCAAATCAGTACTCCCTCCGTTCGGAATTACTTATCGCAGAAATAGATGTATTTAGACGTATTTTAGTTCTAGATACATCCATTTTCGAAACAAGTAATTCCGAACGGAGGGAGTACTATCTTAAAAGTAATTACTGGTATATGCAAAAGTGAATGCCCCAAATTATGAAAGCAAACATACATGCAGATAATAATCCTCTCGTGCACAGCTGAAGTGCATAATCCCCATCTATTGGAATAAATAGGATGATGTTCTACTTCCGAGTTAATTACTTGACAATCTATTCAAGTAGGGAGAGCAGTAATACAATTGCTTGCAGGAGTAACTTAAACGTAACCATGGGGAAAATACAACCTAGATGAAACAAAATCAAACATTACACTTATTTCTTGGGATATTCCGACATTATGTTATTCTACAATTTAGTCACCAACTTTGTAGCGGCCTAACCAGAGAATTATATACAATACTTAGAATGGTGGAGGGTCAATATTGACCAAATGCACTTTTGTTTATCAGTGACCAAAACCAATGTGATGCATGACTGTCATTATCAGAAAGAGGAAGAAATGAACCTAATCCTCGCACAACTTTCCTGTCTTCAAAGCGATCTCCAGACTTGTCTTGGACTCCATTACTGCCTTATAAAGGTATCGATCCTCATAATTCTTCCCTTTTTCAAATTTGCCACCAATTGATGCTTCACGGGCTCTGCTCATTTGTCATCAACAAGAGACTACTCGGCTTTATGTTACTCCCTCCGTCCAGAAATATTTGTCGAAGAAATGGATAAAAATGAATGTATCTAGAACTAAAATACGTCTAGATACATTCATTTCTCTAACAAGTATTTCCGGACGGAGGGAGTATAAATCAGTCTGACTTCAGCATGCTATTCCAAAGACCTCTATCACTACAAGCCTTCCAGCAATTCAACATGGTGAAATAATTGATTGATAACAGGGAGATATCAGACAATAGATATCTTTGGAGATATTATTGGCCATCCAGCCAGCACTCATCGATGTAGACGTTCAAGAGAATCATGGGAAGCAGTACAACACATGCCATATTTAAAAATCTTTGGAAAACCTCATGACGAGGTATAAGATTTTCTCCTGGCTTCTTCTACATGACAGGATAAACACCAGAAACATGTTATCTAGAAGGAATATGCATCTGCCAAACTATAGTTGTGTCCTATGCTCTGAAGGTGTGGAAGAAACACTGATACACCTGTTTTGGAACTGCTCATTCGCGCTCTGATGTTGGGATTCCATTGTTCCTGAGAGAACCAATGGCATCTCACAACCAAGACGCTAGCTCAGGTGACAGTTAGACCAACTGATTCACCCTTTTGGAAAGGACTGATGAAAATTAAGTCGGCCTTTTTAATAGAACTAAGTTCTTAGTTGGTAATGTTGTCTCCACAAGATTCTGGGAGGATACATGGTTGGGAGAGACGCCCCTAGCCATTCAATATCCTTCTCTTTACAATATTGCTCAACGTAAAGAAGATTACGTTGCAACAGTGTTACAGTCCACTCCTCTTAATATTCAATTCCGAAGGGCGCTGGTTGGACACCGTTGGGAAGCTTGGCTCCATTTGGTGAGAAGACTGATGGATGTTCAGCTGTCTCAGCACGCAGACCGTATTCACTGGAAACTGACTACGAACGGGACGTTTTCGGTGAAGTCGATGTATTTAGATTTAATCAACTCGGTGCCTATCCCTAGGTCTGCTCACATTTGGAAGGTCAAAGTTCCCTTACGAATTAAAGTGTTTATGTGGTTTGTTCATAAACAAGTAATTCTCACTAAGGATAATCTGGCCAAATGTAACTGGAATGGGTCTTTGCGCTGTAGTTATTGCGACAAAGATGAATCAATTAAACACCTCTTTCTCTATTGTCCTATGGCTAAAGTATTATGGCGTTCGGTCCATATAGCTTTTAATATTACTCCTCCTACTAGTATCACCACGTTATTCGGCACATGGTTGAATGGAGTCGCGAAAGAATTAGTTAGCCACATCCGTGTGGGTGTTTGTGCGTTACTACGGGCTATATGGAATTGCAGGAATGACTTGGTTTTTAACAGATCAACGAATGTTCATTTTTTGCAGGTTATTCACAGGGCCACTGCTTTGATCCGTATGTGGTCGCTACTCACTCCGATGGATGCCAGGGAGCGTTTGGTTACTGGGTCTATCCGTTGGGAGATGGTAGTTCGGGCTATCTTCAACCGGTTTGGATGGCGGTCATGTAATAGGATAGGAGTTTAGGTCCTGTTTACATTAACGCATCCGAATGTGATGTCCTCGCGTTTTCTTCTAGCTCAGTTTGAGCATTTTGTAATTTCGTTCCGCATACTTGGAGACCTTGACTTTGCTTATTAATAAGATGGCCGCATGCATCATTTTGATGCAGAGACCGGGGAATACCCCCTTTTCTAAAAAAAATAAAAAATCTCAACATATGATGAAATTGTTCTCACTTCAAATCATTTATAGCATTGGCCATCATCCTTTTGGGCTGTTGAAGCATTTGGTCAGTCAGGAATGACAAAATCTTCAGAGCAGCAGCCTCACATCTAGTCACCTTGAAGTTCTATTTGAAGGAACGTTATGGGAAGCACAACTCCGGGCAAAAGAAGGCAAAACAGAACAGCTCAAGTCTTGGTCTGAACAATTTCTGTAATATGATTTTCGTTACGTTCCCTAGAGCTGGCATAGGTTGATAATTTTTTCCTTTGTTTTGTTACTTTTTACATGTAATTTGTACCCTTTATTTTTCATTAAGGAAAACAACGTAGAACAATTGTTCTACGTTGTTCTACGGTCAAGGCTAAAATAAAAAAATGCTGCTTCATGGGGCTGGGATCAACAATAACCTCAGTTTCTCCTGCTCACCCTACATGCGCATACGTAAACAATTCAATCTGCGCCTGCGCGCTACCCTCCCGTCGCTCGGCCCTGCCTGGCCGGCGCTCGCCACCCCTCCCGTCGGCGCTGCGAGAAGGAGAGGAGCTCGCCGGTGCGTACTGTCTCCACCATGCGGGAAGGAGAGGAGGCCTCCACCTGCTTGCCGCCGTCCAGCGTATCCACTGCCACTGAAGCCACCGTTCGTCTACCCGAGACCGCGAGACCTAGCCTCCTCTGCTGACCAAAGGAACCGACTAAGCACACAATCAGGGCTCCTTTGATACAAAGGAATTTTGTAGGAGCATAGTGCCATAGATGATTGCGGATTTCACAGTACCAAGTATCCAAGGCTACTTGCCTACTTGGGAGAGTTTTGGGTCGTCATAGATTAGCTCGACTTGTATGTATCCTGAGCTCTCGACAGTGTCCTGGACGAATTCTGCATCGAAAGTGCAGCTTCAAGGATAAACAGGGTCCAATTCAGATCGCAGTCAGCAAATTTACTGTAAAGATGCACATCTCTCAGTTTGCTGAATACAAGAACGAGTGTTTGTGGACCTCCAGGTTGAATCAAAATCTGCAAAAAGAAAGAAAATAAAGAATGAAGTTGTTTGGTTCACTACCATGTTGAAGCACAATTAGTTTGTTGTGATAAATTAAAACCAAGAGGTTGATGACGATCATGTTTGTTATGTGACTGCCCCTGTCCACAACTTAAACGCACATCACTTTTGTCATGGATCGCAGTTGTAACCGCAGTCCCGGCATGAACAACAAGAACAGAGCAATATGCATGCTCTTGGCTACACAGATGAATTGCCAGGTTGCGCACGAACTGAGCCTGCGCAAGCATCGATCAGAACACATTATTATTGTCCTGTGTTTCACAGCCTGAACAAGGTATCCATCATTGTTCATTTTTGCCATACTGCCAAAGCTTAATGTGTGCCGACTGAATACAGATTAATCGTATTGAGCACAATAACATATGGGGCCTTTTTTGCCCTTAACGGTTTAATGCAATCATGGCGCACGATTAAGTGATTAGTGGTCTGATGCAAAAGGTAACGGTGCTCCAAATTAGCTAGGCAGAGCCAAACAGAGAAGAGAGTAGTACCAGCAAACTTGCATATCTTTGCATCACATCCACAGCTCCTTCATCTCATTCACTTACTACTTGTTATCTTGCCCTCTGGGTGATCCTGCCAAGCATTGAAACAACATGTATTCAGGCTAGCTCTACCATACCACTAGAAGAGATGTAGAACACAAAATGAGATTAAGAAAACTGAAGATCTAACAATGATATAGAATAAACGGATACATATGCTTTCTAGATTAACAGATCTGAAAGGAAAAGGTGATTATATATGATATCACAGCCTTTTGATAGGACAAACTATATGGTACTGGTATTTAATGTCACTTAACTTGAAGTATCGTATCCAAGATTACATAAAAATGACATAAGTATGGTACTATTTTACAGGATGTGTGTGTGTCAAACATCAGAACTCATGAATCCAGGAGCATGGATCCGAGAGGAGAAGGTTGGACCTGCCATCTAAATCCTGGTGTACTGACAATTCACCCAACTTTTCATGGTAATGAACTCGCAGCTGAGAAATTTGGGGCTGTCTATATAAAAAACAAAGCAAAATATAACCCAAGAAACAACATTTGTCAGCATTTCTACAATTAATTATAATTCTTAACATGTTTAATATCAGACAAATAAGTGAAATCAAGAAGAGCGCTGCTGCAGCGCTACAACGGTAGGCTGCTAGAGCATCACAGTTATTTCTTATAACAAATAAACCAAAAATTCTTTAGAAGAGAGTTGAACAGCAGGGTGAAGCAATTCCATACCTTTAATTCAGAGTCATCTACTCCAACATAAACAAGTTTTCATTGTCTTTCTTTCCTTTTCCCATAAGTAAAATTTGCAATATCTTCAACCTGTGGGATGACAGGACATAAGCATTGCCGCTGATAGAGAAATTGGGGGAAGTTTGAATAGGTTGAATAACAGATTCACTAACCTTTTGAGTCTGTATGGCAGAAAAGAAAACAGTTTACCTATTCTGTATAATAATTCCGGACAAAATACAGCAATCCCAACAGAAAGTTAAAGGCTGCACTTTGCATATGAAATGGAGTTGTCAGATGATGACATACCTGAGGGAGGCGTTTAAATATTTGTTTCATGTCCTCCTCGAAATATGCGGTCAACTTCATCAATTATAAGGCGCTGCAACATACGGTGAGTTATGTCAGAAAAACTAGGGTAGATAGAGAGGTCAGTTATGACATTCATTGCCTTAAACAGCAATTTCATGTAATTCAATGTCATTTTCCTGCTAAATAGTGACCCATGGCACATGTGCATGCACGCAAAGGTTTGGAGTTCCAATGGGCTGACAAGCACAGTTGGCAAAATATGCCATTTGCAAGGTATGAGTGGGCAACAAGATCGATTCCATCCCTGGCTGACAATATTGAACTTCTATTGCTGGCCGACGTCCTATCGGCGGCTGTGGTGGCAGTGCTGGCGCTGCTCCTCCCGATCTAGGGTGGAGGGCCTTGGATCCGGCCCATCCGGGGTGGCGGCCTCGAGGTGGGCCTCCCTGTCTGGTGGCGCGGCGGGGCGGGCGGGCTGCCAGGGATCGGGTCGGATGGCCGGCGATCCACTGGCGGGTTGGTGCCGCGGCTTGTTGCCTCGGCGGCCAACGGCGTCGAGCTGCTTCTTCCTCCAATACTTGCATCATGCACTCCGTCGTAATGGATATGGCTGCGCTCCTTGCCGGTCACCGGATGGGGCAGAGCGAGAGGAGGGGATTCGGATTGGGATAATTCCCTGGTCGGCTCCTGCTGGCCGCGACAGCGACGACGCCCAAGGATGTCGTTTATCTTCCTAGAGACGTCGTTCGGGTCTGCCCCACCTTTTTCCCACTCCACGGTTTCTCGGGTGAAAACCCTAGGGCGGCGACAACGCTCATGGCGTCGTGTCCTTCTTCCTCCAAGAGGCATCTGCTTCGGGGGAAACCCTAGATCTAGGTCTCCCAGGTCGGATGATGACGAAAACTATGGTGCCGTTCTCCCTTTTGAGGGCATCGTTTTGGAGCAGGTGCTGATTGGAAGGGCCCCGAGGCGGAGCGGGGTTTCATCTTCCGCATCGATGATGACGGGTCTCGGCGGCGTGGCGCAGTGGAGGCTCGGCGTTTGATGCGGGTTGACGGACTCGCGCAGGAGGGCGACGTTGTCTGGCGTCGTGGTGACGTCGATGGCAGAGAGGCCTAGTAAGGTCGATGCATCAGTTCTGCTCTGAGGATGGATAAATGGAAGATGAAGGTGACGACCCTTGCAGCGTGTGGTGCTCACTGGTAGTGTGCCGGACCAGTGTGTGACCTAGTCTAAGTAGTGACTTGGATGGGGTATCCGGCTTTAGATGTTAGGCTTTGGTGCGATGTCTGTTTGGTATTAGGCTCGGACATTTGGCACGCCTACATCAAGGGATATGAGTAGCAACAGGCGTTGCCAAGATGATGGCTTCAGGCTTATTGATGTATTACCTTGTAAGGTATTTGGAAATAATTAATAATATGACTGCATGCATCATTCAGATGGAGAGGCCAGCAGCCAAAACATCTTTCTCGATACAACTTTTAATTTATGACCAAAAGCATCGAAGATTGCAAGCAGAAGAGGATCAGTTCACAAGTCACATGAGAAGCCTGAAGTCCCGGCATCAAACAGAAAATGTTTTGCTACTGGACATGGAAGATTAAATCATCAAAATACTCAAATTATCACAAAATTGACAACTTCTATCTCCTTGTCATCATCTCAATTTTTATTTGACCAGAATGCTTTTGTAGTAACTAAACAAAGATTGGTATTGATCTTCAAAGGATCTTTAGAAACACATAATGACTAATGAAAACAAAAAGAGAACGCACCATGATATAGAGCATGAACTTTAATACTCCCTCCAATCCATAATAAGTACGGCAGTTTTAAATTAAGGTTGAACTAATCTTAGTTCAAAACTGCGACACTTATTTTGGATCGGAGGGAGTAGCACATACTGCAACAAAACATACGTACATGTCAACTCTTGTGATTAGTAACCATGACCTGGAGTCGGTACAGGGCTAGTGCTAGTTTGTTTTTCTTACAATGTAGTAGCATCGAAGAAAAAAAACAATCAGCTTTGAGGTTTGGTTTATATAATGACACGACTTGTGTGCAGACAATGCGTATTTACCTAGAAATAAAATTGCTCCTGCTTATCAACAACAAAGGCACACAAATCTTTTACAGAGATACAACATACTCCGCCAGATGTTGGTACCTGATTGTTTTTTTCCAGAGGTACTCACTTTTTTATCATCTTTTAAAATGATAACCTCATGATTTTCAGTCTCATAACCTCCTGATTGTATCATCTTTTAAAAAGATAATAAAAAAATCAGGTATTTTCTATCATCTTTAAAATTTACACAAAAGATTGCCCTGGTTGTGCAATATAACGTAAATTACAGAGTATTACTGTACCCCCCTCCCCCGGCCCCCGTGTCGCTCCGCTTGGGGTGACGAACCCTAGCCGTCGACCCCTTCCCTCCCGCCTCCTTCCCCCCCCCTCGCCGCCGCCCGAGGAGACCTCCGGCGACATCCGCGTGGTCGTCAAGGACGACGGCGGCGAGGATCTGCTACTCCCGATCGGAGGGCTTCAGACGCCGAGGCGGCGGCCTCGGGTGGCGAGGCGGCGCTGTTTTCTGCTGCATGCGGCGTCGCAGATGGTGGCCCTCCGTTTCCTCGAACGCGAGGGTGGCGAGGGACGGTGGGAGCTGTCGCCGGTCGCAGCGGGTGTTGCATCCTCCTCGCTCGCGTCTGGATCTGAAGGCGGCCTCCCTCCCCCTCGCAACACTTTGTCCCGCTGGATCTGGTCGTCGGTGGCCTCTGGTCGCCAGATCCGTTGTTGGGTTTGCCTGGAGGTGTGGACCGAATCGGGAGAAATCCTTGGCTGGTATTCTCTAGCCACGAAGGCGGCGACATCGGCTGGTGCCGTTCCCCTCCTCGGAGGCGTCGTCGAGGTTCGTGCCCTCTCCATCCTGCTGCATTCCCGGGAGAAATCCCTTGTCTTGCTAAGATTGGTCGGCATAGCCTGGTGCAAAGGGGCTGATGCCTTCCCATCCACCCAGCTTCAAGGCACGGTACTTGCAATTTGGGTTTGTTGCACCAATTATACTGTAGGGGGTTCCCTTACAGTCTTTCTATCAAAAAAAGATTGGTCGGCAACGGCGCGTCGTGCGTCGCCTCCTTCTTGAAGGTGCCGGCTCGGGCAAGGTGGGAGAGTGTTGTGGTGCTGAGCAGTGGTGGCTGGGTTTGCTGCGTCTTCGGCGAGGGATTTGGAGCATGGTTCTTTGTCTCTGAATTAGTGTAGGCCCGCTGTCCTCTTGTTTAGCGGTTGGCCGATCTATGCTTGCTTGCACAACGTCGTTGCCTTGGGCAGGGAGGGGATAGGGATCCTCTCCTATTCTGTTGGCAGCAACCAGATGCGGTAGCAAGGCCACAAAGCTGATTGCCGCAGGCTGATCTGATTCCAGTTATGGATGCTCCATATTTCCTCCCTGTTTTGTTTGTTCAGTGACAACTCTCTTGTGAAGTTTTTCCTCTTCGTGCTTGTAACAGTGGGCTCGGTGTGGACTTTCGTCTGGTATCCTTCACGCAACGACGTGTCGAGTTGAGTATCTCCCTTGGTGCCCAGAATCATGCCCATTCCTTGCTCTAGGGGGAGCAACTCCATCTTCCGGTGGTCCGGCGCCTTTCGAGCCAAGGTGAGGGGCAGGGGTCCCGTCCGGATTTGGAGAGGAGCGGCATGTTTTTGATGTGCACCTTCCAGGGTAGATGAGGGCACGGTTCATCGACGCTGGGGTTGGCTCCTCCTGAAGTTCCTCCTTGTTTGCCCTACTGGTTTAAGTTCACTCGGAGGACTCCTTCGACTACAAGCTAGTGCTTATCCTGATTACTTCTCTAGGGCGTGTAGTCTTTGGGGCTTGTAAGCTGCTTCGGCATCACCATGTATGTGCAGTTTGTTTTTCTTTTCTGTTCCCGGTTGGTTGTAATGATGGCCTTGTGTAATCCCTGGCCGGCTGAAGGCTTTGTTAATTCAAAGTCGGGCTCTTCTTGAGCCTTCGTTCTAAAAAAAAGTATTACCGTACTTCCATAGAGTTACCATGGCCAGATCAAAATATACCAACATAAGTACCTCTGAAGTGCATTTTTTTTTCATCTTTTAAAATTTTCTCATGGCATTTTACTGAATAACTTTACCAGATGGATTTCGTATAGACAAAATACAATGTAGTGTTTGTATAGGCTGTGATTTTGTTTTCTACCTTTAGGTATCTACTTATAAATTTATGTTACTCTGTAATTTACCAAAAATTCCCCATAAATAAACCAGGTATTTGTAATTAAAAGGGCCCAATCATGAAAAAGTGCCAGGTATTTGATGCATCAGCATTTGCCAATTGTTTTTTTTTAGATGATTGGCCAACAAATTCACATCCTAGAATAGAACATAGCAATACAATAAAGGCAACGATGTTGGTATCTATCTTAGTTATTGCCGAACCTTGCACTGAATATATCTAGCTTACAACGCATCCTATAAATAAACCAGAGCATACTGCATATATATATCAAAAAAGGAAAAACAGATATAAGAAAATTGTTAAAGGTTGAGAGCAACTTCCGAACCACTGTACTGTTGATCAACATTTGTGAACACGCTGGAAAACATCCTGGCAATAAAATGACCCATCTATCTAATAGCCTGGCCACGTTGGTGAACATGTGATGCACAATTAACAAACATGGAACAACAGCAGAACAAGTAACTTATCACAAAATGTGTAGTGTAAAAAGTACTCCCTCCGTTCCTAAATATAAGTCTTTGGAGAGATTCCACTATGAACCACATACGGATGTATATAGATGCATTTTAGAGTATAGATTCACTCATTTTGCTCCGTATGTGATTCATAGTGAAATCTCTCCAAAGACTTATATTTAGGAACGGAGGGAGTAGCTGCTAAATCATGTTTTGCACTAGCATAACAATTAGTGAAGGCTTTCTTTGGTAACTGATTATAAATCAGTAATGCATACAAGCAACTAAACACTAAACATGGGATGATTTAGTTGCCAAGAAATAAATTCTTTGCATTTTAACAGAATGTAAATTGTAAATAAGTAGATGTGGCATTAGCCATGTTATGTAAAATATTATTTTATCGGCATTCTTCACGCAAGCATCCTAACGAGTTTACATATTGATCAATGGCTAGCTTCTCCATAAAGTGATTCCAAAACCTGATTGTGTTCTTTTATGAAACACAAATCTGAATCCTATTGATGTTCCAAATTTAACCTATTCTTGGACTTCTGGATAGGAGAATGTACGTATTACCATGTCAAGGAAAGGAAGTGACCATGAATTAACATTCTCCAGTTCATATAATAAATTAGTAAATGTTTGCGAATTATGAACAATTCACACTATGCTTAATTAACTTTACTTGAAGTTACAATGGGACGAGAGCCCCCTGAGGGGGCTTTTCCAAAAAAATAGCAAGAGAGAACTGCAGAGATATTATTTCTTTTCTGTGGTGACAAATAAGATGAGAATATGTCAGCTATATTCATCAGAGAATAGATTCCAACTCACATCTATATTTATCATTACAAAAATTAGCATAAGTTGCTGAAACTCATAGTTATAGACATTCATCGATCGGTTTCTGCATTTGCAGAATTAACAATTAAGAGCTCTGAAAGGTTCTACACAAGAACCGGTTTGCTTTTTATTGATTCAAATCATACTCCCTCTCTTTTCTAAAGGCCATTTCATAATTTGGGCTTAACTTTGATCATCAATTTGAGCAACAAAATTATACGTACGCTATATGCCCATGCTTTCTGTGGAATATAACATATATTTTGTTGCTGAAATCGATGGTCAAAGTTGGACCAAATTTACAAAGTGGCCTTGTATATACAAAAATGAAGGGGGTAATTTACAGATAGGACGAGATGAACATAGCCTGACATACAGCTAAATAAATGAAAACAGCATGAGCAGTTTCCTTGGCTGCAGCTACATCCAGAACGCCACGGGGGAGAAGGACGAGAGTTGCTTAGAAACACGACAAGAGGTAGTGTTCCTGTCTTTGATTCGCAGATTTCCCTCGCTATCGTATCTGAGACGAAACGTGGTCATGTTGAGCACGCAGCCACGAGAGTCACCAAAAGCATCCTGAAACTCTAAACCATCGGCCGCCACGCAATCAACAAGGAAAAACCTGGAGTTGCCCATGTAGGTGAGAGTAGGCCCTCGCCCTCTAGCCAACTGATGGTATGGGTTCCACATCCTGTGCTCCTTGGCCATCTTCCAGTTGGGCTGCCGCAATGTGCTGCTGCTATTGCTGAGGGAGGGGACTTGGCAGGAGCAGATGTAGCCATCTGGGTGTAGCCCAACCCATGCATCTAGGTCGGCGTCGAAGTAGCCTTCAAGCAGGAAAGGGAACATCCATTCCCCATGGCGCCTCCACTCACGGGTCTTGGTGTCAAAGGAGAAGGTGCCACGGTTGATGTCGTTGATGTACGAGGACACAAATATGGTGTGCCCGTCCGGGTGAAGGGCGTAGGATTCGATCTTTTCATCCTTAGCGAAGGGTGCCGGCATGCTTTTCCAGGACCAGTCAGTGCTTGGGCACAAGGTGTTCATGTCATCCTTGGTGGTGGTGGTCAGGACTTGAAAGGAGTGAGGCCGCCTCATGAAGTAGTACGCAAAAGCAAACAGCGCGTCACCGGCGGTGAGAAAGTAGTTGGCCGCGTCGAGGAGTGAATCAGGGAGGGGATTGCCCATGGCCAGAGCGTCAGTTTCCGTGTCGAAGACCATGGTTGCAGTATATTGGTTGCTGGTAGCTATGATGTTGCCGCCCAGTGCTGCAAAGTCCATGGGAAGGTTACGCGCGGGTGACACTAGCCGGACGACAGGGGGGTTGCTTATGTCAGGGCTGTCGGCGTCAAGCTTGCGGATGGTGAAGCCCCTGTGCCAGTCATCTAGAACCAGATAGAGGCTCTTCTCGTGCTTGTTGCCGCTGCGGTCATGGCAGTTGGCCTGACGACCCTCCTCGCCCTGGCGTCGTCGCTTAGACATCCTACAGATCGGACACAAAAGATGGGATTTTTTGCTGTTGTTATAATCAGCGCAATCGATGGATCTGATCTTGTGGGCGTCGGGGCGGATCTAGATATATAGAGCTCATACCTCGAAACCAAATCGCGGACGGGAAGGAGACAGGCGGGGCGAGGCGCGCGAAAGCGTTTGTGTAGAAGACGGGGAGCACGAGCCTGTTTCGGGTCGGAGTTGGTTCCGGGAAGGAGACAAGGCGGCGGCGGAGAACGGACAGGTGGGGGCGCGGAACGCGGGTCGAGTCGGTTCCAGCAAAACAAACATCTTCGTCGTTCGTTTGTGAAAAAAACTTTCACCGGTTCCAGTTTGCCATTTTGCTGGACGGGTCTTCTTTTGTCTTGACGCAACCCGGCAAACTACTGGATGCCTTCGCCGGAGCCCGAAGATGACCATGCGGCGAGGCGACTACAAAAGGGCAAGGCTCACCTGCCGGTTGGACAAAAATGTCGGGCCAAAACAGGAAAAATCAAAGAACGCCGTCTGTGGGAATCGAACCCACGACCACGTGGTTAAAAGCCACGCGCTCTACCAGCTGAGCTAAGACGGCTCATGTAAAAATATTTGAACGTCCATTTATAGTGTAATACAAGTTCGCTAGCTTTGTTACTCCCTCCGTCCCAAAATAAGTGACGCATTTGCGTCACTTATTTTGGGACGGAGGGAGTACAACTTATGACAGACACACGAGGTTTTACTCTGTGGAAGCGAGTTTCGAAGTATAAACTTTAATCAGCCCCTACCGCCGCCATCACCACGCCGGAAGCCCTGTTCAAGAATTCATCTGATTAACCAGTTTACTCGCCGATTAATCCCTACTCTTAGGGCCACCGAGTAGCCGATAAACCGATAAATCGTTCGATTAATTGATTAAATGGCTGATTAACTTGCCGATTAGCCAATTAATCCCCTGCTCGCGAGCCAACCGAGCAGGTACCAGTTAACGATTTCCTCAACAATGGCCAGAAGCAATGACCTGGCCCTCAATTCCTCAAGGTAGCATGGCGCGTGCTGGCTGGTGACTTCCTTACGCCCGCTTCGCCACGGTCTGCTCTACTTGGCGATCTACCGCCGTCTCCCCTCGGGGCCGCGCGTTCGTTGGTGAGCGCTTCCACCCGCACCGCTAGATGATGATGCCTGAGGGTCATGGCCGCCACCCGGCCATTCCAAGCTCCGTGTGTGGGTCTGCTTCTTCAATTTCGACACTGAAAAGTTCATCCCTGCCCGGCTCGATCTGTTCTTACACTTCATTGTTGCATTAATGTGTAGCCTTTACCGAAAAAGGGTTTCCCCCGCTTTGTATACAAAGCAACCAACCGAGACAACCAACTATAGATGCTGGCGCGGAAGCAGCACAGTCACGCCCAAAAGAAAAGAAAGAGAAAATACAAGATAAACAAATGCCGACAACGGCGGATCGATAAAAAACGAAGAAGCCTCGTGGCCGCTGCATCCACCGAAGATCGCCCACCAAGCTCCGAGCCTCCGAAGCACCGGTACCAATCAACACCTCCAAGAAGGGACGCGACGATGACGACGCTTCTGCCAAGGGTTTCCCCCAGTACGCGGTGAGGAGAGAGGAAGGGTAGCCCCGACGCCCTCCAGGAAGGTCCGGTGGCACCCTCATGCGCCACCGCGTCGGTGTCGGCCAAGCCAAAAGGGATTTCTCCTGATCCCAACCTTCACCTCATGCACTCCGAAGCTCGCCACGAAACAGACCCCCACCCTGCGCTAACCCGGTCACGGAGCTTCCCATGCTGTCTCACCACAGCACCGTGAAGCATGGCCTGCACAATGAAGAAGAGGAGCCAGTACTAGGGCAGCAGCACCGTCGGCACGCGGGAGGGCCCCACCTCCACTGTCGAAGACGGTAGCTGACTGGACGCAATAGTAGGAACATACTAGGCTCGTGGCCGCACAGGCCCGGCCGGGATCTCCGAGATCCGTAAAGTTCCCGCCTTCGCGCTACAGCCGGCATGTCGTTGGCCCCGCCGCCCCTGTCCAAGCCGCTCCTGTGCCTCACCATGCAGACACGCCGTGGGCCGACCCGCTAAGACCCAAATGGGCCCGCAAGGCCCAGATCTAAGCCGGGGACGCGCCGCCGACCACCCCGCGCTACCAATCCGCCCCACCGCCAAGGAGCAGTGCCGCCACCACGTCCGCCGCCGGCCACCCCGCCGGGTCACTGGACCGCCGCCATGCCGAGCAACACCCCCCCGCCCCGGCCAGGAGGACGCACGCAGGGTAGAGGAGATCCTGCTGTCACCGGCACCCCCCCGGGCCGGAGCCGGGGGCGCCTGCTGGCGACGGCAGGGCAGAGGATGAGGGAAGCGAGGCCGAGAGCAGAGGCGCGGGAGCCGCCCCGGCCGCCTCCCGGGGAGGCGGCATGAGGGCGGAAGGAAGGGCAGGGGGGAGGGCGGCTGGATCCGGGCCGTGCGCCGGCGAGGGAGGACGGATCCCGCCGGAGACGGGCTAGGGAAGGTGGCGGCAGCGAGGGTTTCCAGGGAGGGAGCGGGTCGCGGGAGCGGTCGGGGCGAATTTTTTTCATGTGTAGCCTTAGAACCCTCCGGGCCAGGACAAGGAATGGACTCTTTCAAGTTATATGTGGTGTCTAGTATAACTCGTAGTATATTGTTGGCCCACGTATTCTGCATATCGATCCACCCATTTCCGATACTGGTTCTGGGTCACCCATTTCCGTTTAAAGCCTTTCTGATATTGTCTTGTGAAGGGTGACTTTGTTAAAGGAGTCCCAAGTAAATTGCAAAAAACCGTCATAATTGGGGACCATAATTCATAAAACCATCACCATTTGATTTTTTTCTTTCAAAAAACCATCACAATTGTGCCGACAATTTTCAAAAAACAATGATCGCTCGTTCAGAGCAGTTTGATGCGAAATCTGACATATGGGTCCCATGCATAAATGATGACATGACCGATGCCGTTTGCATGGACTGTTAAGGTGCTAGAGGGCCAGCCTGTCAGCTGTCTTCTAGCTCCTTCCATCTGTTTTTCTCTTGGGCATTTCATCAAACAACGCCCGTGCAATACGTGACGAGCATCTCCTTGGCACTGCAACCGCTGACAGGGAGGAAGACGGTGAGGCTCTGCGATCGGTGGTGTTAGTCTGCATGCCGGCGTGGCGACAAGGAGTGCTCCCATGAGGTAGCAAGCGGTGGTCCAGGTGGCGACACGTGCTGTAGAATAGAGGGATGAGGTGGAGGGAGACCGTGGAGGCGGAGGCTCGCGAGCTAGCCGGCGGCTGAATCCGGTAGGGTGCCGCGCGGACGCGTGACTTTTTCCTCCTGCCAACGCTGGCGAGGAGGGATGGGAGAAAGAAATGTAGGGCTGATGTGTGGGTCCCATGTGCAAGCCAAACACCATGAGATTTTGGTACCACATGATCACTTACAACGGCCCCCATCTATCAGAAATGTTGTTCACATGTGTTAAGTGATGTATGAGCGTTCTCTGAAAACTGTAAGCACAATTGTGGTAGTTTTTTGAAAGAAAAAACCCCGGATGGTGGTGGTTTTGTGAATTAGGGTTTCCAACTAGGGACAATGCCATCTTCGTTCATTTAACATTCTGCCTGGTTGGCAACGAGGTCTAGTTACTAGGCCGGGAAGGCTTATACTTGTGAACCAGGTCATGAGAGCACACGCCACCCACCACCTTATGGTCGCGGAGGCTCCTAAATGGGCTTTGGAGTGTGTTGACAAAGGGTGTCGCGCCCTTTTTGGGGCTAGTTCAGATGAGGTGCAGGGTGGAAAATGCATTGTATCTTAGAGTCGGATGTGTCGACCGAAGCAGTTAGCAGGGCTGGGGGTCATCGACTTATTCAAACATGGGATCGCACTAAGACTGCGTTGGGAGTGGCTGCGGCACACAGATAGGTCTTGACCTTGGCAGGCTCTAAACCTGGTGGTGGAAAAAATTATTGCCGCAGCCTTTGGGAGTCTTGTCAAATGGCAGATAGGTGCGGGCGAGCACATCCTATTCTGGAAGGACAGATGGATCAACGGTGCCACCATTATAGACATCACCTCATTGGTGGTGGCTAGGGTAAGAATGCAAATGCTTAACATGAGGCTTCTCAAGGATGCTATTAATTTCCATGCGTGGAAAGATGACATCATTGGTGAGCTATGTACGGAGGGACTCGTCTAGTTCATCACACTCTGGGAGATACTCATGGATGTTCAGCTAGACCCACGGATGCAAGATAAACCAATTTGGGCATGGGATAACACCGGAGTGTACGCAATGACGAGGACATGTACCTAGGGTAGGGTCCTAGACCTGATCTATATGCCCTACCTAAGGACACTGCACAGGAGGCCAAGACCTACGAAGATAGAAAGAAGATACCGACTGAAATCATCCACTCGACATTGATCCACTCGGATACCCAAATTCCACTCGGCGGTCATGGTTCGCTCGGAAGACAAGAGTTCACTCGAAGGACAGGAGATCTAACGTCACCTTTGAAGGGCAACGGTCGGCCATTCACTAGCCTTAAAGCCCATTAAACACGGGCGTTACCAGTAAGGTTCAGGTCATTATTCTCTCATTGAACCCTTGTGTAATTGAGAGCAACAAGGGGTCGGCACACTTTATATAAGCCACCCCTCTCCTTGGGCACAAGGGTTCGCACCGCCCCGTAACACAACTCTCCCATCAAACAAGCCTCCGCGACATCGAGACGTAGGGCTGTTACGTCCTCCGAGAGGGGCATGAACTCGTAAAACCAAGTGTACAACCTCGCCGTAGCTAGGCTCTGCCCTCTACTATGTACCCACTACTTCTACTGTCAGACGTGTTCCCACGACAGTTGGAGCCAACCATGGGGCGGGCGTCTAAGCGACTTCCGGCGAGGTTGCGTTCTTCGAACTCCTTCGACATGGTTTCCCCTGGTGAGATGTTCTTGGGCCGCGATATACGTCTAGGCGCGCTCATCTTCATCGCGGATGATTCGGCCTGGCTCCAAGAAGCCCCCCTCGACGTCGAGGCGCTCCAAGTTGGCGGGGCAGCGCACTTCCGTGTGAGTGCCTACGGCGTCCTCCTCCGGCAGCCGTCGACTTAGTATCGGTCGGCTCTGGTGGCATCCTCCCCCCTCCCTGCTCGCCGTCGCAAGCGATCCACTTTCTTGTGGCTCCAGCGGTGGCTCAAGCACACAATGGATCGTTAGTCGACCACTCCTCACATTGCGGCAATCAAGCCCAGCGTGTCCCTTTATGGCTTGTTCGATCTGTCGACTGGCCATATAGATTCGTTTTCCGAGTGTGAGAGCAATGATCCTGCAACTGAGGTCCTCATGGTTGGCTCTCAGCACAGTCCGCCCAGTTTTCCCCGTGGTGGAGGGGATAGCAGTGGTCCGTCGCACGACAGTGACGAGTACTACCCACTAGCCCTCACATCGGAGAAGAGAGA
Source organism: Secale cereale (assembly GCA_902687465.1). NCBI lineage: Eukaryota > Viridiplantae > Streptophyta > Magnoliopsida > Poales > Poaceae > Secale > Secale cereale. The sequence continues at coordinate 69,236,753 of LR738714.1, forward strand.
AGAATTGCGGCGTAGAGACGATCAGGCTCTCCAGACCCCCATTGTTGGGGAGACCGCCGAAGCCCAGGCTTTGGAGGCTGCGCGTGTAGCCACTCTAGTTGAACGTGCGTGCCTGGAGAATCTCCAGAAGGCACTCGACAAACGCGCTCGTAGATAACTCCCAAGCTCTAGTCGACGACAACAACAATTGTTTCTGACTGGATCTCGAGACAAGTGTCAGGTATACCGCACTCCAATTCAGAATGTTGCAGCAGCTACGTGTATAGCAGACTCAATTCAACCACCCCGTTCCAAGGCTGCGAGGGGCCTGGAGCAGATTCGAGCATTGCTCAGGGCGGCCGGGGAGCAGAATTCAGTTGTTTCCTAGTCGTGCAATAGAATACCCAGCAGGTCCGTGAGAGCGGACACGGTTCCATCGACCCACAGCCCAAATCGCCTCCGCGGCGTGAAGATCGTGGTCATCACCAAGACCAGTACCTGGATCGAGGCCACGGGTAGTTTGATCCTCGATATGACTCTGAACCACTGGATCGAGGCCACAGGAAGGCGTCAGATACAGGGAGCTTAATCTGAAGTTCGGCCGCTCTCGTGACATGACTCTGAACCGTATGATGGAGATTGCCAGTCGGTATGCAAATGGTGAAGAAGAAGACCGTCTTCACAGTGGCAAATGAAATGTTGCAAATCCTGACGCCGGCGGCGGAAATATCGGTCGGAAGCAAAAGCGCAAAGCCGAGACCGCTGGTCAGACAGAAGCAGCGGTTGTGACGACCCAAGGCAAGTTCAAAGGGAATCCCAGGGGGCCATGGATACCCAAGAAGATGAAAGATCAGTTGGGTCAGGACGTCCTGGACCTTCCGTGTCCCATCCACACGAAGAAGGACGAGGAGGGTAATCTGATTGTTCCCAAACATACCACTCGATAGTGCAGATTCCTTATGCAGCAGTTCCGCGAGAATCAACAAAGTGAGAAGGGTTCTAACAAAGATGAAGATGAAGAAACGGCAGAAGATTACCCGAAGGTTAATGCTACTTTAGTTATATTTTTCTATTGTTGAGAGCAAAAGTCGACTGAAAGTCATCAACCGTGGAGTGAAATGGTTGCTCCGGCAACCACAACGTACCTCAAGTGGTCAAAGACTCATATCACCTTCGATCAGTCGGATCAGCCAGCTCAAGTAGCTACCCCTGGGCGGCAAGCTTTGGTGGTCGATCCAGTCATTGGAGGCACTTGATTGCATAAAGTTCTCATGGATGGTGGCAGTGGATTGGACATTCTGTATCCTGAGACCCTCTAGAGGATGGGCATTCCGATGTCCCGACTCAGTGAAGGAAGCATGCCATTTCACGGAGTCATCCCAGGGAAAAAGGCTAAATCACTCGGCCAGATTGCTTTGGATGTGGTATTTGGTGTCTCGAAGAATTTTTGAAAGGAAAAATTAACATTTGAAGTGGTAGACTTTCACAGTTCCTAGCATGCTATTCTAGGTAGACCAGCATATGCTCGTTTTATGGCCCGTGCATGTTATGTGTGTTGGGGAACGTAGTATTTTAAAATTTTCCTACGATCACGCAAGATCTATCTACCAGATGCATAGCAACGAGAGGGAAGAGTGTGTCTACGTACCCTCGTAGACCGGAAGCGGAAGCGTCAAGTGACGCGGTTGATGTAGTCGAACTTCTTCGCGATCCAACCGATCAAGCACCGAACGTACGGCACCTCCGCGTTCAGCACACGTTCAGCTTGATGACGTCCCACGAGCTCTTGATCCAGTTGAGCTTCACGGGAGAGTTTCGTCAGCACGACGGCGTGGTGACGGATATGATGTATCTACCGGCGCAGGGCTTTGCCTAAGCACTGCAACGGTATGACCGAGGTGTGTTTCTGTGGAGGGGGGCACCGTACACGGCTAGAACAATTCAACTTGTGTGTCTTTGGGTGCCCCCTGCCCCCGTATATAAAGGAGCAAGGGAGGAGGGCCGGCCGGCCTCCTATGGTGCGGCTAGGGCAATCCTACTAGGAATAGGATTGCAATCCTATTCCTAGTAGGAGTCCACCAAGAAGGAAGAGAGGGAAAGGAAAAGAGGGAGAGGTGGCGCCCCCCCAATCCTAGTACAACTAGGATCCCTTGGTGGGGCGCCGGCCAGCCTCTATGGGCTGCCTCTCTCCTTTCCTCAAGGCCCACTATGGACCATCCCCCTTCGTAGGGGGTTCCGGTAACCCCCTCCGGCAATCCAGTTAAATCCGAAACTTTTCCGGAACGCTTCCGGTGTCCGAATATAGTCGTCCAATATATCAATCTTTATGTCTCGGACATTCCGAGACTCCTCGTCATGTCTGTGATCTCATCCGGGACTCCGAACTACCTTCGGTACATCAAAACTCATAAACTCATAATACCGATCGTCATCAAAACGTTAAGCGTGCGGACCCTACGGGTTCGAGAACTATGTAGACATGACCGAGACTCATCTCCGGTCAATAACCAATACAGGAACCTGGATGTTCATATTGGCTCCTACATATTCTACGAAGATCTTTTATCGGTCAAAACCGCATAACAACATACGTTGTTCCTTTTGTCATCGGTATGTTACTTGCCCGAGATTCGATCGTCGGTATCTCCATACCTGGTTCAATCTCGTTACCGGCAAGTCTCTTTACTCGTTCCGTAACACATCATCTCGTGACTAACTCATTAGTCTTTTGCTTGCAAGGCTTATTGTGATGTGTGTTACCGAGAGGGCCCAGAGATACCTCTCCGACACTCGAAGTGACAAATCCTAATCTTGACCTATGCCAACACCACGAATACTTTCGGAGACACCTGTAGAGCATCTTTATGATCACCCAGTTACGTTGTGACGTTTGATGGCACACAAGGTGTTCCTACGATATTCGGGAGTTGCATAATCTCATAGTCATAGGAACATGTATAAGTCATGAAGAAAGCAATAACAGTAAAACTAAACGATCATAGTGCTATGCTAACGGATGGGTCTAGTCCATCACATCATTCTCCTAATGATGTGATCCCGTTGATCAAATGACAACTCATGTCTATGGCTAGGAAACATAGCCATCTTTGATCAATGAGCTAGTCTAGTAGAGGCATACTAGGGACACTCTGTTTTGTCTATGTATTCACACATGTACTAAGTTTCCGGTTAATACAATTCTAGCATGAATAATAAACATTTATCATGATATAAGGAAATATAAATAACAACTTTATTATTGCCTCTAGGGCATATTTCCTTCAGTCTCCCACTTGCACTAGAGTCAATAATCTAGCTCACATCGCCATGTGATTTAATACTGATAGTTCACATCGTTATGTGAATAACACCCATAGTTCACATCACCATGTGACCAACACTCAAAGGGTTTACTAGAGTCAATAATCTAGTTCACATCGCTATGTGATTAATACCCAAGAGTAATAAGGTGTGATCATGTTTTGCTTGTGAGAGAAGTTTAGTCAACGGGTCTGTCACATTCAGATCCGTATGTATTTCGCAAATTTCTATGTCTACAATGCTCTGCATGGAGCTACTCTAGCTAATTGCTCCCACTTTCAATACGCATCCAGATTGATACTTAGAGTCATCTGAATTTAGTGTCAAAGCTTGCATCGGCGTAACCCTTTACGACGAACTCTTTATCATCTCCATAATCGAGAAACATTTCCTTAGTCATCCAGTTACTAAGGATAATTTTGACCGCTGTACAGTGATCTACTCCTGGATCACTATTGTACCTCCCTGTCAAACTCATGGCAAGGTACACAACGTGTTTTGTACACAGCATGGCATACTTTATAGAACCTATGGCTGAGGCATAGGGAATGACTTTCATTCTCTCTATATTTTTCTGTCGTGGTCTGGCTTTGAGTCTTACTCAACTTCACACCTTACAAGTCAGGCAAGAACTCCTTCTTTGACTGATCCATTTTGAACTACTTCAAAATCTTATCAAGGTATGTACTCATCGTAAGTCTTATCAAGTGTCTTGATCTATCTCTATAGATCTTGATGCCCAATATGTAAGCAGCTTCACCAAGGTCTTTCTTTGAAAAACTCCTTTCAAACACTCCTTTATGCTTTCCAGAAAATTCTACATCATTTCCGATCGACAATATGTCATTCACATATACTTATCAGAAAGGTTGTAGTGCTCCCACTCACTTCTTGTAAATACAGGCTTCACCGCAAGTCTGTATAAATCTATATGCTTTGATCAACTTATCAAAGCGTATATTCCAACTCCGAGATGCTTGCACCAGTCCATAGATGGATCGCTGGAGCTTGCACATTTTGTTAGCACCTTTAGGATTGACAAAACCTTCTGGTTGCATCATATACAAGTCTTCTTTAATAAATCCATTAAAGAATGCAGTTTTGTTATCCATTTGCCAGATTTCATAAAACGCGGCAATTGCTAACATGATTCAGACAGACTTAAGCATCACTACGGGTGAGAAAGTCTCATTGTAGTCAACTCCTTGAACTTGTCGAAACCCTTTCGCAACAAGTCGAGCTTTGTAAACAGTAATATTACCGTCTGCGTCGGTCTTCCTCTTAAAGATCCATTTATTTTCGATGGCGTGCCGATCATCGGGCAAGTCAACCAAAGTCCACACTTTGTTCTCATACATGGATCCCATCTCAGATTTCATGGCCTCAAACCATTTTGCGGAATCTGGGCTCATCATCGCTTCCTCATAGTTCGTAGGTTCATCATGGTCTAGTAACATGACTTCCAGAACTGGGTTGCCGTACCACTCTGGTGCGGAACGAACTCTGGTTGATCTACGAAGTTCAGCAGAAACTTGATCTGAAGTTTCATGATCATCATCATTAGCTTCCTCACTAATTGGTGTAGGAATCACTGGAACGAGTTTCTGTGATGTACTTCCAATTCGGGAGAAGGTACAATTACCTCATCAAGTTCTACTTTCCTCCCACTCACTTCTTTCGAGAGAAACTCCTTCTCTAGAAAGGATCCACTCTTAGCAACAAAGACCTTGCCTTAGGATCTGTGATAGAAGGTGTACCCAACAGTTTCTTTTTGGGTATCCTATGAAGATTTACTTCTCCGATTTGGGTTCGAGCTTATCATGTTGAAACTTTTTCACATAAGCATCGCAGTCCCAAACTTAAAGAAATGACAGCTTATGTTTCTCGTCAAACCACAGTTCATACGGTGTCATCTCCACGGATTTAGATGGTGCCCTATTTAACGTGAATGTAGCTGTCTCTAATGCATAACCCCAAAAGCGATAGTGGTAGATCGGTAAGAGACATCATCGATCGCACCATATCTAATAAAGTACGGTTATGACGTTCGGACACACCATTACACTGTGGTGTTCCAGGTGGCGTGAGTAGTGAAACTATTTCACATTGTTTTTATTGAAGGCCAAACTCGCTAACTCAAATATTTTACCTCTACGATCATATCGTAGAAACTCTTATTTTCTTGTTACGATGATTCTCCACTTCACTCTGAAATTCTTTGAACTTTTCAAATGTTTCAGACTTGTGCTTCATTAAGTAGATATACCCATATCTGCTCAAATCATCAGTGAAGGTTAGAAAATAACGATTCCCGCCGTGAGCTTCAACACTCATTGGTCTGCATACATCAGTATGTATGATTTCCAACAACTCTGTTGCTCGCTCCACAGTTCCGGAGAACGGAGTTTTAGTCATCTTGCCCATGAGGCATGGTTCGCAAGCACCAAGTGATTCATAATCAAGTGATTCCAAAAAGTCCATCACTATGGAGTTTCTTCATGCGCTTTACACCAATATGACCTAAACGGCAGTGCCACAAATAAGTTGCACTATCATTATTAACCTTGCATCTTTTGGCTTCAATATTATGAATATGTGTATCACACGATCGAGATCCAACAAACTATTTTCATTGGGTGTATGACCATAGAAGGTTTTACTCATGTAAACAGAACAACAATTATTCTCTAACCTACATGAATAACCGTATTGCAATAAACATGATCAAATCATATTCATGCTCAACACAAATACCAAATAACACTTATTTAGGTTCAACACTAATCCCGAAAGTATAGGGAGTGTGCGATGATGATCATATAAATCTTGGAACTGCTTCCAATACACATCGTCACTTCATCCTTTAACTAGTTTCTGTTCATTATGCAACTCCCATTTCGAGTTACTACTCTTTAGCAACTGAACCAGTATCAAATACCGAGGGGTTGCTATGAACACTAGTAAAATACACATCAATAATCTGTATATCAAATATACCTTTGTTCACTTTGCCATCCTTCTTATCCGCCATGTATCTAGGGCAGTTCCACTTCTTGTGACCATTTCCTTTGCAGTAGAAGCACTTAGTTTCAGGCTTGAGTTTAGCTTTTGGTTTCTTCACGGGAGTGACAACTTGCTTGTCATTCTTCTTGAAGTTCCCCTTCTATCCCTTTGCCCTTTACTTGAAACAAGTGGTCTTATTAACCATCAACACTTGATGTTCTTTCTTGATTTCTACCTTCGCCGATTTCAGCATCGTGAAGAGCTCGGGAATTACTTTCGTCATCCCTTGCATATTATAGTTCATCACGAAGTTCTACTAACTTGGTGATAGTGTCTAGAGAACTTTGTCAATTACTATCTTATCTGGAAGATTAACTCCCACTTGATTCAAGTAATTGTAGTACCCAGACAATCTGAGCACATGCTCACTGGTTGAGCTATTCTCCTCCATCTTGTAGGCAAAGTACTGTCAGAGGTCTTATACCTCTCGACACAGGCATGAGTATGAAATACTAATTTCAACTCTTGGAACATCTCATATGCTCCGTGGCGTTTCAAAACGTTTTTGAAGTCCCGGTTATAAGCCGTAAAGCATGGTGCACTAAACTATCAAGTAGTCATCATATCGAGCTTTTGTCAAAACGTTCATAACGTCTACATCTGCTCCTGCAATAGGTCTATCACCTAGCGGTGCATCAAGGACATAATTCTTCTGTGCAGCAATGAGGATAATCCTCAGATCACGGAACAATTCCGCATCATTGCTACTAACATCTTTCAACTTGGTTTTCTCTAGGAACATATAAAAAATAAACGTGGAGCAACATCGCGAGCTATTGATCTACAACATAGATATGCTAATACTACCAGGACTAAGTTCATGATAAATTAAAGTTCAATTAATCATATTACTTAAGAACTCCCACTTAGATAGACATCCCTCCGGTCATCTAAATGATCACGTGATCCAAATCAACTAAACCATGTCCGATCATCACGTGAGATGGAGTAGTTTCAATGGTGAACATCTTATGTTGATCATATCTACTATATGATTCACGCTCGACCTTTCGGTCTCCAGTGTTCCGAGGCCATATCTGTATATGCTAGGCTCGTCAAGTTTAACCCGAGTATTCTGCATGTGCAAAACTGGCTTACACCCGTTGTATTTGAACGTAGAGCTTATCACACCCGATCATCACGTGGTGTCTCGGCACGACGAACTTTCGCAACGGTGCATACTCAGGGAGAACACTTATACCTTGAAATTTAGCAAGGGATCATCTTATAATGCTACCGTCGTTCTAAGCAAAATAAGAAGCATAATAAGATAAACATCACATGCAATCAAAATATGTGACATGATAAGGCCATCATCATCTTGTGCTTTTGATCTCCATCTCCAAAGCACCGTCATGATCACCTTCGTCACCGGCGCGACACCTTGATCTCCATCGTAGCATCGTTGTCGTCTCGCCAACTATTGCTTCTACGACTATCGCTACCGCTTAGTGATAAAGTAAAGCAATTACATGGCGATTGCATTTCATACAATAAAGCGACAACCATATGGCTCCTGCCAGTTGCCGATAACATTACAAAACATGATCATCTCATACAAAACCGTATAACTCATCATGTCTTGACCATATCACATCACAACATGCCCTGCAAAAACAAGTTAGACGTCCTCTACTTTGTTGTTGCAAGTTTTACGTGGCTGCTACGGGCTTAGCAAGAACCGTTCTTACCTACGCATACAAAACCACAACGATGTTTCGTCAAGTATGTGCTGTTTTAACCTTCACAAGGACCGGGCGTAGCCACACTTGATTCAGCTAAAGTGAGAGAGATAGACACCCGCCAGTCACCTTTAAGCAACGAGTGCTCGTAACGGTGAAACCAGTCTTGCGTAAGCGTACGCGTAATGTCGGTCCGCGCCGCTTCATCTCACAATACCGCCGAAGCAAAGTATGACATGCTGGTAAGCAGTATGACTAGTATCGCCCACAACTCATTGTGTTCTACTCGTGCATATCATCTACGCATAGACCTGGCTCATGATGCCACTATTGGGTAACGTAGTATTTTAAAATTTTCCTACGATCACGCAAGATCTATCTACCAGATGCATAGCAACGAGAGGGAAGAGTGTGTCTACATACCCTCGTAGACCGGAAGCGGAAGCGTCAAGTGACGCGGTTGATGTAGTCGAACTTCTTCGCGATCCAACCGATCAAGCACCGAACGTACGACACCTCCGCGTTCAGCACACGTTCAGCTTGATGACGTCCCACGAGCTCTTGATCCAGTTGAGCTTCACGGGAGAGTTTCGTCAGCACGACGGCGTGGTGACGGATATGATGTATCTACCGGCGCAGGGCTTCGCCTAAGCACTGCAACGGTATGACCGAGGTGTGTTTCTGTGGAGGGGGGCACCGTACACGGCTAGAACAATTCAACTTGTGTGTCTTTGGGTGCCCCCCTGCCCCCGTATATAAAGGAGCAAGGGAGGAGGGCCGGCCGGCCTCCTATGGTGCGGCTAGGGCAATCCTACTAGGAATAGGATTGCAATCCTATTTCTAGTAGGAGTCCACCAAGAAGGAAGAGAGGGAAAGGAAAAGAGGGAGAGGTGGCGCCCCCCAATCCTAGTCCAACTAGGATCCCTAGGTGGGGCGCCGGCCAGCCTCTATGGGCTGCCTCTCTCCTTTCCTCAAGGCCCACTATGGACCATCCCCCTTCGTAGGGGGTTCCGGTAACCCCCTCCGGCAATCCAGTTAAATCCGAAACTTTTCCGGAACGCTTCCGGTGTCCGAATATAGTCGTCCAATATATCAATCTTTATGTCTCGGACATTCCGAGACTCCTCGTCATGTCCGTGATCTCATCCGGGACTCCGAACTACCTTCGGTACATCAAAACTCATAAACTCATAATACCGATCGTCATCAAAACGTTAAGCGTGCGGACCCTAAGGGTTCGAGAACTATGTAGACATGATCGAGACTCATCTTCGGTCAATAACCAATAGCGGAACCTGGATGTTCATATTGGCTCCTACATATTCTACAAAGATCTTTTATCGGTCAAAACCGCATAACAACATATGTTGTTCCTTTTGTCATCGGTATGTTACTTGCCCGAGATTCGATCGTCGGTATCTCCATACCTAGTTCAATCTCGTTACCGGCAAGTCTCTTTACTCGTTCCGTAACACATCATCTTGTGACTAACTCATTAGTCTTTTGCTTGCAAGGCTTATTGTGATGTGTGTTACCGAGAGGGCCCAGAGATACCTCTCCGACACTCGGAGTGACAAATTCTAATCTTGATCTATGCCAACACCACAAATACTTTCGGAGACACCTGTAGAGCATCTTTATGATCACCCAGTTACGTTGTGACGTTTGATGGCACACAAGGTGTTCCTACGGTATTCGGGAGTTGCATAATCTCATAGTCATAGGAACATGTATAAGTCATGAAGAAAGCAATAGCAGTAAAACTAAACGATCATAGTGCTATGCTAACGGATGGGTCTAGTCCATCACATCATTCTCCTAATGATGTGATCCCGTTGATCAAATGACAACTCATGTCTATGGCTAGGAAACATAGCCATCTTTGATCAATGAGCTAGTCTAGTAGAGGCATACTAGGGACACTCTGTTATCTATGTATTCACACATGTACTAAGTTTCCGGTTAATACAATTCTAGCATGAATAATAAACATTTATCATGATATAAGGAAATATAAATAACAACTTTATTATTGCCTCTAGGGCATATTTCCTTCAATGTGTACCTCAAGTTGAAGATGTCCGGACCCAAAAGTGTGATTACGGTCATGTCGTGGTGGGCGCATAGCAGATGCCAAGGGATGGCTAAAAATAGGAGGCGGCTCGAGGGCACTGGTGGGCTCCAGAAGCGGGGTTGGTATGAGCGAGCGTGGGATGCAAGACATACCCAGGTTCGGGGCTCTACGGAGAGATAACACCCCTAATCCTGCCGAACGTGGTTGATGTTTACCAGTACAGAGTTGCTCCTTGAGCTGTGTGGCGGAAGGAGGAAGACATGCCAGGGCTTAGGCTGCTGAAAGCACAAGTGCTCCCTGGGTGATTTTGGTAATTAATGTCAACATATCTCTTGTTGGACTAATGTTTCCATCTAGTATATTTCAGACAAGTTCAACAGATGGAGTGGCATGGACTAGAGGATGTGGAACCCCTTCAAGATGTTAAGGTTAAAGGATTGGCTCAAGCTCAAAGCTAAGAGCATCTCCAACAGCCGCGCTAAGCGCCGCACCCAAAAAAAGCATATGCCGCGCGCGCATCGGCTGGTATAGCGCGGGGATAGCCGCTGGCTCCAACAGCCGCGCTATAATGCAGCGCGCGCGCGTGCGCCGCTCCAGCAGTGCCCAAAAATGCAGCGCGCGCACACTATTTTTTAATACGTAAAATTGCATTAAAACAAAAAGGATACAAAGTTATTTTACATATTGCAACTAGATAGGTAGTTTGAAAACATAGATAGATAGTTGGAAAACATAGATAGATAGATAGTTCGAAAACATAAAAAAAAACTAATCGCTCCAGTCATCTCCATCATCACCGACTTCGTCGTTGGTGTCGGAGGAGGTTGACAGCCAGACGTCGATCCAACGGTCATCGTTTGCAGTGAAGATCGTTCTCCCGCCTGCATCACAGACGGCGCACTGCTGACATGCCAATTCCCTCCGACGACGCCTGTCCAACCGCTCCTCGCGGCGGCGGCGCGTGTCCTCCTCGCGGCGACGTGCCCAATACTGCTGCTCGTAGGCGATGTCCTCCGGGTGGAGCCGGCGCCACTCCGCCATGCACCGCTCATCCTCCTGGGTGACGAGGAGGTGGTTCTGCGACGCAGTGTGCTCCGCACGGTCTCGTGCGGAGTTTAGACGAGGCGGCGGGGCGAGCTCCAACGCCTGCTCGAGCGTGCGGGCATCGTCGAAATTCATCTGACGGCGCGGCCTGTCTAGGCGCCACGCCGCCGCGGCCTCGTGCGCCGTCTCGTACGTGCCGAGGGGAAGCCGGAGATCGCCGGAGCGTATCTCGGCGTAGAAGCCGGCGCCGTCCGGGCGCTCGCGGACGCCGCGGTAGCCCGACGAAGAACGGCGGCGTGGCGGCATGGTGGCGCGTCGGGGGCGGCAGCGGCGCTCGAGGGCGGCGGGCGCAAGCGGTGGCGGGAGAGCAGGGAGAGGGAGAGAGAGAGAGCGCGGTGGAGAGCGAGGGGAGCGCGCGCGCGCTGCGTTTTATAGGCGCGCGGGAGGAGGCGCCGCAAAAATGGCGCGCGAGAGGCCGCCATTTCGCGCGCGCGCGCAAGCGGTTCCCGCGCGCGCGGTTTTCCCTCCGCCGTTGGAGCACGCCATTCTGCCCCGCGCGCGCGAAATCGCAAGTTTAGCGCGCGCGCGCCTTTTTGTGCGGCTGTTGGAGATGCTCTAAGGACTCTATATTTTCCATTTTAGTGATCCAAGATCACATTGAGTCCATAGGAAAGCCAATACTATTAAAAGGGGATGAGGTGTTGCTTAATGGCTTGCTTGCCCATGATGCTTAGTGATATGCTCTAAAAACCCTCAACCACTTTCTCACATCCACATATGTCCCAAACCAAAAGTCAAACTCGGCCCCACCGAAAATATCCATACGACGCCACCGAGTTCATTTGACATAGCCACTGCCAGAAACCCTAATCATTTCGGTCTCATTGAAAGGGATCTCGGTCTCACCGAGATGGGATTGCAAACTCTCTGTTGCCTGTTGCAATATTTTTGGTCTAACCGAGATGTGCAATCGGCCCCACCGAGTCTATAATGCAAACTCTCCGTTGCCTCTTCGTAACATTTCGGTCTCACCAAAATGAGCGAATCGGTCCCACCGAGTTTTCCTGACCAACTCTCTGTGTGCTTATTACCAAAATCGGTCTTACCGAGTTTGTGTAATCCTTCCCACCGAGATTATGTTATGCCCTAACCCTAATGAAATCATTCCCGCCGAGTTGATCATATCGGTCCCACCAAAATACATAACGGTCACATTATGAACTAAATCGGTGTGACCGAGTTCTTTGAATCGGTCCCACCGAGTTTGGTAAATTGTGTGTAACGGTTAGATTTTGTGTGGAGGATATATATACCCCTCCACCCACTCTTCACTCGTGGAGAGAGCCATCAGAACATATCTACACTTCCATCATTCATGTTCTGAGAGAGAACCACCTACTCAAGTGTTGAGATCAAGATATTCCATTCCTACCATATGAATCTTGTTCTCTAGCCTTTCCCATGTTGCTTTCCACTCAAATCCTTCTTCCACCATATCCAAATCTGTGAGGAGTTGTTTGAGTGTTGGGGAGACTATCACTTGAAGCATTTGAGCAAGGAGTTCATCATCAACACATCGTTTATTACCTTTTGGAGAGTGGTGTCTCCTAGATTGGTTAGGTGTCACTTGGGAGCCTCCGACAAGATTGTGGAGTTGAACCAAGGAGTTTGTAAGGTCAAGGAGATCGCCTACTTCGTGAAGATCTACCGCTAGTGAGGCAAGTCCTTCATGGGTGATGGCCATGGTGGGATATACAAGGTTGCTTCTTCGTGGATCCTTCGTGGGTGGAGCCCTCCGTGGACTCGCACAGCTGTTACCCTTCGTGGGTTGAAGTCTCCATCAACTTGGATGTACGATAGCACCACCTATTGGAGCCAAGAAAAAAACATCGTTGTCTTCACTTGCGTTTGATCCCTCTAAACTCCTCCCTTTACCTTCATATGCAATTGTTTACTTTCCGCTGCTATACTCTTAGAATTGCATGTGTAGGTTGATTACTTGACTTGTGCTAAGTTGCTAAAATCTGTCAAGAATTAAAATTGGGAAAATGATAGATTTTTGCTTTAGTCAAGTGGTCAAAGTTGCATGCTTTACTTCACAATACCTATCTTCTCTTGTCACATATGCTTGTTGTGTATTCTGAAAGTTGAACATGTGCTAAAACTCCACTCTAACATCAAGTATGTTAAAAGCTGCCACTTTTCTTGCTAGAGTCTATTCACCCCACCTCTAGACACACTCTCTTCTCGATCCTTTCAATTGGTATCAGAGCATTGGTCTCCATTACTTTGGTTTAATCACCATTGGAGGAAGATGGATGAGTCTACATTGGGGAGTATTAGACGTAGAATACCTATGCTTGATGGAGAGTACTTTCAGGAATGGAAAAATGAGATGCTTGAGATTTTGAATGAATATCATTTGAACAAGTACATTGATAATCCTTGCATGCCCCCCATTGATGCTTCAAATCCTACTCTCAATGAGAAACTTGACATGATTCGCAATCTTAGAACTATCAATCTTATTATTAGAGGATTGCCCAAAAACTTGATTGCTAGCTTACGTGCTCTAGATTGTGCTTATACTATATGGAGATTTTTAGAGGAACGATTTCCAAATTATTCCTTGAAAAAACTTGATGAGATTCTCCATAAGTCTATTGCCTTAAATAAGATGAGTACTAGTGATCCTAAGTTTGGTGATTGTCTGGTTGAGTTTCATGAACTCATGCTTACCAAAGGAGACGTTGGAATAATTAGCAATATCATTTCTGAAGTCATTAGAATTCATAGAGATGAACATTGTTACGATCACACTTCTAATGAATCACTATCTCTAGGTGTTGATCAGTCACATGACGATGAGGAACATTGTCGGATTCAGGGCTCCGGAAGACCCAAGAAGTTCGAACACATGGGCGTGAACGAAGATCTCTCCCACTCACGTCTACCTAGCGTCTCACCCTCGCCTAGTGAAGAGATTCAAGCAAACAACAAGTGAAGCACGCAAGAGTTTACCCAAGTTTAGGCCACCTTGTGGTGTAAAACCCTACTTCCTGCTTTGGTGGATTGGCCTCAGGAGGGCTGGAATATGAACTAGTACAGTGATTCTTGAGCTCAGGAGGTGAGCTCAGGAGGGTCAGGAGGCAAGTGTTCTTGCTCCTTTGCGTGGTGGCAGAATTTATGGATCTGCTCCACTTGACTGGACTTGGCCTAACCTCTTCCTCCTCCCCTCATAGTGGGGATCCTAGCTACTTATATAGGCGGCCAGGGTCCTCTTCCCCCGAAATGTTTAGCAGGAAGGGATCCCACAACGGCCATTTCGAGCGGGAACACAAGGACGTTCCTACCCTGACAAAAGCAGTCTTTGCCTACCAAAGGACCAGGTGGTGACACGGTGGTGGGCTCGGTGGTGACATCCTCCCTATCGTCCTTGCGGTCTTTGGTCTTGTTGCACCAATGGGCTTTGTCCCGCTCCTCGGGAACCTGCGGCTGCGCTGTCTCCTTTGCACCGAAACGGCAACTGCGTCGCTGGCGGACGCTGGCACCCGCTGGCGTGGTGCGTCACTGCTTACGTCGCTGCCTCCTCCCGAGGTAGGCTTGGCCTTGGATTCTCCGCCCCTTCGGAGCACCCTGCCGAGGCCGCTCCTGAGGGGGTCTTGACGTTATTCTCCTCGCGAGGCCTAGCCCCCTCGCGAGGGTCTTGGTGGAATGCTTGTTGGAGAAGGGTAAGCGCCTCCATGTCGTAGGGGTGGGTAGGCCACCATTGCTTTAAATAGTATCATGTTATCCCTTGCTTTTCAGATAGCCTTGACATGAATGAAATGTGCACTTGACCGTTATCCCTTGCTTTGATTACACTCTATCTTGGGCAGCTGGTCGATCAGCTGGGCCGTACTAGGCCGTGGTAGGAGCGCGTCGCGGCCCGCAGACAGGCAAGTCTGGGTACCCTGGTTCCCAGGACACCGACAATAGCCCCCGGGCCCAAGGCGCGCGCGGAGTTGGCTTCGGGGCAAATCCTTAGTCGAGGACGAAGCACCGCGGGCCCTAAGAGGCTGCGGGCCAGGCTGGCGCGTGATGGTTGGATGGGACGTGGCGACTCCGCTCCCCATGCAGTCTTGGTAATCGTGTGACTTGACAGCTCCTCGGCGCAGACGAAGGGGCTGTTATGGCTGTGAGGCCAATGGCTGGTGGTTGGGCTCCTCCGCCCTATAAATGGGACTAGGGAGAGGGGGAAGCCCCCAAGCCATTTTCAAGCCAGCGTCGTCTTCCTCCTTGCTTGTTCCTCGCTCTCCCTCTTGCTGCGAGATCTCCATGGCGCCGCTGAGGAAGCCGTCCGCCGCGGAGAAGGGGAAGGCCCCGAAGGATCTGGCCCTGCTGCCGCCGAAGTGGGGCCACGGGCGTCCCCGCAAGCATGCCGCTGTGCCCGCGGCGACTCCTCAGGGAAGCGGGCGCGGCCTTCCGGGTTCTGTCGCGGCCGTTGGTGAGAGGCGCGATACATCCTCCTGTGGTGAAGGGGGTCGCGGCCGTGGTGGGAGAGGAGGCGCGAGGCGGCGCATGGCGGTCGCGCGTCCTCCGCGCCCGCAGCTCCACTCCTTCGACGTGTCGTCGGAGTTCGTGGTGTGGGTGGAGAAGCCTAGTGGCTCGTGGCTCCGGCTTCCCCGCTCGTTCGGCGACGTGTTACCAGCCGGAGGCGTCTGGCTACAAGCTGACGGTTGTTGCAGTGGTGCGTCTTGGGTGGTGGTTGATGTGGCTCCCTCGGGAGATGTGTTCCTAGGGCACGGCTGGCAATCGTTTGCTCGCGCGCGCCGGCTGCAGGGGAGGTGCGCACTCCACTTCAGGTACGATGGCGCCTCCACACTGTTTGTCAGGGTCTTCTCGGAGGAAGGGAGGCGCCTTGGGTGCGGTCACGAGGCCGATGATGAAGCGGATGACGGGGACGGTGTCCAGAGGAGTAGCTCCTCCTCCGGAGACGATCTTAGTCCTGGGGGGCGCCGCAGGTCCCCCCTCTGTGGCAGCAACATCTCCTCCAGCAGTGGCGGCCGCGTTGAGCCACCATGCCGCCGAGCTCGGCCTGGCGAGGGGAGGGGGTTGCCGCGCCGCTGTGGCTCGGTGAAGCCGGAGGAACTGGGAGACTCCGACTGAGCGGGAGCGGCCTCTGCTTCTTCTCCTTCCTTTTCCTTCATGTCCTTTCTGTGTAAAAATTTCTAGTTGCCTCAAGAAGGCGTGTAATGGACTGTGATATATGTATGAAGCGAGAACTTGCTGTCATGTTTTTTTGTTGCCTTGGTGAGATTACTTAGCTTTTATGCATCGCGACATCTTGAGGCGGAGTCCTCCTGACTCTTTGGCGTCATGAGCCCCATCGGGTCGTGAGGACGGCCGAATCTAGAGAGCTCGTGCAGCCCCCGAGCATGGGTGAGCCGCTGAGAGCTGCTGAGAGCGTCGAGCGCGGGTTAAAGCACCAAAGCCTGAGCCAACTCGGTATGATAGGTTGCGAGGACTGAGAAGCCCGATGCTAGAGCCTAAGCAGGCTTGGCCAGGCGAGGTCACGGGGCAGTGGCAGACGAAGGCCGGTGACCGACCGTGCCCCAGCCCCCACGCGCGAGGCGCGCGAAGGAAAGCGGGTGGCGCAACCCTGCTCAACAAACTGAACTTAAAACCGGCGAGAAAGATCCCAAACAAGACTTTCAACCAAATGCAAGCAGCGCGAGAAACACGAGAACTTCATAGCACGGGGTAGAGGAAGGGCTGATAGCCAAGGAAGTAGAAAAGGCTGACAGCCAAACACCAAGCCAAAAAAGGAAAAAGGTCACGTCCGACCCCTACACTACGTCTTCTTCCCAGCGCGGAGCTAAAGACTGCCACTGGGGCATGGGTGGGAGCCCCGTCTGAGGGCCCATAAGCAACACACATGAGACTCTGAGGCGTGTACAACCCCAACTCATTATTACATGAGAGTGTCACGGGCGGAGACCTTCACGGGCACGAAGCCTTGATTACGGATAGAACCTCCAGAGGTGCTCGATGTTCCATGAATTCTGGATAGGTCCAGCGCCGGCTCCTAGGGCATGGTGCATCCACTAGGGCGTGGGAGGGAGCCCCCGAGGCCCTAGGGCGACGCTCCGGGGACTCCGGGGTGTGTACAGCCCCACTCATTATTACGTGAGAGTGTCACGAGCGGAGATCTTCTGACGTGCCCGCCCCTTCACTTCGAGGGCCCCGCCCCGCGCTAGTCTGCTCCCGCCATGAACTCACCCGAAGGCGCCATTCATGAGGTGGGACACTACGCATGATGGGGAGATGGGACCTTGGCCATAGGCCCCCCCTGCCGAGCACCAAGTGCACCGCTCACGCGATCTCTGAGCGCATCTCGCCCCTGGGGGCTAACATCGTCCGGAGATGTGGCGTCCTGAGGTGCGAGGGGGACCCCGCCCTGCCGACGCTCCTAATGGCCCCTGAGCCCTTCCTGATCAGGGTCGGGCCCAGCGGGTATGGGATTTCGTGAGCAGGGGGACGGAGCTGCTGTCTTGGGCCCTCCTGGTGTGCGTAGGATGGGCTGCCGTACTGCCTCCAGACGCACCTTCCGCAGCCCGGCGGACGGTACGCCGGGAGGCGCGGCGTCTTGAGGCTGAATGGAGGGGGAGAAGGCGCCTCCCCACGCGCATCATACCCGCCGCCAGCGAGCCCCTGGTGAAATCCAGGGCGGGCTCATGCGCGACGGGTCATGCGTGGGGGGACGAGGGCCTGACCCAGGCCTTCCCTTCCCTTTCTGTCTTGACGCGATACCTGGAGTGTCTCCTTGGCCTGTCAGACCACGTGCTCTGCGTCTTCTTCCTTGTCCGACAGGGTGTCGTGTTGCAGGTACATCTTGAGTTCTCGGGTCTAGCAACCCTCCTCGGGCCCCACGGCAAGCAGCAGGCGGGCTCCGGAGGGCGGTCCGTAGAACGGGGCGCCGTCTAGAGGCGCCGCAGGTAGCCCCCGCTAGGGCAGCACTAGCTCAAGAACGGGCGATGTTGTCGACGGTTTGAGTAGTCGCCGCTCGAAGACGCCCGACCTCTGAGGCTCTCGCCTGGATGCTTGTTTGGCAATGTCCTCCGCTTCCTTGTTGGCGCCTCTTGGTATGCGCTACATCTCCAGCCTTTGGAACCATTGCTCCATCTTGCGTACCTCTTCCAGATATGCCTCCATGCGCTCGTCCTTGGGCTTGTATCTTACGTCGAAGAAGTCGACAAGGAGTTGCGAATCACCTCTGATGGTGAGGCGCCTGATCCCCAGTGCAGCAGCGGCCTTGAGCCCAGCAATTAGGCCCTCGCACTCTGCGATGTTGTTGGAGACCTTCTCGCCTTGCTGGAAGCAAAGCTGCACGGCGTAGTACAACCTCTCCTGAATGGGAGATACTAACACGGCGCCAACCCCCGCGCCAAGGCGCGAGAAGACGCCCTCGAAGTATACCACCCATCCGTCTGGGGCTCGACCGCGGGTGCCTTGGAAGTTGGCGACGAAACGCTCACGAAGCTCTCCCAAGGAGGAGATGGATCCCATGGGGAGGCTCAAGAGCCAGGAGCGTGCGCCATCTTTGAGAGCCATTGGAAACCAGTTCGCCATGACCTGCTCAGTACCGTTGGACACCTCGATGCCCAGCTCGTAGAGTTGGAGGAACTCCGTGGGGTCGGTGGTGCCGTCGTAGCACGGAGGCAGGTCCGGCTTGAACTTACCGGGCCAGACGAGGCGCCGTAGCTCAGGGGCTAGGACACGACATCCAACCATGCTCATGATCGCAGGCGCCCCTGCGCCTGCGGTGCTAGTTCTTGGGACGCTGGTGCCACCACCTCCTGTGGCACGTGGTCTCGGCGCTGTGGGCCAGGGGGCCCGCGAGCCCCTGCTTGTGGATGCGGTATCACCTGGCAGCTCTCCTCGTCACGCACGTGTGCTCTACGGGGAGGCTCACGCCGGGGAGCCTCGCGCCAGACCTCCTAGCCGGCGCCGTAGAGTGGAGGCGGAACCAGGACTCCGTGGCCTTCGTTCCCCGCCGAGGGCGGCGGGGGACGGGAGTAGTGCGTTGGTGCAGGTGCTTCCCCAGCGGCGTTGACGAGCTTGGTGATGCGATGGAGCGACTCGTCATAGAGGTCATCTGCCGGCTGGTAGCGCAGGAGCTCCCGCGCCATGAGCAGCGTAGGCTGCTGATAGACCGGCCCACGACGGACCAGCGAGGACGATGCCGCGGTCGGTGAGGGTGAAGGCGTCGCCGTGCGGCCATCGCACCGCACGGACAACGACAACGATGAGTCCTGCTGCTCGTGGATGGCCGGGTCGATGCCGGCGTTGGCGACCGGCAAGTTGGGGCGAAGCGGCGCATCGTTGCCCGCGGGCGCCGTCTAAGCGACGTTCGCGGCGTAGCGGGCGCCGCGAGCTCGGCGTGTGTCCACCATGGCTGTGGAGCGAGGTCGACGACGAGAGCGGGACGAGATCGTCGGAGAGGCGAGATCTCGACACGCCCCCTACCTGACGCGCCAAATGTCGGATTCAGGGCTCCGCAAAACCCAAGAAGTTCGAACACATGGGCGTGAACGAAGATCTCTCCCACTCACGTCTACCTAGCGTCTCGCCCTCGCCTAGTGAAGAGATTCAAGCAAACAACAAGTGAAGCACGAGAGAGTTTACCCAGGTTCAAGCCACCTTGTGGTGTAAAACCCTACTTCCTGCTTTGGTGGATTGGCCTCAGGAGGGCTGGAATATGAACTAGTACAATGATTCCTGAGCTCAGGAGGTGAGCTCAGGAGGCAAGTGTTCTTGCTCCTTTGCGTGGTGGCAGAGTTTATGCATCTGCTCCACTTGACTGGACTTGGCCTAACCTCTTCCTCCTCCCCTCATAGTGGGGATCCTAGCTACTTATATAGGCGGCCATGGTCCTCTTCCCCCGAAATGTTTAGGCTGGAAGGGATCCCACAACGGCCATTTCAAGAATAACCACATGGCTACTTCTACAACATACTAGAACATGTCCTAAACATCATGGCAAAAGTGCAAAAGTTTATCCAGACTTAGCAAAATTTGGGCATGCTGACAGAAACATTTTATAGCAACTTGAGGGCCTCAAAGAACAATCTACAACATGGCATCATGGCAAACAAGAGCATGGATAGCTAGAGAATAACATATACATCAAGGAACACCCACTGGACAACTCTAAACATGCACAACAATGACGCTGGCATCATGGAAACATGGCATAAAAATTAACAGATTCACACTTAGCAGAAATTTAACATCACGATGACATGTTAACAAGCTTGTTGCAATCATCTCAAGATATACCATGGCATGAAAATGAATCTATCATGTATATCACATTCCAAAGAGCAAAACTCATGTTGACACCTAGCTCATATGACACATGGATTAATATACACAAGCAAGACAAAACATCATCTCATAACAATTCCAGAAACTTATCAGCCACATGCACTTTTGCAATAGAGATAAACATGGCATAATGCAACCTATCATGCTAGCAAATGCATCCATCTTTAAGAGCATCACAAGACGAACATCTGGACATATCATTCACTCCATTCGGACCAACATGCACAAAGTTACTAGCTCACGAACATGCCAACAATTTTACACATGCAACAAGTGCTGAAACAGTTACATCACGACACACTCTTGCCACGAAGATTAATACAAATAGATGATCCCTATCATGCATGAAATCGATGCTAACATGTAGAGCATGACGAGACGAACATCTCGACATATCATAAGCGCAAAACGGAGCACCGAGCACAAAGATACCACATGTTGAAGGAGGCAACAAATTTACATGGATCTAGGACTTAGTGGAATTTTACCTCCGTGAAAAGTCAACGCGGGACGGAGGGATTCCGGGACGGAGGGATCCGGGCGGAGCGGGTCCGTTTCGTTCGTGGGGGTGGTGGATCTGATCCACCCCCGGTGGATCTGGATCTGGACGAGTGGGTCCCAGCGGCTCGCGGCGCCGTGGTGGAGTTGGTCGGCGGTGGGCTTGGTAGCGCGCCGGAGGGAGGCGTCCGGCGCTGGAGGTCGGTGCCGCGGCGGCGGCCGGCAGCGGTGGCGGAGAGCAAAGCCGGGCGGCGGGGCGGCGGCGATGCCCGCGGCGATGGAGCTGCGCGGCACAGGCGGAGGAGCGCCGGCCGACCGGCGGCGAGGCGGCCGAACCGCGGGTGCGCAGCGCTCTGGGCCGGGAGGGGCGACGGCCGCGGGCCGGGGAGGGCCCGGATCGGACCACGCGGGCCTGACGGCGGGGATGTGGCCGCGGTGGCGCTCGGCCAGTCGGGCAACGACACGTGGCGGCGGCGGAGGAGGTCGGACACGTCCGGCCGGGTCGGACGTGTCCAGCGGTGGCAGAGGAGGAGCTCAGCTAGGGTTTGCCCGAAAATTTCGGGGAGAGGGGTTATTTATAGATTCTGGGAGCTAGGAATGTCCAAATGGGGTGCGGTTTTCGCCCACACAATCACGATCCGACGACCGAGAGGATGGAAGTGGTTGTGCTGGGTTAGTGGGCTGTTGTGGAGGGGTGTTGGGCCAAAAGAAAGAGGAGCTTTTAGCCCAGGAGGTTACCCGTTGGAGTATCAAACGACCTCCAAATGCGACGAAACCTGATAGGCGGCCTACACGTACTAAAACAACAACGTACGACATGTCTCACCTCATTCCGAGAACGTTCTACGGCCACATACGAAAGAAGGACTCGCAGGTGCCACGGGCACGTGTGTGAGTGTCGGAACTCGAAACGGTCAACGGAAAGAGACGAGCATGACCGGGTGCAAGTTACAACACGAATGCAATGCAATGCACATGATGACATGACATGGATAATATGCACACACGCACACGGCAAAACGCAGAAACCCGAAATGAAGGAAGAGCCCTGAATGGAATTGATGAAGTCAACGATGCTTATATTGCCATAAATGGAATTGTTACATCCGGGGCGTTACAAACTCTCCTCCACTACAAAAAGATCTCGTCCCGAGATCTAGGACTGAAAGAAGGCGGGATATTTGGAATGGAAAAGATCTTCTCGTTCCCATGTAGCTTCTCGGTCGGTATGGTGTGACCACTTCACTTTCTAGAATTTGATGGACTTGTTGCGGGTCTTGCGCTCAGTTTCTTCAAGGATAGCAACGGGGTGCTCACGATAAGACAAGTCTTGCTGAAGATCAATCTCTTCAAATGGAATGGTGCGTTCTGGCGTCTGGAAGCACTTGCGGAGTTGTGACACGTGAAACACATCGTGCACATTTGCAAAGTTGGAGGGAAGCTCGAGTTGGTAGGCTAGATCGCCTCTCTTGCCAAGAATCTTGAAAGGGCCCACGTATCTTGGAGCAAGCTTGCCCTTGATACCAAACCTCTGAGTGCCCTTCATGGGAGAAACACGGAGATAGACATGATCACCAATGCCGAAAGCCAAATCTTGGTGTTTGCCGTCATAATAGCTCTTTTGGCGCGATTGCGCGTCCTTGAGATTCTCACGTATGACTTTGCACATCTCTTCGGCTTCCGAGATCAAATCATTTCGAAGGAGTTGACATTCACCAGTCTCGGACCAGTTGAGAGGGGTACGACACTTTCTGCCATAGAGAATTTCAAACGGTGCTTTGCCTACACTTGCTTGGAAGCTGTTGTTGTAGGAGAATTTGGCAAATGGAAGGCAATCTTCCCATTTCATACTGAAGGAGATGACACAAGCTTTGAGCATATCTTCAAGGATTTTGTTCATTCTTTCGACTTGGCCACTAGTCTGAGGGTGAAATGCAGTGCTGAAGCGAATCTTGGTGCCCATAGCTGACTGAAAGGAATCCCAAAACTTGGAAGCGAACAAGCTTCCACGATCTGAGGAGATCACTTGAGGAATGTCGTGTAAAGAGGTAATTCTGCAGGTGTATAGCTCTGCCAGCTGAGCTACATTGATGGATTCTTTGACTGGAAGAAAATGAGCCACTTTAGTGAGCTTGTCAGTCACCACAAAGATAATATCATTTCCTCTCTTGGACTCGAGAAAGCCGGTGACGAAATCCATCTCAATGTGATCGAATTTCCACTCGGGAATAGGTAGAGGTTGAAGGAGTCCGGCTGGACGTTGATGCTCCGCCTTCACTCTTCTGTAGACATCACATTCGTTCACGAATTGGGCAATCTCCCTTTTCATGCGAGTCCACCAATATGATTGCTTGAGGTCATGGTACATCTTGGAGCTTCTTGGATGTATTGAGAGGAGTGAGTCATGTGCTTCGTTCATTATGAGCTTCCTGAGATCACCTTTGGGAACCACAATTCTGTCCTTAAAGAACAAAGTGTCTCTATCATCAATGCGATATCACTTGTACTTGGGAGTACCCTTAGCAATACCATGTTTGACTTTCTGCACCATAGCATCACTAAGTTGGGCCTCACGGATTTGATCTTCCAAGGTAGGAGCAACTTGAAAGTTGGCGATAAATCCTTGCAGAACGACTTGGAGGTTGAGCTTCCTGAATGATTTGCAAAGTTCAGGTTGGAACGGTTTGAGGAGGAGACTATTACAATAAGCCTTTCTGCTCAAGGCATCTGCAATGACATTGGCCTTACCAGGAGTATACTCAATGCTTGGATCGTACTCATGAATCATTTCAACCCAACGAGTCTAGCGGAGGTTAAGGTTTGGCTGAGTGAAGATGTACTTCAAGCTCTTGTGATCGGTGAAGATGTCCACTTTTCTGCCCAACAGAAGGTGTCTCCACATGATCAAGGCATGAACAACTGCTGCTAGCTCAAGATCATGTGTGGGATAATTCTTCTCATTTGGTTTAAGCTAGGTGAAGTGTATGCAACAATCTTCTTGTCTTGCATGAGAACACCGCCAAGACCTTGCAATGAAGCATCACAAAAGAGTTCACAAGGCTTGGACTCATCCGGAGGAGTAAGAACTGGAGCGGAAATGAGCTTCTGTTTGAGGGTATTGAAAGCCACATCACAATCAGGAGTCCACGAGTACTTGACATTCTTCTGCAACAGGTTTGAAAGAGGCTTGGCAATCTTGGAGAAGTTCTCAACGAATCTTCTGCAATAGCTTGCGAGACCGAGTAAACTTCGGAGTTGCTTGACATTCTGAGGAGGTTCCTAGTTGACAATAGCTTCAACCTTCTCGGGGTTAACAAAAATGCCCTCAGCAGAGATAATATGGCCAAGATAGAGGACTTTATGAAGCCAGAATTCACATTTGGAGAACTTCGCATAGAAACGGTGCTCACGGAGCCTGTCGAGAACCAAACGGAGGTGCTTGGCGTGGTCTTCTTCATTCTCAGAGAATACCAAGATATCATCGAGGTAGATGAGCACAAATTCATTGGTGTAGGGGTTGAATATGAAGTGCATCATCCGAGAGAAGATGGGTGGAGCATTTGCAAGCCCGAAAGACATGGCTGTGTATTCAGAGGAGCCATAGCTTGTTCTGAATGCGGTCTTGGGAATATCCTCTTCACGGATACGAATCTGATGCTAACCCATCCGGAGATCAAGTTTCGAGAAAACCTTGGCTCCTTTGAGCTGCTCGAACAATTCATTGATGTTGGGGAGTGGGTACTTATTCTTTATTGTCTTCTTGTTCAATGGCCGGTAATCAACGCAAAGGCGTTCCGTGCCATCCTTCTTGACAAATAGAACACCACAGCCCCAAGCAGAAGTACTTGGTCTGATTAGACCCATACGGTCTTGCTCATCGAGTTGTTTCTTCAGCTCCTTCAACTCATCAGGAGAAAGCTTGTACGAACGCCGACATGCTGGCTTGGTACCGGGTTCAAGTTCAATGACAAATTCAACTGGACGGTTGGGAGGAATGCCTGGAAGCTCTTCAGGAAATACATCCTCATATTCACAAACCACCGAAATCTGAGATATGGCATTAATCTCGCCCTTGTCATTGAGAGTGAATAGCCTGATTGTGCTATCTCGAGCTACGAAGATAATCACGTCTTCGTCAGGATGAGTTAGCTTGACCTCCTTGTTTGCACAATCAATATTTGCATCATGCTTGGAGAGCCAATCCATCCCAAGAATAAGATC
Source organism: Secale cereale (assembly GCA_902687465.1). NCBI lineage: Eukaryota > Viridiplantae > Streptophyta > Magnoliopsida > Poales > Poaceae > Secale > Secale cereale. The sequence goes on from LR738714.1 coordinate 69,262,004, forward strand.
AATGTCGGAGTTGCAGTGAATAATCGGGGAAACCAGAAAACTGTAATCTCCCATGTGAATAGATATATCCGGAGCCACTGAGGTGGAAGTCATGTGTTTCCCCAAAGAAATAATTGATAACTTCTTTGGCAAGTCCACTGTGCTCACGTTATGCTTGGATGCAAAAGGACATGACATGAAGGAAAGTGATGCACCAGAATCAAACAAGACTTTTGCAAGAATAGAGTTAACTGGAAGATTACCAATTATCACATCAGAAGAATTCTCTGCTTGAGCTGCACTCATTAGGTTCACTCTTGCATGCTTGGGATTGTGCTTGACAATAGCATTGCTGACAGGTGGAGGAGGTAGAAGGCGCCTCTGGTTGGTGCACTTGTTGGAATAATGGCCCTTCAGACCACACTTGTAGCAAGTGACCTCTGAAACTGGACGGGAAGGATGAACACTTGATCTTGGAGGTTGGTACTACGACTTGGACTGGTTGCTTGGGTTGGGTGGGTGGGAGAATCCACGACCACCGGAGTGCTTGTTGTTGCTTGGAGGACGGAGCACTTGAGGAGGCGGTAGCCAGAACTTCTGCAGCTTGGCAACCACTTGAGAGGAAGAGGAGGAGTGAACATCATCTCTTATCCTCTTTTCGGAAGCTTCACACTTGAGTTGAGCTGCCTCTTGCTTGAGAGCCATATTGTAGAATTGGTCAAATTCATCTGGCTCTAACAAGGTGAGATCAAGTTGGAGTTCATCTTTCAGACCACCTCAGAATTGATAGACTTTGCTCTTGGCATCGGGGATGTCTTGCTTCGCATAACGGGCAAGATTCTGGAACTTGACATTGTATTGCTAGACGGACATGGTGCCTTGATTCAGGTTGTGGAATTGCTCACGCATGCCTTTGATGACCCACAAGTGTAGGGTATCTATCATAGTCCTTTCGATAAGTAAGGGTGTCGAACCCAACGAGGAGCAGAAGGAAATGATAGGCAGTTTTCAGTAAGGTATTGTCTACAAGCACTGAAATTATAGGTAACAGATAGTTTAGTGATAAGATAATTGGTAGTAAGTGACAAAAGGTAAAAGTAAATAAGGTACAGAAAGGTGGCCCAATCCTTTTTGTAGAAAAGGACAAGTCTGGACAAACTCTTATATAAAGGAAAACACTCCCGAGGACACATGGGAATTAACGTCAAGCTAGTTTTCATCACGATCATCTAATTCGCGTTCGGTACTTTGATAATTTGGTATGTGGGTGGACCGGTGCTTGGGTGTTGTCCTTACTTGGACAAACCTCCCACTTATGATTAACCTCTAATTCAAGCATCCACAACTACACAAGAAGTATTAAGGAAAACCTAACCATAGCCTGAAACATATGGATCCAATCAGCCCCTTATGAAGCAACACATAAACTAGGGTTTAAGCTTCTCTCACTCTAGCAACCCATCATCTACTAATTACTTACCAATGCCTTCCTCTAGGCCCAAATAATGGTGAAGTGTCATGTAGTCAACGTTCACATGACACCACTAGAGGAGAGACACCATACATCTCATCAAAATATCGAACGAAGACTAAATTCACATGACTACTTATAGCAAGACTTTTCCCATGTCCTCAGGAACCAAAGTAACTACTCATAAGACATGATATTGTTCATGATCAGAGGGGTATTAATATGCATAATGGATCTGAACATATGATCTTCCACCAAATAAACCAACTAGCATCAACTACAAGGAGTAATCAACACTACTAGCAACCCACAGGTACCAATCTGAGGTTTGGGTACAAAGATTGGATACAAGAGATGAACTAGGGTTTGAGAGGAGATGGTGCTGGTGAAGATGTTGATGAATATAGCCCTCCCCAATATGGGAGAGTTGGTGGTGATGATGGCGGTGACGATTTCCCCCTCCCGGAGGGAAGTATCCCCGGCAGAACAGCTCTGTCCGAGCCCTAGATTGGTTTCCGCCTCGGTTCCGCCTCGAGACAGTGGCGTATGGTCCCGAAAGCCTCCTTATGATATTTTCCAGGTCAAAACTCCTCATATAGGAGAAGATGGGCATCAGGGGGCCCATGAGACAGGGGGCGCTCCCTGAGAGGGGGGCGCGCCCCCCACGCTCGTGGACAGCCGGTGGCCCCCCTCGTGAACTTCTTTCGCCAGATATTTTTTATATTTTCTGAAACGGAGTTCTGTTGAGTTTCGGGGCTTTTGGAGTTGTGCAGAATAGGTTTCCAGAGTTTGCTCCTTTTCCAGCCCAGAATTCCAACTGCCGGCATTCTCCGTCTTCATGTAAGCCTTGTAAAATAAGAGAGAAAAGGCATAAGTATTGTGACAAAACAAGTAATAACAACCCATAATGCAATAGATATCAATATATAAGCATGATGCAAAATGGATGTATCAACTCCCCCAAGCTTAGACCTCACTTGTACTCAAGCGAAAGCCGATAACGAAAAATATGTCCACATGTTTAGAGATAGAGGTGTCGATAAAAACAAAATACGGACATGAGGGCATCATGATCAATTTCATAACAATAACATATATATATATATATATATATATATATATATATATATATATATATATATATATATATATATATATTGTCATATGATTCCTATGCTAAAGTAATAATTCATTCACAATATCAAGCATGAATCATAAAATTCATTGGAAACTAACAAACTTTGATCTCGGTCATTGAAGCAATTGCAATTTATCGTAACATCGGAAAGAGTCAATATAAGAGCTTTTCAGCAAGCCTACATACTCAACTATCATATAATCTTTCACAATTGCTCACACTCACACAATACTTATGTTTATGGTGTCTTAGTCGGACACAGAGAAAGATAGGGGCTTATGGTTTTGCCTCCCAACCATTTACCTCAAGGGTAATGTCAACAATAATAGATCATGCAAACTTACATCCAAGTGGGTATATATGTCAGGATCTTTCCAACAAAGTGTGCTTGCCAAAGGATAAAATGTAAAAAGGAAAGGTGAATTTCAGCTTGACTCTTATAAGACAAGAATAATAGATAGGCCCTTCGCAGAGGGAAGCATAGGTTGTCATGTGTTTTTATGGTTGGATGCACAAAGTCTTAGCATAGAAGAACGTCACTTTATATTGCCACTTGTGATAAGGACCTTTATTATGCAGTCCGTCGCTTTTATTGCTTCCATATCACAAGATCGTATAAAGCTAATTTCCTCCACACTAATAAATCATACATATTTTAGCGAGTTTGCAACATGACAACTTACTTGGAAGGATCTTTATCAATCAATAGGTAGGTATGGTGGATTCTCATGGCAAAAATGGGTTTAAGGATATATGGAAGCACAAGTAGTATCTCTACTTAGTGCGAGGAGTTCTGGCTAGCGTGAGGAGGAAAGGCAAGCTCAACATGTTGGATGATCCATGGCAATATACTTTATTTCAGATACAAGAAAACATAACCCATTATGTTGTCTTCATTGTCCAACATCAACTCTTTAGCATGTCATACTTTAATGAGTGCTCACAATCATAAAAGATGTCCAAGATAGTATATTTGTATGTGAAGCCTCTCTTCTTTTATTACTTCCTATTAATTGCAACGATGACCAAAACTATGTTTGTCAACTCCCAACAACTTTTATTTATCATACTCTTATATGTGAAGTCATTACTTCCCATGAGATCGATATGATCTCTTTGATACTCTTTATGTTTTCTTTCTTTTTATCATGACCCAAGTGAGGAAATCAAGCCCTTGACTCAATACTAATCTTTATTATATAGCTCAAGGACTCGATTACAAAGGGTAAAGATCATAAGGCAAGAGCTCACAACTAGATCATGCTTACTTTATTCTACTAGATCAAAATACTACCAAAAGGATCGAACTAAGTAAAACGGTAAAGATAGGAGTGATGGTGATACGATACTAGGGTCACTCCCCCAAGCTTGGCAGTTGCCAAGGGGAACGCCCATACCCATATGATTATGTCTCCTTCTTCGAGGGTGGTGATGATGGAGTTGAAAGTAGTGACGCCGGATCATCATATATCGAGCGTAGGAGATCCTCCAGCTTGCGCATAATACCTTTGAGCACAGCAATGTAATCCCTCAACACAATATTTTCACTTGTGACATGCTTGTTTCGAATTTGAGCTAACTCAATCATCCTGAAAGCTTCAATCTCAGTCGAGGTAAAGAGATTGGGAAGAGATTAAGGGGTGTCTTCTTCTCTCGATGCCGGAACCGGATCTTCCACCTCCATCTTGATCTTCTTCTCCTTGTGGATCTCCTCGGGTCCTTCTCTCTTCAGGTCTATCTTCATTAGCCAAGCATCGTTACCTTCGTTGTTGGAGGAGGGAGGCGACATGATGCCTGGCTTCGCAAACCCTAGCAGAAAACAGCTCGAAACAAGAACAGAGGATTTTTGCATGATACAGAGGTCAAAACCTTCGGGAGTATATATAATGAATTTTTACTGACCAAAAGGAGTAACCCACAAGAAAACAGGGTCCGGGAGGCACACGGGGTACCCACGAGGCAGGGGGCACGCCCTGGGCAGGGGGCGCACCCTCCAACCTCGTGGACGCCTCGTGTCTCTTCCGAACTGCTACTTATTTTTCTATTTTTCTAAATATTCCAAAACGGAGAAAATTTGCCTTTAGAGCTGTTTTGGAGTCGGTTTACTTACCGTATCACATACCTCTTCCTTTTCGGAGACTGAATCGTTCCGGAAAGTGTCCCTTATTGTCACAACCCTAGTTCTGGTATGCACTAGGCTAGCTTGATGTTTGCATCATGTTTAGTTTTCAAATAAAATTTTGAATTGGGGACATGTGAAACCCTCAAGAATCTTTTTGAAAAATGACCCTGCTAAAAGTTGCTCCAAAAGGGTCCAAGAAAAAGTTCATGTTTCTCTCTGAAAATATTGGTCAGAGGTAAAATTCAAACCAATATTTTCAGGAGCTCATAAATATTTATTTTGGGCATTTGGAATTAATGCAATAATTATTTGCCTTGGATATATATTTATTATATATTTTATATATGTCCAAAAATTCTGATTTTATTGTGAGGGGCTTTGGATTAATTCCTTAGGTCCCTGAAAAAAGGGTCAGAAGAAAATAAAATGATTTAGTACTAGAAACTAAATCAAAAAAATTTACTGAAATAGAAAAACAGAAAGAAAAAGGGAAAAGAGCTTACCTGGGCCACTTGCTGGCCTGGCACTGTGCGGCCCAGCTAGGCCAGCCCATCTGCCAGTTGTTGTCCTCCTGGCGACCACAGAAGGCAGAGAGCATGCGCCCGCTGCTCTCGCGCATGGCTGCCACGCCTCCTGCCTGCCTGCCCCTCCCCCTCGTCGCTTGGACGTTCTGGTCGACGCCACGACGCACCCCGGACCCCTCTCGTTCTCTCTCACCGCCTCTCCCCTCCTCTGTCTCCCTCTCTTGATCGGACCCGAGCGCCACCGTCACCGCCGCTCGTCGTTGCCGTGACCACCGGCCACCCCACGCCCAGCCGACGCGCCAGAAGCTCTGCCACGCCGTCTTCTACCTCTCCGACGAGCCACACATCGCCGAACGCCCCGCAACCTCGCCATCAAGCTCGAGACCGCCGCCTCTGCACCGAGATTGCCGGCGACCCTACGTTGTCTCCGCCGCCTCCCCAAGCCAGCTGAGCTCCGCTTTGATACCGCGGTGAGCTCCGCCATGTTTCCCCTGCCTCCCGAGCCCGTTTCCATCCGCTAGCTGCCCGAGCCACCGAAGCCGAGAACTCCACGCCGCCGTTCATGCTGCCGCCATGGCCACAGTCACCCAGACCCACGGATGAGCACACCCCCGTGCTCAGCGTGGTCCCAGGAGCCCAGAACGAGCTTATGCTCGTCCTCCCGTCCACCATAGCGTCGTTTCCAATGACGCCCGAGCTCCGGCGGCCGCCCAAGTCGTCGCCGGCGTCGTTTCTGTCGGCCCTGAGTCCAGCCACCACCACCAATCAATGCGGACGAGGCTCCGCAGCTCGTAGATGCCCTCCGCCGGCCATTTGGTCGCCGGAGGAGGACTCCCGATGCCTCCGTCGCGTTTGCTGCCGCCGGCGGCTAAACGCCGGCGTGTTCGCCCCGGGTTTGACCAGGGATTTGACCCCCTGGGTCATGACAGGTGGGCCCCCCTAGTTAGTTAACCCAGTTTAGTGTTAGTTAATTAGATTAGTTAATTAGTGGAGTCACTGACACGTGGGCCCACCCCTGCTGACATTTTTGGTTAGGATTAGTTTAGTACTAATTAACTCTGTTAACTAAGTGAGTCACTGACCAGTGGGCCCCACTGGTTAGATTTGACGTGGACCGACCTGTTGACCCGCTGACATCATGCTGTTGTCATGCTGACGCAGTAATCCATTTCTGGAATTTAAATAAATTTTAAATGATTTATTTAATTCAGAAAAAATCACAGAAATTTAACCGTAGCTCAGAATGAAATAATTTATATATGAAAAATTATGAGAAAAGTTCAATCTATCCATCTGTACCATTTTCATGCATGACAAATGAACTTATACCTACTGAATATGTGAACACACATAAATGGCATTTATAAATGTTTATTATAGAGTTGCATTTGAACCCTTGGTTCAAATGGACTTCACCCAAATAAATGCTAGATGCATTAGCTCAAACAAACATCACACCTTCATGCCATGTTCATGCATCATATTGTTGAATATGCTTGTGTTTGATGGTTGGCACCGTCCTTCTCGATAGGTCCTGCTCCGGAGACCATTCCAGAGTACCTGTCAGAGGAGCAGTGCCCCCCTGTTGATCTACCAGGCAAGCAAACCCCCTTGTTCATTCCGATACAATCCCACTCTCTCGCTCCCGCTCTCTCTTTTTGCATTAGGACAACTACGATTCAACTGCTACTTTATGCTGCGGTAGTTGAACCCATTCCTCTGCATGACCTATCATTGCCACAGTAAATAGTTGAAACCCACTAGCATGTGTAGGAGTTGATTGAAGCCATGTTGTGTTCTTACCATGCCATGCCTGCTATTTCTTAGAGTGTGTCAGGTCTGATTCATTGGGAATGAATTGGAGTGCAGTTTTATGTTCTAATGCTGAGAGTTAAGCGTGTGAACACGTTTTGGTAAAGGTAGCGATGAGAGGGCATGTAGGAGTACATGGTGGGTTGTCTCACTGGAACAGTCCTTAAGCACTGACTTCTGTGTATTTTGTCCAATGACTAGCTACTACCACACATTGGGTTCCGGTAACTCGACCCCTCTCGGCTTATTAATCAACTTGATCTTTGTCCAGGAGTCGCAACTAGTTTCTAGTGTTTGTAGGTAGTGTTATTTCTCTACCAAGTGGCACCCAGCAGGGTGGGCTTGGGACAGACTAGGCACAGGTGGCACGGTGTACCAAGTGGCACCCGGATGGTGGGCTTGGGAACCCTGCTCACATCATTTGGGGCCGTGATGGAAACCTTGGCCGGACTCCCTTGCGGATGGAACCCGAATAGGCGATAAACCTGGACTAGAGTCTTGTGTGGTTACTCAGGTCGTGGCCGACTCCCTCGCCAGGCTTCCGCTTCAAGGTTGTCGAGATACACGACGTGTAGATGGCGGAAAGTGGCGAGAGCGTGTGTGAAGAAGTACACCCCTGCAGGGTTAACATGATCTATTCGAATAGCCGGGTCCACGGTTATGGACTGGGATGCTTACGTGGTATATAGACAACTTGAAGTGGATACTCAAAAATACTCAAGACAAGTGTGAGTGCTATGGATGGCCTTCTCGTAGGGAGACGGGGATGAATCCATAATGGTGTGTTGAGTGGTGATTAGTGGACTCGTGTGCGCCACCTCAAAGAGTTAATAGCAGTCGTAGTACATGATAGCCACTGAGTCAAAGCTGTCTTGTTGCAACTAAACCCCACTTTGCCTTCTTGATACAAATGCATGTATGATAGGATCTGATGTAAGTCTTGCTGAGTACCTTTGTTCTCACGTTTGCTTTATTTATGTTTTGTAGATGAGACTTAGGTCCCACTCGTAGTTCTGCTTGGACTTCGACAAGTAGCTTGTTACCTCAGCTACAATCTTGTACGAGTGTTGTAGATAGTCAGGCTCTTCAGCCTTTTTCTTTTGTAGTTGTCTGTACTCATACATGTTATGCTTCCGCATGTTGCTTGTATGATCTGAATGTTGGGTCATGAGACCCATGTTTGTAATATCTGGCTCCTCGGGGCCTAATGAATAAATACTTTGTTTCATAGAGTCTTGTTGTGATGCCATGTTTTATTTGCACATATCGAGCATATTGTGTGTATGTTATTGAAATGCTTGGTATGTGTGGGATTCGACAACCTAGTTGTTTCCTCTTGGTAGCCTCTCTTATGGGGAAATGTCTCCTAGTGCTTCCACTTAGCCATGGTAGCTTGGTACTGCTCCGGAACACTTAGGCTGGCCGACATGTGTCCTTCTTCGTTCCTGTGTCTGTCCCTTTGGGAAATGTCACGCGTTGTTCCTTTAAGTCCTTGTAGCTTGCTACGACTTGGGTTCATATGTTGATGACCGACACGTTCGTTGCTGGGTCATGTATGCATGTCCCTGTAAGTTAGTGCCACCTTGGGTTTATAACTAGTCATGTCGGCCCGGGTTCTCTGTCATATGGATGCTAGCGACACTATCATATACGTGAGCCAAAATGCGCAAATGGTCCCGGGCCAGGTAAGGTGGCACCCGTGGGGATATCGTGCGTGAGGCCGCAAAGCGATATGGTGTGTTACATGCTAGACCAGTGTGACTTAGGATCGGGGTCCCGACAGCTTTGGTATCAGAGCCTGACTGCCTGTAGGATTACCAAGCCAAACTGGTCGAAGTTGAGTCTAGAAATTCTTTAGTTATATAAGGGAATTGATTGTGGAAGGGAACGTAAGGCTCTTTCACTCCTTATACCTTATGTCTTCTGATCTAAGTCATCTTACCTTTCCTACGGGGTTAAGTAACTAGGCTTTCTCTTCCGTGTATCAGGATCACGAGTTACTACTTCGGAGTCCCATAGGATTGGTTGATCAGAGTCATACTCCAGTTTTCGAGTTCTTCTGGTGTAGTTTGTTTAGTACTATCATAGAACCTTGAGTGATGTTGTTGAGTATGGTACTGCCCTATTGTTTGCAGGATGTATCATTTTGAGAATTTTACTGCTGTTATGCTGCCGGATTTGTCCTAGGAATTCGAGAGATACTCATTTCTTGTCCTACCTTCTATAGCCTATGGTTGATGTTGATTCCGTCCTTGGTTTCATTTCCCAGGATGTCATCAGTTACCCGAGGTTCAGTTTCTCGTAGAAAGAACCACAGAGGTGGTAGGGATGAGGAGGATCCTCCTGAGCAGCCTTCGTTGGCAGGGGTCATGTTAGAGATGGAGAGAAACAAGCGAGAGTCTAACCGCTTGTTGGCACGTATTGAGGAGAACACCACACATCAGTGCAAAGAGTCAGCGACCATCCATGACTTCATTAATCTGAAACCACCCACCTTCCATCATCCCTTTGAGCCACTCGATGCAGATGACTGGCTCCGTAGTATCACTCACAAGCTGCGTTCCGCGAACGTACCTAACGGTGACAAGGTCACCTATGCCACATATCACCTGGAAGGTCCTGCTAGTCTTTGGTGGCAGAACTATCAGGCCATGATTCTAGCTGGCCAGATTCCTACCTGGAGAGATTTCACTAAGGCTTTTCGCGAGCATCATATTCCTCAATCCCTCATCGATTGCAAGAGAGAAGAGTTATGTAGTCTTACCCAGGCTAAGATGGTTGTTGATGCTTACAGTAGAGAGTTTGAGAACCTCGCCCGCTATGCTACAGAAGAAGTGTCCACGGACGACAAGAAGCAGGCTAGGTTCCTGAAGGGTCTCAACCCCAAGCTGCGTCGTGATCTTCACTTGCATCATTGCAATACATTCTAGGCTCTTGTGAACAAGGCCATTAATGCAGAGATAGCTCAACTCACCTACAAGGAGTCTCGTAAGCACACCCGTGATTTGGGATCTTGCTACGACAGTAGTTCCCAAAAGCGCCGGATTTGGGTTCCAAACTCCGCTCTTCCACCCAGTTATTCACCGAGGCCATCTTATGAGGTGCCTCATCTAGCTCAGTCGTATGCTCCACCCAGGCCTTTTGGTAGACCGCTTGTCAATGCGGGTCCACGTCCTACCTCGGGGACTTGCTTCACATGCGGAAAGCCAGGACACTATGCACATGACTGCTCTCAGGCCAACTTTGCTCCACCCCAGCCCGAGAAGTCCGTTCTTCGTGGTAAGCCACCACGCAAGACAATCAGTGCCAATCCAGCTCCCACAAAATGTGCATGTGTGCATCACGTCTCAGCTAAAGACGCTCATGATGATCCAAATGTCATTCTTGGTACACTCCTTGTCAATTGCCATCCAGCTTCGGTTCTATTCGATACCGGAGCATCTCACTCCTTCATCTCTGAAGGCTTTGCTAGCTTGCACAACATATCATTCTGTGATATTCCTTATCTATTAGTCATTCAAACTCCTGGATCAAAATGGCAAACTTCTAGTGTAAGCCATGGTAATGGAATCCTTGTTGACAGACTTGTATTCCTTGCCTCACTTATAGCCCTCAAGTCTTCAGATATTAACATCATCTTGGGTATGGAATGGATGACAGCTCATCATGCCAAGATTGATTGTTACACTAGGTCCGTTCAGCTTACACACCCATCGGGCAAGATAGTCACTGTCTCCACTAGGGTTGCAAAGCGTCAACTCTATTCTCTCAATGCCAGCCCCCTCCCAGACCTTGAAGATATCCCGGTAGTCCGTGACTTTCCGGATGTCTTTCCAGAGGAACTGCCAGGTATTCCACCTGACAGGGATGTAGAGTTTGTCATAGATCTTATACCAGGAACTGTTCCAATTTCTAGGAGACCTTACAAGATGGCACCCCTAGAACTAGCTGAGCTTAAGGAACAACTTGATGAGTCCTTGCGAAAGGGTTTCACCCATCCTAGTTCTTCTCCTTGGGCTTGTCCCATCCTCTTCGTCAAGAAGAAGGATGGTACGGATCGGATGGTTGTAGATTATCGTCCCGTTAGTTTGGTCACGATAAAGAACAAGTATCCGCTCCCCTGGATCAATGACCTGTACAATCAGCTCGCTGGATCCTTAGTCTTCTCCAAGAGGGATTTGAGGTTAGGCTACCATCAAATCAAGATCAGAAACGGAGACATTCCTAAGACGGCTTATGTCACTCGTTATGGCCAGTACGAGTACACCGTCATGTCCTTCGGTCTAACCAATGCTCCAGCCACTTTCTCCCGCTTGATGAACTCGATCTTCATGGAGTACTTAGATAAGTTCGTCGTGGTTTACCTCAATGATATCCTTATCTACCCGAAGAATGAGGAAGAGCATGCCGAACATCTTAGACTTGTGTTGGAAAAACTCAGAGAGCACCGCCTTTATGCCAAGTTCTCCAAGTGCGAATTTTGGTTGCTAGAAGTGACCTATCTCGGCCACGTAATCTCTGGTTAGGGTATTGCTGTCAATCCCGAGAGAGTTCAGGCCGTTCTTGATTGGACTCCACCTGAAACAGTTAAACAAGTTAGGAGTTTCCTTGGTCTAGCCAGCTATTGTTGCCACTTTGTTGAAAACTTCTCTAAAGTGGCCAAACCTTTCACGGAACTTCTCAAGAAAGATAAAAAGTTTGAGTGGCCCCCACAGTGTGAGCATAGTTTTCAGGAACTGAAAAGACGCCTGACTTCTGCTCCCATACTTGTGCCACCGGATTTCACTAAGGACTTTGTTATATATTGTGATGCCTCACGACAGGGACTAGGTTGCATTATTATGCATGATCATCATGTGATTGCCCATGCATCTCGACAGTTGCATCCACATGAGGAAAATTATCCAACACATGATCTTGAGCTTGCAACCATAGTCTATGCACTTAAGACATGGCGACATTACCTTCTTGGTAATCGTTGCGAGATCTATATCGATCACTAGAGCCTCAAGTATATCTTCACCCAACCAGATTTGAACCTTAGGCAAAGACGTTGGTTGGAGTTGATCTCAGATTACGACTTAGGGATTACTTACACCCCATGCAAGGCCAATGTCATGGCTGATGCTTTAAGTCGTAAGTCCTATTGCAACAATCTCATGTTGCAGCAGGGCCAACCACTTCTCCATGAGGAATTATGTAAGCTTAACCTTCACATTGCTCCTCACGGATTCCTTTCTACCTTGGTGGCGAAACCTACTCTTATGGATCATATCATAGAAGCCCAGAAGCATGATACGGGGATTATCCGGATCAAGAGAAACATTGCCAAGGGTATCGCTGGTAATTTCTCCATAGATGATTGAGGTGTTGTTTTCTTCCAGAACCGACAGGTGGTTCCCAAGAAGCTACATCTTCGGCAACTGATCCTTAAGGAGGCTCATGAATCTCCTCTCACGATTCATCCCGGTAGTACTAAGATGTATCAGGACCTACGCCAGAGGTTCTGGTGGACTAGGATGAAGAGAGAAATTGCTCAGTTCATTGATAACTGTGATGTCTGTCGTCGCGTTAAGGCAGAGCATCAAAGACCTGCTGGCACCCTTCAGCCTTTAGATATTCCTGAGTGGAAATGGGATAAAGTTGGTATGGACTTCATCACCGGCTTTCCCAGGACCAAGAGAGGGAATAATGCTATCTTCGTAGTCATTGATCGTCTGTCCAAAGTGGCTCACTTCCTACCTGTTCGAGAGAGTATCACTGCTAGTCAGCTCGCTGACTTATATATTTCTCGAATAGTGTCACTTCATGGTGTTCCACTAGAGATCAATTCAGACCGTGGTAGTCTTTTCACTTCTCATTTCTGGGAGAGTTTCCAAACTGCCATGGGTACCCATCTTTCCTTCAGTACCGCTTTCCACCCTCAGTCAAGTGGTCAGGTGGAACGGATCAACCAAATTCTCGAAGACATGCTTAGAGCTTGCGTTATCTCATTTGGTATGGATTGGGAGAAATATCTTCCTTTCGCCGAGTTTGCTTATAAAAATAGCTATCAATCCAGTCTCAAGAAAGCTCCTTTTGAGATTCTCTATGGACGAAGATGTCGAACACCTTTGAACTGGTCAGAAACCGGTGAAAGACAATTCTTTGGACCGGACATGATCCAGGAGGCAGTAGAGCAAGTTCGCATCATTCGTGAGAATTTGAAAACAGCTCAATCTCGTCAAATGAGCTAGTATGATCATCATCATAAGGAAGTGACTAATGAAGTTGGCGACAAGGCTTACCTTCGGGTTACCCCTTTGAAGGGTACCCATCGTTTCGGTACCAAGGGAAAGTTGGCTCCTTGTTACATTGTTCCTTTTTGCATTCTCGCTAAACGAGGAGAGGTTGCCTACCAGTTGGAACTACCCCACATCTTTCTCGAGTTCATGATGTCTTCCACGTCTCTCAACTCAGGCGTTGCTTCTCGGATCCCATCCGCGGAGTGGACCACGAAATGCTTGATCTCCAAGAAAACCTCACATGTCGAGAGTACCCAGTTCACATTCTGGATCAAGCAGAGCGTGTCACTCGACGACATAATATCAAATTTCTCAAGGTTCAGTGGTCTCATCATTCCGAGAGAGAAGCTACTTGGGAGCGAGAAGATCGTCTCCGACTGGAGTACCCCACTTTCTTTCCGCCGACTCCTGAATCTCGGGACGAGATTCTTTCGAGTGGGGGTGAGTTATCACAACCCTAGTTCTAGTATGCACTAGGCTAGCTTGGTGTTTGCATCATGTTTAGTTTTCAAATAAATTTTGAATTGGGGACATGTGAAACCCTCAGGAATCTTTTTGAAAAATGACCCAGCTAAAAGTTGCTCCAAAAGGGTCCAAGAAAATGTTCATGTTTCTCTCTGAAAATATTGGTCAGAGGTAAAATTCAAACCAATATTTTCAGGAGCTCATAAATATTTATTTTGGGCATTTGGAATTAATGCAATACTTATTTGCCTTGGATATATATTTATTATATATTTTATATATGTCCAAAAATTCTGATTTTATTGTGAGGGGCTTTGGATTAATTCCTTAGGTCCCTGCAAAAAGGGTCAGAAGAAAATAAAATGATTTAGTACTAGAAACTAAATCAAAACAGATTACAGAAATAGAAAAACAGAAAGAAAAAGGGAAAAGCGCTTACCTGGGCCACTTGCTGGCCTGGCACTGTGCGGCCCAGCTGGGCCGACCCATCTGCCAGTCGTCGTCCTCCTGGCGATGACAGAAGGCAGAGAGCACGCGCCCGCCGCTCTCGCGCATGGCTGCCACGCCTCCTGCCTGCCTGCCCCTCCCCCTCGTCGCCTAGACGTTCTGGTCGACGCCACGACGCACCCCGGACCCCTCTCGTTCTCTCTCGCCGCCTATCCCCTCCTCTGTCTCCCTCTCTCACTCGGACCTGAGCGCCACCGTCGCCGCCGCTCGTCGTTGCCGTGACCACTGGCCACCGCACGCCTAACCGATGCACCAGAAGCTCTGCCACACCGTCTTCTACCTCTCTGACGATCCACACGTCGCCGGACGCCTTGCAGCCTCGCCATCAAGCTCGACACCGCCGCCTCCGCACCGAGATTGCCGCTGACCCTTCGTCGTCACCGCCGCCTCCCCGAGCCAGCTGAGCTCCGCTTCGACACCGCGGTGAGCTCCGCCGTGTTTCCCCTACCTCCCGAGCCCGTTTCCATCCGCTAGCTGCCCGAGCCACCGAAGCCAAGAACTCCTCGCTGCCGTTCATGCTGCCGCCGTGGCCACCGTCACCCAGAGCCGCGGCTGAGCACACCCCCGTGCTCAGCGTGGTCCCAGGATCCCAGAACGAGCTTCTGCTCGTCCTCCCGTCCATCGTAGCGTCGTTTCCGACGAGGCCCGAGTTGCGGCGGCCGCCCAAGTCGTCGGCGGCGTCGTTTCCGTCGGCCCTGAGTCCAGCCACCACCACCAATCGATGCGGACGAGGCTCCGCAGCCCGTAGATGCCCTTCGCTGGCCATTTGGTCGCTGGAGGAGGATTCCCGACGCCTCCGCCGCGTTTGCTGCCGCCGGCGGCTAAACGCCGGCATGTTAGCCCCGGGTTTGACCCCTTGGGTCATGACAAGTGGGCCCCCCTAGTTAGTTAACCATGTTTAGTGTTAGTTAATTAGTGGAGTCACTGACACATGGGCCCAGCTCTGCTGACATTTTTGGTTAGGATTAGTTTAGTACTAATTAACTCTGTTAACTAACTGAGTCACTGACCAGTGGGCCCCACTGGTCAGGTTTGAGCTAGACCGACCTGTTGACCTGCTGACGTCATGCTGTTGTCATGCTGACACAGTAATCCATTTCTGGAATTTAAATAAATCTTAAATGATTTATTTATTTCAGTAATTGGTTTAAACTTCAAAAAATCACAGAAATTCAACCGTATCTCAGAATGAAATAATTTATATATGAAAAATTATCAAAAAAATTCAATCTATCCATCTGTACCATTTTCATGCATGACAAATGAACTTATACCTACTGAATATGTGAAAACACATATATGGCATTTATAAATGTTTATTATAGAGTTGCATTTGAACCCTTGGTTCAAATGGACTTACACCCAAATAAATGCTAGATGCATTAGCTCAAACAAACATCACACCTTCATGCCATGTTCATGCATCATATTGTTGCATATGCTTGTGTTTGATTGTTGGCACCGTCCTTCTCGATAGGTCCTGCTCCGGAGACCATTCCAGAGTACCTGTCAGAGGAGCAGTGCCCCCTGTTGATCTACCAGGCAAGCAAAACCCTTGTTCATTCCGATACAATCCCACTCTCTCGCTCCCGCTCTCTCTTTTTGCATTAGGACAACTACGATTCAACTACTACTTTATGCTGCGGTAGTTGAACCCATTCATGTGCATGACCTATCATTGCCACAGTAAATAGTTGAAACCCACTAGCATGTGTAGGAGTTGATTGAAGCCATGTTGTGTTCTTACCATGCCATGCCTGCTATTGCTTAGAGTGTGTCAGGTCTGATTCATTGGGAATGAATTGGAGTGCAGTTTTATGTTCTGATGCTGAGAGTTAAGCGTGTGAACACGTTTTGGTAAAGGTAGCGATGAGAGGCCATGTAGGAGTACATGGTGGGTTGTCTCACTGGAACCGTCCTTAAGCACTGAGTTCTGTGTATGTTGTCCAAGGACTAGCTACTACCACACATTGGGTTCCGGTAACTCGACCCCTCTCAGCTTATTAACCAACTTGATCTCTGTCCAGGAGTCACAACTAGTTTCTGGTGTTTGTAGGTAGTCTTATTTCTCTACCAAGTTGCACCCGGCAGGGTGGGCTTGGGATAGACTAGGCACAGGTGGCACGATGTACCAAGTGGCACCCGGATGGTGGGCTTGGGAACCCTGCTCACATCGTTTGGGGCCGTGATGGAAACCTCGGCCGGACTCCCTTGCGGATGGAACCCGAATAGGCAATAAACCTGGACTAGATTCTTGTGTGGTTAGTCAGGTCGTGGCCGACACCCTCACCAGGCTTCCGCTTGAAGGTTGCCGAGATACACAACATGTAATGCCCCGGATGTAATACTTTCCCTTTTGGGTATATAATATATCTCCGGCTTCATCTATTTCCATTCCGGGTTCTTTGTCTTCGGGTTTTCGTCATTTTGTTGTGTGCGTGTGTGGCATTCATTCATATCATGTAGACATGTGCATCGCATTGCATTTGTGTTGTCGGTTGCATCCGGTTCCGCGTGTTCCGTCCCGTTGTCCGTTTCGCGTTCCGGAGCTCCCTCACGTGTCCGTAACGTCCCGTAAGGTCTACTTTGGTGTTTGGGCGTGTAACGTTGCCGGTGTGCCGCGAGACTTGTCGTGTGTTGTTGTTTTGTTGTGTGCAACCCGCCTCTCAAATCTCGTCGCGTTTGGAATCCGTTTGCTATCCCAACAGTTATTCGTGTGGGTCCAAAGTGCCTTCGCTTTGTGGCCCGAAACACCCCTC
This sequence comes from Secale cereale, assembly GCA_902687465.1. Taxonomy (NCBI): domain Eukaryota; kingdom Viridiplantae; phylum Streptophyta; class Magnoliopsida; order Poales; family Poaceae; genus Secale; species Secale cereale. The sequence continues at coordinate 69,279,065 of LR738714.1, forward strand.
CAGCAGCCCACTACCCTCTTCTAGGCCCATCCTGACTTCCCTCGCGATCGGATCCGTCGGATCGCGATCGGAGGGCTCCTAACACACCTAAATCCCCCCTAACCCTAAAAATCTGCTATATAATAGACCCCTAGTCTATTTTGGCATGTCCCCTAGTTCTTCTCCACTCCCCCCCCCCTAAAAATCTGGATCTAGCCACCCCCTCCTCTCCACTTGGCAGTTCCTAGCCAGTTCCCTCGATCCTCCTCCTCGAATCCCGAGAAAATCCAGCCGACAGCCGATCCTTCGATCGATCCGCCGGCCTCGAGGCCAGGTCGTCGCGCCGCTGGTTCCTCCCTCGAGCGCTCGGCCTCCCGCGAGGACCACTTCCCCGCCGGCTCGAGTCGTCCCTCCACCGAGCCAGGCGCCATCGGAGGCCCAAGCCGCCGATCCAGCACCCCACATCGCCAGCCGCCTCCCACTCCGGGGCCCGAAGGCCACGCCCTCCCGCGCGCAAGCTGCGAGGCCCACATCGCCGCGGCCTCCTGCCGCCACTCCTCAAGCCGCCTCCCGCCGCCTCCGAACGGGCCGGCCCAGCCGCCCGTCCCTCCGGGCCATCGCCTCCCGAGCCGGGCCGCTCGCCTCCAGGGCCAAGCCGGGCCGCCCCACACCGCCGAAGCCACCGATCGCCCTGGGCCATCCGTCTCCCAGGCCGAGGCCGCGTCGCGCCGCCGTTCGCAGGCCGTGCGAGGCCCAAGCCGCGCCCTCCATCCACTTCGGCCCGTCTCCAGATCCACCCGGGCCGCGTTGTCTTTTTTCCCTGTGACCCGAGGTTGATTCCCCCTCTTTTTCCACTAAGTACCATTTTTGTTTAGTTTTCTGATGCATATTTCAACTGCTGATAACTTTGTGTGTGATGCTTCGTTTTGCGCAAATAGCATGTCCAGACGTTCATGGTGAATAGCACTACGTTTCATTTCTTTGTGCCATGCATGTTAGAGATCATCTAGGTGCTTGTTTTTCTGTTGCAATAGTGCATCGTGATAAAACTGCTGCTATGTGATGTTTTTATGCCATCTTTGATATGTGATATCTTTTAGCTCGTTTGTCCGAATGATGCAAATGACATGTCCACGTGTTCGTCTTGCCATGCTCTACATGTTGTTTGTGTTAGGTTGCATGATAGATTTATTATTGCCATGTTTATCATCGTTGCAAACTGCTATGTGGCTGTGATGTTGTTTCACTTGTTATGAAATGCCATCTTGTTGAGCTCGTTGCTATCGTTGTGTTTATCTCCATGATGCATGCTTGTATGTTTCGGAATCACAATCATGTGTACTTTGATGTGGTGCTTACCACTTGCCATGTTTAGTTTCGAGGTGACTTAAACTTGCTCGTTTAGATGCCATGATGAAACTGCTGTTTTAGGACTTAGTGGTTTTTCACTAAGTCTGAAATCTGTAACGTTCCGATGCCATGTTTGCTTGCTGCTCTAGGACAAACCATGATAGTTTTGGGGTGGATCTTGATTGTTCCTTGTAGTATACTCCCTTCGTTCCTTTATATAAGGTGTATTTGTTTTTTGATAAAATTCCACAATGTAAGGTGCATTTGTTCTAATTCCTCGTAATTCCGATCGTGGCCCTCTAGAAAAAAGGAAAGTATCTCTTCCCTGATTGCATGTATCTCTCCTTATAGAGAAAGAAAAGGAAACTATCTCTTTCCCGACTATGTGCATCTCTTTCTTTCCTAACCTAAATGATTTACTTGCCGCTAATCTACAATTTAGACATGGGTAATTTTGTCCTATCTAGTCAATAATTACGTGCCTTGGTCACCGTGCTGAAAATAATACACCTTAGATAAAGGAATGGAGGGAGTATATTCTTGGCTTTCCATTCATGTACTCACATGTTTATTTAAGTGGCTGTAGCATGTTTAACTTTTGCTCCAAAGTTTCAATAAAATTCTGCTGCCAGAATTTTATTGTCAAGTTCAATATGTCCAAGCTTATTGCTATTGATCCGTGGCTCCTTTGGGGGTGCACCTTTGGACTTAATTGCTGTAGGATATGTCTAGTTTATGTTCGTGCTCTTTGCCATGTTGTTTGAGTGCTGTAGCTTAATTATTTTGTGCTCCGAAGTTGCTATGTTGCTGTAATTTTCAGCTTTCGCTCATTTCTTATTTCGGGCATAACTTTTAGCCCGTAACTCCGATTTCAGCGAATCTTATATGAAACTTGATTGATTTTCTGTGTAGATTCATAATATCATATTGTTATCATGTTTTGAGGTGTTTTGCTTGAGTGCTATTTTCCGTGCTCCGTGTGCATCCTTAGTGCATCCATCATGCATCCATCATTTTCGAGTGTGCATTGCATCTTGTTGATTTGTGCTTGGTGCGATTGTATTGTTTAGAGCCGGAAGCCGAGACCGAGTACGAGTTCGAGCACGAGGTTTCCAATGAGGTTGAGCACGAGGACCCTTCTAACGATCCGAACGACTTCTCTTCAGGCAAGATGACCGAACCCCGATAACATTGCTATCTTTGCCTATTGCTAGTAGTTCCGCTCTATAGTTTTGCCTCGATGCCCATGTTCTTCCTGTCAGCCTCCTACTTGTAACCATTGCCATGCTTAACCACCCTACCTATGCAAACCGTTGCTTGGCTAAGTACGCTTCGCTCAACCCTTCTTATAGCATTGCTAGTTGCAGGTGAAGATCGAAGATGCTTGCTTCATGTTGAAGTTTGTTGGGTTATATAACACTATATAAAATGCTGAAATGAAATCATCTATATATTGGCAAGGGTGGAAGGCTAAGCCTTTTGCTTGGTGATTTGTTCCACTCATGCCGTTAGGAACCGTATAAACCGGTGTTATGTTCCTTGATTATGCGTTCCTAACACGGTTGGGGTGTATGGGACCCCCTCGATAAACCGCTAAGTGCTAAGTCTTTTCCAGCAAGTCCCAATATTGGTACTATTTGCCTAATGACAAATTAAACTTGCATAGGGAGTTATAAACCCTTTTTCTTAATCAACAACCCCGGGCCAGTACTCCACATGAGTGTTGGTCCGAAACGGGGATCCTGCGGGGCCACCTCGAGGAAACTCAAGGGCTGGTAAAAACCCGTAGCTTCACCCATCCAGTCGTGTCCTGAGACTTAGATACGCGCGGATACTATCAGGTTGTCGACACGCCGGGAGGATTTGCTGGATTAGCCTTACCTTAGTTCGGAGTATCTTGAGCACGGGATTCCGAGAATACTCGGGTCTTCCCACTTTGGAGTTGCGACTCCGCGGATCGTGGGCTTGTAATGGGTCAAGTTGGAACACCCCTGCAGGGTTATGAACTTTCGAAAGCCGTGCCCACGGTTATGTGGCAGATGGGAGCTTGTTAATATCCGGTTGTAGATAACTTGACACAATGTTTCTAATACACTACCAGCGTGTGTTCCGTGACTGTCAATTTCCGAATAGGGATTCGGGAGTTGAACATGGAGGGGTTATGTTTGTTGAGCTTGTAGCTAGGATCACTTCGTGATCACTTCTCGACCGAGGCTTCTCTTCTCGCTCTCTCTCACGTAAGCTAGTTGCTAGTTGCTGCTGCAGACACTTATTCTTTTCTTCAGCCTTATCCTCTCCCAAGGCTTAAATAGTCTTGTTACCCGGGAACGGGATTGCTGAGTCCTCTGTGGCTCACAGTTACTTCACCACACCAGATGCAGGTCCAGTTGTGAGCTATCCAGGTGATGGCACCGAGCTTGACTGGGAGTACGACGAGGAGCGTAGTCGATACTATGTTCGTTATCCTGATGATCAGTAGTGGAGACTTCTACTAGGATTCGATCCGGCCTGTGGATTTTATTTAAGTTTGGTATCTTGACATTTGGATTTTGCCCTTAGAGGGTTGTGATGTTCTTAATGTATGATGCTTGGGACATGTATTGTATTTGTGTGACGTGGCGAGTGTAAGCCAACTATTTATGTTTTCAATTCCCCTCTTTTACATGAGATGTTCAAAGATTACCAAACTTGAGATCATTCTAGGATGGAATTATGCCTTTAAGTCGTGCCTCGACACGTAGGAGGTATAGTTCCATCCTGGGCATTACAAGTTGGTATTCAGAGCCTTCTCCAACCTAGGAGCCCCCACTGTTTGATCGAATCGTTGACGGTCGAGTCTAGGCACACACTGAAAATTTTTTGAGTCCTATATTATATCAGAGAGTAGGATTTCTTTGCTTCTCATCCCCTTTTCTCTCTGGTGATGACTCCTGACGACTACTCTTGCCTCTTCTACTTCCAAAAATTGCACAATTTTTTTTTTAGGAATCTCGCGAGTATTCTGGGATTGTTTCGATGTTCTTGTGACGAGAATATTGTTCTCGATGCCTCCTGACATTAGGGGTTGTGGCAGTGTCCCGGGGAGTTGAGCTTCCGGGTATTGTCGTCACAAGCATATCGCGGCAGTACTAAATACTTAAGACGGCCGACATCGAAAATCTCACCTATACGGCCAGTGGCAAGATAACCCCAAGATCACCCAGTACTGGGGAGGTAGTTCGGGAGTATTGCCATAGCTTGTTATAGTGGATGCTTTTCGAAGGTCCGAGGTACACAGTTTCCGAGAAAGACTGGTTATGTGTTGAAGGATGGATACACCTGGATGTAGGTTTAGAGTTGATTGCGCGGTGCTTCCCATGTATCCCCAACACCTGATTGCATAACTGGAATCTTTCGGAAATTTATAGGTGGGTTTATCCAGTAGATCGTAGGCATTCTTCCAACGAATGCAGGTTAGCGAGTTCGGGGTTCTACATTGAGTGAAGTGGTATTATGACCGATGTTCCGATCGGGAGTTGCATCTTAAAGGGTCCTTGGTTATGCTGATCCGGGGATTGCAAAACCCGTTCGTAACGCGTTCATATGCTTTCAGCACAAAGATGTTAGAACGAAGCTCCTATCTTGTGTTTGTTCCCGTCTGTACCTTGTTGTTTTTTTCTTATTTTATCCTTTTGTCCCCTATGTGGCTTCTCATGAAGATTGATGTTATCATTTAACTGAGAATTTCATTCGTTCCTCTTGTTCGAATGATTTCATTCGTTCCTATTGTTCGAATGATTATTGTGAAGACTTGTTGCAATTCATTCCATTGATTCAGCTTATACCTTCTGTCAATCAATTGCTGATTCGTGGTCATCTCTTTCAGGATGTCTCCGAAACGAGTTCCCAACGCTAACCCAGAGGGTGAAGAGGTCCCAGAACGTCCTCCTTCCCCTCCTCCTCCGCCTGAGGCTTGGAGAGCGATTATGCAGACTACAGCTCAGAACACTCAGATGTTGATGCAGATGATGCAGCAGATGCAAGCTAATCAAGCTAATCAGGGTGTTCCAGGGAATCAAGGCAACTTCTTCAACCAGCAGCACCATGCTACTCTCAACCAGTTCTTGGCCAATAATCCAAAAGCTTTCAGTTACTGTGTCGATCCTCTTGATGCTGAAGATTGGTTAACCGATATAAAGAAGCATTTTGAGTGCAGTAACGTGAAGGAAGATGATTATGTGAAGTTTGCAGCCTTCCAACTCAAAGACCAAGCAGCTGACTGGTGGCAGCAGTACAAAGACTCCAGGCCAGGTCAAGTGATCTCTTGGGAGAATTTCTGCAAGGACTTTCACTCTCACCACATTCCTACAAGTGTCATCGAGGGTATGCGTGAGCAATTCCACAACCTGAAGCAGGGCTCTATGACAGTCTATCAGTATAATGTCAAGTTCCAAAACCTCGCTCGTTATGCTAAGCAAGACATTCCTGATGCCAAGAGCAAAATCTACCAGTTCCGTGGAGGTCTCAAAGATGAACTTCAGCTTGCTCTCACTTTGTTCGAGCCTGATGAATTCGACAAGTTCTATAACATGGCTTTGAAACAAGACGCAGCTCAACTTAAGATGGAGGCTTCTAAAAAGAGGATTCGAGATGCCGTTCACTCTTCCTCATCGTCTCAGTTGGTCTCGAAGCAACAAAAATTCTGGCTTCCTCCTCCTCTAGTGATTTGAGCTCCATACAACAACTCCAACAGCAACAAGAACTCTGGTGGACGTGGTTTCTCCCACCCACCCAACCCGAGCAACCAGTCGAAGAAGCAGTTTCAGTCTCAAGGCTCCAAGTCTAGTGGTTCTCATTTCCGTCCTCTTTCAGAAGTGGTCTACAACAAATGCACTCAGAAAGGTCACTATGCCAACAGATGTCCGAACCTGAAGCGTCTTCCACCTCCTCCACCTGTGAGTTCAGCTATTGTCAAGCATAATCCCAAGCAAGCAAGGGTCAATCTGATGAGTGCAGCTGAAGCGGAGAATTCTTCTGATGTCATTTTGGGTAACCTTCCAGTGAACTCTTTTCCAGCTAAAGTTTTGTTTGATTCAGGTGCTTCATGCTCTTTCATGTCTCAACCATTTGCATCCAAGCACAATATTGCCACTTCAAATTTGCCTCAGAGGTTGCAAGTCATTTCTCCGGGGAGACGTATGACTTCTAGTGTCTATGCTCCGGATGTATCTATTCGAATGGGAGATTATCGTTTTCTGGCTAAACCGGTGGTTCTTGGTAATTCTGACATCGACCTCATCCTCGGGATGGATTGGCTTTCTCAGCATGATGCTCACATTGATTGTGCACAGAAAGAAGTCAAGATGACTCATCATGATGAAGATCTGATTATCTTTGCCTCCAGGGATAACACTATCAGGATTTTCTCTCTCAATGATAAGGGCGAAATTAATGCCATATCTCAAATTCCGGTGGTGAACGAATATCAAGACGTCTTTCCTGAAGAACTTCCAGGCATGCCTCCACACCGTGAGGTGGAATTCGTAATTGAACTCGAGCCGGGTACTGAGCCAGCATGCCGGCGTCCGTACAAGCTCTCTCCGGAAGAATTGAAGGAATTGAAGAAGCAGCTTGATAAGCAGGAGAGTATGGGTCTCATCAGGCCTAGTACGTCTCCTTGGGGCTGTGGTGTCTTATTTGTCAAGAAGAAAGATGGCACGGAGCGTCTCTGTGTTGATTACCGGCCATTGCACAAGAAGACAATAAAGAACAAGTATCCGCTCCCCAACATCAACGAACTCTTCGAGCAGCTCAAAGGAGCTAAAGTGTTCTCTAAGCTCGACCTCCGAATGGGCTATCATCAAATTCGCATTCGCGAGGAAGACATTCCCAAGACGGCCTTCAGAACGAGCTACGGTTCATACGAGTATACCGTCATGTCTTTTGGTCTCGCCAATGCTCCTCCTACCTTTTCAAGGATGATGCATTACATCTTCAACCCCTATACTGGCGAGTTTGTGCTTGTGTATCTGGATGATATTCTGGTGTTTTCCAAGAATGAAGAAGATCACGAAAAGCACTTACGTCTGGTTCTTGATCGACTCCGAGAGCATAAATTCTATGCCAAGTTCTCAAAGTGCGAGTTTTGGCTCGATAAGGTTTTGTACCTGGGCCACATCATCTCAGCTGACGGTATTGCGGTTAATCCCGAGAAAGTTGAAGCAATTGTGAACTGGGAAGCTCCTCAGAACGTCAAGCAACTCCGCAGTTTTCTGGGTCTTGCCAGCTATTGCAGAAGGTTCGTTGAGAACTTCTCCAAGATTGCCAAGCCTCTTTCCAACTTGCTTCAGAAGAATGTCAAATACTTTTGGTCTCCAGAGTGTGAAGTGGCATTCAAAACTCTCAAAGAAAAGCTCGTCTCTGCTCCAGTTCTGACTCCTCCAGATGAGTCCAAGCCCTATGAAGTATTCTGGGATGCTTCTCTTCAAGGTCTTGGTGGTGTGCTTATGCAAGATAAGAGAATTGTGGCATATACTTCTCGTCAGCTCAAGCCAAGTGAGAAGAACTATCCCACACATGATCTCGAGCTAGCAGCTGTAGTACATGATTTGATTACGTGGAGACATCTGTTGTTGGGCAGAAAAGTCGACATCTTCACTGATCACAAGAGCTTGAAGTACATCTTCACACAGCCGCATCTGAACCTCCGCCAGACTCGTTGGGTTGAAATGATCCAAGAGTATAATCCCAGCATTGAATACACTCCTGGCAAGGCGAATGTGATTGCAGATGCTTTGAGCAGAAAGGCATATTGCAACAGCCTTCTTATCAAGCCGTGCCAGCCTGAGCTTTGTGAAGCATTCAGGAAACTCAACCTCCAAGTTGTTCCGCAGGGTTTTCTTGCAAATCTTCAAATTGCTCCTACCTTGGAAGATCAGGTCCGTGAGGCCCAACTCAGTGATACCATGGTGAAGAAGGTGAAACATGCTATTGCTAAGGGCATTCCGAAATATAAGTGCTTTCGTGTTGATGAGAGAGATACCTTGTTCTTCGAGGACAGACTCGTTGTTCCCAAAGGTGATCTCAGGAAGCTCATAATGGAAGAAGCACATGATTCTCTCCTTTACATTCATCCTGGCAGTTCCAAGATGTACCAAGATCTCAAGCAGTCTTACTGGTGGACACGCATGAAAAGGGAAATTGCCCAATTCGTGAACGAATGTGATGTATGCAGAAGAGTGAAAGCAGAACATCAACGTCCAGCCGGTTTTCTCCAACCTCTTCCTATTCCCGAGTGGAGGTTCGACCACATTGAAATGGACTTCGTCACTGGTTTTCCTAAGTCCAAGCGAGGAAATGATTCTATCTTCGTGGTGATTGACAAGCTTACCAAAGTCGCTCACTTCCTTCCAGTCAAAGAATCAATCAATGCAGCTCAATTGGCAGAGCTGTACACTTCCAGAATTGTGTCCTTACATGGCATTCCTCAAGTTATCTCCTCAGACCGTGGAAGTTTGTTCACTTCAAGGTTCTGGGACTCCTTTCAGTCCGCCATGGGCACTAAGATCAGGTTCAGCACTGCTTTTCACCCTCAGACCAGTGGTCAAGTTGAGCGAGTGAATCAGATTCTAGAAGATATGCTCAGAGCCTGTGTCATATCTTTTGGCATGAAATGGGAAGACTGCCTTCCATTTGCCGAGTTCTCTTACAACAACAGCTTTCAAGCAAGTGCCGGTAAATCCCCGTTTGAAATCCTCTATGGCAGGAAGTGCCGTACCCCTCTCAACTGGTCTGAAACAGGCGAACGTCAACTTCTTGGCAATGACTTGATCTCAGAAGCCGAAGAGATGTGCAAAGTCATACGTGAGAATCTCAAGGCCGCTCAGTCGCGTCAGAAGAGCTACTATGACGGCAAGCATCGTGATTTGGCTTTCAACATTGGTGATCATGTCTATCTCCGTGTTTCTCCGATGAAAGGCACCTAAAGGTTTGGTATCAAAGGAAAGCTTGCTCCTAGATACGTCGGGCCTTTCAAGATTCTTGGCAAAAGAGGCGATCTAGCCTATCAACTTGAGCTCCCTCCCAACTTCGCCAATGTTCATGATGTGTTCCATGTGTCTCAACTTCGCAAATGCTTCAAGGCACCTGAGCGCATGATTCCGTTTGAAGAGATTGATCTTCAACAAGACTTGTCCTACCGAGAGCATCCCGTTGCTATTCTCGAAGAAACCGAACGCAAGACCCGCAACAAGTCCATCAAATTCTTGAAAGTCAAGTGGTCACATCACACCGACCGAGAGGCTACGTGGGAACGAGAAGAACATCTTCGTTCTGAGTACCCTTCCTTTTTCCAGTCCTAGATCTCGGGACGAAATCTTTTTGTAGTAGAGGAGAGTTTGTAATGCCCCGGATGTAATACTTTCCCTTTTGGGTATATAATATATCTCCGGCTTCATCTATTTCCATTCCGGGTTCTTTGTCTTCGGGTTTTCGTCGTTTTGTTGTGTGCGTGTGTGGCATTCATTCATATCATGTAGACATGTGCATCGCATTGCATTTGTGTTGTCGGTTGCATCCGGTTCCGCGTGTTCCGTCCCGTTGTCCGTTTCGCGTTCCGAAGTTCCCTCACGTGTCCGTGACGTCCCGTAAGGCCTACTTTGGTGTTTGGGCGTGTAACGTTGCCGGTGTGCCGCGAGACTTGTCGTGTGTTGTTGTTTTGTTGTGTGCAACCTGCCTCTCAAATCTCGTCGCGTTTGGAATCCGTTTGCTATCCCAACAGTTATTCGTGTGGGTCCAAAGTGCCTTCGCTTTGTGGCCCGAAACACCCCTCCAGCAGCCCACTACCCTCTTCTAGGCCCATCCTAACTTCCCTCGCGATCGGATCCGTCGGATCGCGATCGGAGGGCTCCTAACACACCTAAATCTCCCCTAACCCTAAAAATCTGCTATATAATAGACCCCTAGTCTATTTTGGCATGTCCCCTAGTTCTTCTCCACTTCCCCCCCTAAAAATCTGGATCTAGCCACCCCCTCCTCTCCACTTGGCAGTTCCCAGCCAGTTCCCTCGATCCTCCTCCTCGAATCCCGAGAAAATCCAGTCGACAGCCGATCCTTCGATCGATCCGCCGGCCTCGAGGCCAGGTCGTCGCGCCGCTGGTTCCTCCCTCGAGCGCTCGGCCTCCCGCGAGGACCACTTCCCCGCCGGCCCGAGTCGTCCCTCCACCGAGCCAGGCGCCATCGGAGGCCCAAGCCGCCGATCCAGCACCCCACATCGCCAGCCGCCTCCCGCTCCGGGGCCCGAAGGCCATGCCCTCCCGCGCGCAAGCTGCGAGGCCCACATCGCCGCGGCCTCCTGCCGCCACTCCTCAAGCCGCCTCCCGCCGCCTCCGAACGGGCCGGCCCAGCCGCCCGTCCCTCCGGGCCATCGCCTCCCGAGCCGGGCCGCTCGCCTCCAGGGCCCAGCCGGGCCGCCCCACACCGCCGAAGCCACCGATCGCCCTGGGCCGTCCGTCTCCCAGGCCGAGGCCGCGTCGCGCCGCCGTTCGCAGGCCGTGCGAGGCCCAAGCCGCGCCCTCCATCCACTTCGGCCCGTCTCCAGATCCACCCGGGCCGCGTTGTTTTTTTTCCCTGTGACCTGAGGTTGATTCCCCCTCTTTTTCCACTAAGTACCAGTTTAGTTTAGTTTTCTGATGCATATTTCAACTGCTGATAACTTTGTGTGTGATGCTCCGTTTTGCGCAAATAGCATGTCCAGACGTTCGTGGTGAATAGCACTACGTTTCATTTCTTTGTGCCATGCATGTTAGAGATCATCTAGGTGCTTGTTTTTCTGTTGCAATAGTGCATCGTGATAAAACTGCTGCTATGTGATGTTTTTATGCCATCTTTGCTATGTGATATCTTTTAGCTCGTTTGTCCGAATGATGCAAATGACATGTCCACGTGTTCGTCTTGCCATGCTCTACATGTTGTTTGTGTTAGGTTGCATGATAGATTTATTATTGCCATGTTTATCATTGTTGCAAAGTGCTATGTGGCTGTGATGTTGTTTCACTTGTTATGAAATGCCATCTTGTTGAGCTCGTTGCTATCGTTGTGTTTATCTCCATGATGCATGCTTGTATGTTTCGGAATCACCATCATGTGTACTTTGATGTGGTGCTTACCACTTGCCATGTTTAGTTTCGAGGTGACTTAAACTTGCTCGTTTAGATGCCATGATGAAACTGTTGTTTTAGGACTTAGTGGTTTTTCACTAAGTCTGAAATCTGTAACGTTCCGATGCCATGTTTGCTTGCTGCTCTAGGACAAACCATGATAGTTTTGGGGTGGATCTTGATTGTTCCTTGTAGTATATATTGTTGGCTTTCCATTCATGTACTCACATGTTTATTTAAGTGGCTGTAGCATGTTTAACTTTTGCTCCAAAGTTTCAATAAAATTCTGCTGCAAGAATTTTATTGTCAAGTTCAATATGTCCAAGCTTATTGCTATTGATCCGTGGCTCCTTTGAGGGTGCACCTTTGGACTTAATTGCTGTAGGATATGTCTAGTTTGTGTTCATGCTCTTTGCCATGTTTTTTGAGTGCTGTGCTTAATTAGTTTGTGCTCCGAAGTTGCTATGTTGCTGTAATTTTCAACTTTCGCTCATTTCTTGTTTCGGGCATAACTTTTAGCCTGTAACTCCGATTTCAGCGAATCTTATATGAAACTTGATTGATTTTCTGTGTAGATTCATAATATCATATTGTTATCATGTTTTGAGGTGTTTTGCTTGAGTGCTATTTTCCGTGCTCCGTGTGCATCCTTAGTGCATCCATCATGCATCCATCATTTTCGAGTGCGCATTGCATCTTGTTGATTTGTGCTTAGTGCGATTGTATTGTTTAGAGCCGGAAGCCGAGACCGAGTACGAGTTCGAGCACGAGGTTTCCAACGAGGTTGAGCACGAGGACCCTTCTTACGATCCGAACAACTTCTCTTCAAGCAAGATGACCGAACCCCGATAACATTACTATCTTTGCCTATTGCTAGTAGTTCCGCTCTATAGTTTTGCCTCGATGCCCATGTTCTTCCTGTCAGCCTCCTACTTGTAACCATTGCCATGCTTAACCACCCTACCTATGCAAACCGTTGCTTGGCTAAGTACGCTTCGCTCAGCCCTTCTTATAGCATTGCTAGTTGCAGGTGAAGATCGAAGATGCTTGCTTCATGTTGAAGTTTGTTGGGTTATATCACACTATATAAAATGCTTAAATGAAATCATCTATATATTGGCAAGGGTGGAAGGCTAAGCCTTTTGCTTGGTGATTTGTTCCACTCATGCCGTTAGGAACCGTATAAACTGGTGTTATGTTCCTTGATTATGCGTTCCTAACACGGTTGGGGTGTATGGGACCCCCTCGATAAACCGCTAAGTGCTAAGTCTTTTCCAGCAAGTCCCAACATTGGTACTATTTGCCTAATAACAAATTAAACTTGCATAGGGAGTTATAAACCCTTTTTCTTAATCAACAACCCCGGGCCAGTGCTCCAGATGAGTGTTGGTCCGAAACGGGGAGCCTGCGGGGCCACCTCGAGGAAACTCAAGGGCTGGTAAAAACTCGTAGCTTCGCCCATCCGGTCGTGTCCTGAGACTTAGATACGCGCGGCTACTATCAGGGTGTCGACACGCCAGGAGGATTTGCTGGATTAGCCTTACCTTAGTTCGGAGTATCTTGAGCACGGGATTCCGAGAATACTCGGGTCTTCCCACTTTGGAGTTGCGACTCCGCGGATCGTGGGCTTGTAATGGGTCAAGTTGGAACACCCCTGCAGGGTTATGAACTTTCGAAAGCCGTGCCCGCGGTTATGTGGCAGATGGGAGCTTGTTAATATCCGGTTGTAGATAACTTGACACAATGTTTCTAATACACTACCAGCGTGTGTTCCGTGACTGTCAATTTCCGAATAGGGATTCGGGAGTTGAACACGGAGGGGTTATGTTTGTTGAGATTGTAGCTAGGATCACTTCGTGATCACTTCTCGACCGAGGCTTCTCTTCTCGCTCTCTCTCACGTAAGCTAGTTGCTAGTTGCTGCTGCAGACACTTATTCTTTTCTTCAGCCTTATCCTCTCCCAAGGCTTAAATAGTCTTGTTACCCGGGAACGGGATTGCTGAGTCCTTTGTGGCTCACAATTACTTCACCACACCAGATGCAGGTCCAGTTGTGAGCTATCTAGGTGATGGCACCGAGCTTGACTGGGAGTACGACGACGAGCGTAGTCGATACTATGTTCGTTATCCTGATGATCAGTAGTGGAGACTTCTACTAGGATTCGATCCGGCCTATGGATTTTATTTAAGTTTGGTATCTTGACATTTGGATTTTGCCCTTAGAGGGTTGTGATGTTCTTAATGTATGATGCTTGGGACATGTATTGTATTTGTGTGACGTGGCGAGTGTAAGCCAACTATTTATGTTTTCAATTCCCCTCTTTTACATGAGATGTGCAAAGATTACCAAACTTGAGATCATTCTAGGATGGACTTATGCCTTTAAGTCGTGCCTCGACACGTAGGAGGTATAGTTCCATCCTGGGCATTACACGACGTGTACATGGCGGTAAGTGGCGAGAGCGTGTGTGAAGAAGTACACCCCTGCAGGGTTAACATGATCTATTTGAATAGCCGGGTCCACGGTTATGGACTTATTGGATGCTTACGTGGTACATAGACAACTTGAAGTGGATACTCAAAAATACTCAAGACAAGTGTGAGTGCTATGGATGGCCTTCTCGTAGGGAGACGGGGATGAATCCATAGTGGTGTGTTGAGTGGTGATTAGTGGACTCGTGTGCGCCACCTCAAAGAGTTACCAGCAGTCGTAGTACAGGATAGCCACTGAGTCAAAGCTGGCTTGCTGCAACTAAACCCCACTTTGCCTTCTTGATACAAATGCATGTATGATAGGATCTGACGTAAGTCTTGCTGAGTACCTTTGTACTCACGTTTGCTTAATTTATGCTTTGCAGACGAGATTTAGGTCTCACTCGTTATTTTGCTTGGACTTTGACAAGTAGCTTGTTACCTCAGCTACGATCTTGTATGAGTGTTGTAGATAGTCAGGCTCTTCAGCCTTTTTCTTTTGTAGTTGTTTGTACTCAGACATGTTATGCTTCCGCATGTTGCTTGTATGCTCTGAATGTTGGGTCATGAGACCCATGTTTGTAATATCTGGCTCCTCGGAGCCTAATGAATAAATACTTTGTTTCATAGAGTCTTGTTGTGATGCCATGTTGTATTTGCACAAATCGAGCATATTGTGTGTATGTTATTGAAATGCTTGGTATGTGTGGGATCCGACAACCTAGTTGTTTCCTCTTGGTAGCCTCTCTTATGGGGAAATGTCTCCTAGTGCTTCCACCGAGCCATGGTAGCTTGCTACTGCTCCGGAACACTTAGGCTGGCCGGCATGCGTCCTTCCTCGTTCCTGTGTCTGTCCCTTTGGGAAATGTCACGCGTTGTTCCTTTAAGTCCTTGTAGCTTGCTACGACTTGGGTTCATACGTTGATGACCGACACGTTTGTTGCTGGGTCATGTATGCCTGTCCTTGTAAGTTAGTGCCACCTTGGGTTTATAACTAGTCATGTCGGCCCGGGTTCTCTGTCATATGGATGCTAGTGACACTATCATATACGTGAGCCAAAATGCGCAAACGGTCCCGGGCCAGGTAAGGTGGCACCCGTGGGGATACCGTGCGTGAGGCCACAAAGCGATATGGTGTGTTACATGCTAGACCGTTGTGACTTAGGATCAGGGTCCCGACACTTATGTATTCCTCCGGGGTAACAGTTTCGATAACATTGGTTTCAACATTTATAGGATTATCTGAGATATAATGTTTGATTCTTTGACCGTTCACCACCTTCGGATTTGTGCCTTCAAATTGTTGATTTTTATGTCACCAGAACGATAGACCTCCTCGATGACGTAAGGTCCTTCCCACTTGGAGAGAATTTTTCCTGCAAAATATCTTAAATGAGAGTTGAATAGCAAGACATAATCACCTACGTTAAACTAACGCTTTTGTATCCTTTTATCATGCCATCTTTTAACTTTTTCTTTAAACAGCTTGGCATTCTCATAGGCTTGGGTTCTCCATTCATCGAGATAGCTAATGTCAAATAACCTCTTTTCACCCGCAAGTTTGAAATCATAATTGAGCTCTTTGATAGCCTAATACGCCTTATGTTCTAGCTCAAGAGGTAAGTGACAAGCTTTTCCATATACCATCTTATATGGAGACATACCCATAGGATTTTTGTATGCAGTTCTATAGGCCCATAATGCATCATCAAGTTTCTTGGACCAATTCTTTCTTGACCTATTAACTGTCTTTTTCAAGATTAGTTTCAACTCTCTATTACTTAGTTCTACTTGACCACTAGTCTGTGGGTGATAGGGGGACAATTCTATGGTTGACATCATATTTAGCAAGCATCTTACGGAAAGCACCATGAATAAAGTGTGAACCACCATCAGTCATTAGATATCTAGGGACTCCAAACCTCGGGAAAATAACTTCTTTAAGCATCTTAATAGAGGTGTTATGATCAGCACTAATAGTTGGAATAGCTTGTACCCACTTAGTAACGTAATCAACATCAACTAGAATATGTGTGTACCCATTAGAGGCAGGAAACGGTCCCATATAATCAAAGCCCCAAACATCAAATGGTTCAATAACAAGTGAATAGTTCATGGGCATTTCTTGACGTCTACTAATATTACCAATTCTTTGACATTCATCACAAGATAAGACAAATTTACGGGCATCCTTGAAGAGAGTAGGCCAATAAAAACCGGATTGCAATACATCATGTGCAGTTCTATCTCCCGCATGGTGTCCTCCATAAGCTTCGGAGTGGCACTTGCGTAGGATCTGTTCCTGTTCATGCTCAGGTACACAACGTCTAATAATACCATCTACTCCTTCTTTATAAAGATGTGGGTCATCCCAGAAGTAATGTCTCAAATCAGAGAAGAACTTTTTATTTTGCTGGTATGTGAAGCTAGGAGGTATAAACTTAGCAACAATATAATTAGCATAATCAGCATACCATGGAGCAGTACGAGAAGTATTTATGACAGCTAATTGTTCATCAGGAAAGCTATCATCAATAGGTTGTGGGTCGTCAAGTACATTTTCTAACCTAGACAAGTTGTCTGCAACGGGGTTCTCAGCTCCCTTTCTATCAATAATATGCAAATCAAATTCTTGCAGCAAGAGAACCCATCTAATAAGTCTAGGTTTAACATCATTCTTTTCCATAAGGTATTTGATAGCAGCATGATCAGTGTGAATAGTTACTTTAGAATCAACAATATAGGGTCTAAAGTTATCACAAGCAAATACAACTGTTAAAAATTCTTCTCAGTAGTAGCATAATTTCTCTGGGCACTATATAGAGTTTTACTAGCATACTGGATAACATTTAATTTCTTATCAAATCTTTGCCCTAGAACAACACCTACAACATAATCACTAGCATTTCACATCATCTCAAAAGGTAAATTCTAGTCAGGAGGCTGGACAATAGGTGCAGAGATCAATGCTTTCTTAAGTATTTCAAATGCTTCTAGACAATCATTATCAAAGGCAAAAGGAATATATTTTTGTAAGAGATTAGTCAGAGGCCTGGAGATTTTGGAGAAGTCCTTTATGAACCTCCTATAAAACCCGGCATGACCTAGGATACTTCGTATACCTTTGATGTCCTTGGGGCATGGCATATTTTCAATAACATCAACTTTAGCTTTGTCAACTTCAATACCTCTTTCATAAATTTTATGTCCCAAGACAATGCCTTCATTAACCATAAAGTGGCACTTCTCCCAATTCAAGATAATATTAGTGTCTTCACATCTCTGCAAAACTCGATCAAGGTTGCTTAAGCAATCATCAAAAGAAGTTCCATAAACAGAGAAATCATCCATGAACACCTCAACAATCTTTTCACAAAAATCAGAGAATATAGCCATCATGCATCTTTGAAAGGTAGCAGGTGCATTACATAAACCAAAAGGCATACGTCTATAAGAAAAGGTACCGAAAGGACAAGTAAAAGTGGTCTTTTCTTGATCCCCTTTTGACACAAGTATTTGAGAGAAACCAGAATAACCATCTAGAAAGCAAAAAGGAGTATGCTTGGATAACCTTTCTAGCATTTGATCAATAAAAGACAAGGGGTAATGATCTTTCTTAGTAGCTTTATTTAACTTACGGAAATCAATTACCTTCCTATAACCTGTAACTATTCTTCGTGGGTTCAATTCATCTTTATCATTAGCAACGGCAGTCATACCTCCCTTCTTAGGGACACAATGGACAGGACTTACCCACTGGCTATCAGCAACGAGATAGATAATACCTACCTCTAAAAGCTTTAGTATTTCCTTCCTTACCACTTCTTTCATCTTAGGATTTAATCGTCGATGATGATCAATAACTGGTTTTGCATTTTCTTCCAAATTTATCTAGTGTTGGCATATAGTGGGACTAATGCCCTTAAGATCATCCAGAGTATATCCAATAGCAGCATGGTGCTTCTTCAGATTTTTCAATAGTTTTTCTTCTTCCTGCTCTGAAAGGTTAGCACTAATAATAATAGGATATATTTTATTTTCATCAAGATAAACATACTTAAGATTATCAGGCAAAGTTTTAAGTTCAAACACGGGATCACCCTTGGGTGGAGGAGGATCCCCTAGGATTTCAACAGGCAAGTTGTTTTTCAATACGGGTCCATGTTTAAAGAATATTTCATCTATTGCCCTTCTCTCATTCATATGCATATCATTTTCATGGTCTAGCAAGTATTGTTCTAAAGGATCAATAGGGGGCACGACAATAGAAGCAAGACCAATAATTTCATCCTTACTAGGTGGTTCCTTTTCAAGGGGTTGTCTACGAAATTTAGCAAAGTTAAAATCATGAGACATATCCCCTAATCCCACAGTAACAATATCTTTCACGCAGTCTATCTTGGCATTAATAGTATTCAAGAAGGGTGTACCAAATATAATGAGACAAAATCCATCTTGTGTGGAACTAAGAACAAGAAAATCAGCAGGGTATTTAACCTTCCCACACAAGACTTCAACATCTCTAACAATCCCAACTGGTGAAATAGTGTCTCTATTAGCTAGCTTAATCGTAACATCAATCCCTTCTAACTCAACATGTGCAATATCATGCATAATTTCTCGATATAAATCAAGAGGGATAATAATCTCACTAGCACCTACGTCACATAAGCCATGATAACAATGATCTCCTATCTTAACAGAGATAACAGGCAAGCCTACAACAGGTCTATGTTTATTCCTAGCATTGGGTTTGGCTATTCTAGCACACTCTTCTTGGAGGTAAATAACATGTCCATCTAAATCTTCTACCAGGAGATCTTTAACCATAGTAACACTAGGTTCAACTTTAATTTGCTCAGAGGGTGTAGATGTTCTAGTACTACTTTTACGAACTACATTTGAAGCTTGATCATGATCCTTTATCCTAACAGGGAAAGGTGGTTTCTTAATATACGTAGTAGGAACAATAGGATCAACATTATAAGTGATAGTCTTTTCTTCAACTTTAACAGGTTCAACTACTTTAACTTCGATAGGGGGATGATATTTAAACCACTTCTCCTTGGGGAGATCAACATGAGTAGCAAAAGATTCACAGAAAGAAACTACTATCTCAGAGTCAAGTCCATATTTAGTGCTAAACTCACGGAAAACATCGGTATCCATAAAAGCTTTAACACAATCAAACTTAGGGGTCATACTTGACTCCTTAACTTCGTCGAGATGCCAATCTTTGGAGTTGCGTTTAATTCTTTCCAATAAATCCCATTTGAATTCAACAGTCTTCATCATAAAAGAGCCAGAACAAGAATTATCGAGCATGGTGCGATTATTAAGAGAAAGCCGAGCATAAAATTTTTGAATGATCATTTTTCTTGAGAGCTCATGATTGGGGCATGAATATAACATTGACTTAAGCCTCCCCCAAGCTTGAGCGATGCTTTCTCCTTCGCGAGGCCAAAAATTATAAATATAATTATGATCACGATGAACTTGGTGCATAGGGTAGAACTTCTGATGAAATTCCAACTTCAACTGATTATAGTTCCATGATCCAATATCATCACATAGCCTAAACCATGTCAATGCATCTCCCTTCAAAGATAAAGAGAATACCTTCTTTTTGATAACATCCTCGGGCATACCTGCAAGCTTAAATAATCCACAAACTTCATCCACATAGATTAGATGTAAATCGGGATGCAGTGTTCCGTCTCCTGTAAAAGGATTTTCAAGCAGTTTCTCTATCATACCCTAAGGAATTTCAAAGCAAAACTTTTTCAGTAGATGCAGTAGGTTGAGGAGCAACTCTTTGCTCTTCTGTTCGGGGTGAAGATACCCCGAACAAGCCCCTCAAAGGATTTTGAGCCATAGTAACAAGTAAAAATAAATTTCAGCACACTATATAAATTTTTCCTTACCAAATTCCACTTATGTAACATCCCAAAATTTTCAAAGTTGGAATGTTAATAGGATCATTCATTGTCATCATGATTTCTATGCATATTTGAATTTTTCTGAATATTCAAAACATTAAGCAACTAAAGGCAATTTATTGGAGTGGAGATAACATGACTTCTCCCCTATTTTAAAAATGTTCATAATGTCCAGAATATTATTTCCTATTCATTTGATATGTTCTTGTATTTTTCATAAACAACAAAATATTTTATTTATGTGTTTATTGCTGTTTGAGTGGCTTATTGCATCAAAATGAATTTTCAAAATTTCATTGGAATAGGAACTACTATTCCTATAGTTTATATTTGTAGTGTATATTTTATTATGCGTCTATATATTTTTTTATTTGGATTTTAGTATGTTTTGTTTTTGCTGCTGTAGCTGTGTTTAAAAAAAATATTAAAAACAGCGAGCCGGCCAGCCAGCCAGCCAGCCCGTGGCCCAGCAATCCCGGCACCCGTAGCCCACCTGGCTCTCGAAGCCCAGCGTCCCGCAGCGCAGCAGTAGGTCGGCCCAGCAGCAGCAACGAGCAGTCCAGCGCTGGAGCGTTTTTTTTCTCTCTGCCGCTGACCACCGGGTCCCGCCTGTCATCTTCAATCCCCATCCAATGGCCAGTATTAGATCTTGCTTCGTTTTTTTCCCGAACCGGTTTGCACTAAATTGCGGACGACCGTCGCATAAGCTTAGCAGCGAACACCATCCAGCCAATCCTGTCATGCCATGTGGCACGTCCACAGTTGTGCAGCAGTTCTTCCAGAAACCATTTTTTTGACACAGTTTATTTTGGCAGATTCTATAACAAAACTTCATTTAAGTATATATTTTAGCCTATATTTCCAAATTCACCGATTCTTTTTCCTGTTTACTCGTAGAGACCAGGAGAATAATGTAGAACCAAAATTTCACATTTTTGAATAGTTCAAATTTGAATTTGTTTAAATCTGAATTCAAACTTCCGAAGGCCATATCTTTTAAACCGTAGATCCAAATCAGTTGATTCTTTTTGCATTGTGATCCTAGTATCATGTAGATATTGTTTACCTACTGACATGTTTTGTTAGTTGAGTTTTATTTGAATTCTTTGTTGTTTACTTTATTGTGAGCTATGCGAGTACGTTTTATTTATCGGTGCCTTCGTTATCGTATAGATTGCTCGGAGTGTCAAGCGAATCAGAATTAAGAGTTAGAGTACTTCAACACCGTTCCAGGCAAGTTTGCACTTTTGATTTGCTCATCCTATATTCTGTTATGCAAGTGTGGTTTTGATGCTATGATAGATGTTTGGCTTGATATGTGTATCTCGTGTTGGCATGTTTTGTTGTTGATTGTGTTATGTGATGGTGTGATCGACTTGATATGGTAGACGAGGCATGTGTCGAGTGATGCATGGAAGTGGTGAGCGCTTATAGCTGTAGGCTCGGGACTTTTCCTCAGGTGAATGCGTCATTGGCTGAGCGCTCTATCGTCCCTAGAGAACGCGCCATGACTGAGCGCACTTGAGTTGTCGGGGCTTTTTCTCACGTGAATGCGTCACTGGCTGAGCGCTCTACTGTCCCTAGAGAATGCGCCAGGGCTGAGCGCACTTGACACATCTTGGAGATCTTTATCATCCGTGTTTGTGTGTACCTTGCCTATGTCGTGGAGGTAGGTGAAGGTAGTCTTACGCGGAATCAAACTTGAGTGTTATGTTATCATACTTTGCTTGTGGATGTAGGTTTGCTATATCATATTGTGTAATTTGCCAATACATTCAATGTATTGACCCTTTGTGGCCGCAACTTATCATGTTGCAGGATTTTCAGATGATCAGTGAGATACAGTAAGGTCGCGAGTCTTCACTCAACATGTTCTCCAGTGGGCATTGATGGACTCATCGTTTATTATGCTACCTTTCCACTGTTATTATTGAATAAGCTAGCCTTGTGCTATTCAGTTTGTAATACTTTGTAAATTCTGGATCATACGTTATAGTAAATGATGCACTTGTTATTTGGTATTCATATGTACTGTGTGTGCTAGCGAGTCGATCCAGGGACTAGCACGGTAAGCACAGAGACATCGAATCTTATTAGATTCGGGTCATTACAGATGGTATCAGAGCAGTGTGTTGACTGTAGGTCGTGACCCTAGAAAATGGATTAGAAAAGCCACATGAGTCAAAAACTTGATTTCCAACTTTCTGTCTACTTGTTAGTTCATACTCTGGTACTCATATCTTTTCATTTCAAATATAGATGACTCCTGGAATTATATTAGTGTTATTTAAATAGTTCAGTTGGCAGACCACCATTCCGATGTTGTGTTTGATAAACGATTTGCGGTAGTGTGATGAGATCATATCCCTTGTGGATATGACCTTACCTGTAGGTTTTGCTTGTGTTTTGTGATATGTTATATATATGTTTGGTTGGTCATTGTTTTCCGTGTTGTCATATTTCGTGGATTGTTTGTACTATGCAATTGGGTGATTTGATTGATCATGTGTGCTCTTTTGATGTGATTACTTTAGGATAGTTTGGGTAACTTGTGTGAATTATGTGAATTTAGTGTTTGGTTTTTTGTTGTTGGAGTTTTTGCTGCTAGCATGAGCATATGGGTAGTGTTCTCCCCTTAGATCTTTATTCTGTCTATATCCTAATCTCTGCTGCAACCCAGTGATGAGTTAAAGTTTAACCACATAAGCCAGGATCTACGAAGAAGCAAGCACAATCTTGCTGAAGGAAGAACCCTGGAGGAAGCTACAATTCATGGGCGTATGTTTTATAGTATTTGACGCAAACCTGAGAGATGACAAGAACGATAGATGTTTGCTTGGCATGCAGAACCAATGGATAATCCGAACCCAGTTCGTGAACAAGAGAATTTTTTGCAATGCTTGTGAGGATGCCCGAGTGTTAGAATGCGAGATTTTCTAAACCATATACAAGGTAATGATTTGGGTGCGGAACGGGTTGATCACCATGCCGACTTACTCTTATTATTCGCTTTTGTTATATGGGATGGTAATCTAGAGTGACTTACCTATAGTAGAGTGACGACGCTGTCAAGCCTGAACCTTAGGATGGTATGATGTTTGATCCCTTGTAAAGGCAACCCGTTGCCAATAATAGGTTATACGGTGAGAATAAACCAAGACTCTTTTCTGCAGGAACCATTCTTGATGACCACCATGAGAGCATCGATATTTGTTTAGCATTGGCACAAGACCTACCAACCATGAAGGTTGAGTTAATGGAAGACCTCTCTTTTGATAACAGATTTTCAAGATGTCAATGGAGTGAAGGACTTGTATTTGAAGGATTTCATCGAAGGAGTAAGATCCTTGAAGACTGTTGACTCTTATTCTAAGGGTGGTAGTACCCCCACAATCTCGCATGAGCAATGGATATTCAAGAAGAAGACCGAACCAACCTTTTCCTTCTAGCCTCTTCGAATCTCGAGGGCGAGATTCATTTTAAGGGTGGTAGATTTGTAACATCCCAAAATTTTCAAATTTGGAATGTTAATAGGATCATTCATTGTCATCATGATTTCTATGCATATTTGAATTTTTCTGAATATTCAAAACATTAAGCAACTAAAGGCAATTTATTGGAGTGGAGATAACATGACTTCTCCCCTATTTTAAAAATGTTCATAATGTCCAGAATATTATTTCCTATTCATTTGATATGTTCTTGTATTTTTCATAAACAACAAAATATTTTATTTATGTGTTTATTGCTGTTTGAGTGGCTTATTGCATCAAAATGAATTTTCAAAATTTCATTGGAATAGGAACTACTATTCCTATAGTTTATATTTGTAGTGTATATTTTATTATGCGTCTATATATTTTTTTATTTGGATTTTAGTATGTTTTGTTTTTGCTGCTGTAGCTGTGTTTAAAAAAAAATTAAAAACAGCGAGCCGGCCAGCCAGCCCGTGGCCCAGCAATCCCGGCACCCGCAGCCCGCCTGGCTCCCGAAGCCCAGCGTCCCGCAGCGCAGCAGTAGGTCGGCCCAGCAGCAGCAACGAGCAGCCCAGCGCTGGAGCGTTTTTTTTCTCTCTGCCGCTGACCACCAGGTCCCGCCTGTCATCTTCAATCCCCATCCAATGGCCAGTATTAGATCTTGCTTCGTTTTTTTTTTCCGAACCGGTTTGCACTAAATTGCGGAC
Organism: Secale cereale; assembly: GCA_902687465.1. NCBI lineage: Eukaryota > Viridiplantae > Streptophyta > Magnoliopsida > Poales > Poaceae > Secale > Secale cereale. Next base: position 69,303,123 of record LR738714.1, read on the forward strand.
GAGCGTCGCATAAGCTTAGCAGCGAACACCATCCAGCCAATCCTGTCATGCCACGTGGCACGTCCACAGCTGTGCTGCAGTTCTTCCAGAAATCATTTTTTTGACACAGTTTATTTTGGCAGATTCTATAACAAAACTTCATTTAAGTATATCTTTTAGCCTATATTTCCAAATTCATCGATTCTTTTTCCTGTGTACTCGTAGAGACCAGGAGAATAATGTAGAACCAAAATTTCACATTTTTGAATAGTTCAAATTTGAATTTGTTTAAATCTGAATTCAAACTTCCGAAGGCCATATCTTTTAAACCGTAGATCCAAATCAGTTGATTCTTTTTGCATTGTGATCCTAGTATCATGTAGATATTGTTTACCTACTGATATGTTTTGTTAGTTGAGTTTTATTTGAATTCTTTGTTGTTTACTTTATTGTGAGCTATGCGAGTACGGTTTATTTATCGGTGCCTTCGTTATCGTATAGATTGCTCGGAGTGTCAAGCGAATCAGAATTAAGAGTTAGAGTACTTCAACACCGTTCCAGGCAAGTTTGCACTTTTGATTTGCTCATCCTATATTCTGTTATGCAAGTGTGGTTTTGATGCTATGATAGATGTTTGGCTTGATATGTGTATCTCGTGTTGGCATGTTTTGTTGTTGATTGTGTTATGTGATGGTGTGATCGACTTGATATGGTAGACGAGGCATGTGTCGAGTGATGCATGGAAGTGGTGAGCGCTTATAGCTGTAGGCTCGGGACTTTTCCTCAGGTGAATGCGTCATTGGCTGAGCGCTCTATCGTCCCTAGAGAATGCGCCATGATTGAGCACACTTGAGTTGTCGGGGCTTTTTCTCACGTGAATGCGTCACTGGCTGAGCGCTCTACTGTCCCTAGAGAATGCGCCAGGGCTGAGCGCACTTGAGACATCTTGGAGATCTTTATCATCCGTGTTTGTGTGTACCTTGCCTATGTCGTGGAGGTAGGTGAAGGTAGTCTTACGCGGAATCAAACTTGAGTGTTATGTTATCATACTTTGCTTGTGGATGTAGGTTTGCTATATCATATTGTGTAATTTGCCAATACATTCAATGTATTGACCCTTTGTGGCTGCAACTTATCATGTTGCAAGATTTTCAGATGATCAGTGAGATACAGTAGGGTCGCGAGTCTTCACTCAACATGTTCTCCAATGGGCATTGATGGACTCATCGTTTATTATGCTACCTTTCCGCTGTTATTATTGAATAAGCTAGCCTTGTGCTATTCAGTTTGTAATACTTTGTAAATTCTGGATCATACGTTATAGTAAATGATGCACTTGTTATTTGGTATTCATATGTACCGTGTGTGCTAGCGAGTCGATCCAGGGACTAGCACGGTAAGCACAAAGACATCGAATCTTATTAGATTCGGGTCATTACAACTTACCAAAGGCGCTTCACTCCCCGGCAACGGCGCCAGAAAAGAATCTTGATGACCCACAAGTGTAGGGGATCTATCGTAGTCCTTTCGATAAGTAAGAGTGTCGAACCCAACGAGGAGCAGAAGGAAATGATAGGCAGTTTTCAGTAAGGTATTGTCTGCAAGCACTGAAATTATAGGTAACAGATAGTTTAGTGATAAGATAATTGGTAGTAAGTGACAAAAGGTAAAAGTAAATAAGGTGCAGCAAGGTGGCCCAATCCTTTTTGTAGAAAAGTACAAGCCTGGACAAACTCTTATATAAAGGAAAATGCTCCCGAGGACACATGGGAATTATCGTCAAGCTAGTTTTCATCACGATCATCTGATTCGCGTTCGGTACTTTGATAATTTGGTATGTGGGTGGACTGGTGCTTGGGTGCTGTCCTTACTTGGAAAAACCTCCCACTTATGATTAACCTATAATGCAAGCATCCGCAACTACAAAAGAAGTATTAAGGTAAACCTAACCATAACCTGAAACATATGGATACAAATCAGCCCCTTACAAAGCAATGCATAAACTAGGGTTTAAGCTTCTGTCACTCTAGCAACCCATCATCTACTAATTACTTCCCAATGCCTTCCTCTAGGCCCAAATAATGGTGAAGTGTCATGTAGTCGACGTTCACATGACACCACTAGAGGAGAGACAACATACATCTCATCAAAATATCGAACGAAGACCAAATTCACATGACTACTTATAGCAAGACTTCTCCCATGTCCTCAGGAACCAAAGTAACTACTCACAAGACATTATATTGTTCATGATCATAGGGGTATTAATATGCATAATGGATCTGAACATATGATCTTCCACCAAATAAACCAACTAGCATCAACTACAAGGAGTAATCAACACTACTAGCAACCCGCAGGTACCAATCTTAGGTTTGGGTACAAAGATTGGATACAAGAGATGAACTAGGGTTTGAGAGGAGATGGTGCCGTTGAAGATGTTGATGAAGATAGCCCTCCCCAAGATGGGAGAGTTGTTGGTGATGACGGCGGTGACGATTTCCCCCTCCCGGAGGGAAGTATCCCCGGCAGAACAGCTCTGCCAGAGCCCTAGATTGGTTTCCGCCTCGGTTCCGCCTCGAGACAGCGGCGTCTGGTCCCGAAAGCCTCCTTATGATTTTTTACAGGTCAAAACACCTCATATAGGAGAAGATGGGCATTGGGGGGGCCTTCAGGGGGGCCACGAGACAAGGGGCGCGCCCTGAGAGGGGGGAGCGCTCCCCACCCTCGTGGACAGCCGATGGCCCCCCTCGTGAACTTCTTTCGCTAGATATTTTCTATATTTTCTGAAACAGAGTTCTGTTGAGTTTCGGGGCTTTTGGAGTTGTGCATAATAGGTTTCCAGAGTTTGCTGCTTTTCCAGCCCAGAATTCCAGCTGCCGGCATTCTCCCTCTTCCTGTAAACCTTGTAAAATAAGAGAGAAAAGGCATAAGTTTTGTGACAAAACAAGTAATAACAACCCATAATGCAATATATATCAACATATAAGCATGATGCAAAATGGACGTATCAGCCTTCAATGACACTAGTTGGAATGTGATGAGAACGGAAATCGTGGCAGAAATCAGTCCACGAGATCTCATGACCACCTCTGGAGTTTTTGTACTGTTGCCACCAATCTGCAGCTTGATCTTTGAGTTGGAAAGTGGCAAACTTGACATAATCTTCAGTTCTGACGTTACTGCATTCAAAGTGCTTTTTGATGTCTGTGATCCAATCTTCAGCATCTAGGGGGTCCACACAGTAACTGAAAGACTTTGGTTGGTTTGCCAAGAATTGGTTCTATGTCGCAAAGTGAGGTTGATTGAAGATATTTCCTTGGCCTTGGTTCCCATGATTGCCGCCTCTGGTATTCTAGAATCGCTACGATACATTTGTGACGACATGCATAGAAGAGTTTTCGATGTCGGCCGCCTCTTGTATTCTAGAATCGCTACGATACATTTGTGACGACAACACCTCGGAGCTCAACTCCCTGGGACATTGCCACAACCCCTAAATGACAGGAGGCATCGAGAACAATGTTCTCGTCACAAAGATATAGGAACAATCCAAACAATACCTGCATGATCCTAAAAACAATTTGGTGAAATTTTGAGAGTAGAAGAGATAGAACAACGTGAGGAGTCCTCACCAGAGCGATGTAGGGGATGAGGAGTAAAAAGAAATCCTACTCTCCGATATATATGTAGGACTCAAAACATTTTGTGTGTGTGCCTAGACTCAACCGTCAGCGGTTCGATCAATCAGGGGGGCTCCTAGGTCGGAGAATGCTCTGATACCAACTTGTAATGCCCAGGATCCGACCATGTCTCCTACGTGTCGAGGCATGACTTAAAGACATAAGTGCATTCTGGAATGATTTCAAGTATGGTATCTTTGCACATCTCATGTAAAAGTTCAGGGATGAAATTGAAAATTTAGTTTGCTTACACTCGCCACGTCACACAATGAATACAATCACATACAATCACCCGAATAACACAGGGTCCGACTACGGACGGAAATCCAAACGAGTAAGATACCATAAACACAAGCCCGGATCCTCCTAGTAAGAACCCCTACTAATCGCCGGGATACGAAACATAGTAACGACCATGCTCCTCATCGAACTCCCAGTGAAGTTTTGATCCATCTCCTGCATCGTACTCGGCTGAACCTGCATCTGGTGTGTGTAGTAATATGTGAGCCACAAGGACTCAACAATCCCGTTCCCGGGTATCAAAACTACCAAAAGCTTAGGTGTGGAAGGTTATTTAAAGTGTTTGCAGCAGTCACTAAGCAACTAGCTTACGACTTCAGAGCGAGATGAGAACAAGTGCCAACGGTCACCAAGTTGATCAAGAAGTGATCCTAGCTACTCACGGTCAAACATAACCTCACCGTCTTCACTTCCCGAAGCCCATCGGAAAGAGACCATCACGGTTACTCACACATGTAGTGTATTCTTATGGATATGGTGTCAAGATATCTACAACCGGATATTAACAAATTCCCATCTACCACATGACCGCGGACACGACTTTCGAAAGATCAATACCCTGCAGGGGTGTCCCAACATAGCCCATCACAAGCTCACGATCCGCGGAATCGCAACTCCAAGGTGGGAAGACCCGAGTATTCTCGGAATCCCGTGCTCAAGATATTTAGACAAAGGTCAAACTAATCCAGCAAGACCTCCCGGCGTGCCGACACCCTGATAGTAGCCGCGCGAATCAATGTTGGGTCAGCCTACAGGAAAATACCAATCCTCGAGTTTCCTCATGGTGGCCCCGCAGTCTGCCCGGTTGGACCAACACTCATGAGGAGCACTGGCCCGGGTTGTTGATTAAGAACTCGGGTTTATAACTCCCTACGCAAGTTTTAGTTGTTAGGAAAATATAGTACCAATGTTGGGTCTTGCTAGAAAAGCTTTAAGCAGAGCGAATTATCAAGGGGGTCCAATAAACCCCAACCGTGTTAGGAACACAAAATCAAGGATCATAACACCGGTTTATCGGCTCCTAAGGTGGCATAAGTGGAACAAAACACCAAGCAGAAGGCCAAGCCTTCCACCCATTGCCAATATATATGTGCATTGATTAACATAGATATATATTTTGTTATCCCAATAACAAGTTCATCATGGAGCAATCTGTTGGGGAACGTAGTATTTTAAAATTTTCCTACGATCACGCAAGATCTATCTACCAGATGCATAGCAACGAGAGAGGAGAGTGTGTCTACATACCCTCGTATACCGAAAGCGGAAGCGTCAAGTGACGCGGTTGATGTAGTCGAACTTCTTCGCGATCTAACCGATCAAGTACCGAACGTACGTCACCTCCGCATTCAGCACACGTTCAGCTTGATGACGTCCCACAAGCTCTTGATCCAGTTGAGCATCACGGGAGAGTTTCGTCAACACGACGGCGTGGTGACGGATATGATGAAGTTACCCGCGGAGGGCTTCGCCTAAGCACTGCAATGGTATGACCGAGGTGTGTTTCTGTGGAGAGGGGCATCGCACACGGCTAGAGAATCAACTTCTGTGTCTTTGGGTGCCCCCTGCCCCCGTATATAAAGGATCAAGGGGGGACGCCGGCCGGCCCCCTATGGCGCGCCTAGAGGAGCAATCCTACTAGGAATATGATTGCAATCCTATTCCTAGTAGGAATCACCAAGAGGGAGAGAGGGGGAAGGAAGGAGAGAGAGAGGGAGAAGGAAAGGGGCGCCGCCCACCCTCCTTTCCTTGTCCAATTCGGACCTAGGGGGAGGGGCGCGCGGCCCAGCCCTGGCCGGCTCTCTCCCTTTCCACTAAAGCCCATTAGGGCCCATAGCTTCCCCGGGTGGTTCCGGTAACCCCCCGACACTCTGGTTTATTCCGAAACTTTCTGGAACACTTCCAGTGTCCGAATATAGTCGTCCAATATATCAATCTTTATGTCTCGGACATTCTGAGACTCCTCGTCATGTCCGTGATCTTATCCGGGACTTAGAACTACCTTCGGTACATGAAAACTCATAAACTCATAATATCGATCGTCATCAAACGTTAAGCGTGCGGACCCTACGGGTTTGAGAACTATGTGAACATGACCGAGAATCAACTCCGGTCAATAACCAATAGCGGAACCTAGATGCTCATATTGGCTCCTACATATTCTACGAAGATCTTTATCGGTAAAACCGCATAACAACATACGTTGTTCCCTTTGTCATCGGTATGTTACTTGAGCGAGATTCGATCGTCGGTATCTCAATACCAAGTTCAATCTCATTACCGGCAAGTCTCTTTACTCGTTCCGTAATACATCATCCCGTGGCTAACTCATTAGTCATTTGCTTGCAAGGCTTATTATGATGTGTATTACCGAGAGGGCCCAGAGATACCTCTCCGACCCTCGGAGTTACAAATCCTATTCTTGATCTGTGCCAACACCACGAACACCTTCGGAGACACATGTAGAGCATCTTTATAATCACCCAGTTACGTTGTGACGTTTGATAGCACACAAGGTGTTCCTCCGGTATATGGGAGTTGCATAATCTCATAGTCATTGGAACATGTATAAATCATGAAGAAAGCAATAGCAGTAAAACTAAACGATCATAGTGCTAAGCTAATGGATGGTTCATGTCCATCACATCATTCTCCTAATGATGTGATCCCGTTGATCAAATGACAACTCAGGTCTATGGCTAGGAAACATAACCATCTTTGATCAATGAGCTAGTCTAGTAGAGGCATACTAGGGACATACTGTTTTGTCTATGTATTCACACATGTACTAAGTTTCTGGTTAATACAATTCTAGCATGAATAAAAGACATTTATCATGATATAAGGAAATACAAATAACATCTTTATTATTGCCTCTAGGGCATATTTCCTTCAGTCTCGCACTTGAACTACGGTCAATAATCCAGATTACAAAGTAATGATCCTAACACCCATGGAGTCTTGGTGCTGATCATGTTTTGCCTGTGGAAGAGGCTTAGTCAATGGGTCTGCAATATTCAGATCCATATGTATCTTGCAAATCTCTATGTCCCCCTCCTTGACTAGATCGCGGATGGAATTGAAGCGTCTTTTGATGTGCTTTGTTCTCTTGTGAAACCTAGATTCCTACGCCAAGGCTATTGCTCCGGTGTTGTCACAAAAGATTTTCATTGGACCCGATGCATTAGGTATTACACCTAGATCGGATATGAACTCCTTCATCCAGAATCCTTCATTTGCCGCTTTCGAAGCAGCTATGTATTCCGCTTCACACGTAGATCCCGCCACTACGCTCTGCTTGGAACTGCACCAAGTGACAGCTCCACCGTTTAATAAAAATACATGTCCGGTTTGTGACTTAGAGTCATCCGGGTCAGTGTCAAATCTTGAATCGACGTAACCGTTTACAACGAGCTCTTTGTCACCTCCATACACGAGAAACATATCCTTTGTCCTTTTGAGGTACTTCAGGATGTTATTGACCGCTGTCCAGTGATCCACTCTTGGATTACTTTGGTACCTCCCTGCCAGACTTACAGCAAGGCACACGTCAGGTCTGGTACATAGCATTGCATACATGATAGATCCTATGGCTGAGGCATAGGAAATGACTTTCATTTTCTCTCTATCTTCTGAAGTGGTCGGGCATTGAGTCTTACTCAACTTCACACCTTGTAACACAGGCAAGAACCCTTTCTTGACTGATCCATTTTGAACTTCTTCAAAACTTTATCAAGGTATGTGCTTGTGAAAGTCCAATTAAGCGTCTTGATCTATCTCTATAGATCTTGATGCCTAATATGTAAGCAGCTTCGCCGAGGTCTTTCATTGAAAAATTCTTATTCAAGTATCCTTTTATGCTATCCAGAAATTCTATATCATTTCCAATCAATAATATATCATCCACATATAATATCAAAAATGCTACAGAGCTCCCACTCACTTTCTTGTAAATACAGGCTTCTCCAAAAGTCTGTATAAAACCATATGCTTTGATAACCTCATCAAAGCGTATATTCCAACTCCGAGATGCTTGCACCAGTCCATAGATGGATCGCTGGAGCTTGCACACTTTGTTAGCACCGTTAGGATCGACAAAACCTTTTGGTTGCATCATTTACAACTCTTCTTTCAGATATCCATTCAGGAATGCAGGTTTGACATCCATTTGCCAGATTTCATAATCGCAAAATGCGGCAATTGCTAACATGATTCGGACAGACTTAAGCATCGCTACGGGTGAGAAAGTCTCATCATAGTCAACTCCTTGAACTTGTCGAAACCCTTTCGCAACAAGTCGAGCTTTCTAAACAGTAACATTACCGTCTGCGTCGGTCTTCCTCTTGAAGATCAATTTTTTTATGGCTTGCCGATCATCGGGCAAGTCAACCAACGTCCATACTTTGTTCTCATACATGGATCCCATCTCAGATTTCATGGCCTCAAGCCATTTTGCGGAATCTGGGCTCATCATCACTTCCTCATAGTTCGTAGGTTCATCATGGTCTAGTAACATGACTTCCAGAACTGGGTTGCCGTACCACTCTGGTGCGGAACGTACTCTGGTTGATCTACGAAGTTCAGCAGAACCTTAATCTGAAGCTTCATGATCATCATCATTAGCTTCCTCATTAATGGGTATAGGAATCACTAGAACTAGTTTCTGTGATGTACTACTTTCCAATTCGGGAGAAGGTACAATTACCTCATCAAGTTCCACTTTCCTCCCACTCACTTCTTTCGAGAGAAAGTCCTTCTCTAGAAAGGATCCATTCTTAGCAACGAATATCTTGCCTTCAGATCTGTGATAGAAGGTGTACCCAACAGTCTCTTTGGGGTATCCTATGAAGACACATTTCTCCGACTTGGGTTCAATCTTATCAGGTTGAAGCTTTTTCACATAAGCATCGCAGCCCCAAACTTTAAGAAACGACAACTTTGGTTTCTTGCCAAACCATAGTTCATAAGGCATCGTCTCAACGGATTTAGATGGTGCCCTATTTAACGTGAATGCAGCTGTCTCTAAAGCATAACCCCAAAACGATAGTGGTAAATCGGTAAGAGACATCATAGACCGCACCATATCCAATAAAGTACGGTTATGACGTTCGGACACACCATTGCGCTGTGGTGTTCCGGGTGGCGTGAGTTGTGAAACAATTCCACATTGTTTCAAATGAAGACCAAAATCGTAACTCAAATATTCACCTCCACGATCAGATCATAGAAACTTTATTTTCTTGTTACGATGATTCTCTACTTCACTCTGAAATTCTTTGAACTTTTCAAATGTTTCAGACTTGTGTTTCATCATGTAGATATACCCATATCTGTTCAAATCATCAGTGAAGGTCAGAAAATAACGATACCCGCCGCGAGCTTCAACACTCATCGGTTCACATACATCTATATGTATGATTTACAACAAATCTGTTGCTCGCTCTATTGTTCCGAAGAACGGAGTTTTAGTCATCTGCCCATGAGGCATGGTTCGCAAGCACCAACTGATTCATAATCAAGTGATTCCAAAAGTCCATCACTATGGAGTTTCTTCATGCGCTTTACACCAATATGACCTAAACGGCAGTGCCACAAATAAGTTGCACTATCATCATTAACTTTGCATCTTTTGGCTTCAATATTATGAATATGTGTATCACTACAATAGAGATCCAACAAGAATAGACCACTCTTCAAGGGTGCATGACCATAAAAGATATTATTCATAAAAATAGTACAACCATTATTCTCCGATTTAAATGAATAACCGTATCGCAACAAACAAGATCCAGATATAATGTTCATGCTTAACGCTGGCACCAAATAAAAATTATTCAGGTCTAAAACTAATCCCGAAGGTAGATGTAGAGGTAGCGTGCTGACGGCGATCACATCGACTTTGGAACCATTTCCCATGCGCATCGTCACCTCGTTCTTAGCCAATCTTCGTTTAATCCGTAGTCCCTGTTTCGAGTTACAGATATTAGCAACCGAACCGGTATCAAATACCCATGTACCACTACGAGCATTAGTAAGGTACACATCAATAACATGTATATCACATATACCTTTGTACACCTTGCCATCCTTCTTATTCGCCAAATACTTGAGGCAGTTCCGCTTCCAGTGTCCAGTCCCTTTGCAGTAGAAGCACTCAGTTTCAGGCTTGGCTCCAGACTTGGGTTTCTTCGCAGGAGTAGCAACTGTCTTGCTATTCTTCTTGAAGTTCCCCTTCTTTCCCTTGCCCTTTTTCTTGAAACTAGTGGTATTGTTAACCATCAACACTTGATGCTCCTTTTTGATTTCTTCCTCCGCAGCTTTGAGCATAGCGAAGAGCTCGGGAATTGTCTTTTGCATCCCTTGCATATTATAGTTCATCACGAAGCCTTTATAGCTTGGTGGCAGTGATTGAAGAACTCTATCAATAATACTATCCTCGTCAACTTTGCAACCAAGTTGAGTCATATGATTGTAGTACCCAGACATGCTGAGCAAGTGTTCACTGATAGAACTATTCTCCTCCATCTTGCAGCTATAGAACTTATTGGAAATCTCATATTTCTCAATCCGGGCATTTGCTTGAAATATTAACTTCAACTCCTGGAACATCTCATATGGTCCATGACATTCAAAATGTCGTTGAAGTCCCGGTTCTAAGCCGTAGAGCATGGAACACTGAACTATCGTGTAGTCATCAGACCGCGTCTTCCAGACATTCAAAGCGTCTACATTAGCGGGAGGGGGTTTGTCACCTAGCGGTGCTTCAAGGACATAATTCTTCTATGCAGCAATGAGGATAATCCTCAAGTTACGGACCCAGTCCGTGTAATTGCTACCATCATCTTTCAACTTAGCTTTCTCTAGGAATGCATTAAAATTCAAAAGAACGGTAGCACGGGCCATTGATCTACGACAACATAGATATGCAAAAACTATCAGGACTAAGTTCCTGATAAATTAAAGTTCAATTAATCATATTACTTAAAGAACTCCCACTTAGACAGACATCCCTCTGGTTATCTAAATGATCACATGATCCAAATCAACTAAACCATGTCCGATCATCACGTGAGATGGAGTAGTTTCAATGGTGAACGTCTTATGTTGATCATATCTACTATATGATTCACGCTCGACCTTTCAGTCTCCAGTGTTCCGAGGCCATATCTGCAAATGCTAGGCTCGTCAAGTTTAACCCGAGCATTCCGCGTGTGCAAAACTGGCTTACACCCATTGTATGTGAACGTAGAGCTTATCACACCCGATCATCACATGGTGTCTCGGCACGACGAACTTTTGCAACGGTGCATACTCAGGGAGAATACTTATACCTTGAAATTTTGTAAGGGATCATCTTATAATGCTACCGTCGCACTAAGAAAAGTAAGAATTATAATAAGATAAACATCACATGCAATCAAAATATGTGACATGATATGGCCATCATCATCTTGTGCTTTTGATCTCCATCTCCAAAGCACCTTCATGATTACCTTCGTCACCGGCGCGGCACCTTGATCTCCATCGTAGCATCGTTGTCGTCTCGCCAACTATTGCTTCCACGACTATAGCTACCACTTCGTGATAAAGTAAAGCAATTACATGGCGACTGTATTTCATACAATAAAGCGACAACCATATGGCTCCTGCCAGTTGCTGATAACTTTACAAAACTTGATCATCTCATACAATAACGTATAACTCATCATGTCTTGACCATATCACATGACATCATGCCCTGCAAAAACAAGTTAGCCGTCCTCTACTTTGTTGTTGCAAGTTTTACGTAGCTGCTACGGGCTTAGCAAGAACCATTCTTACCTACGCATACAAAACCACAACGTTTTTCATCAAGTATGTGCTGTTTTAACCTTCACAAGAACCGGTCGTAGTCACACTCGATTCAGCTAAAGTGAGAGAGACAGACACCCGCCAGTCACCTTTAAGCAACGAGTGCTCATAACGGTGAAACCAGTCTCGCATAAGCGTACGTGTAATGTCGGTCCGGGCCGCTTCATCTCACAATACCGCCGAACCAAAGTATGACATGCTGGTAAGCAGTATGACTAGTATCGTCCACAACTCATTGTGTTCTACTCGTGCATATCATCTACGCATAGACCTGGCTCATGATGCCACTGTTGGGGAACATAGTATTTTAAAATTTTCCTACGATCATGCAAGATCTATCTACCAGATGCATAGCAATGAGAGGGGCGAGTGTGTCTACGTACCCTCGTAGACCGAAAGCGGAAGCGTCAAGTGACGCGGTTGATGTAGTCGAACTTCTTCCCGATCTAACCGATCAAGCACCGAACGTACGACACCTCCGCGTTCAGCACACGTTCAACTTGATGACGTCCCACGAGCTCTTGATCCAGTTGAGCTTCACGGGAGAATTTCGTCAGCACGACGGCGTGGTGACGGATATGATGAAGTTACCAGCGCAGGGCTTTGCCTAAGCACTTCAACGGTATGACGGAGGTGTGTTTCTGTGGAGGGGGGCACCGCACACGGCTGGAGAGATCAACTTCTGTGTCTTTGAGTGCCCCCTGCCCCCGTATATAAAGGAGCAAGGGAGGACGCCGGCCGGTCCCCTATGGCGCGCCTAGAGGAGCAATCCTACTAGGAATAGGATTGCAATCCTATTCCTTGTAGGAATCACCAAGAGGGAGAGAGGGGGAAGGAAGGAGAGGGAGAGGGAGAAGGAAAGGGGCGCCGACCCCCCCTCCTTTCCTTTTCCAATTCAAACCAAGTGGGAGGGGCGTGCGGCCCAGCCCTGGCCGGCTCTCTCTCTTTCCACTAAAGCCCATTAGGGCCCATAGCTTCCCCGGGGGGTTCCGGTAACCCCCCCGGCACTCCGGTTTATTCCGAAACTTTCCGGAACACTTCAAGTGTCTGAATATAGTCGTCCAATATATCAATCTTTATGTCTCGGACATTTCGAGACTCCTCGTCATGTCCGTGATCTTATCCGGGACTCCGAACTACCTTCGGTACATCAAAACTCATAAACTCATAATACCGATCGTCATCAAACGTTAAGCGTGCGGACCCTACGGGTTTGAGAACTATGTAGACATGACCGAGACTCATCTCCGGTCAATAACCAATAGCGGAACCTAGATGCTCATATTGGCTCCTACATATTCTACGAAGATCTTTATCGGTCAAACCGCACAACAACATACGTTGTTCCTTTTGTCATCGGTATGTTACTTGTCCGAGATTCGATCGTCGGTATCTCAATACCTAGTTCAGTATCGTTACCGACAAGTCTCTTTACTCATTCTGTAATACATCATCCCGTGACTAACTCATTAGTTATTTGCTTGCAAGGCTTATTATGATGTGTATTATCAAGAGGGCCCAGAGATACCTCTCCGACACTTGGAGTGACAAATCCTATTCTTGATCTATGCCAACACCACAAACACCTTCGGAGACACATGTAGAGCATCTTTATAATCACGCAGTTACGTTGTGACGTTTGATAGCACACAAGGCGTTCCTCCGGTATACGGGAGTTGCATAATCTCATAGTCATAGGAACATGTATAAGTCATGAAGAAAGCAATAGCAGTAAAACTAAACAATCATAGTGCTAAGCTAACGGATGGGTCATGTCCAGCACATCATTCCCCTAATGATGTGATCCCGTTGATCAAATGACAACTCATGTCTATGGCTAGGAAACATAACCATCTTTGATCAATGAGCTAGTCTAGTAGAGGCATACTAGGGACATACTGTTTTGTCTATGTATTCACACATGTACTAAGTTTCCGGTTAATACAATTCTAGCATGAATAAAAGACATTTATCATGATATAAGGAAATACAAATAACATCTTTATTATTGCCTCTAGGGCATATTACCTTCACAATCTTCAAACTTCAGCTGCAACTAGCAACGCTATAAGAGGGGCTGAGCAAAAGCGTACTTAGCCAAACAACGGTTTGCTAGGAAGGCGGTTTGAGTGTTTCATGGCAACAATAGGAGGCTGACAAACAGTAATAGGCATCGATGCATAACTAAGAACAAGACAACTAGCATACGCAAAGATAGAGGTGATACCGGGGAACGGTCATCTTGCCTGGTAAGTCGTCGGTGGGATGGTAAGACGGCTCCTCATACTCGGTCTCGACAAGATCCTCGAACTCGGAATCGGCTCCCGGCTCTACCAAACACAAGATCACAATAACGACACAATATCAAACACGGTGCAATGCACAATCAACATGATGCAAGACATGTCATGGGATGCAAGTATGATGTGCGTATGCATGAGGATCCTCTCGAGCCTAAGGAGAAGGTGATGGAAATGGCTTCATCTTGAGTAACCAAGAAAGCCATTGGATAGATGGGAAGATTTTGGTCGAAATCGATATAAAGATCACCGGAAACGGATGCAGGTGTCGGGGTTTTGGAATGACATATGCCAACGGATGGCTTATCATGCATGGGGTCTAAAGAACGCCGCCGGGCTCGGGAAGCGGGATAAAGCGGAACTTGGGATGCCTACGGATCTTACCCAGGTTCGGGGCTCTCCGAGGAGATAACACCCCTAGTCCTGCTCTGCGGGGGCTCCGCGTCATGACTGATATCACTAAGGTGGCTAGAAGATTGCTCCTTGAGCTGTGTGATTCAAAGGAGGAAGGTGAACAAGGCTAGCCCACCTCCTCTCTCTCTCTATCCTAGGGTTCAGCCTCGTATTCTTCTAACCCGTCCTCATGGAGGACCTTGGGGGGTTTATATAGGCCTACCCCCCAGGGGTACAATGGTAATCTTGATGGTGTGGCTCCCAGTCGTCAGTGTCTTCTGGCGCCGGCTTTGCCGCCTGCCTGCTAGGGCCCGATGCCTGCGGGCCCTACGCGATTGTCTTTCACTGTAGAGGTGCCTCAGCTGACGACAGCCTTGTCGAGAATGAAGTGGCTATAGTACCATCGCCTCCCGCCGTACGCTGCCGCCACGCCCTATCCCGTCATCTTGATGAGGCGCGGATTTCTAGGGTGAGGATTGCCATATGTTACGAGGCGGCCGTCTCCCCTGGCCGTCTGCCAAGGGCGGCTTGCTCATGAGCTACCCGCTGACCAATATGGCCAACCGCCTGCTGGCCCCGCCGTCTGCGGGTAGTGGGATCATGTCCTCCTTTGACTGATGCTTGGTCACAAGCAGCGTAGCTACAGTGACCCTCCGCTTAGGAGATATTTAGATGGTACACTTTCACTGTAGCCACACCCCTATAGATCTTCTAAGGACATGCTCTCCTGTAGCCACGGCCCTGCCGTGCAGGGGTCCCCCCAGTGCGCGTCCTGGGGAAGGAAAATGGGACCGTCTGCTGGTTGGTGGTGTTGGCGCCGCCGTCTGCTGGGTCCCTGCCGCCTGCTGGCTGCCGGCTCCTGGGGCAGGCCACCCTAGGAGACGGCCCGATGGGCAGGCTGCCGCGATGGACCAGGCGACTGTTGTTTGTCTTAAAATACCAAGGGTGGTCGTCGAGGGTACCCAAGGTCAATATCTCCGACAGTAGTCCCCGAAGCTGGTGGAACTCCGCGACGGGCGCTGGAGGGCCGAGGGGTTCTAGCAGCTTCCCCCCTCAGGCACACCCATCGTCCTTCACTTGTCTTCCACGGATGTCTGTCCGACGGGAGCCGGCCCTGCGCTGCTGGAGCCGGCTTCCAGCAGCCGAACCGTCGTCTTAGAGTCTTCGGTGAGAAGGCACCGCCTGGTCAGCGGGCAGTCGAACAAGCCCGCAGACCGTTGGCAGCTCCCACGCGTCACCGTCCTATCGCGTCGGCCTGCCAGCCCACGCGCCTGACAGGATGTAACAGCGGGCTGGGGCCCGCCACTATGGGGCCTCGGGCCTTGCGCGCATCCAGAGTGGCAAGGGTAATCGATTACCCTCCCACGCGCATTTAATGCGCGCGGATTAGACGCAAGAAAATCGTGGGTCGTGCGGGGCGTGGAGCGGTTAATCCCACGCCCGCCCCTCGCCTTCGCTGCCCGGGCCTATATATAGGTCGGGGGAGAGGGCTGGCGCCGTTCTCGCGCTCGCTCTCCCCTATCCTCCCTCTTCTTCCTCGCCCTTCTCGTCGCCGTCGCAGTGAGCCGCCGCCCGAGCCATGTCCGTCCCGGCACCTCCCCGGCACCACGGCCAGTGGGACGGCAGCGAGGTCCTCCAGGAGCACATCGACATCCTCTGGCGGTCGCGGATGCTGCCCCTGGCCAACAGGGTCGCCATGCGCCTGGCGCCGGTGGCGGAGATCAGGCCGGCCCTGCGGCAAGGCGAGCGGGTCATCTTCCGCTCGCACTTTCCGTGCGGATTTGGCCTCCCGGCGAGCGGTTTCTTGCGCTCCTTCATGGACTTCTTCCATATTCAACCTCACCACCTCACGCTGAACACGGTGATGACTCTCTCGTCCTTCGTCGTCCTCTGTGAAGCCTACTTCGGCATCCTCCCCACCATAGAGCTCTAGACTGAGCTCTTCTACGTGAAGCTCGGCACCGCCGTCCAGAGTGTGCCCGCCTAGTGCGGGGGATGCATTGCGGTGAAGCGCAGTGGGACGAAGAACTTCTTCCTGGCGCCGAAGCCTGTGGCGTCGGTGAAGCAATGGCAGAAGACGTACTTCTATGTCTCCAACGTCGACCCCGAGCAGGATTTCGTCTGCCTGCCGGAGTGGCTGTCGGGGCCGCCTGCCAAGCCTCGTGACTCCTGCAGGACCCGACCTGCCACCCTCACTAAAGGCGCTTCCATCGCACTGCGCCGTCTGCGGGAGCTGAGAGACAGCGAGGGCTTGGTCTTCGCGGATCTGCTGCTCATGTTTGCTGAACGTCGGGCGCTACCGCTGCAGCGCCGCCCTCACCTGATCAGCGACATGAGCGGGCGCCGAGACCCCAGCCGGACGTGCACCAAGCCCCTGCCATACGGGGAGGTGGCCCGCCTGGTGAACCACATCTGCAGCTAGAGGGTCTCCGACTCCGGCTGGGCCTACGGCGAGCCGCTGTACAGCCACGACAATCAGCCGCCCGCAATGAGCTTTTTATCCTTCTGTTTTCTTTCTTTTTCGTCCGACCGCTGTAGCCGTCTGGTTCTGACATATTGCTCAGATTTTCCCTGGCCAGCCGGCGCCGGGCTCTGACCAACCGGGCCGCCCCTGGAGCCAGATCGCTCCAAGAGCGACACAAGCAACCCTGATCTTGGGGTCGCCGCCATGGAGGAGGAAGAGGCGATGGGCGGCGGAGGCCAGCCATCAGGCACCCTGCTGGAAGGCGGCGTCGAGAGCTGGCCGGACGACGACGAGGAGATAGAGGAGGCACCCGTCTACGCCAGCCAGCAGGCCGGACCGTCTGGCACAGCCGGCGGTGGGAAACGGCGGTCCTCATCAGGGCCAACTGGTGCCCCACCCAAGAAGCTCCGGCTGTCGACCGCCGCCACGAGGCGTCAAGAGGCGGCCGCCAGGTCAAACGTGCCGAAGATGCCCAAGGCCAGGCCGATTGTGTCTGGGTAAGTATTCTGCATTCCTTCTTTGCGTGGTACTCATTTTTCTCAGCTGATCTCTTCTTGGCTGACTCTCCGTTTCCAGGGATATCCGTGCAGCGCACCGCTTTCCCTCTCGCGGGTGCCAGCGGGCTCTGTTTTGGGAGGCTCAGATGCCCCTCCTGCGCCTGATACGTCCAAAACGAACCTATAGTTTCTGCTTGCTCCATGCCTCTTTTGTGTGATATTGCTATGATATTTATGCACTTCCATACACTTTTGAACATATTTGGACTAACCTATTAACTCAGTGCACCACAGTGCCAGTTCCTGTTTTCTGCTGTTTTTCTATTTCAGGTTTCCCCCATATTAAAAGTGCTCCACAAATTCCGGGAAAAATACAGGAAAAATCAGCGTACAGGAAGCTTCGCAAATAACCAAAGCAGGGCCAGAGGGGTGCCAGGGGTGGCCCAGGCGGCCACCCGGTGCGGCCCCACCCCTGGCCGCGCCAGGGGGGCGCCTAGGGCCCCAGCTCCGCCTCTGGTGACCCCCCTTCGCATATATATTTCTCCCGTCGCGGAAACCCTGATTCCAGAACCCTTTTCTCCAGAAGCAATTCCGATCTCCGCCGCCATCGCCACCAAGTTTCGGGGGACCAGAATTCCTGTGCCGGCATCCTGCCGGGACGGGGAAGTGCCCCCGGATTCATCTCCATCGACGTTGCTTCCTCCCTCCATGATGCGGGAGTAGTTCCTCCTCGGGGCTGAGGTTCCTACCAGTAGCTATGTGGTCAATTCTCTCTCCCATGATGTGATCTTCGTTGTGATCATAGGCTATGTTAATCTAGGGTGATCCCATGATATTTCCCCTTCCTCTATGTATTGAATTGATGTACTCACTTGTCTTTATCTAGTATAATCCCCGAGACCAAGGTGACAGCGGTCTATTGGACATGGATTAGAAGAATATTTTCATGAGTGATTTCCTGTTTTGTGTGTTGATTAAAGATTGAGAGTCTCTTGGTGCTTGTCTTTGACTATCCTGGAGATATGTTGTGGTGATTGTGGTACTCTCTTTGGATGGCCGCGGTGACATTGGGAAATCCATAGATTGAGAACTACGAACTTTGAGGTGTGCTTTTGTAGCCCTACATAATTCTCGTCCTCTCTTGACCACAAAGGAATGACCTCCGAGTGCGTCTCCATTGCATGTTTTATGGGAAATATCATGTGTTAATGTTGTTGGGAGTTGCCACTAGTGAAAGTATGAAGCCTAGGCCTTGTTTGCACCATTGCAATACCATTTGTTCTCACATTTACCACTTGTTTGCTTGCTGCACTTTTTATTACAGATTTATATTACTTTGCTTTGCCACTCCTATCATCCATATTTAACCATCTCTTCGCCGAACTAGTGCACCTATACATCTGACAAGTGTATTAGGTGTGTTGGGGACACAAGAGACTTCTTGTATCTTGATTCCAGGGTTGCTTGAAAGGGGTACGTTCAACCTCCACTTCCCCGAGCTCGATAAACTTGGGTTACTCACTTAAGGGAAATTTGCTGCTGTCCTATAAACCTCTGCTCTTGGAGGCCCAACACTGTCTACAGGAATAGAAGCGTGTGGTAGACATCAAGCTATTTCTGGCGCCGTTGCCGGGGAAGTGAGGTAAGTGAAGGTACCTTCTCTAGATCTTGCTATTAAATCTTTTCGTTTCTTGTTTTTAGTTTCACTAGTTATGTTTATGGAAAACCGCACTCTTAGTTCGCTACTTGGGGAAGGCCGCTTTACCACACCCGTGGTAGAGAAGTCTCCTCCACCTACTGAATGTATCCCGTTCCAAATACCACTTGGGATAATTGAAATAATTAGGAATGATTGTTATGATGGGACAGCCAATCCTAGTATTCATTTGTTGAAACTTACAGGACTTTGTGAGTTGTTTAAGATTTCAGGTTTGACAAGAGATGGAGTCATGAGGAAATTATTTGCCTTGTCACTGAAACGAAAAGCATTGGAATGGCATAGGCTACTAGATGACTCTCACCTGCTGGATTGGGAAGAGATCCAGTCTCTCTTTTACTCCAAGTTTTATCCTCTTCATGAAGTCCATGAGAATACGAATTATGTTTATAATTTCTATGCTCATGACGGAGAGAGCATAGCTAAAGCTTGGGGGAGACTGAAAACGTTAATGCTGAAATGTACTAACCATGGGCTCCCCAAAGATATGATTATTACTAATTTCTATGCGAGGCTCTCTCGACAGGATAAAGATTTGCTCGATGCTTCCTCTATGGGTTCTTTCACAAACGAAAAGATTGATGCTAAATGGGAACTCCTTGAAAGAATTCAACGCAACACTGAAGATTGGGAGATCGACAAAGGTAAAGAGTCAGGTATAATTTAGGAGTATGATTGCATTAAGTCCTTTGTTGAAACTACAAGTTTTAATAAGTTTATTGCTAAGTTTGGGCTTGATTCTCAACTCCTTGTTGATTTCCTCAAATCTTTTGCTTCACATCTTAATATGCCCAAGGAGGATTGGATCAAGCATCATAAACCTTTTAAAGAGATTTGCAAAGAAAATGAAATTGTTCATGATGATTGCAACATGCATGATCGAATTCCTAAAAATGAAGTTTTATATAAGCATGTTAATTTTTGTGGAGTGGATAGACCTTGTGAAAGGCCTATGATTGAAGAAGAGAAGTATTGTAAGCAACATAAGCATGAAAGAACAATCACTTGGGTCAAAGATTTAAATGAAATTGCTAGAGAATTGTGTGACCTTTATCCTTTTACTTGTGAACTTTGCTGTATAGAGGGTCACTTTAATTTTCAATGCATGCACTTTCAAAACATAACTGTTAACCAGTTGTGTGATAACATGATCACCCCTGATCTTTATGATGAGCTTATGTTATTTTTGATGTGTAAAGAGTTATCAGAAAAGACTTCTTGGCTAGATGTTAATGCCATAGGAATAAAAAACACTTTGCAAAATTGACATCTCTATTGTGTTGTTAACTGCCATAAAAATGATTACATAAGTAAGATTAGAAAGGAGGGAACTTTACCAAAGTATAAAAATGTCTCTTATATTTCTGCTAATAAAAAGGAGAGTTTCTCCCAAGTTTCCCCTATTGTTTCTGATGATAAACCAGGATATGTGGAGAAGCTTCATCTCCAACCACTCCCTCCTAAGGTGAAGAAGAAGAAAAAGAAGAGGAGGAGGAAGAGGAGCAAGAAGGAAGAAGAATGGGTATCAACCTGGCCTGAGCATATTCCTCCCATCAACTTTTATCCTAACGGTTGTAAGTTTAAAGAAGAAGGTGAAGTTTATTGCCTTAATTATCATCTTGATAATACGTCCGTAGGTACTATTGAAGATGATTTTGATTATGATATGCATGTTACTTATTGTGATTGGGAAAATGATGATACTGCTACTTATGATGTTGAAAATCTTTTTGGTACCAACTCTGAAAGTGATGATATGGAAAGCTCTAAGCTTGGGGATGATAGGATTGCAAATCCTTTACCCACTAGTGATGTGATAATTGATAATTCTTTTGCTAGTAAGAATAAAGACAACATGTTTACAAATATAGTTGCTAGCAATGGTAATGCTCTTCTCTACTATGATGATGTTATAACTCCAATCTATAGTGTTCAAGTTGTTTATGATAGTCCTACTCCCACTATTACCAATGAGAAAGATTATGCTTATGTGGAGAGTAAGAGTACCTTTTTGCATGTGGATCATGGTAACAATGCTTTATGTGATGCTTATATTGTTGAGTTTATTCGTGATCCCACTGAAAATTATTATGAGAAGGGAACATATGCTTATAGATATTTCAATAATATCAAGTTCCCTCTCTTTATGTTGAAGGTTTTGAAGCTGCACTTGTTTTGTCTTCCTATGCTTATTGCTTTGTGCTTCAATGAATTATTCTATTGCAATATTCCTATGCATAGGAAGCATGTTAGGCTTAAATGTGTTTGGTATTTGCTTCTTGATGCTCTCTTTTGTTCTTCAACTCTTATTCCTACGAGAGCATCATTAAAGTCTTAAGCCTATCTTTATGGCTATAAAGAAAGAACTCTAGGGAGACAACCCTTGTTATCTTTGCTTTCAGTTTGTTCTTTCAGTTTTTAGTGGTCTTGATGTTTGTTACTACTGTAGCAACATCATTGTATCTTTATTTTTCAGCTTTGTGCCAATTTTAGCCTCTGATTGCAAGAAAGTTCAAAAGTTGTGACATGCTGTCCAGAAAACAGATTCTGTCCTTGGACAAAAAAATTCTAATAAAATCACCAGATCATCTTTTTGATCTGAATTTTTTTTGACAGAGTGCTCTATACAATTGGCTTTCGAGCGTCTGTTCTGAGTTTTTTGATTTGAGTTGCAGAAGTGCCCCGAAAAAATTATTTACTAGCTGCTGGTCTGTTTTTCACAGATTCTGTCCTGTTTTGCCTTTTCTTCGTTTTGCAAACCTTGAGCTTGCTTTTTCTTTGCAAAAACCTTTTGGCAATCTTGAGAAACAGTAGCTCTTCAAGATTATATTTATTTCCAGTAGGGAAAAATTATTTTATTGTGGGTACTAACCGCGCTAATCAGATTATGATGAGTTATGTATGAAGGGATTTTTCGAGTGTGCGAGAGAAGATGATAAAAGAAGATACAGGAGGGTCAAACGCTCAAGCTTGGGGATGCCCCCGTGCACCCCCAAGAAATATTCAAGAAGACTCAAGCGTCTAAGCTTGGGGATGCCCCCATGCATCCCCTTCTCCATCAACAATTATCAGTTCGTCTTTCGTTCCACTATAATTATCACTTCATGTGTTATGTGCTATGCTTGGAGCGTCTTGCTCTTAGTTTCCTTTTTAGTTTTCTTTAGCTTTGCTTGCTGTTCATAACAAGTTAGAACCCAGCTTTCTTTGTGTGGGAGAGAAACACGCTCCACTTCAACCTAGAACACAACATAGGATTTTCATGCTTATCTTTGCTGTGTGTGTTCTTTGTCTTTCCATAGCTGCTGTCATGTTTAGCTCTTAGTTTTCATGCTTTTCTTTTTAAAGAGCTTTTGTTTAGTTGGTTGCTGAACTCTCTTGAGTTTTCATGTTTATCTTGTTAAGAGAGTTTGCCTGTTGCACTGAGTTGTGTGTCTTAACTTAAAGTAGGTAATTGAGGTTGCTATTTAATTTTAGTAGTAACTTGCAATAGTTTTGAGGTATTGCCATGAGTAATGTCTGAACTTTTGGTGTCAAGAGCTTTAGCCTATTAGTGATAGATGTCGTATTTTGGGCAATCCGTGTTTATTTTCGAAAACCTACAAAATAGTTGAGAACTTTAGCTACTAGATGGATCACTAATCTTTGGAGGGATCGAATATTAGAGTACACTCACGTACCATGAGTCGAGGATGCGCAAGGATAACCAAACCCCCATACACTCCTCCTCGTGGTACTTGTCTCTTTGTGAACCTCCTAATTAGATTGAGAGTTACCGATAATAAGTGCATGAGTTCTTCGGACTAATGTGAGTATTCGAAAGTTGACAGTTCCACCTAGCCATATTTTTCTAGCCTCTTCGGTACCGTGCATTGCCCTTTCTCACCTCGAGAGTTGGCGCATACTTCGCCGGTGCATCCAAATCCTTGGCACGATACGCTCTGTCATCATAAGCCTCATTATATCCTTCCTCAAAACAGCCACCATACCTACCTATCAAGGCATTTCCATAGCCTTTCCGAGACACATTGCCATGCAACATCCATCTTCTCATGACTTGATCTTCATGTCATACATGCTTTTTGCTTGATTGATGAGCCGCATGCTAGTTGGGCCTTGCCCTAATCATTGCTACATGACGCGCTAGTATCATTGCATATCCTGCTACACTGGCAGAGGCATACATTTGCATACATCATGATAGTTTCATTTTCTTTATGTTGAGTACTTTTGTAAAGTGTGAAGGATCTTCTATACTTCTTGTAATATATAGAGTGTTACCCCTAAAGTGAGGAAAAGATCCCAAAGAGGACAAAATCAAAAGATCCCAAAGAGGACAAATGAGAGTTAAATAGAAAGAGCCATCGAGGCCACAAAAAAATAAAAAAAATATAGAAAAAAGAAAAAAAGAAATAAAAAGAGAGAAGGGGGCACACTACTATTCCTTTTTGAGAGATCCACACTCGTACTCCATCTTATACCTTGTACTCCATAGAGATTATCATTCATGCATATAGCTATGTGGGGACCTTCACACTATAGAACTTGGCTTGTATACTCCAATGATGAGCCTCCTCAAAAGAGCTCTAGGTCTTCTTGAGCAAGCAAGTTGGATGCACCCCCACTAGTTCCATTGGAGAGCTTACCTTAGCTCATATGTGCATCCGTTGCATGGCAATCCCTACTCCTCACATCATATCTATCATTTGGCTTTCTCTCGCCTATGATTGTCCTCATTGATGTGAGCCTTTCACACCTTTTTTGTCTTCCCCCTTCATCATTTTTCTCTCTTTGCCATCCTAAGTGTCGACTTTCTAGCTTACGCTCATCCATTGCATGAGTGCTCAAAATATCGGAAGGGAGTGGATCATTTTGACTTGTACCTGGCTGACGGTCTGGGGATGAGTCAAGATAAGATTCCAAAGAAGATCAAGTGTGAAACTTTAGTAGATTAAGTTCTCAACAATACAAAAACTATGTTTTACTCTCTCATATATCCCTATCCCCTTTCTTGCACGCAAACACCATTTGGAGACATTCGAGTCACGGACAGCGAGAGCTCTTGCACCTTTATGTTCTTATGTTGCTTGTTACAATGCTAATATAGACTCTTGCTTGTTATGACTTGAATTGAATTACATGCCTTGATTTATTTACTTAAAAGGTTCTTATATGGTTGATAGCATGTCACCACAGAAATTATGCTTGTTATCATTTACCTACTCGAGGACGAGCAGGAATTAAGCTTGGGGATGTTGATACGTCCAAAACGTATCTATAATTTCTGCTTGCTCCATGCCTCTTTTGTGTGATATTGCTATGATATTTATGCACTTCCATACACTTTTGATCATATTTGGACTAACCTATTAACTCAGTGCACCACAGTGCCAGATCCTGTTTTCTGCTGTTTTTCTATTTCAGGTTTCCCCCATATTAAAAGTGCTCCAAAAATTCCGGGAAAAATACAGGAAAAATCAGCGTATAGGAAGCTTCACGAATAACCAAAGCAGGGCCAGAGGGGTGCCAGGGGTGGCCCAGGCGGCCACCCGGCGCGGCCCCACCCCTGGCCGCGCTAGGGGGGCGCCTGGGGCCCCGGCTCAGCCTCTGGTGACCCCCCTTCGCATATATATATTTCTCCCGTCGCGGAAACCATGATTCCAGAACCCTTTTCTCCAGAAGGAATTCCGATCTCCGCCGCCATCGCCACCAAGTTTCGGGGGACCAGAATTCCTGTGCCGGCATCCTGCCGGGACGGGGAAGTGCCCCCGGATTCATCTCCATCGACGTTGCTTCCTCCCTCCATGATGCGGGAGTAGTTCCTCCTCGGGGCTGAGGTTCCTACCAGTAGCTATGTGGTCAATTCTCTCTCCCATGATGTGATCTTCGTTGTGATCATAGGCTATGTTAATCTAGGGTGATCCCATGATATTTCCCCTTCCTCTATGTATTGAATTGATGTACTCACTTGTCTTTATCTAGTATAATCCCCGAGACCAAGGTGACAGCGGTCTATTGGACATGGATTAGAAGAATATTTTCATGAGTGATTTCCTCTTTTGTGTCTTGATTAAAGATTGAGAGTCTCTTGGTGCTTGTCTTTGATTATCCTGGAGATATGTTGTGGTGATTGTGGTACTCTCTTTGGATGGCCGCGGTGACATTGGGAAATCCATAGATTGAGAACTACGAACTTTGAGGTGTGCTTTTGTAGCCCTACATAATTCTCGTCCTCTCTTGACCACAAAGGAATGACCTCCGAGTGCGTCTCCATTGCATGTTTTATGGGAAATATCATGTGTTAATGTTGTTGGGAGTTGCCACTAGTGAAAGTATGAAGCCTAGGCCTTGTTTGCACCATTGCAATACCATTTGTGCTCACGTTTACCACTTGTTTGCTTGCTGCACTTTTTATTACAGATTTATATTACTTTGCTTTGCCACTCCTATCATCCATATTTTACCATCTCTTCGCCGAACTAGTGCACCTATACATCTGACAAGTGTATTAGGTGTGTTGGGGACACAAGAGACTTCTTGTATCTTGATTGCAGGGTTGCTTGAAAGGGGTACGTTCAACCTCCACTTCCCTGAGTTCGATAAACTTGGGTTACTCACTTAAGGAAAATTTGCTGCTGTCCAACAAACCTCTGCTCTTGGAGGCCCAACACTGTCTACAGGAATAGAAGCATGTAGTAGACATCAGCGCCCCCTCGCGTGGATCTAGTCGCCGCGCTCCGGGAGGCGATAGAGAGGAATGCACGTGAGGAGCACGTGGAGCGCGAAGCCGCAGATCGTGAGCGAGCGGCGGCCAGTGCCGCCGCCCAGGCGGAGGCCGAAGCCGCCAAGAAGGCCGAGGCAGACGCCGTCCGAGTCCGAGAGCGGGGAAAGGGCCCTCAGCAGCCAGCGGGCCACGTCGTCCGCCCGGAGTCAGGGTTTCTGGAGCCATCGGCCCAGGCGACGGCTACTGACGAGCAGCCGGCTCCAGGCGATAGGGGGGACTACTGCGTCATTCTGGAGACGCCGCCACCGCCCCCGCGCTGCCTGCTGGGGAGCAGGGTAGCCGGCCAGCGGGGACGGAGGTGCCGCCAGTTGGGGGCATGCTGGTGACTGGCCCGCAACCGGCCCCCCGATCCCCAGCCCGCCGGCGCCTTGCGAGGGCGGTCTCTATGCCCCAGCAGGTGGAGGTCGGCGGGGCCAGCTCGTCCACGCCAGAGAATGAGGCGACCAGCATGGCGCCATCAAGTTGGAGGCCCGGAGGAGGCGGCGCCTGGATCGTCGCATCGCGGGACGTCCTGGACCACTTCAACTCCTTGGGCAATGTCGTGTAGATGGCAGTGCAGGAGTTCGTCGCCACGTGGTCCTCCGTTTGGGTACGTGTGCTTCGTTTTCTTCTGTTTTTATTCCTTCAATTTCTTCTGTGGGGGCGCGTCAGCGCACCCACTGGGTGTAGTCCCCGAGTTCCGAGCCGGCTGCTGAGCAGGCGGCTTGGAACTCCAAAGTGTACGTCATGAGCTGATCTTACGCCTTGTTGCAGGAGTACCACAACCTCCGCGTGGCCTCCTACAACGCTCAGCGCCAGGAGCTGGCGTAGCTGCAGGCTGCCTTGGCAGACAACAAAGGTGAGTGCCTCCTCTTCTCCTTGCGGGGGCGCGTCAGCGCACCCACTGGGTGTAGTCCCCGAGTTCCGAGCCGGCTACTGAGCAGGCGGCTTGGAACTCCAAGGTTATCTTTTTGCTGCTGATATTCGTTCTTTTTCTTTCTCCCTTGCCAGCGGTCGCAGCCGACCTCCGCAACCAGCTGGGCGAGGCCCAGACGGACCTGGCTGCTAAGGAGCGGTATCGTGGTCTTGCCGCTCACGACCGCGACCGCCTGGCCAAGGAGCTGGCGGACCAGGCGGCGGCCCACAAGGTCGAGCTTGGCAAGATGTCAGATGTCGAGTCACTTCTGCAGGCCGAATTCGAGACCGAGTGCTCGAATTGAGCCTAGAAGGAGGCGGCTATCCAAGACGGCTACGTAGCCATTGGAGACATGGTTGACGGTGAGACGTCTATCCTTTCATCTTGTATTCGCCGTTTGTAATAGCCGTCTTTCTTTTCTTATGATCCTTCTTCTAGTTTTGGCAGAGTTCTTCCCGGGATATTCGTTCTTTTCATCGAAGCCGAGTGTGCTGCGAGGCGCCAGGCGGGCCGGGCGATCGCCCCCAACGCGCCCAGGAACCCGGCCGATGAGCTTCTTGCCATTCGGGTGCATCTTCTGCCAGTCCGTCGTCTATTTCGTCGGCTGCAGCGTGCTGGCGCCCAGGTCCTGGGCGCCCTCTGGCCAGGTGTACCAACACTCCGCACTCCCAGTCGGACGACCACCTGGCTGGAAGTGGCCGGCCAACGCTTCGAGGCCTGGAAGGGCTCCGCAGCAAGGGCTGGCGCGCAGACCACCCTGGAGTTTGCCAAGCGCTGGTATCCTGGCTTGAGCCTTGAACAGTTGGAGACCTTCTGTGCGGAGGCCCAGCCTGAGCTGGCCGTGGAGCAGAAGGAACTCATCCAACGTGGCGCCGCCCTCGCCGAATATGCCGACACCTCCGTCTTCATCCCGGAGTTGGACGACAGAGGCCATGTGGTGCCGTCTGGCAACTTCGGGCTGGACTTGGCGGCGTCGGAGGAGCCAGACGAGGAGATCGCCTCCAGTGAAGGTGACGAAGAGGAGGAAGGCAGCGACGAGGAGACCAGTTCCCAGGAGGCGGACCCAGCAGCCAGTCGCCAGCCTGACCAATCCTCGACAAGCAGACGAGGAGTGATGGCCCCGCCTGCCGCAGGAGACGGCCAGACCGAGACCCACCAGGCGGCCTCTCCGGAAGCCAGCTCCGTCGTGCCGCCTGCCCAGCCTGCTGCACCTTAAGTTTTCTCTTTTGTGTCTTCTGCTTTCCTGTAAGACTTGTAGGGTTAATCCGAACAATCCAACCCGCTGGGTGTATCAGTAAGTTATTACTGCAAGGCGGCCTTTGAGGCCTTTTGGATGTTAAATGTTCTTTTTAATGTTGCATGGTCTTTATGCAATTGTGCCGAATCCTAGGATTAGCCTTGCCCTAGTTTCCTTGTGGGGGTTTTCTTCTTGCCGTCTCCTTGAACTACCGCCCTGCCAGCCAGACAGCCACTCTGTGGTTCTGTGGCTGGATCAGGGGCTTGGCTTCTTTCAGGGTAGGCAAGTATTTTGCTCTCTGGAAGGCGGCTTGGCTAAGCCCAGAACCCGCTGGCCGGCTGTTTGACAGCCGGCCGCTCGTGTGAAGGGCCGGCTGGCCCTATGTCTTTCTTCCTTAGCCATTTTTCATGTGGTCACCATTTCTTGCCTTTAGCTCCTGCCAGTCGGACAGCCGCGTTCTGCGAGTCTGTGACTTGATGTGGGAGAGGGCTTGAATGCCATCACACTACTTGTCTGACTATTTTAAGGAGAATTTCTTAGACATAGGGCTAGGCGGCCAGTCCCCGGGTCGTGTGCTAGGCTCCGTTGCCGGACAAAGGACTGAACAACAATCATTCACAGGCATAATTCTTATCGTATAGATAAAGGATTGGGCAGTCCCCGAGAACTCCTCGGGGGTCCCATTGATTCTCAAAATAACTTTAGATAGCACGACACATACTATCTTTCAGCTATAAAAGCGACGAAGAAGATTTGCGTTCCACGGGCGCTCCGACTCCTTGCCTGAGTCGTCTCTTTTGCGCGCTCTTGGCTTCTGGGCATCAATGAGGTAGTAGGCATCATTGCCTAGTACCTTGCTGACGATGAACGGTCCTTCCCAAGGAGCCGAGAGCTTGTGCTGGCCGGCTGTTCACTGGATCAGCCGGAGCACAAGGTCTCCCTTGTGGAAGGAGCGTGGCTTGACTCGCTGGCTGTGATAGCGGTGGAGACCCTGTTGGCAGATGGCGGAGCGGCTGAGTGCTACCAGCCGGGCCTCCTCCAGCAGGTCCACGCCATCTTCGTGTGCTTCTTTGGCTTCAGCTTCCGTGTACATGGTGATGTGAGGCGAGTCAAACTCAACATCCGTTGGAATGACGGCCTCGGCCCCATACACGAGGAAGAAAGGAGTGAAACCGGTGGATTTATTTGAAGTGGTTCTGAGGCTCCACAGGACGGATGACAGTTCTTCGATCCAGCAGCCGGTTGACCGCTCCAAAGGTTCGACCAGCCGGGGCTTGATGCCGGATAGGATAAGGCCGTTGGCGTGCTCGACTTGGTCGTTAGACTGCGGGTGGGCAACGGACGCTAGGTCCAGTCGGATGCCCTGTGTTGCACAGAAACGGGCAAGTGCGCCTTTGGCAAAATTTGTGCCGTTGTCGGTGATGATGCTGTGCGGTATACCATACCGGACTGTGATGTCTGCAATGAATGTCACAGCAGTTGGGCCATTGAGTTTCTTGATTGGTTTGGCTTCAATCCACTTGGTGAATTTATCTATTGCCACGAGTAAATGTGTCAAGCCTCCTCTGGCAGTCTTGAAAGGTCCTACCAAATCCAGGCCCCAGACGGCAAATGGCCAAGTGATCGGAATAGTCTTGAGTGCAGAGGCCGGCAAGTGTTGCTTGGAACCAAAGCGCTGGCAGCCGTTGCACTTTCTCACCAAATATTTGGCATCGTCCAAAGCAGTCGGCCAGAAGAAACCGTGGCGGAAAGCTTTGGCTACGAGAGACCTTGAGGCCGCGTGGTGGCCGCATTCCCCTTGGTGAATGTCCTTCAGGATGCCATCCCTTTTGTTGCTTCTACACAGCGCTGGAAGACACCCGTTGCACTTTTTCTGACAAGCTCTTTGTTGACTATGGTGTACGCTGAGGCCCGGCGTTGAACTTGCCGTGCCAAAGTTTCTTCTGCTGGCAGCTCTCCTTTGAGCAGGAATGTGAGGATTGGCTGTGCCCAAGACGACGCTGAGACTCCAGTCGCCTCGGCCAGAGAGACCAGGGTGGTTGGGCTAGGAGGTGGAGGGCTGGGCTGAACCGCCTGCTATGCATTCGGAGTCCCCGAGCTGTCTGCCGAAGCCAGCGCCTCCTGGCCGTCTGCTGGAGCAGTCCCGGGCCGGGAACTGGCACGGCTACAGGTGGTTCGTCTGCTGGAGTTGGACTGTTGTGGCCGCCTGCTGGGGCAGTCTCTGGGCCAGCAGCCGTAGCTGCGAGGCCGCCTGCCCCGGGGTCGGCTGGTATGAAGATTGACTCCGACTCTTGTGAAGGCTTGATAGACGGTTTGCGGAGGCATTGGAGAGATACGCCGGCTGGTATTGCTTGGCGGGTGGAGCCGATTCGTGCCAAGGTGTCGGCTTGCATGTTATCGGCCCGCGGTATGTGGAGGAATTCGCAGCCATCAAAGTGTCCACTGATCTGCTGGACAAGGAAGCGATAGCTTGCCATGTTTGAGTCCTTGGCGTCCCAGTCCCTAGACGACTGCTGGACAACCAAGTCTGAGTCACTGTAGCACAGCACTCGGCGGATGCCAATCTCCTTGGCCATCCGGAGCCCGTGGACAAGTGCCTCGTACTCGGCCACGTTGTTGGAGGCGGCAAAGTGGATCTGCAGGGTATACTTGAGCTTGTCGCCTTTGGGGGAGGTGAGGACGACGCCGGCTCCCAGGACGGTGCGCATATTTGACCCGTGAAAGTGCATCCGCCAATGGGTTGAGTCTGGCACAAGCGGCAGGTACTGGGTTTCGGCCCAATCGACGAGGAAGTTGGCCAATGCCTGCGACTTGATGGTGATGCGCGGCTAGTCGAAGATGGTGAAGGGGGCCAGCTCAATGGCCCACTTGGCCACTCTTCCTGAGGCATCTTTGTTCCCCATGATTTCAGCAAGCGGGGCCGTGCAGACGACCGTGACAGAATGCTCTTGGAAGTACTGCTTGAGTTTCTTGGCGGTGAAGTACACGCCGTAGCACATCTTCTGGTAATGGGGGTAGTTCTGCTTGGATGCTGACAGCACTTCGCTCAAGTAGTAGACGGGCCTCTGGACGGGCAAGGCTCTGCCGTCTTCTGGGCGCTCGACCACAATGACAGTGCTGACCACCCGGCTGGTGGCGGCTATGTAAAGGAACATGGGTTCCTTGTCTGTTGGCTCCGCCAAGACAGGCGAGGTGGACAGGAGTCGCTTGAGCTGCTGGAAAGCTTCGTCTGCCTGGTCGTTCCACTCGAAGCGCGTGGTCTTCTTCATCTGTTGGTACAGGGGGAATGCCTTTTCTCCTAGCCGGCTGATGAAATGGCTGAGAGATGCTAGGCACCCCGTGAACCTCTGGACATCCCGCACACGGGTCGGTCGTTCCATCCTCTCAATGGCCTTGATCTTCACCGGATTGCACTCGATGCCGCGTTCGGATACCAAGAAGCCAAGGAGCTGGCCTCCGGTACCCCGAAGACGCATTTTTGTGGGTTTAGCTTAATCCGAAAGCGGCGCAGGTTCTCAAACGTTTCCTAGAGATCCTCCAAGAGGGTTCCTCTCTTCTCCGTCTTCACCACAATATCGTCCACGTAAACGTGGGCACTCCTGCCAAGCTGCTTGAGGAGACACTTCTGCATGCAACGCTGAAAGGTGGCGCCGGCAATTCTCAAGGCGAACGTCATGGTCAGGTAGCAGAAGGCCCCAAACGGCATGAGGAAGGTGGTCTTCAGGCGGTCGGTTGGATCAAGCTTGATTTGGTGGTACCCCGAATAAGCATCAAGGAAAGACAGCAGCTCGCATCCGGCTGTGGAGTCGATCACTTGATCTATTCGCGGCAGAGCAAACAGGTCTTTAGGGCAAGCTTTGTTTAGGCTGGTGTAATCAATGCACATGCGCCATTTGTTGTTCTTCTTCAGCACCAGGACTGGATTCGCAACCCACTCGGGATAAAAGACTTCCATGATGAAGCCGGCTGCTAGCAGGCTGGCAACTTCTTCCCCAATGACTCTTCTCTTCTCTTCTGACAGGCGGCACAGCGGCTGTCTGACAGGCTTTGCATCTTCTCTCACATGCAACTTGTGCTCGACGAAATTCGTCGGGACACCCGGCATGTCCTTGGGGGACCATGCAAAGATGTCCTGATTCTCACGGAGGAAATCGACGAGCTCGCTTTCCTATTTGCTGTCTAGGCTTGATCCTATGACAGCAAATCGCTCCGGGTGGGACGGGTCCAAGGCAATCTTCTTTGTGTCCTTGGCGGGCTGGAACGAGCCTTGTGGCTCCGCCTCCCTGGGATCGGCTGGTATGGCCGGCTGCTCGCCAGCCATTGCCACCAGTCGCTCCAGACGGCGCTTTTCCTCAGCCACGACAAGGGTCTCTGCCAGGCGGCTGCTGGCTGTTGCGCATGCAATGGACTTATCGTAGTCCCCGGCTATGGTGATGATTCCTTTGGGGCCAGACATCTTCATCTTGAGGTAGGCGTAATGGGGGACTGCCATGAACTTCGCAAGAGCTGGCCGGCACAAGATCACGTGATAGGGACTTTCCAGGTTCACTACTTCAAACCAGACCGGCTCCCTTCGGAAGTGCATCTTGTCACCAAACAGGACATCGACCCTGGCCTTGCCGATTGGTGAGCAAGAGAGGCCTGGCACAATGCCATGGATCACGGTCCTGGTAGGCTGAAGTTGCTTTTCTTTGATGCCCAACTTCTCCATGGTGTCTCGGTACATGATGTTGATGCTGCTGCCGCCGTCTACCAGCACCTGGGAGAAACGACAGGCCCGCTTGTGAGTGGAGAGGGTGGCGTCCAGGACCAAAGCATAGGCCCCTGGCGAAGGCATGACAGCCGGGTGATCCTCTCGGCTCCAGCTGATAGGCCTTTCAGACCAATGCATGAATCCTGGGTCCTTGAGAGCAATAGTGTTGACTTCTCTGCGCTGCTGGCGCCGGCTGTGCCTATCGTCCGCCTGGCTAGTGAAGAAAACATAGGCTCCGTTTTCTTCTAGGAATTCGTCCTGGACCTGGCCGCCAGGACGGGCAGCCGATGGATTAGGAGGCGGGGCCGGCTCTCCAGCAGGCGGCGGGGGTAGAGCTTCTCCCCTCGCAATTCTTGTGAGCCAATGACACTTTCGCGTTGTGTGGTTGGAAGGCTTCGCGCCACTGTGGAACTTGCAGGGGGCGTCCAGAGCTTGATCAAAGGAGAAGGCCGGTTGCCATACCGGCTTGCCGCCCTTTTGGCGCTTGGGTCCTGCTTGAGCTTTGGGTTGCTGTCTGTCGACTGCTGCCACCAGCCGGCTGTTGGTAGCCGGCGCATGGGCCTTGCGCTTCTGGTCGCTTGTCTGCTGGCGCCGGCTGGACTCTCCTGCGGCTTCTTGGAAGTTGGAGGGGTCATCTTGCCAGAAGCATCCATTTGCAGCTCGGTCTTCATGGAGGAGTCAGCGGTGGCGTACTTATCTGCTATGCTCAGTAGTTCATCCAACGTGGCCGGCTCGTCGCAAATGAGCCGGTGTTTGAGTAAGGTGCCTTCTCTGCACCCGGCTGTGAAATACTCGATGGCTTGTACCTCGTGCACTCCTTCACAAGAGTTTCACAGCTCTGCCCAGCGCGTCAGATAGTCGCGGGCCGACTCGTCTGGTCCTTGGACACACGGGGAGAGCTGACGCGGCATGGGAGGACGCTTGTAGGTGCTGGTGAAGTTGCGAGTGAAAGCGTCAGTGAAGTCCAGCCAGCCATTGATGCTATTGGGCTTAAGGCTATTCAGCCAAGTCCGAGCCGTGCCCTGGAGCATGAGGGGCACGTACTTCACCGCGACACGCCTGTTGCCGGCGGCTATGCTGACGGTCGTGGAGTAATCCACCAACCAGTCCTCTAGTTTCACTGATCCATTGTACTTGGGGGTGTCTCTGGGGAGCGAGAAGCCCTTGGGAAAAGGCTCATTGCGGATGCGAGGGCCGAAGCAGGCCGGACCTAGGTCATCTTCTTCTTCGACCGCCTGGGATCGAGCCAGACGGTCCAGGCGGTGGTGGGCGTCGTTCTCCCCAACCCCCTCGCGGCGGCCCAAGCGGCCTGCTGGAGAGGGTTGGTCAACAGGCGGAGGAGACACGCACCTCTCCCGTCTGGGAGGAGGCTGATGCTCCCCTCGCCGTTCTACGACCCTTGGGCGGCCGTCTTCGTCGCGCTCGATGGTGACACGAGTCTGCCGACTGTGACTGGCAGTGGGCTCCGAGTCTCGCCGGTTGGTGGCGCCGACTGTTGGAGAGCGAGACGTGGCTCGTTGCTCCCGCCAAAAATGGCGGTTGTGTGCGTGCGCGCCCGCCTCTGATACCCGGCGACGGGCCTCTTGCTGCATGGCAGCAGCGTAGAGGAGCTGGCGGGCACGCTGGGTCATGCAACGGAGCTCGTCTCCCTCTAAGTGGCCCATCTCATCGACCGCCGCCTGGGCAGCCCTTAGGTTCTCCGACGGAGTGAGGTACACAGGCCGCGGGGCCCCCAGCATGTCTGCTAGCAGCCCACCGCGATCGCGGACGGCGCCGGCTCGGCTAGGCTCGCCAGCAGCCGGCGTGCCACAAATGGCGCGGTCCATTTCGCGGCGGTAAGCTTCAGTGAGGCATCGGGAGGCAGCCAATTTGTTGGCGCTGTCGAGGAGCGAAACGCAGAGCACTTCTAACGCCTCGCCGTCTACCCCCGCCGCGACAGGAGCGGCGAGGTGCTGCAGAGCGGCCTCAAGCGGGTCTAGGCCCGTCCTGCAAGATGGTTCGCCATGGTCGGTGACGAGCACCTCCGTGATGGTGCCGATGGTTCTGCCGATTGGAAGAACGGGGAGGGGCTCGTTGATTATCTCCACGTGCTCGAGGAAGGAGTCGACTGGCCCTACGTCGAGGTCGACGATCATGTCTACCGGTGGGTCAGAAGAGCCCACCGACTCCACGTCAGAGGCGCGCTCGTCGATGATGTGGAGCTTGTCGAGGAGCTCGATGAGGAAGCTCTCCGGTGCCACTGGCTCGGCCACCGGAGAGGGTTCGTCGTGGACGCGGACGGCGTCGAGCAGATCGGCGAGCCCGCTCGCGGCGCATGCGGCCTTAGCGTCGCAAAGCATCCTGGTTTGCATGCCAGCGGGCCTGCCGGGATGGCTACTCTTGCCAGGAAGGAACAAGGTTCCCGTACAGAACATGTCTCCGGACGACGGTGCACCTAGCCCCACGGTGGGCGCCAAATGTCGGGGTTTTGGAACAACATATGCCAACGGAAGGATTATCATGCATGGGGTCAAAAGAACGTCGCCGGGCTTAGGAAGCGGGATAAAGCGGAACTTGGGATGCCTACGGATCTTACCCAGGTTCGGGGCTCTCCGAGGAGATAACACCCCTAGTCCTGCTCTGCGGGGGCTCCGCGTCATGACTGATATCACTAAGGTGGCTACAAGTTTGCTCGTTGAGCTGTGTGATTCAAAGGAGGAAGGTGAACAAGGCTAGCCCACCTCCTCTCTCTCTCTCTATCCTTGGGTTCAGCCTCGTATTCTTCTAACCCCTCCTCATGGAGGACCCTAGGGAGTTTATATAGGCCTACCCCCCAGGGGTACAATGGTAATCTTGACGGTGTGGCTCCCAGCCGTCAGTGTCTTGTGGCGCCGGCTTTGTCGCCTACCTGCTGGGGCCCGCTGCCTGCGGGCCCTACGCGATTGTCTTTCGCTGTAGAGGTGCCTCAGCTGACGACAGCCTTGTCGAGAAGGAAGGGGCTACAGTACCATCGCCTCCCGCCGTACGCTGCCGCCACGCCCTATCCCGTCATCTTGATGAGGCTCGGATTTCTAGGGTGAGGATTGCCGTCTGTTACCAGGCGGCCGTCTCCCTTGGCCGTCTGCCAAGGGCGGCTTGCTCATGAGCTACCCGCTGACCAATGGGGCCAACCGCCTGCTGGCCCCGCCGTCTGTGGGTAGTGGGATCGTGTCCTCCTTTGACTGATTCTTGGTCACAAGCAGCGTGGCTACAGTGACCCGCCGCTTAGGAGATATTCATAAGGTACACTTTCACTGTAGCCACGCCCCTATAGATCTTCTAAGGACATGCTCTCATGTAGCCACGCCCCTACCGCGCAGGGGTCCCCCCAGCGCGCGTCCTGGGGAAGGAAAATGGGACCGTCTGCTGGCTGGTGGTGTTGGCGCCGTAGTCTGCTGGGTCCCTGCCGCCTGCTGGCTGCCGGCTCCTGGGCAGGCCAACCTAGGAGGCGGCCCGATGGGCAGGCGGCCGCGGTGGACCATGCGGCTGTTGTTTGTCTTAAAATACCAAGGGTGGTCGCCGAGGGTACCCATGGTCAATATCTCTGACACATGTTTGCAAATGACAAGCAAAACAAGATGCAATGCAAAACTGTAGTTTACATCAACATGGCATCTTTGGAGCAAGAAATAAATATGCTACAGCACCCAAACATGAAGACAAAAGGCATGGATGTGAAATAGACATGATACTTAACAAGCATGAACTTAGAGAATACCCAAAAATTTGCTGGAACACAATTAAACAAGCATGACAAGATTCAATAAGTTTACAGATTTCTCAGACTTAACGAAAATTACAAGGCATGGCAGAAATTTACAACAAGTAGGCATGTTTGCAAGCTTGTGCGACTCACCTCAAAGCATAGCATGGCATGTGAATATAACCAACAACAAGAAGACATATTTGAGAAGCTACGCATGGGAAGAACATGGTCATAGGATGAATAGAACACTTGGTATTCACATGACAAAACTGAACTTGTTGATAACAGGCTGACAAATACATTCTATGGTCACTTGAGAGCATGAAAACAACATGCTACAGAAAGCCATCGTGCAAGCCAAAGTCTTGGCAATAACATATATAACATTCTCTTCAAGAATAACCACATGGATACTTCTACAACATACTAGAACATGTCCCAAACATCATGGAAAAAGTGCAAAAGTTTATCCAGACTTGGCAAAATCTGGGCATGCTGACAGAAACATTTTATAGCAACTTGAGGGCCTCAAAAGAACAATCTACAACATGGCATCATGGCAAATAAGAGCATGGATAGCTAGAGCATAACATATACATCAAGGAACACCCACTGGACAACTCTAAACATGCACAACAATGACGGTGGCATCATGGAAACATGGCATAAAAATTAACAGATTCACACTTAGCAGAAATTTAACATCACGATGACATGTTAACAAGCTTGTTGATATCATATCAAGACATACCATGGCATGAAAATGAATCTATCATGTAGAGCACATTCCAAAGAGCAAAACTCATGTTGACACCTAGCTCATATGACATATGGATTAATATACACAAGCAAAACAAAACATCATCTCATAACAATTCCAGAAACTTATCAGCCACATGCACTTTTGCAACAAAGATAAACATGGCATAATGCAACCTATCATGCTAGCAAATCATCCATCTTGAAGAGCATCACAAGACGAACATCTTGACATATCATTCACTCCATTCGGACCAACATGCACAAATTTACTAGCTCACGAACATGCCAACAATTTTACACAGACAACAAGTGCTGAAACAGTTACATCACGATGCACTCTTGCCATGAAGATTAATCCAACTAGATGATCCCTATCATGCATGAAACCGATGCTAACATGTAGAGCATGACGAGACGAACATCTCGACATATCATAAGCGCAAAACGGGGCACCGAGCACAAAGATACCACATGTTGAAGGTGGCAACAAATTTACACGGATCTGGGACCGTGGAATTTTACCTCCGCAAAAAGTCAACGCGGGACGGAGGGATTCCGGGACGGAGGGATCCGGGCGGAGCGGGTCCGTTTGGTTCGCGGGGGTGGTGGATCTGGATCTGGACGAGCGGGTCCCGGCGGCTCGCTGGAGTTGACGGAGGCGGCGGCCGGTGGCTCGCAGCGCGGTGGTGGAGTTGGCCGGCGGTGGGCTTGGTGGCGCGCCGGAGGGAGGCGTCCGACGGCGGAGGTGGGTGCCGCGGTGACGGCCGGCGGCAGTGGCGGAGAGCAAAGCCGGGCGGCGGGGCAGCGGCGATGCCCGCGGCGGCGGAGCTACACGGCGCCAGCGGAGGAGCGCCGGCCGGCCGGCGGCGAGGCGGCCAAACCGCGGGAGCGCGACGCTTGGGGCCGGGAGGGGCGACGGCCGCAGGCCGGGGAGGGCCAGGGGATGGCCCGGATCGGGCCGCGCGGGCCCAATGGTGGGGATGTGGGCGCGGTGGCACTCGTCCAGTCGGGCGATGACACATGGCGGCGGCGGAGGAGGTCGGATACGTCCGGACGGGTCGGACATGTCTGGCGGCGTCGCAGGAGGAGCTCGGCTAGGGTTTGCCCGAAAATTTCGGGGAGAGGGGTTATTTATAGATTCTTGGAGCTTGGAGTCTCCAAATGGGGTGCGGTTTTCGCCCACACAATCATGATCCGACGACCGAGAGGATGGAAGTGGTTGTGATGAGTTAGTGGGCTGTTGTGAAGGGGTGTTGGGCCAAAAGAAAGAGGAGCTTTTAGCCCACGAGTTTACCCGTTGGAGTA
This sequence comes from Secale cereale, assembly GCA_902687465.1. NCBI lineage: Eukaryota > Viridiplantae > Streptophyta > Magnoliopsida > Poales > Poaceae > Secale > Secale cereale. The sequence goes on from LR738714.1 coordinate 69,341,764, forward strand.
TCAAACGACCTCCAAACGCGACGAAACTTGACAGGCGGCCTACACGTGCTAAAACAAAAACGTACGACAAGTCTCACCTCATTCCGAGAACGTTCTACGGCCACATACTAAAGAAAGACTCGGAGGTGCCACGGGCACGTGTGTGAGTGTAGGAGCTCGAGATGGACAACGGAAAGAGACGAGCATGACCGGGTGCAAGTTACAACACGGATGCAATGCAATGCACATGATGACATGACATGGATAATATGCACACACGCACACGGCAAAACGAAGAAACCCGAAAGGAAGGAAGAGCCCAGAATGGAATTGATGAAGTCAACGATGCTTATATTGCCATAAATGGAATTGTTACATCCGGGACGTTACAAACTCTCCTCCACTGCAAAAAGATCTCGTCCCGAGATCTAGGACTGAAAGAAGGCGGGATACTCGGAACGGAGAAGATCTTCTCGTTCCCATGTAGCTTCTCGGTCGGTATGGTGTGGCCACTTCACTTTCAAGAATTTGATGGACTTGTTGCGGGTCTTGTGCTCAGTTTCTTCAAGTATAGCAACGGGGTGCTCACGATAAGACAAGTCTTGCTGAAGATCAATCTCTTCGAAAGGAATGGTGCATTCAGGCATCTTGAAGCACTTGCGGAGTTGTGACATGTGAAGCACATCGTGCACATTTGCAAAGTTGGAGGGAAGCTCGAGTTGGTAGGCTAGATCGCCTCTCTTGCCAAGAATCTTGAAAGGGCCCACGTATCTTGGAGAAAGCTTGCCCTTGATACCAAACCTCTGAGTGCCCTTCATGGGAGAAACACGGAGATAGACATGATCACCAATGTCGAAAGCCAAATCTTGGCGTTTGCCATCATAGTAGCTCTTTTGGCGCGATTACGCGGCCTTGAGATTCTCACGTATGACTTTGCACATCTCTTCGGCTTCCGAGATCAAATCATTTCCAAGGAGTTGACGTTCACAAGTCTCAGTCCAGTTGAGAGGGGTACGACACTTTCTGCCATAGAGAATTTCAAACGGTTATTTGCCTGCACTTGCTTGGAAGCTGTTGTTGTAGGAGAATTCGGCAAATGGAAGGCAATCTTCCCATTTCATACCGAAGGAGATGACACAAGCTCTGAGAAAATCTTCAAGGATTTGGTTCACTCTTTTGGCTTGACCACTAGTGTGAGGGTGAAACACAGTGCTGAAGCGAATCTTGGTGCCCATAGCTAACTAAAGGAATCCCAGAACTTGGAAGTGAACAAGCTTCCACGATCTGAGGAGATCACTTGAGGAATGCCGTGTAAAGAGAGAATTCTGGAGGTGTACAGCTCTGCCAGCTGAGCTGCGTTGATGGATTCTTTGACTGGAAGAAAATGAGCCGCTTTAGTGAGCTTGTCAATCACCACAGAGATAGCATAATTTCCTCTCTTGGACTTGGGAAAGCCGGTGACGAAATCCATCTCAATGTGATCGAATTTCCACTCGGGAATAGGTAGAGGTTGAAGAAGTCCAGCTGGACGTTGATGCTCTGCCTTCACTCTTCTGCAGACATCACATTCGTTCACGAATTGGGCAATCTCCCTTTTCATGCAAGTCCACCAATATGATTGGTTGAGGTCATGGTACATCTTGGAGATTCCTGGATGTATCGAGAGGAGTGAGTCATGTGCTTCGTTCATTATGAGCTTCCTGAGATCACCTTTGGGAGCCACGATTCTGTCCTCAAAGAACAAAGTGTCTCTGTCATCAATGCGATAGCACTTGTACTTGGGAGTACCCTTAGCAATACCATGTTTCACTTTCTGCACCATAGCATCACTAAGTTGGGCCTCACGGATTTGATCTTCCAAGGTAGGAGCAACTTGAAGGTTGGCGAGAAATCCTTGGGGAACGAGTTGGAGGTTGAGCTTCCTGAATGATTCGCAAAGTTCAGGTTGGAACGGTTTGAGTAGGAGACTGTTTCAATAAGCCTTTCTGCTCAAGGCCTCTGCAATGACATTGGCCTTGCCAGGAGTATAATCAATGCTTGGATCGTACTCTTGAATCATTTCAACTCAACGAGTCTGGCGGAGGTTAAGGTTTGGCTCGGTGAAGATGTACTTCAAGCTCTTGTGATTGGTGAAGATGTCCACTTTCCTGCCCAACAGAAGGTGTCTCCACGTGATCAAGGCATGAACAACTGCTGCTAGCTCAAGATCATGTGTGGGATAATTCTTCTCATTTGGTTTAAGCTAACATGAAGTGTATGCAACAATCTTCTTGTCTTGCATGAGAACACCGCCAAGACCTTGCAATGAAGCATCACAAAAGACTTCATAAGGCTTGGACTCATCCGAAGGAGAAAGAACCGGAGCGGAAATGAGCTTCTGTCTGAGGGTATTGAAAGCCACATCACAATCAGGAGTCCACGAGTACTTTATATTCTTCTGCAACAAGTTTGAAAGAGGCTTGGAAATCTTGGAGAAGTTCTCAACGAACCTTCTGCAATAGCTTGCGAGACCGAGGAAACTTCGGAGTTGCTTGACATTCTGAGGAGGTTCCCAGTTGACAATAGCTTCAACCTTCTCGGGGTTAACAGAAATGCCCTCAGCAGAGATAATGTGGCCAAGATAGAGGACATTATCAAGCCAGAATTCACATCCGGAGAACTTCGCATAGAAACGGTGCTCACGGAGCCCGTCGAGAACCGTCTTCTTCATTCTTGGAGAATACCAAGATATCATCGAGGTAGACGAGCACGAATTCATTGGTGTAGGGGTTGAATATGAAGTGCATCATCCGAGAGAGGGTGGGTGGAGCATTTGCAAGCCCGAAAGACATGACCGTGTATTCATAGGAGCCATAGCTTGTTCCTAACGCGGTCTTGGAAATATCCTCTTCACGGATACGAATCTGATGGTAACCCATCCGGAGATCAAGTTTCGAGAAAACCTTGGCTCCTTTGAGCTGCTCAAAAAATTCATTTATGTTGGGGAGCGGGTACTTGTTCTTTATTGTCTTCTTGTTCAATGTCCGGTAATCAACGCAAAGGCGTTCCGTGCCATCCTTCTTCTTGACAAATAGAACACCATAGCCCCAAGGAGAAGTACTTGGTCTGATTAGACCCATACGTTCTTGCTCATCGAGTTGTTTCTTCAGCTCCTTCAACTCATCAGGAGAAAGCTTGTACGGACGCCGACATGCTGGCTCGGTACCGGGTTCATGTTCAATGACAAATTCAACTGGACGGTTGGGAGGCATGCCTCGAAGCTCTTCAGGAAATACATCCTCATATTCACAAACCACCGGAATCTGAGATATGGCATTAATCTTTCCCTTGACATTGAGAGAGAATAGCCTGATTATATTATCTCGAGCTACGAAGATAATCACGTCTTCGTCAGGATGAGTTAGCTTGACCTCCTTGTTTGCACAATCAATATTTGCATCATGCTTGGAGAGCCAATCCATCCCAAGAATAAGATCAATGTCGGAGTTGCCGAGAATAATCGAGGAAACCAGAAAAGTGTAATCTCCCATGTGAATAGATATATCCAGAGCCACTGAGGTGGAAGTCATGTGTTTGCCCAGAGAAATAATTGATAACTTCTTTGGCAAGTCCACTGTGCTCACGTTATGCTTGGATGCAAAAGGACATGACATGAAGGAAAGTGATGCACCAGAATCAAACAAGACTTTTGCAGGAATAGAGTTAACTGGAAGATTACCAATTATCACAACAGAAGAATTCTCTGCTTGACCTGCACTCATCAGGTTCACTCTTGCATGCTTGGGATTGTGCTTGACAATAGCATTGCTGACAGGTGGAGGAGGCGAAAGGCGCCTCTGGTTGGTGCACTTGTTGGAATAATGGCCCTTGAGACCACACTTGTAGCAAGTGACCTCTGAAATTGGATGGAAAGGAGGTACACCTGATCTTGGAGCTTGGTACTGCGACTTGGACTGGTTGCTTGGGTTGGGTGGGTGGGAAATCCATGACCACCTGAGTGCTTGTTGTTGCTTGGAGGACGGAGCACTGGAGGAGGCAGTAGCCAGAACTTCTGCTACTTGGCAACCACTTGAGAGGGAGAGGATGAGTGGACATCATCTCTTATCCTCTTTTCGGAAGCTTCACACTTGAGCCGAGCTGCCTCTTGCTTGAGTGCCATATTGTAGAATTGGTCAAATTCATCCGGCTCGAAAAAGGTGAGAGCAAGTTGGAGTTCATATTTCAGACCACCTCGGGATTGATAGATTTTTCTCTTGGCATCGGGGATGTCTTGCTTTGCATAACGGGCAAGATTCTGGAACTTGACATTGTATTGATAGAAGGACATGGTGCCTTGCTTCAGGTTGTGGGATTGCTCACGCATGCCTTCAATGACACTCGTTGGAATGTGATGAGAATGGAAATCGCGGCAGAAATCAGTCCACGAGATCTCACGACCACTTCTGCAGTCTTTGTACTGTTGCCACCAATCTGCAGCTTGATCTTTGAGTTGGAAAGTGGCGAACTTGACATAATCTTCAGTTCTGATGTTACTTCATTCAAAGTGCTTTTTGATGTCTGTGATCCAATCTTCAGCATCTAGCGGGACAACAGAGTAACTGGAAGACTTTGGTTGGTTTGCCAAGAATTGGTTCAGTGTCGCAAAGTGAGGTTGATTGAACAGATTTCCTTGGCCTTGGTTCCCATGATTTCCTTGATTTGCTTGGTTGGCTTGGAAACTCTGCATCTTTTGCATGAGCATCTGAGTGTTCTGGTTAGTTCCTTGCATAATCGCTCTCCATGCCTCAGACGGAGGAGGAGGGGAAGGAGGACGCTCTTCTTCACCCTCTTGGTTCGGGTTGGGAACCTTCTTAGAAGCCACCCCGAAGACGATGACAACTATTAGCCATTGAAGCAAATAATAGATAAGATGAATCAACGGCTAGATATTTGCAACATATAGTCTTCACAATGAACATTCAAACAAAAATTGAACGAATGAATTCCATAGCTTAATGGTATAACAACTTGTCGAGAAGCCACTTGGGAGAACAAAATGATAAAATAAAACAACAAGGTACAGATGGAACAAATACATAATAGAAGTTTCGTCCCACATGTTCGTGCTGAATGCCCCATGGCACGTGTTACAAAGGGTCTTGCAATCCCCGGTTCAGCATAGCCAAGGATCCTTTAAGATGCAACTCCCAATTGGAACATCGCCCTTGAAACCTCTTCACTAGATGTTGAACCCCAAACCTCATACTATGCACCCGTTGGAAGATTACCTACGAGCTACTTGAAACCAACCTATTAATTCCGGAAGCTTTCCGGTTATGCAATATGGTGTTGGGGATACAGGGGAAGCACTGCGCACTCAACTCTAAACCTACATCTAGCTGTATCCATCCGTCAACACATAACCAGTCATCTTCGGAAACTGTTTACCTCGGACCTTCAAAACTCATCCGCTATACTAGCTGTGGCAATACTCCCGAACTATCTCCCCAGTACTTGGTGACGTCGGGGTTATCTCACCACCACACATGCATAGAAGAGTTTTTGATGTCGGCCGCCTCTGGTATTGTAGAATCGCTACGATACATTTGTGACGACAACACCTCGAAGCTCAACTCCCCGGGACACTGCCACAACCCCTAAATGACAGGAGGCATCGAGAATAATGTTCTCGTCACAAAGATATCGGAACAATCCAAACAATACATGTGTGATCCTAAAAAAAAATTGGTGAATTTTTGAGAGTAGAGGAGATAGAACAACGCCAGGAGTCCTCACCAGAGCGATGAAGGGGATGAGGAGTAAAAAGAAATCCTACTCTCCGATATATATAGGACTCAAAACATTTTGTGTGTGTGCCTAGACTCAAACGTGAGCGGTGCGATCAATTAGGGGGGCTCCTAGGTCGAAGAAGGCTCCGATACCAACTTGTAATGCCCAGGATGCGACTATGTCTCCTACGCGTCGAGGCACGACTTAAAGACATAAGCGCATTCTGGAATGATCTCAAGTATGGTATCTTTGCACATCTCATGTAAAGGTTCAGGGATGAAATTGAAAAGATAGTTGGCTTACACTTGCCATGTCACACAATGAGAACAATCATCCGAATAGCACAGGGTCCGACTACGGACAAAAATCCAAATGAGAAAGATACCATAAACACAAGCCCGGATCCTCCTAGTAAGAACCCCTACTAATCGTCGAGATACGAAACATAGTAATGACCACGCTCCTCATCGAACTCCCAATGAAGTTCTGATCCATCTCCTGCATCGTACTCGGCTGAACCTGCATCTGGTGTGTGTAGTAATCTGTGAGCCACAAGGACTCAGCAATCCTGTTCCCGGGTATCAAAACTACCAAAACCTTAGGTGTGGAAGGTTATTTAAAGTGTTTGCAGCAAGCACTAAGCAACTAGCTTACGACTTCAGAGCGAGATGAGAACAAGTGCCAACGGTCGCCAAGTTGATCAAGAAGTGATCCTAGCTACTCATGGTCAAACATAACCCCACCGTGTTCACTTCCCGAAGCCCTTCGGAAAGAGACCACCACGGTTACTCACACAGGTAGTGTATTCCTATGGATATGGTGTCAAGTTATCTACAACCGGATATTAACAAATTCCCATCTGCCACATAACCACGGTCACGGCTTTCGAAAGATCAAAACCCTACAGGGGTGTCCCAACTTAGCCCATCACAAGCTCACGTTCTGTGGAGCCGCAACTCCAAGGTGGGAAGACCCGAGTATTCTCGGAATCCCGTGCTCAAGATATTTCGACAAAGGTAAAACTAATCCAGCAAGACCTCCTGGCGTGCCGACACCCTGATAGTAGACGCGCGTATCTCATCTCAGGCCACGACTGGATGGGACAGCCTACAGTCGTGGCCCTGCAGTCTGCTGGTTGGACCAACACTCGTGGGGAGCACTGGCCCGGGTTGTTGATTAAGAACTCGGGTTTATAACTCCCTATGCAAGTTATAGTTGTTAGGCAAATGTAGTGCCAATGTTGGGTCTTGCTGGAAAAGCTTTAAGCAGAGCGAATTATCAAGGGGAGCCCTTAAACCCCAACCATGTTAGGAACGCAAAATCAAGGGTCATAACACCGGTTTATCGGGTCCTAAGGTGGCATGAGTGGAACAAAACAACAAGCAGAAGGCCAAGCCTTCCACCCATTGCCAATATATATGTACATTGATTAACATAGATATATATTGTGTTATCCCATTAACAAGTTCATCATGGAGCAATCTTCAAACTTCACCTGCAACTAGCAACGCTATAAGAGGGGCTAAGCAAAAGCGTACTTAGCCAAACAACGATTGCTAGGAAGGCGGTTAGAGTGTTTCTGGCAACAATAGGAGGCTGACAAATAGGAATAGGCATCGAAGCATATCTAAGAACGAGACAACTAGCATAGGAAAATATAGAGGTGATATTGGGGAACGGTCATCTTGCCTGGTAAGTCCTCGGTGGGATGGTAAGACGACACCTCAAACTCGGTCTCGACAAGATCCTCGAACTCGGTATCCACACCCGGCTCTACCCAACACAACAGCACAACAATGACACAATATCAAACATGGTGGAATGGACAATCAACATGATGCAAGACATGTCATGGGATGCAAACATGATGTGCGTATGCACGAGGTTGCTCTTGAGCCTAAGGAGAAGGTGATGGAAATGGCTACATCTTGGGTAACCAAGCAAGCCATTGGATAGATGGGAAGATTTTGGTCGAAAACGATAAAAAGATCACCGGAAACGGATGCACGGTTTGCAAATGACAAGCAAAACAAGATGCATTGCAAAACTGCAGTTTACATCAACATGGCATCTTTGGAGCAAGAAATAAATATGCTACAATACCCAAACATGAAGACAAAAGGCATGGATGTGAAATAGACATGATACTTAACAAGCATGAACTTAGAGCACACCCAAAAACTTGCTGGAACACAATTAAACAAGCATGGTAAGATTCAATAAGTTTACAGATTTCTCAGACTTAGTGAAAATTACAAGGCATGGCGGAAATTTACAACAAGTAGGCATGTTTGCAAGCTTGTGCAACTCAACTCAAAGCATAGCATGGCATGTGAATATAACCAACAGAAATAAGACATATTTGAGAAGCTACTCATGGCAAGAACATGGTCATATGATGCATAGAACACTAGGTATTCATATGACCAAACTGAACTTGTTGATAACAGGCTAACAGATACATTTTATAGCCACTTGAGAGCATGAAAACAACATGCTACAGCAAGCCAGCGTGCAAGCGAAAGGCATATAAATAACCTACATAACATGCTCTTCAAGAAGAACCACATGGATAAATCTACAACATACTAGAACATGTCCCAAACATCATGGAAAAAGTGCAAAAGTTTATCTAGACTTAGCAAAATCTGGGCATGCTGACATAAACATTTTATACCAACTTGAGGGCCTCAAAAGAACAATCTACAACATGGCATCATGGCAGACAAGAGCATGGATAGCTATAGCATAACTTATACATCAAGGAACACCCACTGGACAACTCTAAACATGCACAACAATGACGGTGGCATCATGGAAACATGGCATAAAAATTAACAGATTCACACTTAGCAGAAATTTAACATCACGATGACATGTTAACAAGCTTATTGCAATCATCTCAAGACATACCATGGCATGAAAATGAATCTATCATGTAGAGCACATTCCAAAGAGAAAAACTCATGTTGACACCTAGCTCATATGACACATGGATTAATATACACCAGCTAGACAAAACATCATCTCATAACAATCCAGAAACTTATCAGCCACATGCACTTTTGCAATAGAGATAAACATGGCATAATGCAACCTATCATGCTAGCAAATGCATCCATCTTGAAGAGCATCACAAGACGAACATCTGGACATATCATTCACTCCATTCGGACGAACATGCACAAAGTTACTAGCTGACGAACATGCCAACAATTTTACACATGCAAGAAGTGCTGAAACAATTACATCATGATGCACTCTTGCCACGAAGATTAATCCAACCAGATGATCCCTATCATGCATGAAACCGATGCTAACATGTAGAGCATGACGAGACGAACATCTCGACATATCATAAGCGCAAAATGGAGCACCGAGCACAAAGATACCACATGTTGTAGGAGGCAACAAATTTACATGGATCTGGGACTTAGTGGAATTTTACCTCCGCAAAAAGTCAACATGGGACAGAGGGATCCGGGCGGAGCGGTTCCGTTTGGTTCGCGGGGGTGGTGGATCTCATCCACCCCCGGTGGATCTGGATCTAGACGAGCAGGTCCCTGCGGCTCGACGGAGTTGACGGAGGCGGCGACTGGCAGCTCGCGGCGCGGTGGTGGAGTTGGCCGGCGGCGGGCTTGGTGGCGCGCCGGAGGGAGGCGTCCGGCGGCGGAGGTCGGTGCCGCGGCGGCGGCAGGCGGCGGTGGCGGAGAGCGAAGCCGGGCGGCGGGGGAGCCGCGATGCCCGTGGTGACGGAGGAGCTCCGGCCGGTCGGTGGCGAGGCGGCCGCACCGCGGGAGCGCGGAGCTCTGGGCCGGGAGGGGCGACGACCGTGAGCCGGGGAGGGCCCAGATCGGGCCACGCGGGCCCGATAGCGGGGATGTGGGCGCGGTGGCGCTCAGCCAGTCGAGCGACGACACGTGGCGGCGGCGGAGGAGGTTGGACACGTCCGGCCGGGTCAAACGTGTCCGGCGGCGGCGGAGGAGGAGCTCGTCTAGGGTTTGCCCGAAAATTTCGGGGAGAGGGGTTATTTATAGATTCTGGGAGCTAGGAGTGTCCAAATGGGGTGCGGTTTTCGCCCACACGATCACGATCCGACGACCGAGAGGATGGAAGTGGTTGTGCTGGGTTACTAGGCTGTTGTGGAGGGGTGTTGGGCCAAAAGAAAGAGGAGCTTTTTGCCCACGAGGTTACCCGTTGGAGTATCAAACGACCTCCAAACGCGACGAAACTTGACAGACGGCCTACACGTACTAAAACAACAACGTACGACAAGTCACACATCATTCCGAGAATGTTCTACGGCCACATATGAAAGAAGTACTCGGAGGTGCCACGGGCACGTGTGTGAGTGTCGGAACTCAAAACGGACAACGGAAAGAGACGAGCATGACCGTGTGCAAGTTACAACACGAACGCAATGCAATGCACATGATGACATGACATGGATAATATGCACACACGCACACGGCAAAACGAAGAAACACGAAATGAAGGAAGAGCCCAGAATGGAATTGATGAAGTCAACGATGCTTATATTGCCATAAATGGAATTGTTACATCCGGGGCGTTACACCCACCCCCTGGGCGCGCCCCCTGCCTCGTGAGCCCCACATGGCCCCCTCCACTTATTCCTGCACCCACACACTCCTTCTTCCTCCCAAAAAATCACTATCTAGCTCAAGCACGAGTTCTAGCTCATCTTGCTGCCATTTTCGATCTCCTTGCTCAAAGCTCCATTCACAAAACTGTTTGGGGAGATTGCTTCTTGGTATGTGACTACTCCATTGGTCCAATTAGTGTTTATTCTAGTGCTTTATTTATTGCATTTTTTGCTGCTATAGTGACCTTGTTCTTGTGCTTGCATGTTAAATTTATTTGGTCCCAAGTAGTTCTAATGCATGATATAGTCTCTAGGCGCTTGTGGGAGTAGTTGCTATCAATCTTGTTGAGTTTGGTTCACTTTTATTTTGAGTTGCTAAAAATTTCAGAAAATTTCAGAAAAATGCATAGGAAAATCTTCCAAGGAGGTTCCTCAAGGAAGCAAGGACCAAGGCTCGCGATACGTGAGCCGGACGATGAATTACCGAGGGAAGCTCAAGTGCGGCCCTGTGAATGGCCGTTAGAGGAGTTTATGGTTCGGGCAGGCATTAAGGAGGAGTTTGACGCATATGTGCGTAATGCTGACCTCGAGGGCTTCATGTTAGATAAGTGCCCTCAGTACCATTACTTAACTGATACCTTTGTTAGAAGGTTTAAATTTACATCTTCACATAACTCTCACACTGTCCTGTTTGATCTATATGATAAATCTTACACCATGGACCTAGAAGATTTTAATGATGCTTGTAAGCTCCCGCAGTGGGGCAATATTAGTGAACCTCGCAAATTTGAATATAAAGACTTCCTTGCTAGTATCACTGTGGGGGAATCTAGAGAGATCACACAAGCTATCATAGGGAGCATTCACTTTCCTTCCATACATTATTTTGCTCTCTTTATTGGTAGATGCATCAACGGTAAAGATGAAGCCTGCCACATGTGTGTACCAGATCTTAGTGTCCTCAAAAGTGCGGTATTAGGTGAAAGACAATATAATTTGCGGGCTATTGTTGCACGTAGGTTACATCATAATGGTTTAAATGGAGATTTATTTGGTGGGATTTATGCCACTCGCATAGCTAATCATCTTGGTGTGCCTATACATGAAAATGATGCAAAATTACCACCTGCTTATTTAGATTATAATGCTATGGTTAGCCATCGGTTTGTAGAGAGGGATGAACAATCCCTCTAGTATCGACTAATCTTTGACAGGCGTCGCACTATCCATATTGCTCTTACTGCTCCTACCTTCTTTGACTTTCAGGCAAAATGGAGATATACTATAACCAGGGAAGAGGCAAATGAGTACCAGGAGACGACGAGGGCAGCTCATCTCCAAGCTGCAGCTCAGCAGGCAATAGCTGATGCATCTCAGTATAACCCCAACTACGACTTTGGATATCTGTCAGGCCAGTACCGGCCATAGACCAACTTAGGCGCAAAGCCTAAGCTTGGGGGAGTACGTATTTCTCATCGACATTACACTCATGTTCACACACTTATTCCAGTAGTCGGTGCTCACACTCTTTCATTGTACTATCCATGCTAGTTTCATTTCCTTTCTTAGTATTTTTCTTGTGTGTTAGAAAAACCTTAAGAAAAACAAAACAAAAATTAGTTGTAGCTTTTAGCTGGTTTACTTTCCATGCCTGTAGTAGTAGTAATTAAAAGAAAACCCAAAAATATTTCTCGTTCTTCTTTTGTTTGTTGGGGCGCTTTCCCATGTAAATAGTTTTTTTCTTTTCTTTGGGGGTCAAGAGGAGAAGACCATAATGAAAATGCTTAGTGGCTCTCATATGCTTTATTGTTGATTTAACCTTGAGCCATATTACGTTGTCTTCTATCTTGTATTAAATGCTTGCAGATTCCAGCTTAGTCCAATGCACGTGCACTATTATTATTATCCACACCGTTCGGTCGTGCGAGTGAAAGGCAATAATGACGATATATCATGAATTGATTGAGATGAGAAAAGCTAGTATGAACTCGACCTCTCTTGTTTTTGTAAATATGATAGTTCATCGTTCCTGATTCAGCCTATTATGAATGAAACATGCTTGCAATGACAATTAGAGATCATAGCTACTCATGCCATGCTTAATTAGCTAAGAGTTTATAATGGTCTATCTTGCGTGCCAACATGATATTAAAATGGTTGTGATGTGGTATGATAGGGTGCTATCCTCCTTTGAACGATTCAACTGGTCTGACTTGGCACATGTTCATGCACGTAGTTGAAACAAAATCAACATAGCCTCCACGATATTTATGTTCATGTTGATTTATATCCTACTCATGCTTGCATTCATTGTTGATTAATTTTAATGCATGCTCATGACTGTTGTCGCTTTCTAGCTGGTCGCTTGCCAGTCTCTTTCTAGCCTTCACCTGTACTAAGCGGGATTACTGCTTGTGCATCCACTTCCATAAACCCCAAAGTTATTCCATATGAGTCCACCATACCTTCCTATATGCGGTATCTACATGCCGTTCCAAGTAAATTTGTATGTGCCAAACTCTAAACCTTCAAATGAAATTATGTTTTGTATGCTCGAACACCTCATGTATCAGCTAGGGTTGTCTATATCTTCCATGGTAGGTGGGTTATTCTCACTCCGCTCATCATTCATGAGAAAATGGCTGGTAACCGGGATGCCCGATCCCATGCTCAAATCATAATAATTAAACAAAACTCTCCCGGGGTTGTTGCTTGTTTGGACGGTACCCATTGTTTCGGGCTAGCCGTGGAGTGTGCTTGTTGGTGGTTGGGGGAGTATAAACTTTACCATTCTGTTTGGGAACCGCCTATAATGTGTGTAGCATAGAAGATATCGAGATTCTTGGTTTCTATGTTGACAATGAGAGTATACCGCTCATAATATTATTCATCTCTATTTCAAAATCGAGCTCTGGCACCTCTACAAATCCCTACTTCCCTCTACGAAGGGCATATCTATGTACTTTTATGCCGAGTCATCATTCTCTTATTAAAGAGCACCAGTTGGAGAGCACCGTTGTCTTTTCCATGTATTGCTATTAATTTGCATTGAGTATGATTGTGACTGGATCTCTTTTACCATGAATTACAATGTCTAATCAGTCCTTGATCTTTAAAGGTGCTCTGCATTTATGTTTTACGGTCTCAGAAAGGGCTAGTGAGATACCATCTTGTTATATCATATTATTATTGTTTTGAGAAAGTGTTGTCATCCGAAGTTTATTATTATTGCTCGCTAGTTGATTATGCCATTAATATGAGTAGACATGAGACCTGAAAGTTATTGTGAATGTGATTAGTTCATGATATTAGGTGAAAACTTGAATGCTGGCTTTACATATTTACAACAACAAGAGCAAACAGAGTTTGTCAAAGTTTTCCTTTATCACTTTCAGTTTATCAACTGAATTGCTTGAGGACAAGCAAATGTTTAAGCTTGGGGGAGTTGATACGTCTCCAACGTATCTTCTTTTCCAAACACTTTTGCCCTTGTTTTGGACTCTAACTTGCATGATTTGAATGGAACTAACCCGGATTGGCGTTGTTTTCAGTAGAACTGCCATGGTGTTATTTTTGTGCAGAAATAAAAGTTCTCGGAATGACCTAAAATTCAACGGAGAATTATTTTGGAATATATAAAAAATATCTTCAGAAAGAACCAGACCAGTGGGCCCACACCCTGTCCACGAGGGTGGGGGTGCCCCCTTGGGCGCGCCCCCTGCCTCGTGGGCCCCCTGTTGCTCTACCGATGTCCCCCCCGACTCCATATATTCATTTTTGAGGAGAAAAAAAATCAAAGAGAAGGAATTATCGCGTTTTACGATACGGAGCCGCCGCCAAGCCCTAATCTCTCTCTCGAGAGGGCTGATCTGGAGTTCGTTGGGGGCTCCAGAGAGGGGAGATCGTCGCCATTGTCATCATCAACCTTCCTCCATCACCAATTCCATGATGCTCACCGCCATGCGTGAGTAATCCCATAGTAGGCTTGCTGGACGGTGATGGGTTGGATGAGATTTACCATGTGATCGAGTTGGTTTTGTTAGGGTTTGATCCCTAGTATCCACTATGTTCTAAGATTGATGTTGCTATGACTTTGCCATGCTTAATGCTTGTCACTAGGGCCCGAGTGCCATGATTTCAGATCTGAACCTATTATGTTTTCATGAATATATGTGTGTTCTTGATCCTATCTTGCAAGTCAATAGTCACCTACTATATGTTATGATCCGGCAACCCCGAAGTGACAATAATCGGGACCACTCTTGGTGATGACCGTAGTTTGAGGAGTTCATGTATTCACTATGTGTTAATGCTTTGGTCTAGTACTCTATTAAAAGGAGGCCTTAATATCCCTTAGTTTCCACTAGGACCCCGCTGCCACGGGAGGGTAGGACAAAACATTTCATGCAAGTTCTTTTCCAGAAGCACGTACGACTATATTCGGAATACATGCCTACATTACATTGATGAACTGGAGCTAGTTCGGTGTCACCCTATGTTATAACTATTACATGAGGAATCGCATTCGACATAATTATCCATCACTAATCCAATGCCTACGAGCTTTTCACATATTGCTTGTTACTTATTTACTTTTCCGCTGCTACTGTTACAATCAGTACAAAACTACTATCGCTACTTTTGCTACCGTTACCGTTACTTCCACATTACTTTGCTACTAAATTACCTTGCTGCAGATACTAAGTTTCCAGGTGTGGTTGAATTGACAACTCAGTTGCTAATACTTAAGAGTATTCTTTGACTCCCCTTGTGTCGAATCAATAAATTTGGGTTGAATACTTTACCCTCGAAAACTGTTGCGACCCCCTACACTTGTGGGTTATCACTTCCCACTGATCCTCTAGAACAATATTTGCTAGAGCATGGAAATGATTTATATATGCATGAAAGAAATGAAATAGATGGTATTTCTTTGAACAACGTCCTCTGCTTAAACACAAACTACCTATTGAAACTCTAGGATGTCCTCCTCCACCTAATGGTGGTCCTATATTTGAATTAAAGCAATTGCGAGACACTTTGAAATATGCTATCTTGATGAAAAGAAGATATATCATGTTATTCTTAGTGCTAACCTTTCAGAACATGAAGAAGAAAGATTATTGAAAGTTCTAAGGAAGCACCGAGCTACTATTGGATATACTCTTGATGACTTAAAGGGCATTCGTCCCACTCTATGTCAGCATAAGATCAACATGGAACCTGATGCTAAACCCGTTGTTGACCAACAACGTCGGTTAAACCCGACGATGAAAGAAGTGGTAAGAACGGAAATATTAAAACTTATGGAAGCAGTTATAATCTATCTAGCTGATAGTAGATGGGTAAGTCCTCCTCATTGTGTCCCTAATAAAGGAGGTATTACTATTGCTCCTAATGATAAGAATTAACTTATTCCACAAAGAATTGTTACAGGCTATAGAATGGTAATTGATTTTAGAAAACTAAATAAAGAAAATAGAAAATATCATTATCCTCTGCCTTTTATTAATCAAATGCTAGAAAGATTATCTAAGCACACACTCTTTTGCTTCCTTGATGGATACTCAGTTTTTTCACAAATACATGTTTCTCAACCTGATCAAGAAAAGACCACCTTTACTTGTCCCTTTGGAACTTATGCTTATAGACGTATGCCTTTTGGTTTATGCAATGCATCTGCTACCTTTCAAAGATGTATGACTGCTATATTCTCTGACTTTTGTGAAAAGATTGTAGAGGTTTTCAAGGATGACTTCTCTGTCTATGGGAAGTCTTTTGATGATTGTTTAAGCAATCTTGATCGAGTTTTGCAGAGATGTGAACAAATAAATCTTGTCTTGAATTGGGAGAAGTGTCACTTTATGGTTAATGAAGGTATTGTCTTGGGCCATAAGATTTCTGAAAAGGGTATTGATGTGGACAAAGCTAAGGTTGATGCAATGAGAAAATGCCATGTCCTAAGGATATCAAAGGTATTCATAGTTTCCTAGGTCATGTTGGTTTTTATAGGAGATTCATTAAAGATTTTTCTAAAATTTCTAGGCCTCTTACGGATATTTTGCAAAAGGATGTTCCTTTTGTTTTTGATGATGATTGCTTTGAAGCCTTTGAAACACTCAAGAAAGCCTTAATTTATGCACCTATTGTTCAATCACCTGATTGGAACTTGCCTTTTGAAATTATTTGTGATGCTGGTGATTATGTTGTTGGTGCTGTTCTAGGACAAAGAGTTGATAAGAAACTAAATGTTATTCATTATGCTAGTAAAACTCTAGATAGTGCTCAAAAGAATTATGCTACTACAGAAAAGGAATTCCTAGCAGTGGTGTTTGCTTGTGACAAATTTAGATCTTACATTGTTGATTCAAAAGTAATTGTTCACACTGACCATGCTGCTATTAAATATCGTATTGGAAAGAAAGATGCTAAACCTAGACTAATTCGGTGGTTTCTCTGGCTACAAGAATTTTATTTGCATATCATTGATAGAAAAGGAGCTGAGAACCACGTAGCTGATAACTTGTGTAGGCTTAAAAATGTGCTTGATGACCCACTACCTATTGATGATAGTTTTCCTGATGAGCAGTTAGCTGCAATAAATGTTGCTAATAATACACCTTGGTATGCTGACTAGGGTAATTACATTGTTGCTAAATATTTACCACCTAGCTTTAGATACCAACAAAAGAAAAAAAATATGATTTAAGACACTACTTTTGGGATGACCCACATCTTTACAAAGGAGTAGATGGTATTATTATACATTGTGTACCTGAGCATCAACAGGGACAAATCCTTCAGAAATGTCACTCCGATGCATATGGAGGGCATCTTGTTGGAGATAGAACTGCTCACAAGGTAGTGCAACCTGGATTTTACTGGCCTACTCTCTTCAAGGATGCCTGTAAGTTCATGTTATCTTGTGATGAATGTCAAAGAATAGGTAATATTGGTAAGCGTTAAGAAATTTCTATGAATTATTCACTCGATGTTGAACCATTTGATGTTTGGGAATTTGATTACATGGGACCTTTTCCTTCCTCTAAAGGGTATACAAATATTTTGGTTGTTGTTGATTATATTACTAAATGGGTAGAAGCTATTCCAGCTGATCACGGCACCTCTATTAAAATGCTTAAGGAAGTTATTTTCCCAAGGTTTGGAGTCCCTATATACTTAATGACTGATGGTGGTTCACACTTTATTCATGGAGCTTTCCGTATAATGCTTGCCAAGTATGATGTTAACCATAGAATTGCATCACCTTATCATCCTCTGTCTAGTGGTCAAGTTGAACTTGGTAATAGAGAAATAAAACTAATTTTGCAAAAGACTGTCATTAGGTCCAGGAAGAATTGGTCTAAGAAATTAGGTGATGCACTTTGGGCTTACAGAACAGCTTATAAAAATCCTATGGGTATGTCTCCTTATAAAATGATTAATGGAAAAGCTTGTCATTTGCCTCTTGAGTTAGAACTTAAAGCATTTTGGGCAATTAAAGAACTCAATTATGATTTGAAACTTGCCGGTGAAAAGAGGTTATTTGATATTAGCTCATTAGATGAATGGAGAAGCCAAGCTTATGAAAATGCCAAGTTATTTAAAGAAAAAGTTAAAAGATGACATGCTAAAAGAATCCAAAAGCATGAGTTCAAAGTTGGAGAATATGTTCTTCTGTACAACTCTCGTTTCAGATTCTTTGCAGGAAAAATCCTATCTAAATGGGAAGGTCCCTATGTCATCGAGGAGGTTTATCGGTCTAGAGCTATCAAAATAAATAATGCTAAAGGTACTAACCCAAAGGTTGTTAATGGGCAACGAATAAAGCATTATATCTCAGGTACACCCATTAATGTTGAAAGCAATATTATCCAAACTTTGACACCGGAAGAACTCATAAAAGAGTCCTTCCGGAACACTCCAGGATCATGAAAATAAGGGGGTACATGATACGGTAAGTAAACGGACTCTCCGCAAAAATATTTTTTGTCAGTTTTGGAATATTTAGAAAATTAGGAAAATATAAAACTTCCAGGAAGCATACCCTGGAGGGCACAAGACACCAGGGCGCGCCTGGCCAGGCGCGCCCCGGTGGGTTGTGCCCCGGTGGGTTTGCTTAGTGATCTATCTTTGTAATCGTGCGCGAGATATATAATAAAGTTTAGTTTTGAGTTTTTGCTTCTTTACCTTCCTGTTGCAATAAAAAGAAAGGTTATAAATGAATAAATAAAAGAAAGGAAATAAATTAAGAAGAGCATATGCTAATCTTATGGTAGGTGATGGCACCAAATAAGGAAAAGTATAAGTAGAAATTTTTATTAGAGATTGACAAACATAGCATTGGTCAATGATGCAACTCATGAAATAATTAATAAGGGAAGAGAAGATTCACATATAAATATATTATCCTAGAAATCTTTTGTGCTTGTGAGCCCCCATCAAAATATTATATGCCAAAATAGTTGACGTTGGACAAGGAAGACAACTTAATGATTTATGTTTGTTCATATTCACATAGAAGTCATATTGTCACAGATCCTTTAACATGTGGTGCTTGCTCAATATCTTTTCTAGCCAAAAATTCCGCACTAAGTAGAGATACTACTTGTGCATCTAAAAACCTTTTTTTTGCGGGGGGCATCCAAAAACCTTTAAACCCAAACCTTTTTCGAGAGTCCACCATACCTACCTATGGATTGAGTAAGATCCCTCAAGTAAATAGTCATCGGTGCAATAAGGCAATAAAAATGTTTCTAAAAGTGTGAGATCATTTAGTGTAAGAGAAAATTGAGCGTTGCACGAACTTGTGATGGTGAAGAATAAAAGCGAAAGACTACATAATAAAGGTTGTTATCACAAGGGGAAATCCAACGTGACGTTCTTTTGCACTAAGGGGTTGAGCATACAAACAAATAAGCGCATGGCAACCTCTGCTTCCCTCTGCGAAGGGCCTATCTTTTACTTTTATGCAAAGAATCAAAGTTTTCTCTCTATTCCTTTTTATTTTATCATTCTACAAGCATCATGTGGTGAGGAAAGATCTAGGCACATATGTCCAGTTGAATATGGGTGGCATGAGTTATTATTGTTGACATCACCCTTGAGGTGAGTACATTGGGAGGCAAAACTATAAGCCCCTATCTTTCTATGTGTCTGGTTGAAAAGTTTTGCTCATGTGTATGCGGTGAGTGCTAGCAATGATAGAAGACTATGGGGCTATTTGGTTTACGCCCAGGTCAGCCCCGCCAAATCAGGGGCTCACCGAAATTTTGGCGAAGGATTCGCCTGCCCCAGTTTCGCTAGCGCTCAGGTGCACCAGCCCATAGGAATGGGCAACTACTACAAAAATATTGGCGTGGCTCCTAAACTTGGGCTTCGATCCAAACACTAGCCCATGGCAGTAGGCAACATAATCCAAACAGCCTCTATATGATGGTTGAGTATGTGGACTTTCCTAAAGGCTCCGATACGTGACCCTCACTGAAAAGATGATGAATTGTAGTTACAAAGTTGACTGAGAACATAGTTTGTTGGTTTCTAATAGAGTTTATTCTTTATACTTTGATTGTGTGATGAATTGTTACTTATTCATGAGAAGTCTTTAAAAAAAGTCCAATGATAAAAGCCTTATGTTTAAATTTGTTGCTATTATGATAATCTACATGATGCTTCTATGTCCGTATTTTGTTTTTATCGACACCTCTCTCTCTCAAACCACGTGGACATGTTTTTCGATTTTGGTTTTCGCTTGAGGACAAGCTAAGCTTGGGGGAGTTGATACGTACATTTTGCATCATGTTTTATTACTATTATTTATGTTGTTTTATACATAATGATGCTTTTTGGAGTAATTCTAATGCCTTTTCTCTCACAATTTGCAAGGTATGCACCAAGAGGGAGAATTTCGGCAGCTGGAAATCTGGACCTGAAAAAGCTACGTCAGGCCACCTATTATGCACAACTCCAAACAAGCTGAAACTTCACGGAGAAATTTTATAGAATATTTGAAGAATATTGGAGCAAATAAGTGCCAGAGGGGGCCCACCAGGTGGGCACAACCCACCTGGGCGCGCCAGGGAGCCCAGGCGCGCCCTGGTGGGTTGTGCTCACCCAGGCCCACCTCCGGTGCCCATCTTCTAGTATATAAACCCTTCTGACCTGGAAAAAAATCGGAGAATACTTTCGGGACGGAGCGCCACCGTCTCGAGGCGGAACTTGGGCACGAGCACTTTTGCCCTCCGGCGGAGCGATTTCGTGGGGGGGGGGACTTCCCTCCCGGAGGGGGATATCATCGTCAACATCATCACCAACAACTCTCCCATCTTGGTGAGGGCTATCTCCAGCAACATCTTCAACATCACCATCTCATCGTAAATCCTAGTTCATCTCTTGTGATCAGTCTTGTTACCGAAACTATAGATTGGTGCTTGTGGGTGACTAGTAGTGTTGATTACATCTTGTAGTTGATTACTATATGGTTTATTTGGTGGAAGATTATATGTTCAGATCCAATATGCTATTTAATACCCCTCTAATCTTGAGAATGTTTATCATTTGTGAGTAGTTACCTTTGTTCTTGAGGTCACGGGAGAAATCATGTTGCAAGTAATCATTTGAATTGGATATGTGTTCGACATTTTGATAGTATGTATGTTGCGATTCCCTTAGTGGTGTCGTGTGAACGTCGACCACATGACACTACACCATATCTGGGCCTAAGGGAATGCATTGTGGAGTAGTAATTAGATGATGGGTTGCGAGAGTGACAGAAGCTTAAACGCCAGTTTATGCGCTATTCCGTAAGGGGCCGATTGGATCCAAAAGTTTAAGGATATGGTTAGAATTTATTCTTAATACTTTTCCCGTAGTTGCGGATGCTTGCGGGAGGGTTAATCATAAGTAGGAGATTTGTTCAAGTAAGAACATCACCTAAGCACCGATCCACCCGCATACCAAATTATCAAAGTAGCGAACACTAATTGAACCAATCTGATGAAAGTGACTAGATTGAATTCCCGTGTACCCTCAAGAACGCTTTGCTTATTATAAGAGACCGTCTTGGCCTGTCCTTTGCCTAAAAAGGATTGGGCTACCTTGCTGCACTTTTTCTACTACTATCGTTACTTGCTCATTACAAAAATATCTTGCTATCAAACTACTCTGTTATTTACAGTTTCAGCACTTGCACACATTACCTTACTGAAAAGTGAAAACCACTTGTCATTTCCTTCTGCTCCTCGTTGGGTTCGACACTCTTACTTATAGAAAAGAGCTACAATTGATCCCCTATACTTGTGGGTCATCAGGAATCCGCATTTCAGTCGGCTGGCGACACGAAGCCAATTCACATCCACCCGGAGGATCCCACAGCTGCTCCAACTCAAATTTCAATGACACCCGATAGTAAATAGGAAGCCGCGCTCATCTAGTTCCTCCGTGAGAACTGGGACATCTTCACATGGAAACCATCAGACATGCCGGGTGTACCCAGGGGGCTAGTTGAGCACTGTTTGCGTGTCAACTCAAAGGCCAAACCTGTCAAAGAGCATCTTCGTCATTCCGCTGCAGAGAAGAGGAAGGTGATTGGCGAGGAGGTGGCTCGGCTCCTTGTGGCTGAGTTCATACATGAGATATACCACTCCGAGTGGCTTTCCCACATCGTTATGGTCCTCACGAAGGATAATTCACTCTGCATGTGTATTGACTTCAAGCATAACAATCGGGCCTGCCCAAAAGATCATTTTCCGCTCCCTCGCTTCGATCAGATTGTCGAATTGACTGTAGGGTGTGAGCGTTTGTCTTTTCTTGATGCGTATTCCGGATACCATCAGGTCCAACTTTATGGGCTAGATGAAATCAAAACGGCCTTCATCACCCCTTTTGGCTGTTTTTGCTATCACCATGCCATTTCGTCTTAAAAATGCAGGCGCCACATTCATGCGCATGATACAGAAGTGCATGCTCACTCAGATCAGTCGGAAGGTTTTGACCTACGAACTGACCTCGCTGAAATCTTCACCAATTTGAGAAGGTATGCATTAAGTTGAATTCATCCAAGTGCATCGAGGCAAATTACTTGGTCTCCTCGTTTCCGAACGTGGGATAGATGCCAATCCCAAGAAGATAAGTGAAATTCTTCGATGAAGCGCCCTGTGCATGTGCATGACGTTCAGAGACTGACAGGTTGTCTCGCCACATTGAGTCGGTTCATTGCTCGTCTCGGTGAAAAGGCACTGCCTCTTTACCGGCTGATGAAGAAGTCTGATATACTAAGTAAGTGAGCAGAGGGCAATCGCATATATGATGTGTCAACTAAGGAGATGGCATTCAATATCGTGTATATGATGTAAAAACTAAGCACTGCAATACAACATATGCATGATATGAGTAATATAACCCTGCCAAGTTTGAGCATACACCTCAGGGGGATAATAGGACTGGTCATCTGCCTCTGAATCCTCCTTTGAAGAGCTATCTGTAACCAGCAACATATCTGCTTCATGAGGTAGCATTGTCTGCTCTAAAGACCAAGTTTTCACTCTAGATTTCTCCATCACCAATTCAAATGGCTGATGCACAGGAAGAGCAGTTGAATATACAAATATTGTCGACAAAAGCAATGAGAAATACAAAAAAGGATGGCATGATATAATTCACATATATGACGCTTGGCAAAACAACATGGCATTGCATATTTCACATATATAATGCCTTGCAACAAGATAGCATTGCATAATTCACATATATAATATCTTGCAAAAAGATGGCATTGCATAATTCACATATATGGTAATTAGACACTAAACAGGTGGCATTCACACAAATCATGTGTAAACTAAGAAAATGACATAG
The DNA here is from genome assembly GCA_902687465.1 of Secale cereale. NCBI lineage: Eukaryota > Viridiplantae > Streptophyta > Magnoliopsida > Poales > Poaceae > Secale > Secale cereale. The sequence continues at coordinate 69,364,970 of LR738714.1, forward strand.
CAATGCAAGGTACCAACGCACGATATGAGCAACATAACCCTGCCAAGTTAGAGCATGCACCTCGGGAGGGGGGGAATAGGACTGGTCATCTATCTCTGAATCCTCCTCTGAGGAGTTATCTTCTTCTTGATTACGATCCAAAATGGGTGGAGGGGGGCTGCCTTTGCGCGTACCATGGAGCGCTGTATGCATGAACTTTTATTGCCACGCAAGGCTCGTCTCTTTTGCTCCACATGTTCAGTTCCATTGTGTACAATAACTGACATGCATAGGAATAACACATAGTGAGATTATGTAAGGAGTGCATGCACAAATCCAGAGTGAGGGTAGCAAACTGTACCCAAAACTAATGATAACAGGCAGATAATAGCTTTAGTTAAAAAATTCATATAATGGCTCCTTTAATGTTTGTTTGCACCCAACATGAAACTCATAGTAGACACCCGAGATTAACCAGATAGTAGACAAATAGTACTGATTGCTGCCCCAATATGTAGCCCGCAACCATTTAAAAACTCAAGTTTTAGCATAAGTTTGGACCTGAGTCGGAGTCTAATAGGTGAACACGACGATAAAGTAGCATGCCATCATATTAAGCTATGCATAACGTAAGCAGACACGGAAGAGTGCGACCTCTCTTACGGACCCGTGTAGTCCTCAAGGTCATCTGCTGAGTTGATGATGGTAATGCAGTTGTCATGGCTGCCGGTGGCGGGGAAGAAGATCTGAGGCGGCGAAAGACAGTCTGGAGAGCGGATCCCTGCTGCGGTGAACCATTCCGTCCTTGGAGCAGCTGAGCTGGGGTGGAACACAAGACCGCAGGAGCAGGACAAACCACACAAGGTTTTCTTTGACACATATCTATAACAGAAGTAATTGTGTAAGGGCTTGTTTGAATTTGAGGACTCTAACAATGCAAGGATAGGAAATAGATAGGAATAGGATAGGAATGCACGTGCAAAACTTAAAAACACAGGATTTCTGCCAATCTGGGTGTTTGTTTCACAAGAATTGGAAGATCACAGGATACAAAGAAGCATGGTGAGATTAAGTCATACCACAAGAAGTGAACAACCTCTCTGGCGAAGCCATGTCGATCTCAGCGTGATTGGGTTGGCCGGTGAGGATGCCCCGGCTGACTTGGCTATCAGAGGAGGGGAAGAAGATCTTAGGCGTCTGGAGATGGGGCCCGAGGTACTGCTCTGCTGTGATGGATGGTTTCATTGTTGGATCAGCTCCGGTGAGTTGTATGACGCCGAGGCTGAAGCAGGACAAGAGAGACAATGTTAACCTGAGTGGAATTCTAATAGCATCTCCAATAGATGATGTAAAATACATAACCACAAAGTGCTAGATGTATACATCAGCCGCTCATCCCTGAACTTAACTGTCGAAACTAAATTTAACTGTAGAAACTGAACTTAACTGTTGAAACTGAATTTTGCTGTCGAAACTGAATTTTACTTTCGAAACTGAACGTACTAGAGGTGAGGCTACAAGTCAGTCGACTGACTTTTTCATCTGTGGTTAGTCGATTTTGCAGCCGTTGGATGCGAAATCAAGGGCCTGCAGTTCATCTTCAACCTCCACCCCCCTGAGCCGCCAGCCACCACCGGCCAAACAGCCGCCCCCCGCCGCCCGCAATCGGCGGTGCGCCGCCCCGCCCGCCCCAAAAACACCCCCACCAC
>LR738714.1:69369612-69395488 GCA_902687465.1 Secale cereale
CACCCCCTCCCACACACACACAAACTTCGAGCGCTCTAGTCATGTCTCCCTGCCACACACAAACTTGACATGTGCCCTCTGACGTTCCGGTAGCTAGGTCAGTCGCCCTATATCTTTGACTTGCACACGCACACAATTTCGATGGCTCTCTTCATCGATCTCGCACCCACCCACTTGATCCTCTCTTCGACTCTATCGATATCTATGACCCCTCCCTTTCTTCTCGTGGATCGCCCGACCATCTATATATGATATGGATAGGCCTCCATTTCACACACATTGCATGCAAAATTTTGTTTGAGATGTCATCGACACATATTCCCACAAATACATTCACGAAATCAACCTCCCCCCCAAACAAAAAACACTCACGAACGCACAAGCCATTTGTCTAGGTTTGTATCTCTCACACACACCCACGTAGGTGGGGGACGTGGATGAAGAGAAGAGGTGCACGCACGGCGCATGTACTCCTGTCTCTTTCCCAACCACACCCGTGTGGGTACACGGTGGAGCTCATTTCTATACCAAAAGGCAGCCCATGTGGTAACTTGACACGTGTACTGGTTGTCCACTAGATGGAGGGAGGATCGTCTACCATGGGTGAACAAACAAACTGCGACTTGACGAGTTATGTTAAAAAAGAGGCAAACCATGTGGGGCCTACCTTAAAATCAAGGCTCTATACACTGGAGTACTTTTGATGTGTCCCGTCAACTCGAAGAACAAGGAGAAGCTTGCTTAGTATGCCATCTCCCCCGCCCACGGGCGCGGTGGCTCGCAGGATGAGGTGAAGCTTGCTTACTACGCCTTACGCCCACTCCCTCGCCCACGCGCGCGGTGGCTCGTAGGACGAGGAGAAAATTTTACTACTCCCTCCGTTTACTCCTCGTCCCTACTACCTTGGTTAGAGAGATTATCATATTGTTTGGAATATATATGTCCTTTAGTAGATTTCAATATGAACTACTAGTACGTACTCCAAACACTGATGTATATAGACGTATTTTAGAGTGTAGATTCACTCATTTTGCTCCGTATGTAGCATAAAGTTGAGACACTTATTTTGGAACGGAGGGAGTACATATTTGCTATGATCTGCCAATTATTGAGATGCAATAGCATGCATGTTAGTTTCCTTTGTATTTGATGAAATGTTGCAATGGGCAACCTTGGACGCAAGATACATGTAACAGAAGCTGGAAGCTTCATAGCATTGTACTATCTTGCTGATAAATTATAGTACGTACTATACAAGTACTTCCTCCGTTCCTAAATATAAGTCTTTGTAGAGATTTCACCATGAACCACATACGGATGTATATAGATACATTTTAAGTGTAGATTCATTCATTTTGTTCCGTATGTGGTCCACCTAGTGGAATCTCTATAAAGACTTATATTTAGGAACGGAGGGAGTACTATGTAAATAGTTAGGTGTCGCACGGTGTCCAGAAAATATGGTGATAGTGTGAGGTGGGCCATGTAATCACTGAGCTTGCGTGTTTTCACTGCTCTTGCACTCCTCCGCTGTAAGAATGGAGAAAATTTTAATCTAGTAGTACCTCCTTTCGCCGAAAGCGTGGGACATCTAGTAGTCCTACCACCTCAGTAATAATGACCAATGAGCCGTCAAATCACATAGACCCAACAGTAAGTTGGACGGACGAAGCAACCATCACTCTTGAATCAGCTTCTCCCTTCAATGCAGGCACCAGTGAGAGGTCGCGTCCGCTCTGCCCGGGCATGAATGCGACATCGATTCTTTGGAGCGACGCTGACCGTTTCGGGCTGGAAGCGCACGCGGGCGATGGAGGGGCTTTGGGTGGGCCAGGCTGGTCAGGAGCGGGCGTGGCAGCTGTCCACCTGTCCCTACCGGACGCCCGGAAACGAGAGGATGCACTGACTCTTGCGGCTAAAATCGTACACTACACACCATCTATGTGTAGTAGTAGGTCGATCTATCGCTCTCTCTAACACACACATGTTGTTAAACACACACACGCACACGCACACGCACACACAGGTTCATAGAACAGGAAAATCGTGCGAGTGCGAAGCCATTGGAAGTGAGATACAAATGGAGTACGTACAAGAAGAGAAGAGGTGACGAATATTCCATCAAACCTGGACTGAGGAGTAGTACTCCCTCCGTCCAGGTGTTAAGTCATCCTACGGAAATCAGATATTCCCAAAATGTTTAGGCATCGTCCATTAACTTCGCATCTCAATCCCCTCCTGGCCTCGTTGCTAGCGAGTGTTGTTACTTAGGGAGCGTTTGGATCCTTTGCAAGAATAGCTTATAGCATAGCCAGGCAAGGTTAGGCGTTTGGAATTGTTAGAATATTTTAGCTTTTGTGGGCCAGCTAGCTTGGGTGGGCTAGAAAAACCTTGCTAGCTCAGGAGAGCCAGATCAGCTCGCTTCCGACAGCAAACTTCATGTAGTAGTAACATAGACTAGTAACATATGCATGTTGTACTAGTCCAAGTTACTCACCACTATTACCAGCCTAAGCAATGTAACCAGACGCTCCTTACTCTGCCTTGTTATCTCCCTCGGAAACCCAATGCATGGAGCGCAACTACGCGTTGATCAGTCAAGAAATCAAAGTCGGCTTGCATGCGAGTGAATACGTGGCCATGCATGGTAGCTAAAACTACATCTCTTAGTTGTTTGGATTAATTGTTGCGTTTAGAGACAGAAATGAGGGCTTTGATTGGAGGGATGACCGGTCAAGTTTCTCCTTCTCCTCTAATCTGCTTGCACCTTGGTCCCACTACACCTTCTAACATGACTTATTACACCTAGACGGAGGGAGTTGTACGAGATACGGTGGCACACTGACTTAGGTCGAATACAAGTGCCCAAAATTGTGTGCATGTTATAATAAGGATTCACTTAAAATAGTACGTGAGCGAACAGAGGGATCAATTGCACAGTGTTCCCGAGCAGTAGCAAGATGTGTGAGGTAAGATACACTGCTGGCGCTTTTAATTTTTCTTATTAATTTGTTTGTTTCACCCTCTGACTAGTGGGACCCAACGTACTACGTGGAGAGAGGTAAGGTGACTAAGGCTGTATTATTTCTGCACCACTGTGGATAGTCTTACCACCAAAGCCACATGACACGATTATGATTTAAATCCCAATGACTCCCACACACACACAAAAATACGGCATGCTTGTCACACGAATGCAGGAATGTATAAAAGGTTATTTTCCTCTCGCTGAACATAACGGGAGGGTGGTGTAGCTGGTTAGCCTGTTCGCTCATCAAACTTGAGGTCTCGGGTTTGATAACTACACTTGAGCATAATTCGTGCCAGGAGGATTCTTTGACTGGTCAAAATGGATGGATACGGAGCTATACAATCTCGTAGTGACCGTATAATTACCTCATCACGTATAAGCTGCAGCCTCGGCGCTTGTTTTCTAGGGTTTGCACACTTCACACTCTCTCCAGTATATATATACATGCTGGAGCCTCAGCGCTTGCAGTTGCTCTCTTCACACTCTCTCACCCTCTCCGGATCTAAACAAGACTTTGTTGGCCTCTCTCTCTCTCCCCCTCACTGCTGGTCTGCTTGTAGTGGCTCTCTTCACACTCTCTCACCCTCTCCAGATCTAAACAAGACTTCGTTGGCCTCTCTCTCCCCCCTCACTTCTGGTCAAAGAGCCGACAGGATCCGTCCATCGGGAAGGGAAGGAGGCTTAACACTGTCGCCGTCGGCGAGGGAGGGAATCCACTACCAGCACAACTGTTCACTTTCACCCAGCGGTGGTGCGGGAGGGCCTCCGACCCCTTCTTCTTTGCCGCCGTACATAGTGTGGGTCGAACGGCCTCCGGTCGCCCACCGAACCACATCCCAAGAACCTTAAGGTATAATTTACTTATTCCACATCCATTGCTCTAGCTGTATGTGGGCTTTTTCCGCTTCTCCACTCGAATCTAGGTGTTGGATCAAACAGGAAAGTAGTGGGGAAAGTTGTATACCATGAATCTAGGACGTGGTTCAAAGAGGAAAGGAATGGGGGGAAGTAGTGGGAAAAGTTGTATAGCATGAATCTATGACGTGGTTCAAAAAGGAAAGGAAGGGGGAAAGTAGTGGGGAAAGTTGTATCGCATGAATCTGAGACATGGTTCAAAGAGGACAGGAATGGGGGAAAGTAGTGGGGAAAGTTGTATAGCATGAATCTAGGACGTGGTTCACAGAGGAAAGGAAGAGGGAAAGTACTGGTATAGACTGGCTATCCAGCACCTACGTTGGTCGAAAAGGGAAAACAATGACAAACGCAGTACGCATATCTGTAATGAACTGGTCTTTTGTTTTGGGGGACAAGGCTGTAGAGTTTGAGCAGGACTAGGTTTGATGCGCTCACATAGGGAAAGGTGTCTAAAGATAACAAAACTGGGACCAACACAAATATGCTCCTTGGTTGTTTGTTCTTTGTTGCAACAGACAGTGCATCACCCCAGTACATCGGTAGATGCACATGGTGCTGGTGCGTCCACTGTCCCGTGCAACTCTTTAGCTGTTGTTAATCCAAGGCCATGTTTGGTAAAAATAACTCCCTAGTCCCTACCTGCTTGGTTCCAGGGACTAAACATGGACTAGAGGTTATTAAATGACATGCTAAAAGACCATGTTACCCCTAGTAATGAACTAATAGAGACAAGGTGCGATGCGTGGCAGGGGCAACTGTTGGAAAAAGTCCCAAAAAACTCTCTCTCGGGGTCTTCTTTCTTTTGTCCCAAATGCCCACTTTAAGTCCCTAAAAGTCCCTCCTGTTTGGTTTAGATGGGACTGACACGGAGTTTCTTTAGTCCCTCCACAAAAATGTCCCTGTAAACAAGCACCCTCTAATAATGCCGCTGCAAAATTGATGCAATGCCACAGTTAAAAGCAAATTACATGTTTAATGAATTTTATTGTTAATATAATCTCTCTGTTAATATTAATCAATGCCACCATTTGAGAAATGCTACTGGCTTGCTTTCTTCCCCATTTAGATAAGATAGATGCTTCCTTTTGTTGGCTTTTGTGTCATCCACCGTTATTGGCCACTAGTTGTTTCCTTTGCACCTCTGTGTAAATAGGGTTATCTACTTCACCTCATTGCCATTGCGACCTTTTGTTGCACTACACAAAACACTTTTGTTTTAAGAGTGTTTTGTGCAGTTCAACCAAAATGTCACACCGACAATGTTGCTTGCTTGCTTGATCTTAGTGGAACTGCACAAGAGGAGATCTTACTTCCTATCCGTGTTGGCAAATTTGATTCAGATCTTCTTCTTGTGAGTTGTTTGAATTCCGCGTCATGAGAGGTCAGTACTAGCCTTCTTTCACATGATTCTGCAGTGTGCTTTCATATGTTGTGCTACTTGTACGGTAATGTTGCTTGATTTTAGTGAACTGCACAAATGGAGACAAGACTTCCAATCTGTATGTGCACCGCAATATCCCATTGAGGTAAGATAAGGATATTTCACAACTGTTGGCCTGTATTTTGCCACTTTCATCAGAAAATTAATGTCATTGTTTAGTGCTATACTTGTGCAACCTAATTGACATGCCAAATCTTACATTGAAGGTGAAGCTTGTCTGTTATCGAACCAAGTGATGAAGGGGAAGAACAAGCGGAAGAAAAATAAAAATCAACTCCTGGTGCTGTAAAGAAGCATTGGAATTGTGATGACACAAGTAATGATATAGTTTTGCATCTTAATTTATTGCTATGGCTGGAACGAGCAATTGTTTTGCCACTGATATTATGCCACTCTTAATGTAATACGTAATTATCTCTACTTGTGCAAACAGGGATCTTCTTTGAAGATACCATATATTTTAGTGGAACTGCACAAGAAGATGTTGGAAACATTAATATAATTGAGGAGTATATAGTAAGCATGGCCACCACAGTAGATAGCAACAGATGGTTCCGGAGAAGTGCTTCATATGTATGCTCTACACAATAAGCCTCCTAACAAAGGTTGGTACTCGCCCATTGATTTCATCCATATGATTGAGCTTTGCCATCTCTATTGGTGTTGTGCTACAGTTTAGATATTGTCATCAAAAAGTGATATTGTCCTTGAGAAGTGCTTCATCTATGCTGTTTTAAATATTTCCTTTCTTTTTTTTCGAGTAAACATGGATGCTAGCATTTAATTATCCTCTTGTCTTTGCACAACAGGATCATCCTCCTCTGAAGAAGAATATGGATGAAGAAGCCCTGTCTATCTTCTCATCAGAACGAGCAGTTGAAGGATGGTTACATTACCCCCCACAAGACCAAACTCACTTCAGCTCAGAAGGACTGACAAATCTCCATTTTCTTGCTGTGATGCACGAGTACAAATGTTGTTCTAGGATTCTTTCCGGTGAGTTCCATTTTTCTAAAAGTGTACTGTACATGGACCATGTAGGTGCCTGTTTAAACTACCAATTCATAGTACAGTTTGCTTTATACTAATCACTTTTTTTGTATTTGTGCAAACAGGGGTGCTCAGCTTGATTTCGATGGGAACTGCGCAAAATGTTCATGAATACATCGAATCATTCATTTCCACCACAAGAAAAGGAGGTGCCGATAAGTTCAAGGTGTTGCAACATATAAGGGCGAAATCATACAAGCTACTTGCGAATTTGGTTGATTTTGGTGGAACTGCACAAAAAGAACAGCTGGTTTATTTAGCAGGAGGTGCCATGTCAATGTCCGAACTGATGGCAAATCCTGCCCATTCCACAATCGTAGGCATTTGATATTTTGGAATGGGAAAACTTTGTCAAATTTTGCTCATTGATTTTAGTAAGAAGACATGCGTTTGATATTTTTGAATGGGACGGCCTTTGTTGTCAGCAGCGTCGATCCATTTTTTTCTTTATTCTTTAGTTGTGAAGTAAATATTGGCTCTAACATGTTAATCGCTGAGATGCATAATCATCGATTGTTTTGAATATTCTCTATGAATTGCTAGGATTGTGTGTTTGATTGCAATGTACAGGAACGCTAAAAAGCTACTCAAACTCTTTGTACTCCTTTTTTTCCTTTTTACTTCGCACATTGTGAAAGTGCATAGTTTTTTCTATAAGATTGGTCAAAGTAGAGATACTTTGACTGCAGACAAAACTTGTATGAAGACTAGAAAGGACCGGAGGGAGTACATGTGAAACTGCTGCAAACGAGGTGATCACCCTAGGAATAATGCTAGTACGTATTGTTTTGCATGTTCATCCAATGCCAGTGATACAAGAATTCGAACTAATCAAAATAAATTCATTCATAGACGGTCGTATTTCATATAAACATGCCGGATTTCATTACATTTCATACATTCTTCAACTAAAAAGGGGTGCAATGGAGGTATAATTAATTAACCGAAGCTACCCACCTATGTCCGGCTGAGCCGAACAGAAGCTTCAGTGACTTAACTGCAGGTGCAGTTGCATAACTGACATGTGGCCCAGATGCCTGTTGGGCCCACGTGTAAGTCAGCCAACTGAACCAGCAGTTAAGTAGAAGTAGCGTCCTTCTCCAACATAGCTCTCCGACTCCACGTCGCCGCCAAGAAGCTAACCGGCCGTCAGTGGTCAACCCACCTAGCTTGTCATAGTGATTAGGGCAACTAGGAGCCCAATGATCAGGATCCCCACATGACAAACACCTTTCTTCTTGTCATTCTTCTTCTTGAAGTTCGTGTGTTGCACAGCCTTGTTCTTCCCATCAAACTTTGCTTTACCATCAAACTTGCCCTTGTTCTTGAACTTTTGGGGCTGGAAGTTCTTCTTCTGTACCATATCAGCACTAGATCCTCCCTCAATTCCTCGAGCACATGTGTCCTTTGCTCTCGCCTTTTCTTCCACATCAAGAGTGCCAATGAGATCCACGAAGGAGGAAGCTTAGTGATGATACCTTCGACAACAAACTTGTTCGGTAGCATACAACTGAAGTGCTCAAGTTCTCTAGCAAATGACTGTATCTCATGAGCTTGCTCAACCATGGAGCTCTCTTCAATCATCTTGTAATCATAGAATTGCTCCATGATGTACAGCTCAGTGCCAGCAACCGGAGGGTAGCAGCGGTGGCCTTACTTGGACCCGAGCGGCGGCGACCTACCGTGTTCTACTCTTCCTCGTTTTCTATGTGGCGCGGCCTCGTTGGCAGCGGGGCGGGGCCTCGGCGGAGCTGGCGATGTCCTCTGTCTCGTTGCCGGCGGATGGCGCCTCGGCGGAGCGGGGAAAATCCCCCCTCGTTGTCGGCAGGGTGGGTCCTCGGCGGAGCCGGCGGTGTGCTCTGCCTCGTTGTTGGCGCCGCAGGGCCTCGGTGAAGCAGGGCCTCATCGACGCCAGCGGAGCGGGGACTCGTCGGAGCCGGCATTGTCCTCTGCCTCGTCCTCGGTCTCGCCATACAACGCCTCGCCCGCTTCATCGCCCTCTTTGTAGGCGGCCGCAGCCTCCGCCACCCGCATGCGGTACCGCCAGCGCTCGAGGCGGCCCTCGCAGGCGGAGCGGTACGAATCGAGCAGGGCCTCCTGCTCCGCCCGCTCCGCGGCAATCTGCTCCTCCGCCTGCATGTGCTCCTGGAGGAGATGGTGGTTGTAGGCGGCGTCGGCCTGCGCCTCCCGGAACTGCTCCTCACGCTTCTGCCTCATCGTGTCCATATATTGGGCACGGGCCTCGCCGATGGTCATGGTGCAATGTACCGGCGAGGATGGTGCGGAGGAGGGGGTTGGCACCGGATCGTCGACTACCATGTTCTCCATTGGGATGTCGTCGTCCTCCGGCTGCCTGCCGGCCAGCCAGTCGGCAGCAATGGCTGCCATCTCCTTGTGGTCCGTCGTCCGCCCATCTCGAAGAGTGCTGGAGCGCGAGGAAGCCATGGTGGGCAGTAGTGGTGTGGATAGGATAATAGGAATGGATGCAGATGACTGCGGCTATGGCCTGCGCGGCAATTTATATAGCAATGGTGGGCGGCGGAGGGACGGACCTGTGGCGCCAGAGTAGCCGCCTCGGCAACCACGTATCATTAATGTGCGCGGCAGAAGGACGGACGGACGGCACTTGTGTCATTTGAAGGCGGAGCAATCGCATGCACCGGGAAGCGGGGCGGGCGGCACTCACCGTTTCGGGCGGAAAGTGCGCGCGGGCGAGGGAGGCGGTCTGGGTGGGCCAGGGCAGTCAGACTCGTGCTTGGCAGCGGGTTGGTCCAGCAGCCGAACATGTTGGCTCGCCAGCTACCTCGCCGAGCTGAGTGACGACAATCAGACGATGGACGTAGCTTCCGACCAGGAGCCGGCGCCACTATCAAAGCCGGTTCATGACGTGTTCACCATAGAGCAGGTGCGGCCGCACTTCGACGCACTAATGGAGGAAGAGCTACCAGCGCAGGAGGACCTTTGTTGCAACCTCCGTCTCCTCAACGAGCACCGGTGAATAAGCGAACGACAATGTCGTCGCGGACATGTGGCCCTATGATCCTGGCTTCCTGAATGAGCAGTGGGCGCTGTATCAGACCATTTGTAGGGCCCGCGAGGCCCTCTCCTTCGTCCTTCGAGTTGTTGCGCTCGCCGTGGCGCCACCGTCTCGCGTTGTCAACATGGTCAACAGACATGAGGATGAGGAGGTGACTTTACTTGGAGTGGATGACAGTGGGGACCCACCAGGGCCATAGCCGCATGTACCCAAGTGCCTCCTTATTAGTATATAAAACTATATTTTTTTTGCTTCCTCCTGGTTTCCTGACATCACGGTCCCACACCATTGTCGACCTATGTAGTCAAAAGACGAGAGAATTGCACAAGAAGCGGTCGAAAGCTGGGACCAAGCAGCTCGAGCAGTATTTGTGTTTTTGAGGTGTGAGCACTACAGAGCTTTTCTTGAGCGATGTTTAGCCCAGATATTAATTTTTCTCCTCTGAACAACAACGAAAACATCGCTGCAGCTATTAACTAGGCGGGCTGTGGCCCGTCCAGCCCATGCCAGATATCAAGCCCAGATATTATTATTTTTCAAGCTGAAAATGGCTAGCCCATCTATACTTTTTTTAGGAATACCCAGGCAAGGTCAAGTTGTTATTCTCCGCCCCGCTGGGCTGCAAATCTTTCCTAGGAGGGATGCATTAGGCTTAACAAGAAAATGGGCTTTAAGAAATAATAAATGGGATGCAATTATAAAAACTGGGCAGTAACTATAAAAAATGCACCAAACACGTAATTACTTTATAAAATATTTTTTTTGGATATTGAAAATTTTAATTTCATTAATTGTTGTGAGCGCAATGTTTTGTTGGATTTTTACATAATATAAATTTATATTGAAATTGTATTTAATCTCACTAGAAATTTCGAGATAAAAATATTTCGGATCCATCAAAATGTGGGAAATTTTATTGAATTCTGTTTTGAACGGTTGGTTGAAATGGGCTGCACTTTTAACAAACTGCAAATGGGTTGTAGTAAATTCCATTAGAATTCAAAAATTGGATGCACATTCTTACAAATCTCAGATGGCTATAAGTTCTCTGCCACGCACTTGTGGCCTTACTAAGTTGACGCATCCCCTAAAAAAAGAGAGTTGACGCGTATGCAAGGCTTTGTCAACTTATAGTCAACAAACGGTTCTAGGAGCAGTGGCCGTTGGATGTCCATCCAATGGATGTCGTGCTTCTTCTTCAATCTCGGATATTCTACCTTCACCCGCCCAAAAAATGATTCCTCCCCCTGACATCTGGGGCACACCGTTTCAGAAGCTGACATGTGGGCCTACTAAGTTGACGCGTACCAAGGGCTTTGTCAACTTAGGGCCTGTTCTGGTCTCCTCCAGCTTCTCAAAACTCCACATATCCAGCTTCTCCTCCTCGCTTCTAACTTCACATAGCGATGGCAGGTACGTTCGGCTGCATCGGGCAGCTTCTGGTAGAGCTGCAGCCCAACTAGGAGGGATCTGGCCCGTCTGGCACTAATTGGGCTGGCTGGAGGCAGCCTTGTTCGGCCCAGTTCACCGATACGAGGGATGGAGAGGGGCATCGGTTGGCTGGGGATCGCTGATTTCTTTTTATCGAGCGAGGGGCAGCGAACCGTTACCTTTGGCGGTGCCAGCTCCTTGTAAATTAGGCGAACTTCTGATTCTTCGATCGGTGGAGCTGGGCCGATCGAGCTTCGTGTTTTTGCACTGTGAGTTGGGTCAACTTTGAGAACTTAGCTTCTTGGATCCCAAACGTTCGGGAGAAAATTATTTGTGAAGCTGGTGAAGTTAGAAGCTGGAGGAGATCAGAACAGGCCCTTAGTCAATATAAACGATTCTAGCTGCAGTGACTGTACGATGTCCATCCAGCGGCTGTCGTGCTTCTTCAACCTTTGGTCTTCTTGCTTGAGCCGCCCAAAGTAGCGCCGGTTGTGCCGCCTGCTCCTGTCTCCCGTGGCCGGCTGACTGCCACGCAGGCCTCACCGCCCCCTACTACTCCCACCGCTGGCCAGGCCATCCCTCTACTCACCCACACCCCTGTTATTCCCAGGCGACGGCAGGCTCACACCGCAGCCGAACCAGTGAACCCTTGTACTCCTCTCCGCGCGGGCTTCCACTGTCGCGTCTTCCTCGGCTCCGTGTCGTCCCCTTCCTAGGCCTCGCCGTCGTCCACCGCCCTGGTGCTCTCGGTGCGGCATGGTCAACGTGGTCAAGGAACGGCTTCCATCGGACGTGGACTATACGTGGAGAGGCTGACAGCTGGGTCCACGACAGCAGCAAGGAGGTGCCTCCTTATTACGCGGAAAATAATGATTCCTCCACCTGACAACAGGGACCCACCGGACGGGCCACCGTATTTTGCGAAAAAAACGTTTCCCCCCTGACTCCTCGGACCCACCGAACGGGCCACCGTATTGCGTGAAAAAACGTTTCCCCCACTGTCAGCTCGGACCCACGAGAAGTGCCTCCTTATTACGCACAAAAAAATGAATACTCCCCCTGCTGGTTGGGACCCACCTTGGTGGGAGGCTGACTTGTGGGCCTACTAAGTTGACGGGGACGGAGTGCTTTGTCAACTTAGTCAATGTGAACAATTCTAGCTCCAGTGACCGTACGATGTCCATCCAACGGCCGTAGTGTTTCTTCAACCTCTGGTCTCGTTGCTCCAACTGCCCAAAGCAGCGCTGGTCGTGACGCATGTTCCTGCCTCCCGTGGCCGGCTGTGCTGCCACGGAGGCCTCACCGCTCCCTACTATTCCCACCGCTGGCCAGGCCATCCCTCTACTCACCCACACCCCCTGTTATTCTGCGGTGACGACAGCCTCACACTGCAGCGAACCAGTGAACCCTCATACTCCTCTACGCATGAACATCCACTGCCATGTCTTCCCCGGATCCGTGTCGTCCCCTTCCTAGGCCTCGCTGTCGTCCACCGGCCTGGTGCTCTCGGCGCGGCGTGGTTAACGTGGTCAAGGAACGGCTTCCATCGGACGTGGATTGTACGTGGAGAGGCTGACAGCTGGGTCCACGGCCACAGCAAGGAAGTGCCTCCTTATTACGCGCAATCTAATTATCCCTCAACCTGACAGCGGGGACCCACCGGACGGGCCACCGTATTTGCGAAAAAAAGTTCCCCCCTGACTGCTAGGACCCACCAGCTACATCTTCGCACGCAAGGAAGTGCGTTCGATAAAAAAACGATTTGCCCCCCTGACTGCTGGGACCCACTAGCTACATCTTCGCACGTAAGGAAGTGCCTGACAGTAGGGACCCACCTGGTCGAAGCATACGTAGCGTTGTCATTCTGGTCGTGAACGTGTACGTATATACTAGTCGATGTAGAGGCGTGCACGTGTCATAGTAGAGGCGCGCACGTAGCATGTACACGTACGTACAACGACCAGTGTGCAAGAACGAAAATACGGCCACATACATACGTACATATGGGCAGGGTCTCAAACGCCTACTCGCGCATACGTACGGCCAGGGCTCGTGTACATGGCTAGGTCGGAACGGAGAAACAGCGTCGTCGTGGTGTTCATGGGGAGGCAACCGGCTGGGTCAGAACGGAATGCGTCGTCGTGTTCATCGGGAGGGCTTGGATGGAACAGCCGATGGAAACAAGGCATGGCGTACCGCAGAACGGAGGAAACGGCCTTGTGTTCGACCGGCCACGTTCGAAATGGGATCCTGTTCATTGGGAGGGGTCTGGCATACCGCAAAACGGAGGAAACGAACCTCCTACGGTCGAAACGGGGGTCCTGTTGATCGGGAGGGGTGTGGCGTACCGCAAAATGGAGGAAACAGACTTGTGTTGGAGCGCTACGGTCGAAACGGGGGTCCTGATCATCGGGAGGGGTGTGGCGTACCGCAAAACGGGACTCCACGGGATACTATTCATCTCCACCGTCGACCCCCTCAAGCCTCCACGGGCTACTCTTCATCCACCTTTACCTCCTCCAGCCTCCACCTGCGACTGTTCATCCATGGGCTCCTGTTCATCTAGCCTCCACCACGCGCTACTCCACCGGCTACTATTCAACCAGCCCTCTCCACGGGCTCCTGTTCAACCACCCCTCCATAGGCTACTGTTCATCCAGCCCTCCACTGTCTACTGTTCATCCTGCCCTCCACGGGGTGGTCATGTTCATCCTGCCCTCCACAGGGTCCTGTTCATCCAGCCCCAACCGGCTCAATCGATCGGGGTCCTGTTCATGCAGAGGCAACGCCACGGGGTCCTGTTCATCCACCCCCACCGGGAAATGTTCATCCAAACCCCCCCAGCAATGCTCACTATTCATCCAGAGGCAGCATCGATCGGCTTTAGTTAGAAGCAGTAGCGAAGGAATTGCTCGATTGGGTTCGGTTAACAACCATCGATCGATCGCTCGTGTTCAGTAATGCGTAGCCTGCAGTGCAATCGCTTGGGTTCAGTTAGAGCCTAATGCCTCGCTCGGGTTTAGTTAGAGCACAACGCCTCGCACTCACGCGCTTGCGTGTACGAGAGAAACGCGCATCGCTCGGCCCCGACCACCCACTGTAACCGGGAACACCCCGATATTTTCCTCGCCCTCGCTTCTACCACGGTTCTTCCGTCATGGACGGCCCAAAGAATGTCATGCAGCTGCGTCTCCGGCCCGCCCAGGACAAAAAAACCCATTTTCTATCATGATTTTTTGTCATAGAAGTAGGACCCCTCCACATCTTTGATGATACCGGGTTTTATCACAATTATCGTCATAGAAGTGTCGTAAGTATGACAGAAAAAAAATTCATTCGACCCAAAATGTTACGGATGTGTCTTTTTTTTGTAGTGTTAACGTTCGATGATGATCAGTATTATGAGTTTATGATTTTTGATATACCGAAGGTAGTTCGGAGTCCCGAATGAGATCACGGACATGACGAGGAGTCTCGGAATGTCTGAGACATAAAGATTAATATATTGGACGACTATATTCGGACACCGGAAGTGTTTCGGGTGTTATCGGATAAAACCGGAATGCCGGAGGGGGTTACCGGAACCCCCCGAGGTAGTATGGGCCATAGTGGGCCTTGAGGGAATAGATAGAGGCAGCCCTTAGGGCTGGCCGCACCCTCCCCCTAGGAATCCTAGTTGGACTAGGAAAGGGGCGAGGCGCCCCTCTTCTTCCTTATCCTCTCCTCCTTCCTTTCCTACTCCTAGTAGGAATAGGAACCCCCCGAGGGAGTATGGGCCATAGTGGGCCTTGAGGGAATAGATAGAGGCAGCCCTTAGGGCTGGCCGCACCCTCCCCGTAGGAATCCTAGTTGGACTAGGAAAGGGGGAGGCGCCCCTCTTCTTCCTTCTCCTCTCCTCCTTCCTTTCCTACTCCTAGTAGGAATAGGAAGGGGGATTCCTATTTCTACTAGGAGTCGGAATCCTACTCATGGCTTGCCATACTTGGCCAGCCGCACCTCCCCCCTTGCTCCTTTATATACGGGGGCAGGGGGCACCCAAAGACACACAAGAAACATAATTCTAGCCGTGTGCGGTGCCCCCCTCCACAGAAACACACCTCGGTCATACCGTTGCAGTGCTTAGGCGAAGCCCTACGCCGGTAGCTTCATCATCTCCGTCACCACGCCGTCCTGCTGAAGAAACTCTCCCGTGAAGCTCAACTGGATCAAGAGCTCGTGGGACGTCATCAAGCTGAACGTGTTCTGAACGCGGACGTGTCGTACGTTCGGTGCTTGATTCGTTGGACCGCGATGACGTTCGACTACATCAACCGCGTCACTAGACGCTTCCGCTTTCTGTCTACGAGGGTACGTAGACACACTCTCCCCGCTCGTTGTTATGCTTCTCCTAGATAGATCTTGCATGATCGTATGAAAATTTTGAAATACTATGTTCCCCAACAAAGAAATCATATGACAATATATATGTTGCTATTCTAAGAATGATCATGACGTCCTCATGTCCGTATTTTATTTTATCGACACCTCTATCTCTAAACATGTGGGCATATTTTTCGATAATGGTTTCCGCTTGAGGACAAGCGAGGTCTAAGCTTGGGGGAGTTGATACGTCCATTTTGCATCATGCTTTTATATCGATATTTATTGTATTATGGGCTATTACTTCACATTATGTCACAATACGTATGCCTTTTCTATCTTATTTTACAAGGTTTACATGAAGAGGGAGAATGCCGGCAGCTGGAATTCTGGGCTAGAAAAGAAGCAAATATTAGAGACCTATTATGCACAACTCCAAAAGTCCTGAAACTCCACAAAAGTCAGTTTTGGAATATATTAAAAATATTGGGCGAAGAAAGCACCAGAGGGGAGCCACCCACTGTCCACGAGGGTGGAGGCGTTGCCATACCCCCTGGGCACGCCCCCTGCCCCGTGGGCCACCTGGAAGCCCCCCGATGCCCATCTTCTGGTATAAGGTGTCTTTTTCCCTGGAAAAAAAAAATCAGAAAGAAGCTTTCGGGACGAAGCGCCGCCGTCTCGGGGCGGAACCTTGGCGGAACCAATCTAGGGCTCTGGCAGAGCAGTTCTGCCGAGGAAACATCCCTTCGGGAGGTCGATATCGTCACCATCGATCCTCTCATCAGGAGGGGGTCAATCTCCATCAACATATTCACCAGCACCATCTACTCTCAAACCCTAGTTCATCTCTTGTATCCAATCTTTGTCTCAAAACTTCAGATTGGTACCTGTGGGTTGCTAGTAGTGTTGATTACTCCTTGTAGTTGATGCTAGTTTGTTTATTCGGTGGAAGATTATATGTTCAGATCCTTTATGCACATTAATACCCCTCTGATTATAAACATGAATATGATTTGTGAGTAGTTACGTTTGTTCTCGAGGACATGGGAGAAGTCTTGTTATAAGTAGTCATGTGAATCTTGTATTCGTTCGATATTTTGATGAGATGTATGTTGTCTTTCCTCCAGTGGTGTCATGTGAACATCGACTACATGACACTTCACCATTGTTTGGGCCTAGGGTAAGGCATTGGGAAGTAATAAGTAGATGATGGGTTGCTAGAGTGACAGAAGATTAAACCCTAGTTTATGCGTTGCTTCCTAAGGGGCTGATTTGGATCCATATGTTTCATCCTATGGTTAGATTTACCTTATTTCTTCTTTCGTAGTTGCGGATGCTTGCGAGGGGGGTTAATCATAAGTGGGATGCTTGTCCAAGGAACGGCAGTACCCAAGCACTGGTCCACCCACATATCAAATTATCAAAGTAATGAATGCAAATCATATGAGCATGATGAAAACTAGCTTGACGATAATTCCCATGTGTCCTCGGGAGCGTTTTCTTTCATATAAGAGTTTGTCCAGGCTTGTCATTTTCTACAAAAAGGATTGGGCCACCTTGCTGCACCTTGTTTACTTTTATTACTTGTTAGCCGTTATGAATTACCTTATCACAAAATTATTTGTTACCGATAATTTGAGTGCTTGCAGAGAATACCGTACTGAAAACTGCTTGTCATTTCCTTCTGCTCCTTGTTGGGTTAAACACCCTTACTTATCGAAAGGACTACGATAGATCCCATATACTTGTGGGTCATCATCTTCCTAAAAAAAGCGGAAAATTATGATCCGGCTCCGGCACCAGACATATGTTAAGTAGTCATACCTCTTCAATAAAGGAGATTCGGTAGTGTCTCCGGTCTCCTTTCGCTTCAAAGACCCGCCCTGCGCAGGTGTCGCCCTCTGGGAAGACGCTCTTGATGCAGTACGGCGGGATGAGCGCCTCCCCTTTTGAGCATGAGATAGTGCGGTGGGTGAGGCGCGCTGGGAATATTCTCTTTGAAGAGGAGTCCCCTTGTGACGCCCGAAGACCGACGCCCGAAGACCGAAGGTCCACACAATTCGAACATTTTTGGACACTTCCTTAATCAAGTCTTAGTTCAAACCCATTTGAATTAAATTCAAATGTGTTTGAATTATATTTCTCGTTCATGCCTTTTCTATTTTCTCGAACCGCGCTTATTGTTATGAGCCCGAGAAAAATACCCTCTTGCCTAAATTCTTCTCCTAACCTTTTCTTTCCTCTTCTTCTATTTTTGTTTCGGCTTCGTTTTATATTTATTTAAAGAATCGGAGGCAGCCCAGCCTTTTGTTTTCCCCCTCCTAGGCCATAAGGGCCTCAGTCTCCCCAGTAGGCCCAGGCCTCCCTAGGCTCATCTCCTCCATCGGGCCGGCCCTCCAGCCTCTTGGGCCTCCTCCAGGCCGCAGCCTGCTGGCCCGATCTCCCGAACCCAAGCGACCGCTCGACCCTCCAGCCGTCGCTACTCCCTCTCATCCCGAAAGCCGCCGCCTCCTCTCATTCACTCGCCCAGCGCCCGAACCCCACCCCCCGATTCCCTCGCTCTTCTGCCTCGCTCGCCTCCGCCCGAACCCCCCCGATCCCCTTCCTCGCATGGCCTCCCTCCTCCGTCGCCAAGGCAGGCCGCCACCCGCCGCACTCGCCTCCGGGAGCCCCAAGGCCAGGCTCCAGCGCCCCTCCAGCCCGCGACCCGTCCCCGTCCTCAACCTCGCGGCCTCCCCGCTCGAGCTCATGAGGCCCGAGCGCCTCGTTCGTCCGGCCAGAGCTGCCCGCATCCTCGAGCCGCGCCCTCCAACCGTAGCTCACCGCAGCGCCCTCGCCTCGCCTTCTGCGTCCAGGCGCCAAGGCCGCCGCGCGACCCTTCGGCCAGGACCGCGCACGCCCCCGTCGGCCTCCTCCAGAGTCGGCGACCGCCCCTGCTTCGTCCAGCCTCCCCGCGGTCTTCCTCTGCGCGCCAAGGCCAGAGCCCCCTGGAGCCCCGCAAGATGGCCGAAGCCCGGCGCCCCGACGCCCTTCCTCCCCGCGCAGGCGACCAGCGCCCCTGACTCGTCGGTTGCCTCGTCTCCTCCGTCTCCCGCAGCGCCTCCCGGGCCGCTCTTCCTGCTGCATCCCGGCCATGGCCGCCCCAAGACCTGCTGTTGCTGTCGCTGCCATGGCCTCGTCGCCCTCCCGTGTTGTTTTTGTATTTTTTTTGTTGTGTTGTTGTGCTGCTGTTTTGACAGAGGATCCGAGTACAACTACATAACGACGACCCGAACATCTACATAATACAAGTTCATCTACGGATACGAGAACGTCTACATCAACGAGTACCACTACCGTCGCCCCGTGTACGACTACCGATGCGCCAAGTACATCTACGAACTCGACGCCCGAACGTCTACCGTCGCCCCGTGTACCACTACTTCCCTCTATGGAACGTCTACTCGTTGGCGACCTCGAGAACGGCTACTTCCTCTCCGAACGTGAACACCTTCTTCCTCTACTTCCCTCTATGAACGTGTACCCCGACCCCTCCGAGAACGATCGCTCCGAAGGTATAACCCCGAGACGGTGACCCGTGGATGTTTGTTGTGTTGTATGAAATGTTTCCCGTGTGTGCCGTTGTGCCCATCTTTTGTCATGTTCCTCGGTTGCCTCGTCGCCGACTCGTGGGAACCCGGTGACGGGATCACCCCACCTTTCTTCTCGTTTGACTCGCTCACGCCATCTTTCCTTTTGCACCGGTCTCTCAACGAGTTACCGGAACCGATATGTTGCCGTGGCATCTTTTTCGGAATTATTGCCGTGGCACCCTTTTCCTTCCACCACGGTGACGATGCTTCATATCATCTTCTTGTTAACCTTCTAATAAAATTGCATAAACTTGATCATGTCATCCGCATCATGTTAACAACACTAAAATGTTTAATTGTTGTTGCTTTATAATTATTAAACATGCTCATGGGGATTTTCCGGATATGTTGTTGTTATTTCCAGCCTCATTTAAAATGTCTAAATAGTGTAGTTTTATTATGCTTCACCTCTTGCCATGTTAAAAACATTTAACATTGTCTTGTAAATAAACGAGAGTCAACTAAATAAATAAAATGTGGTGTTTCGTCAATATGCAACTCGTTGCATATTGAGCTCCACTTAACTTGTAGTGTTGTTTGTGCACTTTGCATTGCCATGCATATTTAAACCGGACATGCATCATACTGGTTTGTGCATCGTATGCCATGTCTATGCTTGTGTGTTTACCGTGTTGTTTGCTTCTTTCCGGTTGCTTCTCTTGTTAGCTTCGGTTCCGTCCGGAGTTGTGAGGATTCGCTCGACTGTGTTGCTCCGTCTACTTCATGGATCCGTTCTTCTTCCTTGCGGAATCCCAGGCAAGATGATCATACCCTTGGATACCTTTACTAACATTGCCATGCTTAGTTGTCTCGATGCTATCGTTACATGTCGCGCTACCCATCTTTTATGTCAGCCTCTCCTTGTTGCCATGAAACCTCTAACCTTCGACAGCTTCCTAGCAAAACCACTATTTGGCTATGTTACCCGCTTGCTCAGCCTCGCTTGCTCAGCCCCTCTTATAGCGTTGTTAGTTGCACGTGAAGATGAAGTTTGTTCCAGGAGGGAACTTGTTGCTGTTATATCACAATATCTATAATTATTATTAACACACCTATATACTAGGCATGGGTGGAAGGCTTGGCCTTTTGCTCGGTGTTTTGTTCCACTCATGCCACCTTAGGCGCCGATAAACCGGCATTATGTTCCTTGATTTTGCGTTCCTTACACGATGGGTGAAATGGGGACCCCTTGACAGTTCGACTTTGAATAAAACTCCTCCAGCAAGGCCCAACATTGGTTTTATTTTGCCTCATAATAACAACTTAATTAATTAATTAATTTGCATAGGGAGTTAGCGCTACCCGAGGATTCTTAATTCTACATAGCAGGGGGGCCAGTGCTGATGGTGTTGGTCCCAAATAGAGTCGTGTGCGGTGCCACCCAGTTATCTGGGGTCTTCGATTGCTGTACGCTGTGCTCATCCGGTCGCGGCCTGAGACGAGATACGCGCGGCTACTATCAGGGTGTCGGCACGCCGGGAGGTCTTGCTGGACTTGTTTTACCATTGTCGAAATGACTTGTGCTACCGGGATACTGAGCCTGATCGGATTTTTCCCTAAGATAAGGAGTGATGATATTATATTTATCGCTTCAGCTAATCGTGAGAGCTTGTGATGGGCTAAGTTGGGACACCCCTGCAGGGTTATGATCTTTTGAAAGCCGTGCCCACGGTTATGTGGCAGATTGGAATTTGTTAATGTCCGGTTGTAGAAAACTTGACAGAGGATCCAAAGTAAAACACACAACTGTGTGAGTAACCGTGACTGTCTCTTTTCACTTTGAGAAGAGAACACGGTGGGGTTATGTTTGATTCGTATGTAGTTCAGGATCTTTAGCGATCACTACTTTTGCGACCGTTTGCGTAGATGCTCATCTTATTCTGGTACTCGTAAGCTAGCCACCATATTATGCTTAGCCGCTGCTGCAACCTCACCACTTTACCTCTTCCTACCCACAAAGCTTTGCTAGTCTTGATACCCATGCTTATGGGATTGCTGAGTCCTCGTGGCTCACAAATACTACAACACCAGATGCAGGTTCAGCAGAGTTCGATGCAGGAGCTGGTTCAAGTTCTACACTGGGAGCTCGATGAAGAGTGTGGCCGTATGCTTGTGGTGTTTCGACGATCAGTAGTGGTTTCTACTAGGATTCGATCCTGACCTGTGGCTTTATGTTGTTTTGGTATCTTGTCTTTTGGATCTTACCCTTAGATGGGCTGTGATGTTTTGAATAATGTTTTGCTTATGTAATGTATTGTGTGAAGTGGCGAGTGTAAGCCAACTATCTCCTTTTGCAATTTAATCCCTCTTTTACATGAGTCGTGCAAAGATACCAAACTTGAGATCATTCTAGGATGGGCTTATATCGTTAAGTCATGCCTCGACACGTAGGAGATATAGTCCCATCCTGGGCATTACAAGTTGGTATTCAGAGCCTTCTCCGACCTAGAAGCCCCCACTGATTGATCGAATCGTTGACGGTTGAGTCTAGGCACACACATGAAAATATTTTTGAGTCCTATATTTATATCGGAGAGTAGGATTTCTTTTGCTCATCATCTCTTTTCATTCTGGTGAGGACTCCTGACGATTACTCTTACCTCTTCTACTTTCAAAAAATGCACCAAATTTTTTTTTAGGATCTCGCGAGTATTGTTTGGATTGTTTCGATGTCTTTGTGACGAGAACATTGTTCTCGATGCCTCCTGTCATTAGGGGTTGTGGCAGTGTCCCGGGGAGTTGAGCTCCGAGGTGTTGTCGTCACAAATCCATCGCGGCAGTACTAGAATACTTAAGACGGCCGACATCGAAAACTCTCCTATGCGGTTAGTGGCAAGATAACCCCGACATCACCCAGTACTGGGGAGGTAGTTCGGGAGTATTGCCATAGCTTGTATAGTGGATGCGTTTCGAAGGTCCGAGGTAAACGGTTTCCGAGAACAACTGGTTATGTGTTGAAGGATGGATACAGCTGGATGTAGGTTTAGAGTTGATTGCGCGGTGCTTCCCCTGTATCCCCAACACCTGATTGCATAACTGGAAACTTTCAGAAATTAATAGGTGGGTTCATCTAGTAGTTCTAGGCATTCTTCCAACGAGTGCATGATATGAAGTTCGGGGTTCTACATTGAGTGAAGTGGTTTTATGGACTTGTTCTGATCAGGAGTTGCATCTTAAAGGGTCCTTGGCTATGCTGATCCGGGGATTGCAAAACCCTTTTGTAACACGTTCCATGAGCTTTCAGCACGAAGATGTCGAACGAAGCTTCTATCTTGTATTTGTTCTATCTGATCCTTGTTCCTTTTTATTTATCTTTTGTTCTCCAAGTGGCTTCTCGGCAAGTTGATGTACCTACGGAATTCATTCGTTCAATTCTCTGTTCGGATGATATTGTGAATATCATGTTACATATCTATCCTTTGTTTCGTTTTGATTCTGGTATTCGAGTTGCTTCGATGTCAAATGTTGATTCCATACCTTTTCCTAACCGGTGTTCTCATATTTCTATGGGAGTGCTAATTCTTCTTAACCATCGAGATTTTCATGTTAATTCTTTTTCAACCGGTGTCCATTTTGTTCGTCTCAAATTGTCTTTGTTTTCCCCACCCTCCCTCCCTTTTTCTTTATGGTGCTGGAATTCTTAACGAAATATCCATTTTATTCATGTGATATTTCTTCATTCATTTTCCTTCAATGTTCTTATCCGGTGATTTATCGTGAAGATGCTCAAGAGATTCCAGTTCATCATTCTTTTGTTCTCAAAATCTGCCGGTGGATGTAATTCAAGATTTCGATGTTGATCTTATCATTTTCCTCATTTCACAATGCTTTCTTATTCCGGTGCACCAATTAATCATTCTCCTCTTGCTATTCATATCCGGAGTGCTAAAGATTCATAATTCCATTCTTAATCCGTTCAAGCTATTTTTGAGGATTGTCTTCTTATTCTAGCCATTCAATTCAACCGGTGCAATATCTCTTAAGAAATCTTTTCAAAGGTGATTTCTTTGAGTGGGCCCTAACCCACAGGTCTTTTTCCAGGATCTTACCTGACTCTTCTAATTATTCCGGAGTTATTCTCAAATTCTTTTCAAAGTGTGACGTAAGAATGATTCCCATCAGTCACATGCCTTCTCCAAGATCGCTTTCAAATTCTTTTTCTTCGTTGGTTCAACCTTTTTAATTCTTCATTCCGGAGTGCTCAACAATTCTTATGGAATTTCTCGTCTTCATTCTCAACATTTGGAGACCGGAGGAGTGTTTCTCTTAAATCTTGGCCCGTCTTCTTGAAGATTCGTCGTTCTAGCTCCATACCATCCTCATTATTGTTCCGATTGTGAGGAATTCTTTTCATACCCGTCCGAAGCATTTCATGAATTCTTCCTATTGTGATCCTCCGAAGGTCATCATTTCAGAATATTTCTTCGTTCTCAGTTTTCAACTTCGTCCTCCAAATATTCTTCATTGATGCCTAATCGTTCGTCTCCATATGCTTACGGTGGTTCTTTCAAGTTTACCCTTCCGTTGTTATCGTTTTAATTCATTTGTTCTTTTCACAATCCTACCGGTGGTTCGTTCAAGATTTACACAAGCTTGTGCTAGATCTCTCGTTAATTCTTTCCAACGAGAATAAGTAGTATGCCAAATCCTTTGGTTGTCATCAATTTAAATTGGTAAAGGAGATGCATGACATAATTCTTATTCTTATCCCTTCAAGGTGTCTTAATCCCTTCCTTCGGAGTTTGTTCATCATATCATATTCTCGGTTCTAAGCTGTTCATCTTGTTTTCCGGAGTTCCAAGTGATTTCAATTATATCATTTCAAAGCTCCATCTAATTCATCGCAGGCCTTGAATCTTATTCTTTCCATCTTTCACTTCTCTTGCTTTCATTACCGGAGTTCTTCATGGTGGTTCATCATGTTTTAGTTCATCCTCGAAGTCTTCATCAAGATTCTTGTTGGAGCTCAAGCATTCTTGATCATGCACTCCAATTGCAATCCGCTCTACCTTATCTTTTCAGATGGTGTTATGTCATTTTGACAATTCCTTCATGTTTCATGATTCACAAGTTGTCAAGAATGAGATATTTAAACCCATCATTTTCTTTGTTCAGGAGATCTTTTCAACCCTTTATTTATTCGTTGGAGTTATCTTGGGTTGTATTTCACCTAAAAGCTTTCCCTGAGAATTGTTGCTATTATGGTGCTTATAAATGACCCAAGTTCTTCATTTATCATTCCGGTGAAATAAGTTTATCGTCTCCTTGTTGATCTCAATGCAATCAATTGTTTTCCATTAGTGGCTGGTTGTCACCTCATAATTTTGAGAGGTTTTCCATAAGCCCACATCAAGCTTATTCGTTTTCGTTGTTGATTTTTTCCATCAACCCCACTCAACCCTTCTTTGCAAGGATGCTATTTCAAATTCAATTTTGAGAGAAGTTGTCATTTTCTTCTCCATTCTTTCTTCCCAACGATCTTGCATCTATTCATTCATTCCGGAGGCATTGTGATGTTGCTCTCTCCAAACCATCTTATCGTTTTATCGAGATCATGTTCTTTCCCTTGCTTATCATTTAACCGGAGCGTTGTATTCTTCATTCAAGTTCTCTCGTCTTACCAAGTTTGCCTCTCTTTTAACCGGAGTGTTGTCTGAATCCTTCTTACCCTTGTGCCATTCTTTCTATTGTTTCAGAGGCTGTGTGTTGTTGTTTTCATCAAGTATCTTCCCATCTCCTCAAGTTCTTGTTAATTCCTTCCATTTTCAGTCAGAGTGCTGTCCAAATTCTGTCATTCTTATTCCTTGGCTACACCATTGCGGTTTCTTATTCTTTTGGTTCGTAAGCTCTTGTTTCATGTCTTTCAACCTACAAGGTTCTCATTATGTTCCTTGTTCCTCATTTTACCGGAGTGCTCTTAACTTTGTTAATCTCTGTTGTATTCTTCTTTCATTTTGTTCAACCTCTCAAGGTTCGTGGTTTCACTCGTCTGTCAAAGAAGCAACTTTGTTTTACCTCTTCCTCTTTCGTTTTTACCCGGTGCTATCTCTAGGATCTCGGGTCGCGATCCTCTGTTTGTGTGGGAGAGTTGTGACGCCCGAAGACCGACGTCCCAGAAGATTCCAGAAGATTCCAGATGTTCCGGGTTGCCCGTGTGTTTTTTTTGCGATTGTGTTATTTATTTTTGCATTGCATCATGTCATCATGCCATCATGTCATATTTCTTTGCGTCTCAACCAAATAAATTGTGTGGACCTTCGGTCCATTTAAATCGAGGGAAAAATGTCTTCTCTTTATAACATATAAAAGCCTCTCAATATTATTAGGGAGCTATATAATAATATTCCATTTGTTTGGAATTAACCAACACATGTGCATAATTTTCCCCATGCTTTTCCTACTTTGAGTTTCTCCTTCAAAAACCTTGCCAATAATTCTTTTCCGTTGTTTCGAGGTTCCTCCGAAAATTCGAACATTTTTGGACACTTCCTTAATCAAGTCTTAGTTCAAACCCATTTGAATTAAATTCAAATGTGTTTGAATTATATTTCTCGTTCATTCCTTTTCTATTTTCTCGAACCGCGCTTATTGTTATGAGCCCGAGAAAAATACCCTCTTGCCTAAATTCTTCTCCTAACCTTTTCTTTCCTCTTCTTCTATTTTTGTTTTGGCTTCGTTTTTTATTTATTTAAAGAATCGGAGGCAGCCCAGCCTTTTGTTTTCCCCCTCCTAGGCCATAAGGGCCTCAGTCTCCCCAGCAGGCCCAGGCCTCCCTAGGCTCATCTCCTCCTTCAGGCCGGCCCTCCAGCCTCTTGGGCCTCCTCCAGGCCGCAGCCTCCTGGCCCGATCTCCCGAACCCTAGCGACCGCTCGACCCTCCAGCCGTCGCTCCTCCCTCTCATCCCGAAAGCCGCCGCCTCCTCTCGTTCACTCGCCCAGCGCCCGAACCCCACCCCCCGATTCCCTCGCTCTTCTGCCTCG
>LR738714.1:69395756-69415554 GCA_902687465.1 Secale cereale
CGATCCCCTTCCTCGCATGGCCTCCCTCCTCCGTCGCCAAGGCAGGCCGCCACCCGCCGCACTCGCCTCCGGGAGCCCCAAGGCCAGGCTCCAGCGCCCCTCCAGCCTGCGTCCTGTCCCCGTCCTCAACCTCGCGGCCTCCCCGCTCGAGCTCATGAGGCCCGAGCGCCTCGTTCGTTCGGCCAGAGCTGCCCGCATCCTCGAGCCGCGCCCTCCAACCGCAGCTCACCGCAGCGCCCTCGCCTTGCCTTCTGCGTCCAGGCGCCAAGGCCGCCGCGCGACCCTTCGGCCAGGACCGCGCACGCCCCCGTCGGCCTCCTCCAGAGCCGGCGACCGCCCCTGCTTCGTCCAGCCTCCCCGCGGTCTTCCTCCGCGCGCCAAGGCCAGAGCCCCCTGGAGCCCCGCAAGATGGCCGAAGCCCGGCGCCCCGACGCCCTTCCTCCCCGCGCAGGCGACCAGCGCCCCTGCCTCGTCGGTTGCCTCATCTCCTCCATCTCCCGCAGCGCCTCCCGGGCCGCTCTTCCTGCTGCATCCCCGCCATGGCCGCCCCAAGACCTGCTGTTGCTGTCGCTGCCATGGCCTCGTCGCCCTCCCGTGTTGTTTTTGTATTTTTTGTGTTGTGTTGTTGTGCTGCTGTTTTGACAGAGGACCCGAGTACAACTACATAACGACGACCCGAACATCTACATAATACAAGTTCATCTACGGATACGAGAACGTCTACATCAACGAGTACCACTACCGTCGCCCCGTGTACGACTACCGATGCGCCAAGTACATCTACGAACTCGACGCCCGAACGTCTACCGTCGCCCCGTGTACCACTACTTCCCTCTACGGAACGACTACTCGTTGGCGACCTCGAGAACGGCTACTTCCTCTCCGAACGTGAACGCCTTCTTCCTCTACTTCCCTCTACGAACGTGTACCCCGACCCCTCCGAGAACGATCGCTCCGAAGGTATAACCCCGAGACGGTGACCCGTGGATGTTTGTTGTGTTGTATGAAATGTTTCCCGTGTGTGCCGTTGTGCCCATCTTTTGTCATGTTACTCGGTTGCCTCGTCGCCGACTCGTGGGAACCCGGTGACGGGATCACCCCACCTTTCTTCTCGTTTGACTCGCTCACGCCATCTTTCCTTTTGCACCGGTCTCTCAACGAGTTACCGGAACCGATATGTTGCCGTGGCATCTTTTTCGGAATTGTTGCCGTGGCACCCTTTTCCTTCCACCACGGTGACGATGCTTCATATCATCTTCTTGTTAACCTTCTAATAAAATTGCATAAACTTGATCATGTCATCCGCATCATGTTAACAACACTAAAATGTTTAATTGTTGTTGCTTTATAATTATTAAACATGCTCATGGGGATTTTCCGGATATGTTGTTGTTATTTCCGGCCTCATTTAAAATGTCTAAATAGTGTAGTTTTATTATGCTTCACCTCTTGCCATGTTAAAAACATTTAACATTGTCTTGTAAATAAACGAGAGTCAACTAAATAAATAAAATGTGGTGTTCCGTCAATATGCAACTCGTTGCATATTGAGCTCCACTTAACTTGTAGTGTTGTTTGTGCACTTTGCGTTGCCATGCATATTTAAACCAGACATGCATCATACTGGTTTGTGCATCGAATGCCATGTCTATGCTTGTGTGTTTACCGTGTTGTTTGCTTCTTTCCGGTTGCTTCTCTTGTTAGCTTCGGTTCCGTCCGGAGTTGTGAGGATTCGCTCGACTGTGTTGCTCCGTCTACTTCATGGATCCGTTATTCTTCCTTGCGGAATCCCAGGCAAGATGATCATACCCTTGGATACCTTTACTACCATTGCCATGCTTAGTTGTCTCGATGCTATCGTTACATGTCGCGCTACCCATCTTTTATGTCAGCCTCTCCTTGTTGCCATGAAACCTCTAACCTTCCTAGCAAAACCACTGTTTGGCTATGTTACCCGCTTGCTCAGCCTCGCTTGCTCAGCCCCTCTTATAGCGTTGTTAGTTGCAGGTGAAGATGAAGTTTGTTCCAGGAGGGAACTTGTTGCTGTTATATCACAATATCTATAATTATTATTAACACACCTATATACTGGGCATGGGTGGAAGGCTTGGCCTTTTGCTCGGTGTTTTGTTCCACTCATGCCACCTTAGGCGCCGATAAACCGCCATTATGTTCCTTGATTTTGCGTTCCTTACACGATGGGTGAAATGGGGACCCCTTGACAGTTCGACTTTGAATAAAACTCCTCCAGCAAGGCCCAACATTGGTTTTATTTTGCCTCATAATAACAACTTAATTAATTAATTAATTTGCATAGGGAGTTAGCGCTACCCGAGGATTCTTAATTCTACATAGCAGGGGGGGCCAGTGCTGATGGTGTTGGTCCCAAATAGAGTCGTGTGCGGTGCCACCCAGTTATCTGGGGTCTTCGGTTGCTGTACGCTGTGCTCATCCGGTCGTGGCCTGAGGCGAGATACGCGCGGCTACTATCAGGGTGTCGGCACGCCGGGAGGTCTTGCTGGACTTGTTTTACCATTGTCGAAATGACTTGTGCTACCGGGATACCGAGCCTGATCGGATTTTTCCCTAAGATAAGGAGTGATGATATTATATTTATCGCTTCAGCTAATCGTGAGAGCTTGTGATGGGCTAAGTTGGGACACCCCTGCAGGGTTATGATCTTTCTAAAGCCGTGCCCACGGTTATGTGGCAGATTGGAATTTGTTAATGTCCGGTTGTAGAAAACTTGACAGAGGATCCGAAGTAAAACACACAACTGTGTGAGTAACCGTGACTGTCTCTTTTCACTTTGAGAAGAGAACACGGTGGGGTTATATTTGATTCGTATGTAGTTCAGGATCCTTAGCGATCACTACTTTTGCGACCATTTGCGTAGATGCTCATCTTATTCTGGTACTCGTAAGCTAGCCACCATATTATGCATAGCCGCTGCTGCAACCTCACCACTTTACCTCTTCCTACCCACAAAGCTTTGCTAGTCTTGATACCCATGGTTATGGGTGCTGAGTCCTCGTGGCTCACAGATACTACAACACCAGATGCAGGTTCAGCCGAGTTCGATGCGGAGCTGGTTCAAGTTCTACACTGGGAGCTCGATGAAGAGTGTGGCCGTATGCTTGTGACGTTTCGACGATCAGTAGTGGTTTCTACTAGGATTCGATCCTGACCTGTGGCTTTATGTTGTTTTGGTATCTTGTCTTTTGGATCTTACCCTTAGATGGGCTGTGATGTTTTGAATGATGTTTTGCTTATGTAATGTATTGTGTGAAGTGGCGAGTGTAAGCCAACTATCTCCTTTTGCAATTTAATCCCTCTTTTACATGAGTCGTGCAAAGATACCAAACTTGAGATCATTCTAGGATGGGCTTATATCTTTAAGTCGTGCCTCGACACGTAGGAGATATAGTCCCATCCTGGGCATTACACCCCTGGGTATTTACCTGAGAGGAAGGAAGAAGGCTAGGATAGTTGGCTATAATAGCCACTTCGGTACCGTCATGGCTGGTTTGATAAAAGACTCCCTCTTTAAGATCTATGCCAATGTCCGGATCCTCCTCAAATCCGGGATCCATGTCCCGAATATGGTCCTCTGGCTGTGGGATAGGGTTGCTAATCTTTTCGATCACCTTCCTCCACTCCTATTGGAAGCAACCAAAATCAGTTCGGTTAATGAATCTCAAAGTAAAAAAATTGAGTAAAACTAGCGATCAGGGAAAGGCTTACCCAATCGATGGGGTTATACATAGAGAAACCCCCCCCCCCCCCCCCGACACTTCAAGCAAAGAAAATCCTCCTTCTCCCCTTTGTAGAGATCAGCTAGGATGGCGGCCAGAGCAGCGGGGTTGTCCGGACCCTGGCGTAGACAGCGTGAGGCATCATCCTTGCCAATATAGTGCCACATAGGAAACACTCTGGCCTGGAGCGGTTGTACGCATCGCGTTATTGAGATCGACATCACTTCAATTATCGTTAGCTTGAAGTGGGCAAGTACTACGATCTTGCTTGCAAGTCTTTTAACCTCCACACTGTCTTCCTCCTTTGAGACTGCAGGGACACCACTTGGAATGCTTCTTTAAAGGAGCACTGGAGTATTCGGGGAGGCCTTGTCGGATTGGGTCCAATAGGACCACATCCTTGATATAAAACGACTCTGAGGGCTACTCTTTGGATGCCTTCTTTGGAGTGCCGGGCGGATAACATGTCCCTGCTATACGCCACACTTCGGCGCCTCCTACATCAAATATATATCCCTTCTGGGAGCGAGGGACGACGCAGAAGAACTTTCGTTATTGGCGTCCTGGGAACCAGAGTACCCAAACTTGCATGCCTGCGGCCCGCGACGCGCTCCTACTACGGCCTGGTACGGCCTAACTGATCGACCAGCTGCTCAAGACCCTCACGAGGGGGCTAAGCCTCGCAAGGAGAATGACACCAAGACCCTCTCAGGAGCGGCCTCGGCTAGGCTACTCCGTAGGGACGGAGGACTCAAGGCCAAGCCTGCCTTAGGAGGAGGCAGTGACGCACCGCGCCAGCAGGTGCCAGCGCGTGCCAACGGCGCAGTTGCCATTTTGGTGCAAAGGAGACAAAGAGGCGCAGGTTCCGGGGGACGAGACAAAGGTTTCCCCTTCGATGCAACAAGACCGAAGACCGCAAGGACGACAGGGAGGATATCACAACCGAGCCCACCACCGCGTCATCGTCTGATCTCTTTGCAGGCGAAGACCGCTTTTGTCAGGATAGGAGCGTCCTTATGTTCCCGCTCAAAATGGCCGTTGTGGGATCCCTTCCCACCTAAACATTTTGGGGGAAGAGGACCCTGGTCGCCTATATAAGTAGCTAGGGTTTCCACTATGGAGGGCATCGGCATCTGCATGTGGATCCGGATCGACCTCATCTCAAACACCCCACCTTCACTTTAAGGAGCAAGAACACTTGCCTCCTGACCCTCTTGAGCTCTCCTCCTGAGCTCAAGAACCACTATACTTGTTCATACTCAAGCCCTCTAGAGGCTAATCCACTCAAGCAGGACATAGGGTTTTACACCGCAAGGTGGCCTGAACCTGGGTAAACTCGTGTGTGCTTTTACTTGTTGCTTGCTCGAATCTCACCACCGGGCGAGGGCGTGGCGCTAGTAGATGTTGGCGGGAGAGATCTTCGTTCACGCCCCTGTGTTCGAACTTCTTTGGGTTTGTGGAGACCTTAATCCGACATTTGGCGCGCCAGGTAGGGCGCATGTCGAAATCTCGCCTCTCCGACGACCTCGCCTCCCCTTTCCTGCTCCACGCCTCCATGATGGCCGCAGCCTGCCGCATCTGCGTGGAGGCTGGAGCTGTCCCTGTTGTCCGAGAGGCGTCGGCGGACTGCGCCACCCATGGGCGCTCCGCCCCCTTCCCCGGCGACGTTTTCGCCAGCCGGGCCACCGGGGAGCGGCCTACTTTGCCATTTTCGCTCCCCGTGGCCTCGCCGGCGGCACTCTTAGTGGCCCAAAATATGCTCCGACACCGGCCACCCATGGAGGAGCTCGACGCTTGGGTGGCCCGTGTCGACAAGTTGCTGGGTGCTGCCGGAGGGGGGTTGCCCTGCCACGAGGTCGCCTGCATCATCAGAGGATCCCAAGCACCGGCGTCGGCCCGGCACGTCAAGTCACACTTTCGGCGGATCGGGGCTGCCGCCCAGCCACAGGAGGCCCCGCGGGGGCGGGACACGCAGGGGATGCCATCGCTTTTGGCCCCCGCGCCCGCACCATAGCTGCAGCTAGCACAAACGTCCTCCCTACGGTATGTGCCCCCACCATCCGCCGGGTGGCTGTCACAAGGACCCTCATCGACGGCGGCGCTAGGCTCAACATCCTCTCCGTGGAGGCTTTTGGCCATCTGCCTGTGTCCTACATGCAGCTCCTCCCCACCAAGCCCTTCTCGGGGGTCGCGGGCTTGGCCGTCCCGCTCGGCCAGATCTGCCTCCCAGTCACCTTCGGCACACCGGTTAATTACCGGAACGAGCTCATCGACTTCGACATCGCGCCCATCCACCTACACTACAACGCCGTCCTTGGTTTCCCAGCCTTGGCAAAGTTCATGGCGATGACTCACCCGGGCTACCACGCTGTCAAGATACCCGGGAGCAGCGGCGTCATCACTATCGAAGGGGACCCCAAGGCCGCCCTTCAGGTCCTCGGGCACGCTTACAGGGCTGCAGCAGTGGCCCATTCAGGTACGGAGGGGGCTCCGGAGACATCGGAAGCCGCGCCTGCCAAGAAGTAGCAGCTCTTCTCTCAGGACCCGGCCGAGACGAAGCAGGCGCCTGCTGACGAGGAGGGCTCAGGAGCCACTTTCACCATCGGCACGGGCATGGACCCAGAGCAAGAGACAGTGTTGGTTAGCTTCCTCAGGGCTAACAAGGATGTGTTCGCTTGGAAGGCCACTGACTTGGTCAGGGTGCCTAGGCACATCATCGAGCACCATCTTACGGTGTGCCCCAACGCGCGCCCTATCAAGGAGAAAGCACGCAGACAGGCCCGGAGAAGCAGGCCTTCATCGTTCAGGAGGTTTGGAAGCTAGAGGAAGCAGGCATCGTACAGGGGGTACAACACCCGGAGTGGCTGGCCAACCCTGTCATCGTCCCGAAGAAAGGAGGCAAGGAGCGCATGTGCATCTACTTCACGAGCCTCAACAAGTTCTGCCCTCAGGACCTGTTCCCTCTCCCGTGCATCGAGCAGATCGTGGATTCGACGGCTGAGTGCGACCTGCTCTTCTTCCTCGGCGCCTTCTCGGGCTACCACCAGATCAACATGGCGGTGGAGGATGTGGAGAAGACGGCATTCCTGACCCCTTGTGGGGTCTACTGCTACACCTGCATGCCTTTCGGGCTGAGAAACGCGGGCGCCACCTTTCAGCACCTGATGCACATCACCCTCGGTCCTCAGCTCGGGAGGAAGGCGGAGGCCTACGTCGACGACATCATGGTCAAGTCTAGAGAGGCCAAGACTCTCATCCAAGACCTAGAAGAAACATTCGCCAACCTGCACAAAGTGAAGATGTGCCTCAACGTGGAGAAGTGCGTGTTTGGCATACCCTCCGACAAGTTGCTAGGGTTCCTAGTTTCGCACCGGGGCATTGAAGCTAATCCAGAGAAGATCAAAGCCATCGAAAGAATGAAGCCGCCTACGACCCTGAAGGAGATGCAGAAGCTTGTGGGATGCGTGACGTCCCTGGGGCGCTTCATCTCTAAGCTTTGCGAACGCACCCTCCCGTTCTTCAAGCTCGTGAAGATGAAGGGGCCCTTCGAGTGGACCCCGGAGGCCGACGCCGCCTTCCAGGGTCTCAAGGAATACCCCACCAGCCCGCCGATTATGGTGGCGCCAAGACCCCTGGAGCCCACGATTCTCTATCTCGCCGCTAAGCCTCACTCCGCCAGTGCGGCGTTGGTGGTGGAGCGCGAGGAGAGGCCCCGAAGCGCGAGGCCGCAGGGCAAGTCGGCATCCTGAGGAGCTCCGTCGCCCCCCGACACAGTTCCGGAGGTAGGTTCGACCACGGTTGCTGATGACCCCGCCGTCCAGCAAGAAGCACCCAAGACTCCTGAAGCACCTAAAGATCCTGCAGCACCGACCCTCGTGGCGCACCCTGTGTACTTCGTCAGCACCGTGCTACGCGATGCGCGCTCGCGTTACCCGATGCCCCAAAAGCTGCTCCTAGCGCTCCTTGTTGCCTCCAGGAAGCTGCACCATTACTGCCAGGACAACCCCATCAAGGTCGTCTCATCGTACCCTCTCGAGAAGGTGCTCCTGGGCCTGAACGTCTTCGAGAGGGTCGCTGAGTGGAACATCGAGCTACAGGCGTTCCAGTTGGAGTTCAGCACCACGCGAGTGATGAAAGGAGCGGTTCTGGCAGACTTTGTGGCAGAATGGACCGATGCGCCGGAACAGGGTGCTGGCGAGGATCGCTCGCTGGCCCCCGGAGATGAAGCCCCAGACGGATGGGTGGTGTACTTCGACGGCGCCTTCTCGTGCCTTGGTGCAGGAGCTGGCGTCGTGTTAGTATCTCGCACTCAGGACAAGTTGTACTACGCCGTGCAGCTTTGCTTCCAGCAAGGTGAGAAGGTCTCCAACAACATAGCAGAGTATGAGGGCCTGATTGCTGGGCTCAAGGCCGCAGCTGCACTAGGGGTCAAGCGCCTCACCACTAAAGGCGATTCGCAACTCCGCGTCAACTTCTCCAACAAGAAATACAAGCCCAAGGACGAGCACACGGAGGCATATCTGGAGGAGGTGCGCAAGATGGAAAAGCGGTTCCAAGGACTGGAGCTGCAGCACGTGCCAAGGGGAACGAATAAGGAGGCGGACAACATCGCCAAACGAGCCTCCAGGTGGGAACACCAGAAGCCGGGCGTCTTCGAGGAGCGGTTGCTCAAGCCGTCGGCAGCACCGCCCGCTCCTGAGCCGGCATCCTCTCGGGAGGGGCTGCCTGAGGCGCCCACAGCCGGACCTCCGCCCTATGGGCCGACCTCTGGAGCCCGCCTGCTACTCGCTGCGGAGCCCTAGGAGGGTAGCTGGACCAAAGAGCTCAAGATGTACCTACTACATGGCACCTTGCCAGACAAGGAGTAAGACGCGGAGCGCGTGGCTCGGCAGGCCTCGGCTTACTCCATCCAAGACGGCGAGCTCTACAGGAGGCGCCCCAATGACGTCTCACTAAAGTGTATCTCGAGGACGCAAGGACGCGAGCTGCTGGCCGACATCCACGGCGGAGACTGCAGCCACCATTCGTCGTCCCGCACCCTCGTGGGCAAGGCCTTCCGCAGCGGCTTTTACTGACCCACAGCACTCAGCGACGCCACGGAGCTTGTGCAGGCTTGTGAGGCGTGCCAGTTTCACGCCAAGCAGATCCACCAACCAGCGCAGGGCCTCCAGACGATCCCGCTCTCCTGGCCCTTCGCGGTCTGGGGATTGGACGTCCTGGGTCCATTTCCCCGGGCAGGGGGGCTACCGCTTCCTGTACGTTGCCATCGACAAGTTCATCAAGTGGGAGGAGGTGGAGCCTGTTCGCGCGATCCCTGCCGGGTCGGTGGTCAAGTTCATCAAGCGCCTCGTGAGGCGATTCGGGGTCCCCAACCGCATCATCACGGATAACAGTTCGTAGTTTACAAGCAATCTCTTCAGGTCATATTGTGCTAACCTTGGAACGCAGATCCGCTATGCCTCGGTGGCTCACCCCAGGAGCAATGGTCAGGCCGAACGCGCCAACGCAGAAGTCTTGCGCGGCCTCAAGACGTGCAGCTTTAAGAAAAAGCTTGAGGCTTGTGGCAGGGGCTGGATCGACGAGCCCCAGTCTGTGTCATGGTCAATCCTTACCACCGCAACCAAACCCATGGGAGAAACACCTTTCTTCCTTGTTTATGGGGAGGAGGGGGTCCTCCCTCACGAGGTCAAGCATCGCTCCCCATGGGTCTTGGCTTTCAATGAGGAATGCCAGGACACCGCCTGGCGGATGGACCTCGTGCTCGTCGAGGAGGGCCGCTGCCGAGTTACGCTCAGAGCAGCGCGATATCAGCAGGCGCTGCGGCGGTACCACTGACGTAGTGTCCGCACAAGAACGCTTGAAGTTGGTGACTTGGTCGTGAGGCGGGTCCTCTCCAGGGAGGGGTTACATAAGCTCTCGCCCATGTGGGAGGGCCCGTTCAGAATCACCCGTGTCTCTAGGCCTGGTGCTGTGCGCCTGGAGACGCATGATGGGGTACCTATCCAGAATTCCTGGAACATTCGGCACCTCAGGATGTTCTATCCGTAATCAAGGCTCCGTGCCCATGAAGGTCTCCGCTCGTGACACTCTCACGTAATAATGAGTTGGGGTTGTACACGCCTCGGAGTCTCCTGAGCGGTGCATGCGGGCCATCAGACGGGGCTCCCACCCACGTCCCAGTGGCAGTCCTGAGCTCCGCGCTGGGAAGAAGACATAGTGTAGGGGTCGGACGCGACTTTTTTCCTTTTTTGGCTTGGTGTTTGGTTGTCATCCTTTTATACTTCCTTGGCTATCAGCCCTTTCTCTACCCCATGCTATGAAGTTCTCGTGTTTCTTGCATTTGGTTGGGAGTTTTGCTTGGAGTTTTTCTCGCTGGTTTTAAGTTCAGCTTCTCAGGCAGGGGTTGCGCCGCTTGTTCTCCTTCGTGCGCCTCGCGCGTGGGGGCTATGACACGGTCGGTCTCGGCTCGCGATCTCGTGACCTCACCTGGCCAAGCCTGCTCAGGCTCTGGCATCGGGATTCTCAGCCCACACGACCTATCCTGCCAAGCCTGCTCAGGCCTTGGCACCTTAATCCACGCTCGGCACGCTCAAGCGAGCCCAAGGGCGTAAGCCCTCGGCAGCCTGCAGCAGCTCACTCGTACTCGGGGGCTTCGCAGGTCAGGACCCCCCAAACTCAGTCACCCTCATGACGCCGATGAGTCAGGAGCACTTCGCCTCAAGACGTCGCAACACATAAGCTAAGTAATATCATCCAGACCAAGAACATAATAGCAAATTTGCATTTCCTACATATGACATAGTCCATTACGCGCCTTCTCGAGGCAACCTAAAATTTCGATACAGGAGGGAAATGAAGGAAAAAGAAGAAGCAGAGGTTGACCCGCTGAGCCGTAGCTCGGTGCCATGGCACCCACTCAGTCGGAGTCTTCCAGCTCCTCCTGCTTCACCGGGGCATGGCGGCGCGACGACTCTCCCCCCTCGCCGAGCGGAGCTCGGCGGCGCGGTGGCTCACTGAAGCCGCCGCTGCTGGAGGAGCTGCTGCTGCCACAGAGGGGGGACCTGCGGCGCTCACCAAGACCAAGCTCGTCTCCAGAGGAAGAGCTGCTCCTCCGGACACCATCGCCACCCTCCTCGTCGTTGTTGGCCTCGGGATAGCACGCAAGGCGCCTGCCTTCCTCCGAGAAGACCCTAACGAACAGCGTTGAGACACCGTCATACCTGAAGTGGAGCGTGCACCTCCCCTGCAGCCGGCGTGCGCGCGCAAACGACTGCCATCCGTGCTCCAGGAACACGTCGCCTGAGGGGGCAACGTCGACCTCCACCCAAGAAGCGCCACTGCAGCAACCATCGATCTACAGCCAGACGCCACCGGGGCCTTCGGCTGGCAGCACGTTGCCGAATGAGTGGGGGAGCCGGAGCAACAAGTCGCCAGGCTTCTCCGCCGACACCACAAACTCCGGCGACACATCGATGGAGTGGAGCTGTGGGCGCGGAGGACACACAGCCGCCAGATGGCGTCCCACGCCCCCTCGCCCACCGCGGCCACGGCCTCGCCATCGGAACCCGGAAAGCCACGCCCGCTTCCCCAAGGAGCCGCCACGGGCGTAGCGGCATACTTGCGGGGGCGGCCACGGCCCCTCTTCGGCGGCGGCGAGGCCAGCTCCTTCGAGGCCTTCCCCTTCTCTGCGGCGGACGACTTCCTCAGTGGCGCCATGGAGACCTTGTAGCGAGAAGAAGAATAGGGAGCGAACAAGAAAGCAGATGGTGCTGGCTTGAAGATGGCTTCGGGGCTCCCCCCTAGTCCCATTTATAGGGTGGAGGAGCCCAACCGCCCGTTACTGGCGTCACAGCCATAGTGACCCCGTCATCCACGCCGGGAAGTTGTCAAGTCGCACGGTCACCAAAGCTGCCCGGGGAAGCGGAGACGCCACGTCCCATCCAACTGTCACGCGCCGACCTGGCCCGCGGTGTTTTGGGGCCCACTGCGCTTCATGCTCGACTAAGGCTTCGCCACGAAGCTAACTCCGTGCGCGCCTTGGGCACGGGGGCTACTGTCGGCGTCCTGTGAACCAGGGTACCCAGACTTGCCTGCCTACGGCCCACGACACACTCCTACTACGGCTTGGTATAGCCCAGCTGATCGACCAGCTGCTCAAGACCCTCGCGAGGGGGCTAAGCCTCACGAGGAGAATGACACCAAGACCCTCTCAGGAGCGGCCTTGGCTAGGCTGCTCCGGAGGGCGGAGGACTCAAGGCCAAGCCCACCTCAGGAGGAGGCAGTGACGCGAGTAGTGATGCACCGCGCCAGCAGGTGCCAGCGCGTGCCAGCGACGCAGTTGCCGTTTTGGTGCAAAGGAGACAACGCAGGCGCAGGTTACCAGGGGACGAGACAAAGGTTTCCCCTTCGGTGCAACAAGACCGAAGACCGCAAGGACGACAGGGAGGATTTCACCACCAAGCCCACTACCGCGTCATCGTCTGATCTCTTTGCAGGCGAAGACCGCTTTTGTCAGGATAGGAGCATCCTTATGTTCCCGCTCAAAATGGTCGTTGTGGGATCCCTTCTCGCCTAACCAGTTCGGGGGAAGAGGTCCCTGGCCGCCTATATAAGTAGCTAGGGTTTCCACTATGGAGGGGATCGGCATCTGCATCTGGATCCGGATCGACCTCATCTCAAACACCCCACCTTCACTTCAAGGAGCAAGAACACTTGCATCATGACCCTCTTGAGCTCTCCTCCTGAGCTCAAGAACCATTGTACTTGTTCATACTCAAGCCCTCCGGAGGCTAATCCACTCAAGCAGGACGTAGGGTTTTACACCGCAAGGTGGCCTGAACCTGGGTAAACTCATGTGTGCTTTTACGTGTTGCTTGCTCGAATCTCACCACCAGGCGAGGGCGTGGCGCTAGGTAGACGTGAGCGGGAGAGATCTTCGTTCACGCCCCTATGTTCAAACTTCTTTGGGTTTGCGGAGCCCGTAATCCGACATTCGCCATGGCCCGAAATGAGCCTTGCAACCCAGAAATAACTCACAAAGAGCGATGAAGCCCGCAATGTGAAGGATAGACCCCGGTGTAAGGTCGTGCAGTTGGAGGCCATAGAACTCCAGAAACCCCCTGAGAAAAGGGTGGATAGGAAATCCTACGCCTCTTAGGAGGAAGGAGACGAATCACACTCGTTCTTCTTTGGAAGGATTGGGGAAACTTTCTGCCAGGGCTTGACCGTCAAGAGAAGTTAATCCAGCCCGGACGGGGACTAGATCCTCGGGAGGGAGATATCCTTGTGTCTAAAGTTTTCTCAGATGCGCATGATATACTGAGCGACTCTCCCAATCACCCACTTGAGGGCCATGAGGGCGCGAGGAAGAACTGGGAACGCCGGCCATGTTTGAAGATTTTCCGTGGCAGGCTCTAAGGATTTTCCGTGTGGAATGGAATGGCATCTGAGATCTAGTCTCTTTAAATAGGCGCCTTCCCTATGCAGTTGAGGGGTCAATTGTGAAAATACCCACACGGTTCACATTTGTTTGACATGTGGAAGCCAAGACGACGGCGACAAGGAATCGATGGGATATAAAATTAAATATGAAGCCGAACTATCATCTGATTCAAAGGAGGACTCGCCTTGCAAGACCGAAGAGATGAAGCCGGATACAACCTCGTCCTTGAAGGCAAGTCCGGGGGCTACTAAGGGAGTCCTATATTTAGGGGTCCTCAGGACTCCGGGCCATTGATGTTGGTCCGAGTTGATGGGCCATGAAGATAGAAGCAGAAGGGCCTCCCCCGTATTCGGTTAGGACTCCTATGTATGCAGAAAGGCAAGAGAGATGTCCAGATGTAATGATTCCTTCCTTCCCAAGTCACCTTTGTAACCCTAAGCCCCCTCTGGCGTGTATATAAGCTGAGGGGTTTAGTCCGTAGAGACAACAAAATCATCCCACATAGGCTACACTTTTAGGGTTTAGTCATTACGATCTCGAGGTAGATCAACTCTTCTAACCCCATATCCTTCAAGATCAATCAAGCAGGAAGTAGGGTATTACCTCGATCGAGAGGGCCTAAACCTAGGTAAACATCGTGTCCCCTATCTCCTGTTACCATCGTCCTTAGACGTACATCTTGGACACCCCTACCCGAGATCTGCCCGTTTTGACACTGACATCCGTCGCTGCCCTATCGTCGACTTTGGAGCCGCCTACCTCGACCCTGATCGGGGATGACGGCGCTCGCCTCGTCCGCTCCGGCCGGGTGGGCCACCTCCTACCCAGGCCCAGCCAGCCACGTGAATGTGCCGACCCAACTGCGCAGCCCCGGCCTACCAGCATCTGCCTCCCGAGCCGGCCCATTGAGCCCATGGTGAGATGCCCGTTAAGCCCCGCCCGTGCGTAGTTTACTTAATTGTCGCTCGTCTGGTTTTTTTCTGAAAACGGTGAAGTCCTGAGAATTCAGCATTATGTGTGCATGCTAAAATGCTTGTAACTTTGTGCATTTGCTCAGTTTTGCGTGTATAATATGTCAAAATGTTCATCTTTGTGTGCTCTACATGATGGTATAATTTGCATTCATGTTAGGTTGCATCTTGGCGTATCAATAACTGTTGCAAAAGTGCATGTTGCTGGTAACTGCTGAAAACTAATATAACTTGCTCATTTGTCTTTTTCATATCTTTTTGTTTGAGCGTCATGTCAACATATTTTAGGAGCATAATCATGTCATCTTTGCAATGGTGTAATCCACTTTTCATGATATGCCTTGTGGTGAGTGCAACAAGCTTGCAAAGTGGCCTACTCCATGTTTGTTGTTTTCGGAGACTTGTTGAAAACTGCTAAGTCTGAAACTGTTATATTGTGATGCCATGTTTGCTTGATGCTATAGTCAAATACATGCATGTTTTGGAATGTCCAGTGGGCATGTCTTGAAGTCCATATTATGATCTATCCGTCCATGTCCTTGGGTGCAATTATATCCTTCTTTAGCATGTTGATTCCTTGCTCTCAACTTGCTTGAAAATGTTTCTGTTAGCCTGTTAACATCATGTTCAATTTGGCAAATCTTAGTGTAATCAATAAATGCATCTTATGGAGTTATGCCAATGGAGTTATTTCGATTATACCATGCCTACTACATGTTCATGGCCTTTGCATGCTAACTAAACGTGCTATGCTTGCTGTTATGTGCCTCCAAAGTCAGCATCATAATATTGTTGTTTGCATTCCCAGATTTTCACCAAGTCTGGGAATCTGCTATATCATGTTGGCATATTGTTTTGATGAATGCCATGGACCTGTTGCTCCCATATATATGCCCTATTGTGTTCCTTGAGCTCCATGTTATGTCCTAGCATGCCATGCTTTTGCTTGCCATGTTTGTGTGTTGTAGCATAGCTATTTCTTGCCTCCAACATGCCAACATATTAACTCTACTCATGTATATGCTCTATTTTTCACTATGTCATAATCTGTGATATAAAGTCTTCTTGTTGCCTTGATCATGTTGGATTACTCTTGATGCCTATGAACCTAATCCTTGTTGTTATTTGAAGCATGTAATCTGTACTTTGAGCTCCATGCTTGTGCCTATCTTGTACTTGTAGCATGTTGTTTTGATGCTTGTAAGATGCCTAGTTGCTGTTTCGGACAGATTGTGTTTCAAACTTTTTGCTTGTGTATGTGTTGAACCGTGGCTCCGTTTGGGGCATGCTCTGTAGGAAACTTGCTTGGTTTTGCATGTAGATGCATCATGTCATGTTGTATCTATGTTTTGAGAGTGTGTGCTTGATGTTTGAATGCATTTTGCATCAATGGCATGCTTAACTTGTTTTGCTCATATCTTCAAGGCCGCAGCTCCAAATTAAATGAACTTTATATATAACTTGACTAGAAATTCGTGTAGATCATCATGGAGCATCTTAAATTTCTGTTTAACAACTCTAACTTAAGGTT
The DNA here is from genome assembly GCA_902687465.1 of Secale cereale. Lineage (NCBI taxonomy): Eukaryota > Viridiplantae > Streptophyta > Magnoliopsida > Poales > Poaceae > Secale > Secale cereale. The sequence goes on from LR738714.1 coordinate 69,411,456, forward strand.
TGTTCAGATCTGGACCAATTTCGAAATTTACATATGAGGACTTACCAGAATTGTTATATGTTGTTTCCGGCCTCATTTAAACTTGCCTTGTTGTGATGTCTTGTATGCTTCTTCTCTTGCCGTGATTAGCATCATGTAGCCTTGTCATGCATCATACTTGGTTGAGCATCATGTCTTGTTTCTGTGTGGTGTGTTTACCATGTTGTTTGCTTCTTCTCGGTAGTTCATGTTTCATTGCGATCGTGAGGATTCGTTCGACTACACTTGGTTCGTCTATGTGGCTTCGTCTTCTTCATGGACTCATTCTTCTTCCTAGCGGGATCTTAGGCAAGATGATCGTCACCTTGGATCTCATTACTATCATTGGCATGCTAGTTGTCTCGATGCTATCGCTATATGTCGCGCAACCCACCACTTGTTCTTCAAGCCTCCCATTATGCCATGAAACACCTCTAACCTTTGACAGCATCCTAGCAAATCGTTGTATGGCTATGTTACCGCTTGCTCAGCCCCTCTTATAGTGTTGTTAGATGCAGGCGAAGATGAAGGTTGCTCCATGTCGGATCTTGGTTGTTGGAATATCACAATATCTCCTATTTAAATCAATGCACATATATACTTGCTAATGGGTGGAAGGCTTGGCCTTTTGCTTGGTGTTTTTCTCCACTCATGCCGCCTTAGGATTTGATAAACCGGTGTTATGTTCCTTGATATTGCGTTCCTAACACGGTTGGGGTTCATGGGCCCCCATCGATAATTCGCTTTGTTTAAAGGTTTTCCAGCAAGGCCCAACCTTGGTACTACATTTGCCATAACTAAATAACTTGCATCGGGACTTTCCAGACCCCGGGGACTTAATTTACAACCCGAGCGAGTGCTCTTCATGAGTGTTGGTTCAAACTAGAGCACCTTGCGGCGCCGCCCCTTGGCAACTTGGGGTATTTGGTGGTTGTACGCTTAGCTCATCCGATCGTCGCCTGAGACAAGATACGAGCATCTATTATCAGGGTGTCGGCACGTCGAAGGTCTTGCTGGACTTGTTTTACCATTGTCGAAATGTCTTGTGCACCGGGATCCCGAGTCTGATCGGGTTGTCCCTAAGATAAGAGGTTTTACCTCTGTTGATCGTGAGAGCTTGTGATGGGCTAAGGTTGGACACCCCTGCTGGGTTATGATCTTTTGAAAGCCGTGCCCGCGGTTATGTGGCAGATTGGAATTTGTTAATATCCGGTTGTAGAACACTTGACAGAGGATCTAAAATGAAATGCACCAACCACGTGAGTAACCGTGACCGTCTCTTTTAAATTTGAGAAGAGAACACAGTGGGGTTATGTTTGACTCGTAGGTAGTTCAGGATCACTTAGTGATCATTACTGGTTGTGACCTTTTGCATAGAGGCTCTTCTTATTCTCGTAATCGTAAGTTAGCCACCATACAATGCTTAGCCGCTACTGCAACTTCACTACTTAACCTCTCCATACCCATTAAGCTTTGCTAGTCTTGATACCCATGGTTATGGGATTGTTGAGTCCTTGTGGCTCACAGATACTACAACAACAGTTGCAGGTGCAGGTGTCCGATGACTTGACATGAGAGAGATGTTTAATTGTGTTGGAGTTCTTCCATCTTCTTCTTCGTCGATCTCGGGATATGTTCCTAGTCGGTAGTATGGGATAGCAGGATGGATGTCGTCGTGTTTTCATGTGTTTTCATCCGTAGTCGGATGCATTGTGTAAGATGTGTTGTATTCTTGTGGCATTGTATGACTTGTATGTATCCCCTCTATTTATGTAATGGTATGATGTAATGATATCCATCTTGCTATGCGCCCGAAATGTGGTTGTGCCCCAATCACGTGTTCATCACGTGATCGAGATATAATCGCATCTTGGGCGTGACATAAACTTAGTTATGTCCTCCAGATTCACTTTGATTCCTCCAATAATGAAGCTGAGTATGAAGCACTCCTCTATGGTTTGAGTATGGCCATCTCACTCGGTGTCCATCGCCTGATGGTCTACGGCGAGTCAGAGTTGGTGGTCAACCTAGTAATGAAAGAATGGGACGTCAGAAAGCCTGCCATGACTGGATATTGCAACGCAGCAAGGAACTTAGAGAAGAAGTTTGAGGGACTGGAGCTTCACCACATTCCCCGAATCAGGAATCAAGTAGCCGATGATCAGGCTAAAATAGGTTCCACTCGGAAGCCTATCCCCAGCAATGTATTTCTTGAACATCTTCATTCCCCGTCGGTGCAAGAGGACCCTTTCTCTAAAGAACCTCCCAAAGCAACTGAGATCGAGGTCCCATCGGTCATTGACCTAGTTATGGAGATCCTAGTAATCACCCCCAACTGGACAGTGCCCTACGTCACTTATTTGCTCAGGCAAGAGCTTCCAGAAGATGAAGTGGAGGCGGGACACATCGTTCGCAGATCCAAAGCGTTCATAGTGATAAATGGACAGCTTTACAAGAGTGTCACCAGAGTAGCCCAATGATGCATTTCTCCAAAAGAGGGTCGGCTGATTTCATATGAGATTCAATGGGTAACTTATGGCCATCACGTTTCCTCCCAGACCATAGTTGCCAAAGCATTTCGAGCCGGTTTTTACTGGTCACAGGCCAATGAAGCCGCCAAGGAAATCGTCAAGCACTGCAATGGTTATCAGTTATATGCCAACCTATCTCACAAACCTGCATCCGTGTTGAAGACCATTCCACTCGTCTGGCCTTTCGCCGTGTGGGGGATGGACATGGTCGGACCTCTATAGACGGGTAGGAGCGGTTTCACTCACTTGCTCGTGTCAGTCGATAAGTTTATGAAGTGGATTGAAGCTAAGCCCATCAAGAAGTTGGAATTGCGCACAGCCATCAGCTTCATGAGGCAGTTGATCTTCAGATTCGGAGTCCCACACAGCATCATCACAGATACTAGTTCCAATTTCGATTCAAAATAATTCAGAAACTTCTGCACCTCCCAAGGCACTCAAGTAGATTATGCATATGTTGCGCACCCGCAGTCAAATGGGCGAGCTGAGAGAACGAATGGCCTTATCCTTCAAGGATTGAAGCCCCAACTCATGCGTGACCTTGAACATGCAGCTGACGCCTGGGTAACTGAGCTACCATCTATTTTAGGGGGTTTAAGGATGACTCTGAACTGGTCCACTGATTACTCGCCTTTCTTCATGGTTTACAGAGCTGAAGCCGTGCGGCCTAGTGATCTCCTCCACAATGCACCATGAGTGGAACTTTACTCAGAAGTGGAAGCGGAACAGGCGCGGCAGGACGCCGTCGATCTCTTAGAAGAAGAGCGTGAGATGGCCCTGACCTGGTCGACTATTTATCAGCAAGATCTTCGTCGATTCCATGCCAGGAATGTTAGAGGTCGAGCATTTCAAGAGGGGGGTCTCATTCTCTGAGTGGACCAGCAGCGACCTCACAAACTGGGCCCCGCATGGGAGGGCCCTTTCGTTGTCACCAAGGTGCTACACAACAGGGCCTACCACCTCTACAACCTCGAGAAAAGGATCGACAAGCCGCGTTCCTGGAATGCAGATCTCCTTCTCGTTTTTATACTTACCAGCCGGACTGTCAAGATGTAATAAGAATGTCCTTCAGATTGTTTATCAAGACATGACTCCCACAGTCTCATAATGATTACTCTCGCATAAGCATGTGTTCAAATCCCCCAGTGGGTGACTTAGCTGTCGAATCTGTTTTCTCCTAAGTTAAATAAAATACCCCAAGTGAAAGCTTCCCTCCCACTCGGGGACTCAGCCGCGAGCCCTTTCTCGCCTAAGTTAAATAAGCTACTCCGAGTGAGAGCATCCCTCCCACTCGTGGGCTTAGCCGCAAGCACGTTCTCGCCTAAGTTAAAAAAAACTACTCCGAGTGAGAGCATCCCTCGCACTCGGGGGCTTAGCTATGAGCTCGTTCTCGCCTTAGTTAAAAAACTACTCCAAGTGAGAGCATACCTCCCATTTGGGGGCTTAGCCACGAGCCCGTTCTCGCATAAGTTAAAAACTACTCCGAGTGACAGCATCCCTACCACTCGAAGGCTTAGCCGCGAGCCCGTTCTCGCCTAACTTAAAAAAAC
>LR738714.1:69415885-69437735 GCA_902687465.1 Secale cereale
GCCTAAGTTAAAAAAAACTACTCCGAGTGAGAGCATCCCTCTTACTCGGGGGCTTAGCCGCGAGCCCGTTCTCGCCTATGTTAAAAAAACTACTCCGAGTGAGAGCACCCCTGCCACTCGGGGGGCTTAGCCGCGAGCCCGTTCTTGCCTAAGTTAAAAAACTACTTTGAGTGAGAGCATCCCTCCCACCCGGAGGCTTTGCCGCGAGCCCGTTCTCTCCTAAGTTAATAAACTACTCCGAGTGAGAGCATCCCTCCCACTCGGAGGCTTAGCCGTGATCCCGTTCTCGCCTAAGTTCAAAAACTACTCCAAGTGAGAGCATCCCTCCCACTCCAAGACTTAACTGTGAGACCGTTCTTGCCTAAGTTAAAAAACAAACTACTTTGAGTGAGAGCATCCCTCCCACTCGACCCAAATCGCAGCAAAAGTCAACCAGGCAAGCAAATGGAAAGAAAATATTAAGATAGATCCTTCAAGTTCGGAAACGAAAGCAAAAGTTCCCGGGCGGCAAGCCCAGATGAGTTTAATGCTTACAAGATCACTCGGCATCCCGAGGCAAATAAGTTCGGATCATAAAAGTTTATCACTTGGAGGAGGACTGGCAGGCTCAACGAAGGTGTCCAGATCAATGTCGTCTATGATCTGAGTGGCTGCGTCAATGAAGGTCTCCATGAAACTTTCCAAATTGAAGCTTCTTCGTGTTCGCCACGTGAAGAGCCTTCGGCTTTTCTTCCTTAGCCTCCTTCTAGTGGACACGAACAAGTGAAAGCGCCACGTTGGCTCCGCAGCGGGCAACTGATTTCTTCCATGCTTGCACTCGACTTGGGATGCCACTGAGTCGAGTCATCAGTGACTCGAGGTCATTCTGAAGTTTGTCCTCTGGCCATAGCTCTTTATCTATCCCTATCAGTGCAACCTTTAGTCGAGCAGTGTACCCCAAGGCACTCTCAAGACGAGCTTCAAGTAGCAGCACGTTCATAACAGCAGCATTGCCGATGAGTGACTTGGTGAAGTCCAGGCCCGTCTCGACTTGATCTGTCTCTTGCTCGAAATTCTGGCAGAATTCTGTCGAAAGAGGGAAAATATGAGTCAGCAGTATTGCGCAGAAGTTTTTCGTGTGCTCATCGGACGAAGAAGGATACCTTTAAGCATGATGTACATCTTCTTTGCAAGACCTCCCAAATTCTCCTCCAGCTCACCCCTCTTTCGAGTGAGTTCGTCCACCTTGTCAGCCAAGGTGACTTTCTCCTCCCTGAACTGAGCAGTCTCCTTCTTCGCCTCATCAACAACAATCTTCAGGGTCGCATTCTCCTCTTTGAGTTTACCAACTGAAGCTAGTTTCTTCTTAGCCGCCGTAGTTTTTTCCCTGGACGTCTTCTACACTTCCGCAAGATCTTTGTCCTTCGCCTCCAAGGCCTACTTCACGGAGTCTAAAGAAATAATAGTCCTGAGTCGAGCTTGTATCTGATGGTTATCACTACGCACATCTGTTCAACTGAAATTACTAAATTCAAGGAATGGAATGAAAAAAGCAACAATGCTCACATTCGATAGAAAGTACCTCCCATGGTCTTCACCTCAGTCTGGGCATGCTCCAGGTTCTTTTTGGTGACTTCTAACTCCACATGGAGCGAGATCTTCTCCTTCTCTAGAGCAACATACTGGGCTCCAAGTTCACAAGATTTTTGAGATCGACGGAAAGACAATTCAATCGACTAGGAACAAGATTTCTGATATTTTTCAAAAGTATCGCCTCTACTTCTGAGTAGAGAAGAGCAAACACAGACCGCTGCCGTCAAAAGAATTCTCAGACCCACGCTGAATCAAACATTCGACGATGGTCTCGGGGACTACACCACCAGTGGGTGCACTCAGCGTGCTCCCACTGGATAAGTTCTCACTCGGTACGGCCTGCCCTGCCCGAGTGGAAGACAGAACAAGAAGAAAAAACACCCAATGGTTGTACAGATTCAATGAAATCAAGAAGGAGAAAATACAATCGGAAATCAACTTACTATCGCACTTACTCGGACATTCGCTTGAAGGGCAGCACTGGCATCATAAGCTAGCCGACTGTTTTCATACACATCCTTCAAGCGTTGCATCATCAAACCGGCACGGATCATAGCCTCCTTACTAGCCCCGGTCTGGTCCTCTTTGATGTGATGCAAAGCGAATACAGTCGACAAAGGAGCTAATGATACGGTCGAAAGGATTGGCGCTTGGGTCTGGTCAGCAGGTCCAGGAGTTGGAAGGGTTGATACCAGCGGCGGAGCAGTCGATGGCAGAGTAGTAGAGATTGAAAGGATCGATATGGTTGACTAGAGGGGGGTGAATAGGCAACTAACAATTTTAGCTTTTCTTGACCAAATTAAACTTAGGAACAAAATAGGTTGTCTAGATATGCAACTAGGTGAGCAACCTATATGATGCAACAAAGGTAAGTAAGCAAGCTGGCACAAGATACTAACACACTAAAGCTTGCACAAGTAAAGGATAGAGATAACCAAAAGTGGAGCCGGTGAAGACGACGATGTGTTACCAAAGTTCATTCCCTTTGAGGGGAAGTACGTCTCCGTTGGAGCGGCGTGGAGGCACAATGCTCCCCAAGAAGCCACTAGGGCCACCGTATTCTCCTCACGCCCTCGCACAATGCGAGATGTCGTGATTCCACTATTGGTGCCCTTGAAGGCGGCGACCAAACCTTTACAAACAAGGTTGGGGCTCTCTCCACAACTGAATTGGAGGCTCCCAACGAAACCACGGAGTTTCACCACAATGGAAATGGCTCCGAGGTGACCTCAACCATCTACGGTGCTCAAACACCCAAGAGTAACAAGATCCGCAAGGGATTAGTGGGGGGAATCAAATTTCTCTTGGTGGAAGTGTAGATCTGGGCCTTCTCAACCAATCCCTAGAAAATCAACAAGTTTGATTGGCTAGGGAGAGAGATCGGGCGAAAATAAGCTTTTGGAGCAACAATGGAGCTTGGGGGAAAGATGTGGACGTTCTAGAGGAAGAAGAACCCTTTATATAGTAGAGGGGAAGAGTGAACCGTTACACTCTTCTCAGCCCGCACAAAGCGGTACTACCGCTGGGCCGAGCGGTACTACCGTGTCCCCCCAGCGGTACTACCGCAATGTGTTAGGGACGAGGTTCAGAGGGAAGGAGCATTAGTAGTCGCGGTGGTGGCAGCGGTACAACCGCTTATAAGCGGTACTACCGATGTTACTACCGTTGCTACCGCAGTAGAACCCGACACGAGAAAAGCTCGTCCCGAATCGACGCGGAGGGGGAGAGTAGCCGCGGCGGTACTACCGCATATAAGCCCAAGCAGTACTACCGTGCCTTCTCAGCGGTACTACCACTTAGAGCGTATACGCGGTACTACCGCCCTGGCTACGGTACTACCGCGCCCACGGAAAGCAGTGGAGATGCTAGGAAAAGAGAGAAGATGAGGGTGCACAAAACGAGTGTACGTGATGATTTCACCCTGGCCTTTCCAATGTGGACCCCCCCCCTTGATAGTACGGTGTCTCCTACGACTCAAGTCCACCAAAACAAAAGCCTAGCACGACAACACGTCTTGAGCTGATAACTCGGAGGGTAGATAATCGTCTTGTGCCTCTGGATTCATATCTGAAATACTTGGCACACATGATTAGTCCGCAAACACATTGTCATCAATCACCAAAACCACAAAGGAAGGGACATGCCCTTACAATCTCCCCCTTTTTGGTGGATTGATGACAACACGGGATTTGCACATAATGTAATAACATATGAGGATTAAGCAAACCCCATGGACTACAAAAAATAGACGAGCTCCCCCTAGATGTGTGCTTAAAAAGGAGTTGCTTGTGGAATGCAAAGCACACACTCTAGGATCAATGCTCCCCCTATATTTTATAATCCAATAACATATAATCAATGAGGAGACATAAGTAAGTAACAAAGTAGGTGCAACAGGATAGAACATGAATTAAGCAGCACTTACTAGAGTACTCGATATAATTAAGATAGCATAGGTCTCACACAAAGAAAAGTAGCTGAGTCTCACGAACACACCAAACCTGAAAGAAAAGCAAAGCACCTAAACACACGAGACACCAATACGCAAATCACCTCTCACCCTTTGGCATCGAGACACCGAAAAGGGGCAGAGAAAGACCCAATGTCATCACACCGCTGCAGGGTCATCTGCACCTCCGTCATCGGCTGGGGGCTGCTCGGGGTCAAAGTCAGTCCAGTGACAGTGCTGACGAGCCCAGTCGTCCTCATCAGTGATCCGGTCCTCGGAACCGCTAGTGACTGTGGCACCAAGCTAACGCATAAGCTCCTTGTGACGAGTCCTGGACTTCTTCTCACAGACATGGGCCATGTACTGACCATGGGACTCCATGAAGAACAGCTTCTTTATCTTCTTCTTAAGCTTCTTGGCCCAAGAGGGCTCAGCTCCAGATGGCATATACTCATCATCATCATCATCCTGGTCGGCCTCTGCCTCAGGATCATCAGCACCAGCCGGGATGTTAGGCTGAGTAACCGGAGTGTTCTAGAGATCCTTCCTCCTCAGTCTCTTGACCTCGTGAGAGACCAACTCGCCAGCCTGTAGGGCGTACCCCTCGTAGGTGTGATCCCAGACCTTCTCAATGAGGAGCATGATGTATGGAGCATAGATGAGACACTTACGCTCTAAGATGGCAGACAACAGTTCACACCACATGACATGAGAGATATCCAATGTTTCTCCAGTGTTCCGTTCCTTCTGCTGCTGGTAGAAAAGAAGCATATCCACAAGGTAAGAGTGGATCATATCCTGGTTCCCAATGCGAGGAAAAAGAGTCGCCCTGAAGATGCGGTGAAGGATGTCCAGAAACACAAGCAGCTCATACGTCTCCTTCAGAGTCTCAAGGTTGACCTTCTTAGTGCAGTATGGCCACAGATTCTGCTTGTGAGTGGAGGTAGCATTGTGATGAGGTCGAAAACCGACCGAAATCTCCAGACCAAGATCTTCAACACCAAGAAGTTACATGAAATCTTTCCACTTAACCGCCAGATGCCTGCCATTAGTCATCCACGTCAAAGTCCTTTCTGCATCGGTGCCAAGGTGAATGGTGGCATAGAATTGAGCCACCAGATCAGCAACAAAGTCCTTGATGAATGTTATGATGTTGACAATGTTAAGCTGGTTGCACATCTCCAGGGCTTCTCTGAAGTACTCCATGTCCTTCTCCAAATGAGCAATATCAATTGAGCGCACATCAACATAGAGATTTTTCTTGGCCTTGATCACACCAAAGTAAGTTGCATACTGAAACCGGTTCCAGAACGGCCGGTTGACAGGGGTGGGCTCTTGTTCAAACTCATAGGGATTGCGCCGACGCCTCTCCCAAAACTCCTTGTTTGACATCTCCGTGACAGTCTTGGCCTTCTTAGCTGGCTTCTTTGTAGTGCTCTTGGACGGCTGTTTTGACTGAGATGGAGGAGCACTGGACGATGGACCCCTACAGAACCAATCGCAGACCCGCCTACTGCCTCAGAGGAGCGATAGCGCTTTGAACTGGCGCGCCCGGGGTTGATGCGATGAGCAAGGTGTTCCGTTGGGTCATCTTCTGAGGACAAACACACACACACACAAGAGACACAGACAACGTACAAGCATAAGACACGAGACAAAGAGCAAAACAGGATCAAAGATTGATAGGAATATGATGGAGCATGGCCTCTCTGCGCTACTACCACATATGGGAAGCGGTAGTACCGTTTGCAGCAGTAGTACCGCATATGGGAAGCGGTAGTACCACTCTCAGAGGTAGTACTGCATACGAGGAGCGGTAGTACCGCTCAGAGCGGAGGAACATCAGTTCCCCCACACCATGTCAGATCCGATACTACCGGAGAGGCAAAGAACAAAAATAGTCCTATCAAAGTTCCATCCTAGCAGTATAGAGGAGTTCACCATCCTACTCAAGCCTTGATTTGGCCAAAAAAAGGAATGCATGCCCATTGCCCCTAAGAACCTAGATCTGAAAACTAGAGGAAACAAGAGAGAAATGGGGGGCAATACTGGCATCCATGGCTTGAGGAAGGGGTGGGGATCGATCCCACCAAAGGAAAAGGTGAACCACCGCTCAAAGAAGTCACCCCACCGGCGACCTTGTCGCTGGTTCTTCGTTGGAGAGGAAGATGAGAGACGGGGGTGAATGAGTGTGGGTAAGAAAAACTTCCCGGCCCCCCACTTAACCCCCAGCCTCGCGCTCCAGTGGTAGTACCACTTCGAGCGGGCGGTAGTACTGCTTAGATTAATAAGCGGTAGTACTGTGCGCTCCAGTGGTAGTACCGCCCAACTCAGAAAAGGTGTCTCCGAAACTGATATTTTGCTCCAAAGAGCCTCCCAGCGAGAAAAACCACAGCAACGAGAAGAAATATACATGAGAACAGAGGAAACAACACAGACACAACTACACACACAAAGGAGAAAAACAGGACAACAAACACACATCTCTTGAGAGAGATGGCGGTGGACGAGGCCACCTATGTTTGAGTGAAGTGGTATGGCACCGCGAAGATTTTAACATTGAGCCCATGACCACTAATCATCTTTGAAGCACATTTGTACCAACAAAAATGTTGAATGTGAAAGATTTGATCAATTTGTGCATAACGGGGGGAGAGAGAGTTCCTTGAGAGAACAATGCTCCCCCTATTTCCATGCCTACATCTAAACAAGATACCATGATGTGAATGGGAGGCGTGCACAACTACAATCCACATTGCTCAAATCTATGATATTTAGCTCATGCCTTAAATCGCGAAATCTTGCTTCATCCAATGGCTTCGTGAGGATATATGCATGGTTATCACGAGTGTTGACATAATGAAGATCTATTTCTCTTTGCCAAATATGGTCCCGGATGAAGTGATACCGAATCTCAATATGCTTCGTCTTGAAATGTTGCACTGGGTTGAGAGAAATCTTGATGGCACTTTCATTATCTCACCTAAGAGGCAGTTTGTCACAAGTGACACCGTAATCCTTTAAAGTTTGCCTCATCCATAAAAGTTGTGCACAACAACTGCCGGCCGCCACATACTCTGCTTCAGTGGAAGAGAGAGACACACAACTTTGCTTATTGGACGACCAACTCACCAAATAGCAACCAAGGAATTGGCACCCTCTGGAAGTGGACTTCCTATCCACTTTGTCTCCCGCCCAATCCAAATCTGAGAAACCTACAAGGTTGAAGTTTTCTCCTCTTGGGTACCATAAGCCAAAGTTTGGGGGTATGAGCCAAATATCGAGAGATTCGCTTGACTGCCACAAAGTGACTTTCCTTAGGTGAGGCTTGAAACCGTGCGCACATTCCCACACTCAACATGATATCGGGTCTAGATGCACAAAGGTAAAGTAAGGATCCAATCATAGAACGATATACCTTTTGATCCACAGCTTTACCATTGGGATCAATGTCAAGTTGGCACTTGGTAGGCATTGGAGTAGTAGCCGGCTTGACATCACTTAGATTGAACCTCTTAAGCATGTCTTGAGTGTATTTGGCTTGTTTGATGAAGATTCCTTCTCTTCTTTGTTTATTCTCGAAACCAAGGAAGAACTTCAACTCTCCCATCATGGACATCTCAAATTGTGCGGTCATGAGTGCGGCAAACTCATCATTGAAAGCTTTGTTAGGTGAACCAAAGATAATTTCATCAACATATAGTTGGCATACAAACAACTCCCCTTTGACCTTCTTAGTAAAAAGAGTGGGGTCCATTTTCCCAATTTCAAACCCACGATCTTGCAACAACTCGGTAAGATGCTCATACCACGCACGTGGGGCTTGTTTAAGGCCGTAGAGCACCTTATCGAGTTGATACACGTGATTGGGGAACTTAGGATCCTCAAACCCCAGGGGTTGTTTTACATACATCAACTCATTAATAGGACCGTTAAGAAATGCACTTTTCACATCCATTTGTTGCAATTTAAAGTTATGATGAGAAGCATATGCAAGCAACAAACGAATAGATTCAAGGCGAGCAATGGGGGCAAAGGTTTCGCCGTAGTCGATACCCTTGACTTGGGAATAGCCTTGAGCCACCAAACGTGCCTTGTTGCGAATGACAATTTCGTGAGTATCTTGATTGTTCTTAGAGATCCACTTGGTTCCAATGACATTATGGTTCTCCTTAGGTCTTGGCACCAAGCGCCACACTTTGTTGCGCTCGAAGTTATGGAGTTCTTCATGCATGGCATTAAGCCAATTGGGGTCTTCGAGCGCCTCATAGACCTTTTGAGGTTCAACACAAGAGACAAAAGCTTGATGAGCACAATAGTTTGCTAATTGTATACGAGTGCTTACCCCCTTTGTAATGCTTCCAAGGATGTTTTCCATATGATGCTCTCTAGAAGCGAGCCTGGAAGCAACTTTGGCAGCACGATGCTCCAATTGTTCTTCAAGAGATAATTGAGGAGCTATGAGTTGATCATCTTGAGCGTCGTCATGAGCTTGATCTTGACTTGAGCTGGCTCTTGATCTTGAACATGCTCGGGAGAGGGAACTTGGCCTTGTGCATCAATTGGTGGCTCATCACCATCTTGTGGTTGATCTTGCACTTGGCCTTGTTCATCTGATTGAGGGCCTTCACTTTGTTCTTCGGAAGCATGTGGGTCTTGGGTTGGTGATGGTTCCACTTGAGTGGAACATTGTCCTTCTCCTTCGGCCACAAGGGGTTCCTCAATGGGTAGGATATAACCAACACCCATTCTTCTTCTGTCTTGGGGAGTAATTTCATCACCTACATCACAAGTACCACTTTGCTCCACTTGGGAGCCGTTATTCTCATCAAACTCTACGTTACACGTCTCCTCAATGAGTCTGTTGGACTTGTTGAGGACACGATAAGCATGAGAGTTTGTAGCATAACCAACAAAAATGCCCTCGTGAGCTCTAGCTTCAAATTTAGACAAACGAGCACCTTTCTTGAGGATGAAACACTTACAACCGAACACCCGGAAGTACTTGAGATTGGGCTTCTTAGCGGTAAGTATTTCATATGGAGTCTTGTTCAAGCCTTTGCGGAGATAGAGCCGATTGGATGCATGACAAGCGGTGTTGATGGCTTCGGCCCAAAAGTTGTACGGAGACTTGAACTCCGCCATCATGGTTCTAGCAGCGTCCATCAATGTCCGGTTCTTTCTCTCCGCTACACCATTTTGTTGAGGGGTATAGGGTGCGGCATATTGATGTTTGATCCCCTCATCACTAAGAAACGCATCCAAGGTGTAGTTCTTGAACTCGGAGCCGTTGTCACTTCGAATCATCAAGATCTTTGCATCATGTTGACATTGAGCTTCATTTGCAAAATTGATGGCGGTTTGTTGGGTCTCACTCTTCTTCTTGAAGAAGTATACCCAAGTGTATCTTGAATAATCATCTACAATCACCAAGCAATACTTTCTACCCCCAAGACTATCAAAGGATGGAGGCCCAAAGAGATCCATGTGAAGTAGCTCTAAAGGTCTTTTTGAGTAGATGATAGTCGTGGGAGGGTGAGCCTTCTCATGTAACTTTCCTTCAATACAGGCACTGCAAGCATGATCTTTGGCAAAGCTAACATTTGTTAGTCCAATGACGTGGTCCCCCTTGAGGAGACTTTGCAAAGATCTCATATTGACATGGGCTAGCCGGCGATGCCAAACTCAACCCACATCAACTTTAGCCATTAAGCAAGTCGCGGTCTTAGTGGGTTGCTCTGAGAAGTTAACCACATAGAGACCGTTTTTGACATGCCCAACATAGGCTACTTTAAGAGTCTTGCTCCATAAGAGGGCCACGGTGTCAATATCAAAGAAAGTGGCAAAGCCCATGAGTGCAAGTTGACGAACGAAAAGTAAATTGTATGCAAGGGACTCAACAAGCATGACTTTCTCGATCGTGAGATCATGAGAAACAACAACCTTGCCAAGCTCCAATACCTTAGAAGATGAAGCATCACCCCATTCGATGTTGCTGGCCATAGATAAACCTTGGTGCACATCCACCACCAAGTCTTTGCTTCCGGTCATATGATTTGTGGCTCCACTATCGAGCAACCATGATCTCCCACCGGAAGCAAACTCCTACAAGAGATCAATGCTTGGATTTAGGTAGCCATTTTGTAATGGGTCCTTTGAGGTTAGTAACAAGGGTCTTAGGAACCCAAATAGACCATTCAATGTACTCATAAAAAGAACCAACAAATTTAGCAAAAACATGTCCATCACTAGCACGACATAGAACATAAGAAGGGTTAAAGTCGTCGGCTTTGGTGGATGGCGTGGCAGTGTTTTTCTTGACTACACCACTCTTAACAGTGTTCATCTTCTTAGGAGCACCCTCTCCATCTTTTACAAAGGTTTTCCTGAGAGGAATAGGTTGTTTGGTCTTGTCGTTCTTCTTCTTCTTGGGCTTGGGAGTAAACCCAATTCCTTCTTTCGCCACAACTTCCTTTTGATTCCTCAAAAGCTCGTTGAGGTTCTTCTCACCTTGTATGCACAACACAAGGCCTTTCTCAAGTTGCTTCTTCAACTTGGCATTCTCTTCAACAAGATGCACATGCTCGCAACATGGGTTAGTAGCATTTGCATTATCAATTAAAACCATGCGAGGAAAGGTAGCTTTTTCCTTGGTTAGTGAAACTTGAAATTGATCATGAGACTCTTTGAGGATAGTATGTACACTCTTCAAGACCTTGTGAGCCTTGTCAAGTGTAACAAACTCCTCCTTGAGTCTAGCATGGTCAACCACAAGCTTTGCCTTCTCGGAGTTGAGCACACGAGAGACAACTAAAGCATGATCAAGATCTTTTCTTAATTTAGCATGATCATCGTTGTGTGACTCCTCAAGAGCCAAACGATGACCACGCTCTTCCTCAAGAGCATTAGAGAGATCCGAGATCTCATCGGCATAGTCTCGACTATAGCCCTCCATTTTAGAAATGGTCTCCTCGTGAGCCTCGATCATGTCATTGGCTTCACCGAGTTGTTACAACAGAGCAACGAAGTGCTTCTTGGGTTTGCCCTTGAGTTTACTCATAAAAAACTCAAATTCATTTTCCTCCTCCTGCGCCCCCTCACTCTCATCAATAAAATCCGTCAATGAAGGATTAGAGGAGAGGGTAGAATTGATGTTGGGGGTTACCTTGTTGGTGGCCTTAGCCATGAGGCACTTGGCGATGATGTTCTCATTTGGTGAGTCGAAGAGAGACGATAGTGGAGTTATTGCAATAGCAATGGTAGCCATAGTGACCATCTCATCATCTTCTTGATCATCATCATCCTCAACATATTCTTCTTGGGCCACCAAACCTCTTGGAGGATTCTTCTTGTTGAAGTTGTTGTTGTTGGGATAGGACTAGGCCTTGTCCTTTCGAATAAGCTTGCCTCCATTGTCCTCTCTTTTCTCATATGGACAATCCACAACAAAGTGACTCACATTGCCACAATTGTAGCACGTCCTCACTCGTTGCTTGCCCTTGAGACCACTTGAGTTGTTCTTGTTGTAGTTGGGCCTAGAGTTCTTCTTGTTGCCCCAAAATTTCCGAGACGCTAGACCCATATGCTCATGGTAAGCATATTTTGTGTCCTCGGGGCAACACTCATCTTCCACACAAGCCTTGGCCTTCAAAGCAAGGTTAGGCTTCTTTGATCGTTTAGCTCGCAACACCGCATTGTCGGCGGTCTTATCCAAGATCCTCGTTGCAACGAACTCTTCCAACAATTCACTTGAGGACAAGGTGTGGAAGTCCGGTCGTTGGCAGATGACGGACGACATGGCCTTGTGATAAGGTATCATGGCCTTGAGAAACTTGCGCTTGATACAATTTTCATCCGTGACCTTGTCCCATGATCTCGAAGTGAAACCGCAAGAGTGGTTAATCTCCGATAAAGTTCATGGGGATCTTCATCTTCGATCATGGCAAACTCATCGGCTTCATCTTGCACAACTTCATAGTTTGAGCGTTAAAGGCTTGCGCTTCCCCTATACATGGAACCAACATGCTCCCATGCTTCCTTGGCCACGGAGAAGGGTCAAAGATGTGCAATATCTTCGGGAGGGATAGCTTCTTGAAGTATGCAAAGAACGGACTCGTTGAATTGATGATCTGCAGCTTCTCTTGGAGTCAAGTTGTAGGGATCATGCAGGTAGAAACCTTGCTCAATGATTCTCCAAAGATTAGTAGAACAATGATTTAAATGACGTTTAAGGCGAAACGTCCAAGTAGCAAAATCAGAATTTTTCACAAACTTGGGTGGAGGACCAACCGAATTTAAATGCGGAGTGGGAATGGGTCCTCCATAATGTGTAGGAGGCGCGGAGTGGGCAAAGATCCCACTCTCATTCTTAGTCACCGGGACTTGCTCACTACTAGCTTCTCCCTTGTCAGGAATAGCATCCGACACGTTGGTAGCGGGACGAACCACTTCCAACGGTGCGGTGGATAATTTAAGGCCCTCAAGAAATTCTTTGAACATGCCTTTGACCTCGGTTGCCATTGAGTCTTTCAATGTGTCCATAGCCGCGTTGAACTCCTCACGAGATAGCGAGGTTCCCCCATCGGACATAGGCAAGGGCGGAGTTCCACCGGAGTGTTCCGCCATCTCGACTATGTTGTCACCCATACTCTTTGGACGGTAAAGTCCTTAATAAAGAGACTAGGCTCTGATACCAATTGAAAGGATCTATATGGTTGACTAGAGGGGGTGAATAGGCAACTAACAATTTTAGATTTTCTTGACCAAATTAAACTTAGGAACAAAATAGGTTGTCTAGATATGCAACTAGGTGAGCAACCTATATGATGCAACAAAGATAAGTAAGCAAGCTGGCACAAGATACCAACACACTAAAGCTTGCACAAGTAAAAGATAGAGATAACCAAAAGTGGAGCCGGTGAAGACGAGGATGTGTTACTGAAGTTCATTCCCTTTGAGGGGAAGTACGTCTCCATTGGAGCGGTGTGGAGGCACAATGCTCCCCAAGAAGCCACAAGGGCCACCGTATTCTCCTCACGCCCTCACACAATGCGAGATGCCGTGATTCCACTATTGGTGCCCTTGAAGGCGGCGACCGAACCTTTACAAACAAGGTTGGGGCTCTCTCCACAACTGAATTGGAGGCTCCCAACGAAACCACGGAGCTTCGCCACAATGGATATGGCTCCGAGGTGACCTCAACCGTCTAGGGTGCTCAAACACCCAAGAGTAACAAGATCCGCAAGGGATTAGTGGGGGGAATCAAATTTCTCTTGGTGGAAGTGTAGATCTGGGCCTTCTCAACCAATCCCTAGAAAATCAACAAGTTTGATTGGCTAGGGAGAGAGATCGGGCGAAAATAAGCTTTTGGAGCAACAATGGAGCTTGGGGAAAAGAGGTGGAGGTTCTAGAGGAAGAAGAACCCTTTATATAGTGGAGGGGAAGAATGAACCATTACACTCTTCTCAGCCCGCACAGAGTGGTACTACCGCTGGGCCGAGCGGTACTACCGCTGGTGCTAGCGGTACTACCGTGCCCCCCAGCGGTACTACCGCCATGTGTTAGGGACGAGGTTCATAGGGAAGGAGCGGTAGTAGCCGCGGTGGTGGCAGCGGTACTACCTCTTATAAGAGGTACTACCGCTGCTACTACCGTTGCTACCACCGTAGAACCTGACACGAGAAAAACTCGTCCCGAATCGACACGGAGGTGGAGAGTAGCCGCGGCGGTACTGCCGCGTATAAACCCAAGTGGTACTACCGTGCCTTCTCAGCGGTACTACCGCTTAGAGCGTATACGTGGTACTACCGCCCTGGCTACGGTACTACTACGCCCACAGAAAGAAGTGGAGATGCTAGGAAAAGAGAGAAGATGAGGGTGCACAAAACGAGTGTACGTGATGATTCCACCCAGGCCTTTCCAATGCAGACCCCCCCCCCTTGATAGTACGGTGTCTCCTATGACTCAAGTCCACCAAAACGAAAGCCTAATACGGCAACACGTCTTGAGCTGATAACTCGAATGGTAGATATTCGTCTCATGCCTCTCGATTCATATCCGAAATACTTGGCACACACAATTAGTCCGCGAACGCATTGTCATCAATCACCAAAACCACAAAGGAAGGGACAAGCCCTTACAGAGATGATGCCAGTCTGAGATGAGCCACTAGGTTCTTCGATGACTACTTCAGGCAGCACCAGATATTTGACCTGATAGCGTCCTCCCAGCACGGCTTTGTGAAGTAGTCGATCTGCTTCTTCCTCCTGTGCTCCTCGGAGGCTCCTCCTCGTCATCATATGGGAGAGTAATAATGTCGGTTGCTGCCGCATTCACCCGACAGTCAGATCTCGGTTGACCGCTAGAACAAATGGCAAGACGAAACAAGGCATGAGTTGATCATACCTGCCCGAGAAGTGGTTGTGTTCGCGGTCTCTGCGTCTACGCGATCATCGTCGATCTCCATCTGGGACGTCACAGACGTAGCCACCCTGAGGTTCAGGATTTCGCTCGGCCAGCAAAAAAAAGAAGAAAAGCATGACAGTCTGCGAGGAGAAGACAGAAAGTGAAACGGTCTGCAGCAAGAACACTTACATCGAAGCAATGGGCACATCAATCTTGATCCTACGCAAAGCCTTACGAGGCTTAGGAGGAATGACATTGGTGTGTGAGGGAGTCCTGGATTGAGGGGTCCTCAGATGGCCGGATCGCTTGTTATGGGCCGGACTGGTGGGCCGTGAAGATTATTACTGACTATCTCCCGTATCCGGATAGGACTTCCGTTTGTGTAAAATAGCAAGTTTAGAGTCTAGGTGTATTAGTTTCCTTCCTCTGCAAGATGGTCATGTAAAACCCTAGGTCGCTTTGGTGCATATATAAACCGGAGGGTTTAGTCCGTAGAGACAGGAATCATAACAATCCCCCAGTCTCCTATTACCATCAATCCTCAGACGCATAGTTCGGGACCCCCTACCCGAGATCTATCAGTTTTGACACTGACATTGGTGCTTTCATTGAGAGTTCCACTGTGTCGTCGACTGAAGGATTAATGGCCCGCTTCATCATCAACGACGGCGCCACCGATGAGGGATTTTTTCTCCCCAGCCAGCTTTTTGTGTTCGGCGGCTTCGTGCTTTGTGCCAACACGGAAGGCCACCTTGAGCAGGTTGACAGCTACACCCCTGGTCATCAGATCAGATTTGGAGGCCTAAACTACGTTGCTGATGTCCGCAGAGATTTGATCTTCGACGGATTCGCACCCATGGCAATTGCTCCCTGCCACCCCGATGAACATGATTTAGATCTGTCATCGGACCCCGACCAGGGGACAACATCTGCAGCAACTTTGGACTTACATCCTGAGCAAATTTCTTCCTCTGAGGACGGGAAGATCGACCCCGCCACGGAGACCGCAGACTTAGCGGTGCTTGAGCCGCACACAAACCCAGCCCAGAGAGGGATTCCCCTCGCCGTTGGAGCTTGGGACTCGCCTTCGATTGCGAGTTCCGAACCTTCGGGATTTGCGCTTTCTCGGCTCGATCGAGCGGTTGTCACCGAACTCAGCCCCGCAGATGTCCGCACACATGTCCAGCACTCACCCTTAGATGAAGCGCTGGACTTACTAAAATCTCTCTCCCTAGCAGAGAGTTCTCAGCCGAACTATGCCCAGTTCGAACTTGGGGCTGAGGATAGGGAATTTTGCTTCTCACCGACCACCCACTTGGTAGCCACGGTCGAGGATTTAACCGATCTATTAGATTACATTTCCGAAGACATCGATGGGATGGACCACGATGCCGAAGCCGATCTAAGTGCAAACCCGCCCGCAACCGGGCAATGGATGGCTACTTCTACATACGATGTATACATGATGGATACACCCCATGAGAAGGAAGGCGATGGCGACACCAATCCAGAACAGGATAAGCATGTCGATGAACCTCCCAAACGTCGGCGTCAGAAGCATCGATCTCAATCCAGTAAATGAAAAGAGAGTAACACTGTCACATAAGACGATGACGATCCGAAACAAGCTGATGACCCCGTGGAGCCAGCGGTAGAGCAGGATGGCGAACACAGTCCGGAACCGCTGGCCGGTCAAAGCGATGCGGATGACAACAATTATCAACCTGTCTCCGAAGAGGACATCAGCCTGGGAGACGAAGAATTCATCGTCCTAGAAGAACCGCTCGAACAGAAACATTTTCAACAATATCTCATTGCCACCGCAAGGAGCCTGAAGAAGCAGCAGCGCCGGCTTAGAGCCGAATATCATACACTCAATGACAGATGGAACGAAGTGCTAGACACTGAAGAATGATACGGCTACAAGGGCCAAACAAAGAGATATCCCAAATGCAAGCTGCTGCCCCAATTCGACGACGAGGCCCCTGCGCCAATTCCTCCGAAGTATGATCAGTCCAATCAACCAGACCGACCACCCCGTGTACATGACAAAGCTGCCAACAACGCTATAAACAAACCCGCACCTCCTCACCGTAAAGGAAAGGATACAGCGGCTCAGGGCCATAAGTACGATCTACGTCAGGACCTGAATTAAAAGGCTGGCCAGACCAAATCGATCTACGGATCAAGGGAACATGCCCACACACGGAACTGCGGCTATCAATCCAAATAGACCGGTCACATTCCAGTTCGGAGCAAACACCGAACACCAATACCATCTGAACTACGCCACGATATCGCAAAATATAGGGGTGCCGCACACCCTTTGTGCTTCACCGATGAGGTGATGGATCACGAATTTCTTGAAGGGTTTAAACCCGTAAACATCGAGGCGTTCTATGGAACAAAGGACCCAGCTGTATGGATAGAAGACTTTATTCTTCACAACCACATGGCTCCTGGAGATGATCTCCATGCTATCAAATACTTAACTATCAAGCTGAAAGGACCAGCTCGGTACTGGTTAAACAGCCTCCTAGAGAACTCGATTGGAAGCTAGGAAGAACTAGAGGATGCTTTCCGGGCCAACTTTCAGGGGACTTATGTCCGGCCCCCGGATGCTGACGATCTAAGTCATATAATCCAGCAACTCGGGGAGTCGGGCCGCAAGCTTTGGAATCGGTTCTTAACTAAAAAGAACCAAATTGTCGATTGTCCGGATGCCGAGGCCTTAGTTTCAAACACAGTGTCTGGGACGAATGGCTGGCTAGACACCTCGGCCAAGAGAAGCCGAGAACAATGGCAGCCCTAACCACACTCATGACCCGCTTTTGCGCGGGCGAGGACAGCTGGCTGGCTCATAGCAGCAACAGCACCAGCAACCCTGGCACCTCTGAAGTTAGGGATGGCAAAGTCAAGCCACGGTGCAATAAAAACAAGCGCCGAAACAATGCTGGAAGCACAGATGACACGGCGGCAAACACCAGATTCAGTGGCTCAGGCCCAGTCAATAGATGAAGCCATTCAAAGGCAACAGAGATGGTCCATCTAGCTTGGACAAAATACTAGACAGGCCTTGCCAGATCCATGGCACCCCTGATAAACCTACAAATCATACCAACCGAAATTGTTGGGTCTTTAAGTAGGCCGGCAAGCTAAACGCCGAACACAAGGGGAAAGGACGTCAAAGCAAAGACGAGGATGAACCTCGCCAGCCGAACACGGGGGACAGAAGAAATTTCCACCGAAGGTAAAAACTATGAACATGATCTACGTCACCCATATCCCCAACAGGGAGCGCAAGCACGCACTCAGGGATGTCTACGCCATTGAGCCTGTCGCTGTTGGAAATATGCCCTAGAGGCAATAATAAAAGAGTTATTATTATATTTCCTTGTTCATGATAATCGTTTATTATCCATGCTATAATTGTATTGATTGGAAACTCAATTACATGTGTGGATGAATAGACAGACTTTGTGTCCCTAGTAAGCCTCTACAGGACTAGCTCGTTGATCAAAGATGACCGCGGTTTCCAGGTCATAGACATGAGTTGTCATTTGATAACGGGATCACATCATTAGGAGAATGATGTGATGGACGAGACCCAAACGTTAAACATAGCTTTTGATCGTGTAAGTTATCGCTATAGTTTTCTGCATGTCAAGTATAAGTTCCTATGACCATGAGATCATGTAACTCACTGACACCGTAGGAGTGCTTTGTGTGTGCCAAACGTCACAACGTAACTGGGTGACTATAAAGGTACTCTACAGGTATCTCCGAGGGTGTCTGTTGAGTTGACATGGATCGAGACTGGGATTTGTCACTCCGTGTGACGGAGAGGTATCTCCGGGCCCACTCGGTAATACGTCATCTCAATGAGCTCAAAGTGACTAAGTAGTTGGTCACGGGATTATGTATTACGGTAACGAGTAAAGAGACTTGCCGGTAACGAGATTGAACTAGGTATAGAGATACTGACGATCGAATCTCGGGCAAGTAACATACCGACGAGACAAAGGGAACTGTATACGGGATTACCTGAATCCTTGACATCGTGGTTCATCCGATGAGATCATCGAGAAACATGTGGGAACCAATATGGGTATCCAGATCCCGCTATTGGTTATTGACCTGGGAGTGTCTCGGTCATGTCTACATGGTTTCCGAACCCGCAGGGTCTACACACTTAAGGTTCGGTGACGCTAGGGTTGTTAGTGAGAAAAGTGTATGGTTACCGAAGGTTGTTCGGAGTCCCGGATGAGATCCCGGACATGACGAGGGTCTCCGGAATGGTCCGGAGACGAAGATTGATATATAGGATGATAGGTTTCGGAGTCCGGAAGTGTTCCGGAGAGCATCGGGAAATCGGCGGAGTACCGGAAAGGGTTTCGGGGGTCCCGGAAGTGTTTCTGGGCCTAATGGGCCACAAGGGGGGACACAACAGCCCTCATAGGGCTGTGCGCCCCCCCTGGGCCCTCTCCTAGTGCGCCAAGGGAGGTGGACCCCCCTAGGGTGGCCGCACCCCCTTAGCCTTGGGGGGTAAGGCACCTGGGGGGGGGAAACCCTAACCCCAGGGGGCGCCGCCCCCTTCCCCCTTGCCCTGGCCGCCGCCCCTAGGGGAAACCCTAGGGCGCCCCTCCCCTCTCCTCCCCCCTATATATAGTGAGGCAAAGGGAGGGCAGCCAACACAAGTTCGTGCCTCGGTGCTGCCCTCCCTCTCCCATAACATCTTCTTCTCCCGCGGTGCTTAGGCGAAGCCCTGCCGGAGTTCTTCTCCACCATCACCACCACGCCGTCGTGCTGCCGGTTCTCCATCAACCTCTCCTCCACCCCTTGCTGGATCAAGAAGGAGGAGACGTCCCCGAGCCGTACGTGTGAAGAACGCGGAGGCACCGTTGCTTCGGTGCTTGGATCTTCAGCGATCTGAATCGCGGCGAGTACGACTCCATCAACCGCGTTCTTAACGCTTCCGCTTAGCGATCTACAAGGGTATGTGGATCCTACTCTCCCCTCGTAGTTGCATCTACTAGATTGATCTTGGTGAACGTAGAGAAAAATTTTTGTTTTCCATGCAACGTTCCCCAACAGTGGCATCATGAGCTAGGATCTTGCGTAGATGCTTTCTCGAGTAGAACACAAAAGGGTTTGTGGGCGTTGATGTTTAAATTGCTGCCCTCCTTAGTCTTTCTTGATTCAGCGGTATTATGGGATGAAGCGGCCCGGACCAACTTTACATGTCCACGTACATGAGACCGGTTCCATCGACAGACATGTGACTTTTGTTGCATCAGATGGCTGGCGGGTGTCTGTCTCTCCTATCTTAGTTGAATCGGAATAGAACAAGGCGGTCCTTGTAGAAGGTTAAATAGCAACTTGAATATCACCGTTGTGGCTTTGCGTAGGTAAGAAGCGTTCTTGCTAGATACCCATAGCAGCCACGTAAAACATGCAACAACAAATTAGAGGACGTCTAACTTGTTTTTGCAGGGTATGTATGTGATATGATATGGCCAATGACATGATGAGATATATTTGATGTATGAGATGATCATGTTGTAATAGTTAATATCGACTTGCATGTCGATGCATACGGCAACCGGCAGGAGCCATAGGGTTGTCTTTAATTTTTGTATGACCTGTGTGTCAATCATTAAGCGCTTTGTAATGCTTTACTTTATCGCTAAACGGTAGCAATAGTAGTAAGAGCATGGTGGGCGCGCGACAACCCCGATGGCGACACGATGATGGAGATCATGGTGTGGCGCCGGTGACGATGGAGATCATGCCGGTGCTTTGGAGATGGAGATCAAAAGCACGAGTTGATGGCCATATCATGTCACTTATGATTTGCATGTGATGTTAATCCTTTTATGCATCTTATTTTGCTTAGGACGACGGTAGCATTATAAGATGATCCTTCACTAAAATTTCAAGATAAAATTGTGTTCCCCCCGAGTGTGCGCCGTTGCGAAGGTTCGTCGTTTCGAAGCACCACGTGATGATCGGGTGTGATAGACTCTACGTTCGCATACAACGGGTGCAAGCCAGTTTTGCACATGCAGAACACTCGGGTTAGACTTGACGAGCCTGGCATGTACAGACATGGCCTCGGAACACGGAGGACCGAAAGGTCGAGCATGAGTCATATAGTAGATATGATCAACATGTTGATGTTCACCATTGACACCACCTCATCTCACGTGATGATCGGACTTGGGTTGGTGAATTTGGATCATGTCACGCTCGAATGACCGGAGGGATGTCAATTTGAGTGGGAGTTATAAATAATTTGATTAGGTAATAACTCACTTATCATGAACAATAGTCTAAAATGACTTTGCAAATTTTTGGTTGTAGATGGCTCGCGCAGTAGCTCCCCTGAATTTTAATGCGTTCCTAGAGAAAGCTAAACTGAAAGATGACGGGAGCAACTTTGTGGACTGGCTCCGCAATCTGAGGATCATCCTCACAGCTGCCCAAAAGGTTTATGTCCTAAATGCACCGCTAGGTGACCCCCCGGCTCCTACAGCCCCTGCAGACGTTTTAAACGTCTGGCAGACACGTTCGGATGACTATTCGATAGTGCAGTGTGCCATGTTGTACGGCTTGGAAGGAGGACTTCAAAGGCGTTTTGAACGTCATGGTGCATATGAGATGTACCAGGAGTTGAAGTTCATCTTTGAGAAGAATGCTAAGATCGAGAGGTATGAGACCACCGATAAATTCTTCGCTTGCAAGATGGAGGAGAATTCGTCTGTCAGTGAGCACTTACTGAAGATGTCTGGGTACTATACCCGCATAGCTGATCTGGGACTTGTGTTCCCAGATGAGGCTATCATTGACAGAATTCTCCAGTCACTCCCTCCAAGCTACAAGAGCTTCGTGCAGCAGTATAACATGCAAGGGATGAACAAGACCATCGCCGAGCTGTTTTCGATGCTGAAAGTCACTGAGGCAGACATCCAGAAGGAGTATCAAGTGTTGATGGTCAATAAAACCACTAGTTTCAAGAAGAATGGCAAGGGCAAGAAGGGTAACTCTAAGAAGGGTGGCAAAGCAGTTGCTAATCCAGTGAAGAAACCCAAGGCTGGGCCCAAGCCAGAGACTGAGTGTTTCTATTGCAAGGGGAACGGTCACTGGAAGCGGAACTGCCCCAAGTATCTGGCGGACAAGAAGGGGGCCAACAACAACAAAGGTATATGTGATATACATGTTATTGATGTGTACCTTACCAACTCTCGTTGTAGTGCCTGGGTATTTGATACCGGTTCGGTTGCTCACATTTGCAACTCTAAACAGGAACTGCGGAATAAACGGAGGCTGGCGAAGGACGAAGTGACGATGCGCGTAGGAAATGGTTCCAAGGTTGATGTGATCGCCGTCGGCACGCTCGCTCTTCGATTACCATCGGGATTAGTT
>LR738714.1:69441993-69483947 GCA_902687465.1 Secale cereale
CTGGCCGCCGCCCCTAGGGGAAACCCTAGGGCGCCCCTCCCCTCTCCTCCCCCCTATATATAGTGAGGCAAAGGGAGGGCAGCCAACACAAGTTCGTGCCTCGGTGCTGCCCTCCCTCTCCCATAACATCTTCTTCTCCCGCGGTGCTTAGGCGAAGCCCTGCCGGAGTTCTTCTCCACCATCACCACCACGCCGTCGTGCTGCCGGTTCTCCATCAACCTCTCCTCCACCCCTTGCTGGATCAAGAAGGAGGAGACGTCCCCGAGCCGTACGTGTGAAGAACGCGGAGGCACCGTTGCTTCGGTGCTTGGATCTTCAGCGATCTGAATCGCGGCGAGTACGACTCCATCAACCGCGTTCTTAACGCTTCCGCTTAGCGATCTACAAGGGTATGTGGATCCTACTCTCCCCTCGTAGTTGCATCTACTAGATTGATCTTGGTGAACGTAGAGAAAAATTTTTGTTTTCCATGCAACGTTCCCCAACAGTCGCCCCCAAATTCAACCCATGGTCGGCTTGTCCGATCACCATTGATCGTAGGGATCATCCAACCAGTATCCGTCATGGAGGTTCGGCGACCTTAGTGCTCGATCCTATAATCGACGAATACCATCTTACTCGAGTCCTTATGGACGGCTACAACAGTCTCAATCTGATATACCAAGATACTATCCGCGGGATGGGGATAGACCCGTCAAGAATTAGGCCCAGTAGCACTACCTTTAAAGGAGTGATACCAGGCGTAGAAGCCCGCTGCACGGGATCATTAACATTGGAGGTCGTATTCGGCTCTCCTGATAACTTCAGAAGCAAAGAGTTACTCTTCGACATCGCTCCTTTCCGAAGCGGCTATCACGCACTCCTCGGAAGAACAGCCTTCGCCTGCTTTAATATGGTCCCGCATTATGCCTACTTAAAGCTCAAAATGCCCGAGCCATGCGGCGTCATCACGGTCAACGGAAACATGGAGCGCTCCCTTCGTACGGAGGAAGACACTGCGGCCTTAGCAGCCGTGGTCCAAAACGGCCTCGTCAAGCCGAGCAGTTCATCAGTCGTGAAGACCATAGACACGGCTAAATGTGTCCGGTCCGCACTACAATGTGGCAGCTCAGAAGAACCTGAGCTCGATTAGCAGTTGTGCCCCTATCGACTACTCCATAAGGTGGTAGCATACATACCTCGCGTACACAATTATGCCCTTAAAATACCTTGGGCGGCGCTGGGGGCACACAACATACAAATAGTCCATTGTTCGGCTTGACCCTATTCGGACTCTAAGATACGTCTTCTTTTTTCAAGTTCATTTAGAAGAACCTACATTGTTTACGGCTGTGCAGGATACTCTTTTCTAGAATCATGTTTTCTTTTTTTCTTACAGGCAGCCATCATAATTCTCGTTCTCAAGGACATATTACCAAGGAAAAAAAGGCGCAGACGTGGAGCAGGGCCACATGTTGAGATTTATTTTTAGGTTCAGGCTCTGTGTAAACCTTTTTTTTTTACTTTTTGGCATCTAAAATGCCCGAGGTTGTTATCGACATTATCTGTAACCTCACGGCTTGCCGTATTAAACGGGGTATAAAATAAGCAATTTGGTTCCAATTCGCTTGGAGTTTATTCTATTTACCACATGTGTTCTCGCCCCCAAGTCAGATCGCCGCATGTGCCTTAATACCTGGACTTAATACCAGGGGTTGTATTCAGCCTAACACACCTCCAAAAAAGTCTGAACACCTATAGGGAACTGTTCGGTGTTTCGGATATTGCATTATATGCATCGGCTCCGAATCATGTCTTTGGTCTATAGTTGGGTTGCCCGGCTCTTGTGCTTGCCACCTTATGTTCTGCATTGTTCGGCTAAGGTAGTAAAGGGAGAACTACTGCAATTGTACTTATGGTTCGTCCGGTTAAGTACCTCAGTAGAGAAATCCGAAAATTGATTGTCATGATGAAGAGAGAGTCGGTCAAGCAATTCGGTGACCTAGTGTTATACTATGATCGATAGAGATCCACTCCGTGTTATACGAGGGGCTGGTCTTCGCCCAGCCGCGTAAAAATGAGCACCAGAGCTCGGAATCCCTACACGCACCAAGAGCTAGTACTTAGCCCCACTAGTCAAGGTCCTATGGCTAAGTGAAAGCAATAAAGCCGCATAGTCTGATTGCCTGGTTCGCTCCGCAGACACCTCCTATATGGACCAAGACGTTGGATAAAGAGTGTTCATGCGCATTACCTTTCAAAATTTACATGGGGGTTGAAGCCGACGACTAGATACTTTCAAAATTTAAATAAACAGCCGCACAGGAGGAAAAAAGTCGATTATAATACAGGAGCCCAAAACTTATATATATAGGTACATAGGCTTAGTCCTTACAATCTGAACACAATCATTCAAAGATTATATCCTTTGAGCACCGGCCCTCTACAAGGCGGGCTCCTTCTAGGACGTCGCCAAAGTACCTTTCTGGCTTGCGGTGATCCTTGCCCTCTGGCGGGCCAGCAGTTGCTATCTTCGTGGCCTTCATCTTTGCCCAATGCGCCTTCACGCGGGCAAAGGCCATCCAAGCACCCTCTATGCAGGTCGAATGCCTAATAGCGTCGACCTGCGAACATGCTTCGACGAGCTTCTTCACCAATCCGAAGTAATTACTTGGGATTAGATCAACGGGCCATAGCTGGACTATCAAGTACTTCACGGTCGTACCCGCCATGTTGTGCAGCTCGACGAGCTGCTTCATTTGGTCATTGCGGGGCACCTGATGATTTGGCGCAAGAAACTGCGACCAAAACAGCTTCTCTGTGTTGTTCCCCTCCTGGGCTTGGAAGTATTGGGCAGCGTCTGCAATGCTCCTCGGGAGATCAGCAAACACACCTGGAGAACTCCACAATCATGTCAGCCCAAGATACCTCTGACCTCCGAAGATGCTCTACAAGAGAAAAGTCTTACCATCTGCTATTTGACGCGCTTGTTTTATCTCTTCATGAGCACTGCACAAGTCACTCCGCGCCTCCTTGGCAGCATTAACTGTCGCCATGAGTTCGGATGCTTTTTTCCAAAGTCATCTGCTCCAATGCCTCGCACTTGCAAATGGCATCTTCCAGCTCGACCTCGACTTCGGTCACCTGAGACTCATGCTGTTGACGCACGACCTTCTTGGCCTCCAGGTCGGCACCCGCTTTATCAGCGGCTGCCTTGCTCGCCCTGGCTTCTTCCTTGGCCTTCGCAAGCTCGCCCTTAAGGGCCTCGACCATAGCTGCGTTAGCTGTTTCACAAAACATATAACACAAATAAGCTCATGCTCACAAATATAGTGTGTTAAAATTTCAATTTCTTCAAAATCTGCATATCTTGCATTTCCAAAACGCTTGTTGATGCGGTCGAGCTCTTCGTCCGCTAGTTTAAGCTTCTGATTTAACTCGGAAACCTCTGCAGCTCAGACAGATGTCGCTACTAGAGAAGCATGTTCAAGCACAAAGTTCACAGTTCAGCTCTATCATATGCTATAACATGGATACTTCGTCTGATTCTGTGCAGAATCAAACAAAGCATCGGGGGTATCTATATATATATATATACATATAATAAAAGGGTTCTTTTTAAGAACATTACATCGCATACCTCAAAGCCTATCAGTAGGCTGTTGAAAGCTTCGTTCAGTCCGCCTTTCACGGACTGGATTTTCTCCATGACCGCACTCAGCAGAGTGCGGTGTTCCTCTATGATGGCAGCACTTTGCAGTGCTCCCTCCAGAGTGTTCGGCGCCTCCGTATTGACGGAGTGCGTCGTTGGAGCAGTTGCTCCCTCCCCCATCACGGGGTGCTGATTTCCTGATTCCGGAGCCGCACTGGGCTCCGGAACAGTGTTCGACGGGGCCCCGGATTGCTTGGGCCCCCGTCTTTGGTCACCATGGGGATCGCTCCCTCTTGGTTGACAACGGCCGAGGGATTGACCTCAGGTGCCCTTTCGTCCGCCCCACTCCCACATGCTGGAGCAGGGGGGTGTAGAGAGGACACCTCGGTATCCCCTATGATGGGCAACGATCCCCGCGGAGGCGTATCGCTCTCCACCATCCCCGACGATAGGGAATTCCCCGATGACAGTGAAGCCGCGGGGATGTCATGCGGAGGACCATATAAAGGCAAAATAAGTATTAGATGCTAAAAAGGAAAATTATCCGAACGTAAGCAGTTATTGTCTGAACTTGATAGATGTGTTTAGACATGGAGTCCAAACTATCTGGAAGATTTAGCTTCTTCCTGGGCACGGCCTTGCCTGTGTCGGCAGGGGCCACTCTCTTCCCCCCCTTCATTTGGATGGGGGGTCATCTTGTTCCTCCTCTCCCTCCTCTTCTTCTTCGGGGGAGAGGTGGGAGCCAGTTTCCCGGGACCTTGTGTCCGCGGGACCTGTAGGGCGGCGGTCGCTCTTGACCTCCTTGCCCTTCTTCTTGGCCTTTTTCTCCGGCGCCAGAACCAACATCGCCATCAACTGAGGCGTCTCTGGGTCTTCTCGCAAGGGAGCCGGACACTTAATCCGCTTTGCCTTTTTCGTCCAGGCCTGGATAGAATGCAAAAACTCTAACTCCTGTTATAATTGAAGTATGGATGTAGTATGTATTCGACAGAAATTTTAATTACCTCTGATGCAGTGAGCACGGTGCTGAAGCCCTTGTCCTCAGACTCCGCTGGTCACCCCTTATGGTCCTTGAAGAGATGCTTCCAGATGTCTTCGTGCTTTTGCCAAAGATATGCTTCAAGGGTCGGGACCCTTCCGGATTGAACTCCCATAGATAGGAGTCCTGGTGTTGGCAGGGGAGGACGAGATGGACGAGCATTACCTGAATCACATTTGTGAGGAGGGTGCCCTTGGTAATCATGCCAGAGATGCGACTTTGGAGCACCAGCACCTCCGCCTGAGACCGCCAATCCGGACTCTTGTCGGTCCAAGAGGTTAGCCTCTCCGGAGGTCCAGATCTAAATGCTGGCGCCGCTGCCCACTTGGCGTCGTAGGGCTCAGTAATGTAGAACCACTCCTGCTGACAGATCTTGTTCGTCTCCATAAATGCCCCCTTGGGCCAGGTGGCATTGGGGAGCTTGCTCACCATGGCGCCTCCGCACTCCGTGTGCTGCCCGTTCAACCACCTTCGGCTTCAAATTGAAGGTTTTTAGCCATAGGCCGAAGTGTGGGGGGACGCGGAGGAACGCCTCACATACCACTATAAAAGCGGATATGTGAAGAATTGAGTTCGGGGCTAGATCATGGAAATCTAGCCCATAGAAAAATAAGAGGCCCCGTACAAAGGGGTGGAGAGGAAATCCGAGCCCCCGAATAAAGTGTGAGAGGAAGACAACCCTCTCACCCGCCTTAGGGACGTGGATCACTTGGTCCTTTTCAGGGACCCAGTGCGCTACATCATCAACGAGATAGCCCGCACTCCGGAGGCTCTTCATGGTCTTCTCCATGACCGTGGAAAGCCTCCCACTTGCCCTTAGAACCGGATCCGGCCGTTGCTGGGAAGGGAGGCAGTGGTGGAGGAGTTGAGAATTGTGGGCGCAAGAGTTGTGGGCGCTTGGGCTGGGGAGATTGAATAGCTAGGGCTTGAGGAGAGCGTGGGGTTAAAGGGAAAGATTTGAGTCCTTTTATAAGCGGTGAATGCTAAACGCCCCCCCCCCCCACTCTAGCCGTAAACCTCACCGGTTCCCAACGAGGTCGTGCGTAAGGTGCGGTTAAGATGCTCACGTCACAAGGATCCCATAATAAGTGGGCACGATCTCTGTTTTGACAAGACGTGCCAATGGGGCTATACCTCGGAACGCGAAACCGGGGCCAAGAAAACGATTGGATATATTAAAGGGACAGACATAACGCTTCGCTAAAAAGTTGTCAGTAAAGACACAGTATCCATTTTTCGATACCTTGCCTTCGAGGCTAAGGGTTGTACTAGCCATGCAGAGCCGGACATAGTACCTTTTTGTTGGGAATATTGCTTCAATATGTTTGGGAGGAGGAACCCGCCTTGCAATGCCGAACACAGTACGCGAGCCGAACTCATCGTCATTAAAGACTGGTTCAGGGGCTACTGAGGGAGTCCTGGATTGAGGGGTCCTCAGATGGCCGGATCACTCGTGATGGGCCGGATTGGTGGGTCGTGAAGATTATTACTGAAGACTATCTCCCATATCCGGATAGGACTCCCGTATGTGTAAAATAGCAAGTTTAGAGTCCAGGTGTATTACTTTCTTTCCTCTGCAAGATGGTCATGTACAAACCCTAGGTCCCTCTAGTGCATATACAAACCGAAGGGTTTAGTTCGTAGAGACAGGAATCATAACAATCACATAGGCTAGACTTTTAGGGTTTAGCCATTACGATCTCGAGGTAGATCAACTCTTGTAACCCCATATTCATCAAGATCGATCAAGCAGGAACTAGGGTATTACCTCAATTGAGAGGGCCCGAACCTGGGTAAACATCATGCTCCCAGTCTCCTGTTACCATCGATCCTCAGACTCATAGTTCGGGACCCCTACCCAAGATCTGCCGGTTTTGACACCGACAGTGTTCTTAGTCGTCTTCTCTACTAGGTCAGGAGTCAGCGTCCGAGTGCGCTTCTAAGGCCTAGCACTCGACACAGTAGCCTTACCCTGGCCAGTCACAGGGTCGTGTGTCTACTTGGAATGACGCTCGGTGCATGGTGGTGAGTCAACTTCTTCACTGTCGTCAGAGTCGTCGCTGTCATCTTCACTGTCATCAGCATAGTCGACATTAGCACTCCCGCCCTCGCTCTCAGCCCCTCCAAAGAGTTGTTCCCCATTCGGGACGGGCGAGTACATCCTGGTGAATACCTGCAAAGCACAGATTCAAAGATCAATCGGATTCCAATACGGTCACATATCGAAGAACGCGAATGACTCACTCCACAAGTTATGTTGCACCTCTCCTGGAAGGTGCTCAGAGTCGAACAGCAAGATCGGTCTTGCCCCACGAGGATTTTCCTTGTTTCCTGTAATACCTCGGAGCCATTGTTCCACTGTCTTCTCTTCAACCTCCTCGGGGTGGGTCCGAGTGGTGTCGTATGCGCCTGAATACAACCACATGGGGTGGCTGCGAGCTTGCAGAGGCTGGATGCGTCGACTGGGAAATACTTCCAAAAAATCCATGCTTGTCACCCCACCCCGGACCAACTCGCCGACTGCCCAACCAAGATGGCCACCTCGCCCTTCTCCTGTGCTATTACGATTATCGAACGAGGGGCGCGAAGTCTCTCCAGGGAGAAAGGGGGAAGTCCAGTCTGTGCTCCTGGGGTGGGAATATCATTGCAATAGAACCAGGTCGACTGCCACCCCCTAACTGACTCGGGAAAAGTCATGGGAGGAAAGGCGCTCATACCCCTCATCTGGATACCCAAGCCCACACGCATTTGGATCACGTGGGTTTTCTCGTCAGTGGGTTGGCTTTCTTAACCGGCCGAGATCGGCAAGTGAAGACGTGTTTGAATGACCCCCGATGCGGGTGGCATCCTAGGAAGTTTTCACATAATGAAATAAAGGCGGAAAGATATGATATGGTGTTTGGAGGAAAATCATGGATTTGCGCACCAAAAAAGTTCATAAAACCATGGAAGAACGAGTGCGGAGGCAGAGAGAAACCTCTTTCCACATGAGTCGTAAGGAGGACCCACTCGCCATCGCTCGGCACGGGCTCGACCTCTCCCTCCGGCAGCCTCCAAGATCTGGGCACGATCAACCCGTCGGCGGCGAGCCCCTCCAGATCCTCCGTCGTAACCGACGAGCGAATCCAATCCCCTTGGATCCAGCCTGGCAGAAAAATGGATCGCGAGGTCGACCCTTTGGCCGCCTTCTTGCCCTTGGCCGTCTTCTTGGCGTGCCCCGGTGCCTTCGTCTTGTCCTTCGGCATCCTCGCGGTGGTTGACGGGAACGAGAGACACGGTGTTGCGCTGGAGTGGGCAGAGCGAGGAGGCGAGGAAGAAAGGGGAAAAGTGGCGGGCATTGTTGCACGCCTCGGCCTCGTCGACTTATATGCCCGCGTGGTCAAGTGGCTGACTTGTGGGCCAGCGCAATCTCCAAAGCATCCCGCAACTGACGTCGACCCGAAATGTGGCGATAAAGGTGGCACGAGGATCGATGAGTCCCTCTCGTTTCGCCCCACTTATCGCGTTGCGGGCGGCCCACGCGCTTCTCCAGATTTTGAATCCCGTGAAATCCGGGTCAGGCAAACCAATCGATCGCATCAGGGATACCCGTATCCAGTCTGGACCGCGCCTTGCTACTTATGTCACTCGGATAATTAGCAAGTCAGAATTGATCGAGACGACTGGCCAAGGCTGAGCAACTCAGATACCTGCAGATCACTAGTAATGCCTCTAAAGCATTAAGTCAGATACAGATCAACTTCAGTCCTTTTTGCACTCGGCCCTTGATCCATTCGGAGGCTAATGACGAGGACATGTACCTTGGGTAGGGTCCTAGACCTGATCTATACGCCCTACCCAAGGACACTGCACAGGAGGCTAAGGCCTGCAAAGATAGAAAGAAGATACCGACTGAAATCATCCACTCGACAATGATCCACTCGGATACCCCAATTCCACTTGATGGTCATGGTTCACTCGGAAGACAAGAGTTCACTCGAAGGACTGGAGATCTAACGTCACCTCTCAAGGGCAATGGTTGGGCATTCACTAGCCTTAAAGCTCATTAAACACGGGCGTTACCGGTAACGTTCAGGTCATTATTCTCTCATTGAACCCTCGTGTAACTGAGAGCAACAAGGGGTCGGCGCACTCTATATAAGACACCCCTCTCCTCGGGCACAAGGGTTCGCACCCCCTGTAACACAACACTCCCATCAAACAAGCCTCAGCGACAACGAGACGTAGGGTTGTTACCTCCTTTGAGAGGGGCCTGAACTCGTAAAACCTAGTGTACAGCCCCGCCGTAGCTAGGCTCTGCCCTCTACAACGTACCCCCTACTTCTACTGTCAGACTTGTTCCCACGATACACAATGTCCTCAACGTATAAGATGCCTAGGTGGTGTCAGGTTTCATTCCTTCGCATCGCAGCCATGTGGAAATGCTGGACCTCACTGGCTTGCAAGATTTTCATGTGGCTCGCTGTGCAGTACCGCGTGTGGATCGCACACAGGCAGGTTTGTCATGGTCTGCAAGACCAAACTCCCCTTGCTACTTGTGTGATCAGGAGGAGTGCATGGTTGACCATATATTATTACAATTTGTATTTGCGCGGCAAGTTTGGTACCTTTGCCTGTCCAGGATGGGATGGACCCGCAGCTATGCCCGACTGCTAAGAGGTTGGTATTATGGTGGTCGGCGACTAGGAGGCGTATCACCAAGAGGACACGGAAAGGTTTTGACACTTTTGTCAAGCTCATCTGCCGATGTTTATTGTGCAATGGTAGAGTATTTGGTAGTCACGCCATACTGAACGAATGGGGCATGACTAATGTAATCTTTGATGAGCTGAGGAACTGGACCAAAGCAGGAGCGTTCAGAGACCAACTAGTTATCGAGCAATAGAGTATAGTTCTTGGGAGTGGACGTGTGGCTGAGTTAGGATCGACTTGTGATGCGGCTGAGTTAGGATCGACTTGTGATGCGTGACTAGTAAACTTGTAATCCTCTTGTACATATTTTTCTATCTCTTATAAAGCTATGGTACGTCAATGACGTACCCTCAAAAAAAAACTATCCAGTGCGTTTCTGCTAAGGTGTTTCCCACAGTTGTGCCCAAAACCGTCTACGGGCACACTCTGGTTATATTGCGCAATACCAGTAGTGAAACTTTGTCACCGGCGCTTGATGACTGCGACGTAAATGGCTTTGCCCTAAGCCCATATAGGCCCATTCATCTCATCTTCACATGTTGCTCTAAAATGTAGTGATATGTACTGCATTTAATTTTTTCCAGTGATCACGTTGATAAGAATTGCTCTTTGGAGCTTCTTGTTTCACCAGCTGGCTAACTATGTTTTTGTGTGTTTGCAGGAAGAAAGGACTAATATACTGTATCAAGAATTATGCATATTCACACTAATACTGTGTATGTGTTAGAAACGTCGGTTCTGGACTAAGATTCAGATTTCAGAACGTACACACACATTGTCGAGTTGCTACTTTCTAGAAGTTTTACTAGGTACAGTTACATGTCAGCTGTTAGAAGTTTTACTAAGTACAGTTACATGTTAGTTGCTAGAATAAGGGCCTCTTTGATTTGCAGGATTTGTAAAATGCACGAATAGGAAAAATACAGGAATAGAGTGGCATGTTATCCTCAATCCTACAGGATTAGTATGATCATTTTATTGTGCTCAGGAAAAACATAGGATTTTTCACATGAGGTTGGAGTGGATGGAAATTTTCCTATGAAAACTAGTACAATTGAATCCTATGGAAAAAATCCTATGGATTGCAATCCTATGTATCAAACAACCCACTGAGGAAAAAATTCCTAAGGATTAGAATCCTCCAAAATTCCTTTAGAAATCCTTTAAATCAAAGAGGGCCTAAGCTGGGATAAAAATATACTGTACTTGAAAGGCCTGATAATGCCATAGTTATTTTCTCGTCAAAAATAAAAATGTTAGCCATTTTGGACAGAAAACATGTTGCATGCTCGGCACTGGATTGACATTGTATGATTACTTCTTGTGTAGCAAGAAATAAGAGTCATGCTTCGGTACAACCCCCTCACTAAACGTATAAAGGGCAACATCGACCTTTTGCAACTTCTATCCATTTTCATTTTAGTATATATAATTGGGTATACGATGTTAGAGTTCTTCACAAATCGGGCACACACCCTGCGACCTATTTACTAGTATTTTTTAAGTAAAAAATGGGTGTGGTTATTGAGATTCGAACTACGAATACCTTATCCTATCGTTCCATCGTTCCAGACAAACATATGCGGGGTGCGAGCAGGGTCAGACACCCCCATCCTGTCAACACCCCCCCTCCCTCTATGATATTTCGTTACTAAGTGCTTGTTTTTTTAGGAAGGCCAAACTTTATTACTCAAAATTCACATGCACTGGAATACAAGAATGAGATAATTTAGCTAGAGAATGTGCTTCATAGTTAGTTCCTCTTCCCTCAATAAGAAACATGCAATTATAGGATTGAGCTCATTGGTTGATCTCCATCATGATTTGCCCATAACTCCCATTGCTTCCCTTTTGGATATCCTCCGAGACTTACTGCTAGTTGTACGAGTGGTTTGTACGTATAAAGTGCATTGCCATTTGTCTATTTAATGCTAAACTGATTATGGCCCAACGTGGCAACTTTCTAGCCCAAAGGCCCAAATATGGGAAAGCACCGCTTGAGCCTTGATCGCTAGTACGGCGAGCTCCTATGGGCGTGTTTGGTTCCCTGGGTTGTTTTAGGCTGCATCGCATGAAGGATGCTGGCTGAGTGTAGCCTGGTTGGACTGATGCAAGGACGAGCCTAGATGGTGTTTGGTGAACTTTGCATGATATGGATGTATGAGGTGAACTCCAGATGGCGTAGATGGTGCTCGATGAGGCCGGCGACAATGCCTGGACAAAATTGCGGCAGCGCTTGACGAGGGCAGTCAAGAACTGCGACACTTGAAGAGGCTAGTGGCAGAGCTTGGACAAGGGAAGCATCGGCGCTTGGAGATGGCGTAGCGGTGGATCCATATGGCGAGATCCGACCTGCGGCGGCGCGAGGCGCCAGGATCCAGCGTGCGGCCACGCAAGGCGGCAAGATCCGGCGGTGCTGCATGGTCGAGGGTGGCGGCACTGTTTGGTCGAGGATGGAGGCGGCGAAGCTTGGTTTAGGACGGCGGCGGAGCTTGGTCAAGGACAGTGGCGGAGCTTGGAGATCCGGCCTGCGGCGCGCGAGGCGCCAGGATCCAGCGTGCGGCCACGCGAGGCGGCAAGATCCGGCGGTGCTGCATGGTCGAGGGCGGCGGCGCTGTTTGGTCGAGGATGGAGGCGGCGAAGCTTTGTTTAGGACGGCGGCGGAGCTTGGTCAAGGACGGCGACGGAGCTTGGCGGGAGATGAACGAGGACGGCGACGGGGCTAGACAGAAGAAGGGGATAAGAAGGGAACGAACGAGGCAGTGATCCTGCACGCGAGCTACGCAGAAAACTTGCGTTTCCCTCAGCCTGGCTGAGAGGCCTAATTTTGCATCCACCGGGCCAGGCTCAAAAGCCCATGCAGTATACCAAACAAGCGATTTTTGCATGGTGGGTGCGAGCCACATGCAGTGCAGCGAACCAAACACCCCCTATATGGCGCGCCACGCGCTGAGAACGCAGCGGGCGCGCACCCCCCGCTCACCCCTTCGCGCCCTTCTGGGCCAGCCCATGTGCTGGCCGGGACGCTGCATGTTTCTTTTCTTCTTCTGTTTTTTTGTTTTTCCTTTATTTAATAATTCGGAATATCAAAAAAGTTGCTAGTTTTAATAAAACTATCATGATTTCAAAAAGACATGATTACAGTAAAATGTTCTGGAATTCAAAAACTGTTCACGAATTTGTGAAAAAATGTTCACAAATTTTAAAAAATATCATAATTTTGCAAAATCCAAACAAATGTTCACTAATTTTAAAAATGTTCACGAATTTAAAAAAATATCACGACTTTGGAAAAAGTTAATGATTCCAAAAAAAAATCGCTAATTCTAGAGATGTTCACCAATTTGAAAAAAATGTTCATGATTTTGAAAAAGTAGTCTTTTTATTTTAAAATGTTCACTATTTTAAAAAAATGTTCATGATTTGAAAGACATGTTCATGACTTAAGAGAATGTTCATAAATATCTAAAAAAATGTTCATGATTTCAAAAACAAATGTTCATGGGTTTTAAAAAATGTTCACAGTTTCACAAAAAATGTTCAAGCTTTAAGAGTAACGATTTAGTAAAAATAAAACCACGATTTTGGAAAAAATGTTCATCATTCAAAAAAATAAGATTTTTAAAACAAATCATGAATTAATAGATTTTTAAAAAATTGAAAAACAAGAATAAAAATGAAAACATAAAAGTAAAGAAAAAATGAAAAGAAAACAGAAAAACGAAAAGAAAACAAGAAAAAAAGAAAAAAGAAAAAGAAAAAGAAAAGAAAAGAAAAGAAAAAACGAAAGAAAAACATAAAAAACCCGGTTCAGGGAAGGTTCTAGAACCTTCCCAAAAGCGGCCGGGGTTAAACGCCGAAATGTGCCGGCACATAGAAACAACAGCGAGCGAGGGGGGTATGCGCTACCTCGCTCGCCGGCGCGGTAGGCGCTATATAGGAACCCCGGCTAGTACGTACTACTTCGCTAGATGTAGACATGAGAAAAGATCAGCCGTGAGATGGAGCAATTACTTTCCTATCGATATATCCTCTTCGTAATTTCGTCCGTTGCATTATGATGGTTTCGTATGACCCTGGGGCGTCGCCCCTCGCTTCTTGATAGGGAAGACCGACAGAGGTCACTCCAATTCGCGACGATTGAATCCATCAGACCAGGTGACAACGAATGCTCGTGTGTTTCACAAGTATCATACATCGATAGATCAAAAATACACTTCAGAGAATCAAGGTATGTCACCACAATATATTCCCCCTGTTCCTAAATATAAATCTTTTTAGATTTCAAACAGACTACAACATACGGATGTATGTAGATATGTTTTAGAGTGTAGATTTACTCATTTTGCTCCGTATGTGTCACTTGTTGAAATCTCTAGAAAGACAAATATTTGAGGACGGAGGGAGTAGTAATTTTGATAATTTTTTGCAATTCCCTAGAAGAAAATACTCAAATTCAACTTTAGAGCATCAAGGAGTTGTTTAATTTGATAAGGCAGATTCTAATTTAGAAATTTTGTGGCGCTCCTTCTTTATGCTGGAATTTTATTTACTTATGGGCCAGCCCAATAATAATTTCAGAAATTTCTAAAATCTTAGAGGCCTACTTAGCCCATTCGTGCAAGGCAAGGGGCACTTCTAAAGTTTAGTCCCACATTGCTAGTTTAGAGGGAGTTAGACCTCTTTATAAGGGAGGTTTTTTCTCACTTGTACAAGCATGAGAACAAGAGGGACATCCACGCGGGCTCCTCCTCCGCCGCCCGCCTCTTCTCGGGACACGAATCCGAACGGCGTGCCTCTTCGACTCATCTCATGTCGCTGGTTTCTCGCCTCCTTCTCTTGCGCCTATATAAGGGAGGTCGCTCCTCTCATGGAGACGCAACAAAACTTCTTCTTCATCTCGCCACCAGTTCCGTCTTCCTTATTCCGGCGTGCACCGCACGTCGGGACAGTAGGCATCCGAAACCGCATCTTTTTGAGTCTTGTACGGGAGAAGGGTGATAAGGTTTTTGGGGAGCGCTCAGCGCGACTACTGGTTGGTTCGTCCTCACATTGCATGACTTGTTTGATATCTTCTTTATTAGTCATGTTTTGTCAACTATTTCTGTTAATAAAATCATTTGGTAAACTGCTCATATTTCCAACAATTCAAAAACCTTATTATAGGCAATTTACCCCAAGTGGTTTTGCTGATTCCATGAGACCTCCTGTGTTTGAGGGTATCCAGTATAAGAGGTGGCGCGTGAGAGCAGTCTTATGGTTTGAAACCATGAGTTGCTATGACGCCACTCTCGGCAAACCTGAAGGAGATTATGATGCTCAACGGGAACAGCCTTTTCAGAAAATGGATACCCTGTTTAGGGCTGCTCTCTTGAGTGTTCTTGGTGAGAACATAGTTGATGCTTATGCATATAATGGAAAATATATGTGGGACACACTCGAGGCCAAGTTTGGTGTCTCGGATGCTGGCACTGAGCTGTACATCATGGTTGAAGAGCGCCCCGTGGTTGAGCAAGCTCATGAGATACAGTCATTTGCTAGAGAACTTGAGCACTTCAATTGTATGCTACCGGACAAGTTTGTTGCTCGGGGTATCATCACTAAGCTTCCTCCTTCGTGGAGGAACTTTGCTACCTTAATGAAGCATAAGAGGTAGGAGTTTTCCGTTCCGGATCTCATTGGTACTCTTGATGTGGAAGAAAAGGCGAGAATAAAGGACACATGTGCTCGAGGTTTTGAGGGAGGATCTAGTGCCAATCTGGTATAGAAGAAAAACTTCCAGTCCCACAGTTCAAGAACAAGAGCAAGTTTGATGGTAAAGCAAAGTTTGATGGGAAGAACAAGGCTGTAGAACACACGAACTTCAAGAAGAAGAATGACAAGAATAAAGGTGTCTTCCATGTGTGTGGAGATCCTGATCATTGGTCTCCTAGTTGCCCTAATCGCTATGACAAGCGTCATCTTGGGAAAGGCAGCAAGACCGCTAATGTTGTCATTGGAGACACTGACATGAAGGATGATGGATATGGTATATTTCCCACTATTCTTTCAGTATGCCATTCTCCTGATTGGTTGATTGACACGGGTGCTAATGTGCATGTATGCGGCGATATTTCCATGTTTTCGTCTTATTAGACCGCAGGGACTTCCACCGTGCTGATGGGGCAACGGTTCAAGTGCTTGTGTTCGTGGTGTTGGCACGGTCGATCTGAAGTTTACTTCAGGGAAGATCGTGCGGCTGAAGAACGTGCATTATGTCCCCTTCGCCAATAAAAATCTTGTTAGCGAATCTCTTTTATGTAGAGATGGCTACAAGCTTGTTTTTGAGTCGAATAAATTTGTAATATCCAAGTATGAAACGTTTGTTGGCAAAGGCTATGAGTCAGGAGGCATGTTTCGTTTATCCTTGTCGGATGTTTGCAATAAAGTTGTTAATCATGTTTCCAACAATAGCGAATCAAATGTGTGGCATTCATGTCTCTGTCATGTTAACTTTGGTTGCATGTCGCGACTAGCAAAATTGAACTTAATCCCTAGTTTCACCACTATCAATGGATCTAAGTGTCAAGTTTGTGTGCAGGCTAAGCAACCTCGTAAGTCTCACACGACTGCAGAAACGAGAAATCTTGCACCACTAGAGCTCATACATTCAGATCTATGTGAAATAAATGGTGTTTTGGAAAAAGGTGAAAAGAAATATTTCATGATGTTGATTGATGACTCCACTAGATACTGTCATGTGTATCTTCTGAAATCTAAGGATGAGGCTTTAAACTTTTTCAAGATCTATAAAGCTGAAGTGGAAAACCAACTTGATCGTAAAATCAAGAGGCTTAGGTCCGACCGTGGTGAAGAGTATTTTCCCATTGAATTTGATTCTTTTTGTGTGCAACATGGTATAATCCATGAGAGGACGCCTCCCTATTCATCTCAGTCAAATGGGGTAGTCGAAAGAAAGAACCGTACTCTAACTGATTTGGTTAACGCCATGTTAGACACATCGGGTCTCTCCAAGGCATGGTGGGAGGAGGCGATATTGACTGCATGTCATGTCCTAAACCGAGTTCCCACAAAGAACAAAGAGATAACTCAATTCGAGGAATGGGAGATGAAAAGGTGAAAACTCTCTTATCTACGAACCTGGGGTTGTTTGGCGAAAGTCAATGTGCCAATCTCAAAGAAGTGCAAACTTGGACCCCAAAGACTGTGGATTGTGTTTTCTTGGGATATGCTTTTCATAGCATTGGTTATAGATTCTTGGTTGTAAAATCTGAGGTATCTGACATGCATGTGGGTACAATCATGTAGTCGAATGATGCGACTTTCTTTGAAGATATCTTTCCCATGAAGGATATGGCTACCTCGTCTACTCAGGAGATGCCTAGTTCATCGAATCAAGAATCAGTTATAATTACTGAACCTACCATTTCGATGGAACACTTTGAAAAACCCGTGGAGGAGAACAATGAAGCTCCTACCAGGAGCAAGAGACAGAGGACTGCAAAGTCCTTTGGTGATGATTTTCTTGTCTATCTAATAGATGACACTCCCAGTTCTATTTCAGAGGCCTATGCATCTGAAGATGCTGACTAATGGAAGGATGCGGTTCGTAGTGAGATGGATTCCATCTTAGCGAATGAAACTTGGGAGATAACAGATCGTCCTTATGGGTGCAAACCTATAGGGTGCAAATGGGTATTTAAGAAGAAGCTTAGGCCTGATGGTACTATCGAGAAGTACAAGGCACATCTCGTGGCTAAGGGTTATACCCA
Organism: Secale cereale; assembly: GCA_902687465.1. Lineage (NCBI taxonomy): Eukaryota > Viridiplantae > Streptophyta > Magnoliopsida > Poales > Poaceae > Secale > Secale cereale. Next base: position 69,459,128 of record LR738714.1, read on the forward strand.
AAAGGAAGGTGAAGACTTCTTTGATACTTACTCATCTGTGGCGTGACTGGCCACTATTTGAGTTCTACTTTCACTAGCTGCCTCACACGGTCTTCTCGTTCATCAAATGGATGTGAAGACTGCTTTCCTAAATGGAGAGTTGGATGAGGAAATTTACATGGAACAACCAGATGGATTTGTAGTAGATGGCCATGAAGGAAAAGTGTGCAAGTTGCTGAAGTCTTTGTATGGACTTAAGCAAGCACCCAGGCAGTGGCATGAGAAGTTTGAAAGAACACTACTGTAGGATGCTGCTAACTTGACACTACGATCAAAGACCCTTCGAGAAACTGTGTGCGATGCAATAATCGCAAATGGTGGTGTATGAAAACCGTCAAAAAGGTGCAAAACATTTGTGATGGAGGATGCATCAAACACGGTTCAAATTTTAGTTGCCTGTGCGATTTAGGCAACACGGTTAACCCGTTCGAACTGTTTGCGATGAGGCAGAACAACATAAACGGGCAGCCATATCAATGTGTGTGCGATATGCGACATACAGTTCGCTTCGATGAATCGTTTTCTATTAGGAGTGGAACATAAACGGTTAGCCAGATCAAGGTGTGTGTGATATAGGGCATACGGTTCATTCGGACGAACTATTTTCGATTAGCGAACGCAACAGAAACGGTTCAACTTAATAAGATGTGTGTGATACGTGACAAACAGCCGACTCGGATGAACTGTTTGCGATGAGAAATTACAACACAGACGGTTAATATAGTTAGTTCGTGTGCGATTTTTTGTGTACAAAAAACTTTGAAAAATGCAAACTAGTTGCTCGCGGTGGCTAGGAATATCGCACACGATGCGTCTGCGAGTACTCATGTGCGATGATTAGTAAATTACACATACGTTTCCTTATGTTAACACTTGTGTGATAAATAACACGTGGCACCAGATACGGTATTCGGGTTGTGTGTGTGCTCCACTTAGTCTTCCCGCGCTCTAGCGAATGCTTCCCGAGCAACCATGTGGTCAACCTTCCGCCATCAATAAATTTTGACCTTGTTTCTCGTCACATTGCTGATTACAATGCAATAAGTAATTGCAAATTTGTTCACACCTATCAAACTAATATGTGTTCACACTTAGCACCGGGCTATAAAAACTACCCATTCAAAAATTACTTCACAATTCCTCTCCTCATCACCCAAAAAACTGGTTTTCTCTGTCAAGTTGTTCCGCCATGACCAATACGAGGAGTTTAGGGTGGACATATAACCAGGCAGCAAAGATGAAGGCCGCAAAAGCACTAGAGAGGTCCCGCCGCGAAGCTGCAGCCGCAGCAGAGATGTCCCAGCGCGTCGCGGAGCCCTCGAACGAGCTCTCGCAGGCATGCGAGGGTTCTCAAAAGTGCATTCGCGGCGTCGACCATCGCGGCGAGCCGGCGTTCCTGAAGTCCTTCGCCGGCAACGACGACATTCTCGCTGGCGTCGCTACGCAGCATGAGCTGGTCGACGGCTTGATAAAGTTGCTCAAGATCTGCGATGCCTCGGTTGACAAGGCGACCGGCCTCGTCGAGCAACTAATGGATGACAATGCGAAGCTCCTCCAGTTGGTCGTCGAGAAGGAGGAGGAGGCCGCCAGCTGGAAGATGCTGCATGAGCAGAGCAGTGCCTCGGAGATGATGCTGAAAGCGGTCATCGAGGAACTGATGGGTGGCTTGAGGAAGCTCCTGATCAAGCACGAGCAGGAGGTGAGGGAATCCGTGGCTGCTTTCAAGCAAAGTCGTGAGGAATTGAAGGAGCTGGAGGATTTCTCCGCCCGGCGATCCATCGACGAGTAGAGACAGTAGCGACCGAGGTCGTTGTCGGAAATTTCCTTCTTCTCTTGCCCCCGTGTCTTCCGGGCTATGCCGCATGTTGCATTTAAAATTATCTGGAATATGTAAGACAACTACTATGTGCACCATTGTAAATTTGTTGTCGTATTATCCGTTGTCATTTTATTTGTGGTCGTATTATCCGTTGCCCTATGTGGAAATTTAAATTAGGGCGGAATACTAGTTGAAAACACGAACAAAGCAAATGTTGTCATGGGATCACGAGCAAACACCCTCCGTCCAGGTGCTTTAATTAACCCATTAATGGAGAAGTTGTGAGCGAGGCGGCTGGCGGCTGGTGCATGGAGGTCAAAGAGCTCGCTTCCCGGTGAGCATGGGCGGCCTTGCTGCTCGCACGTGTCCCGTCGAGCCTGCGAGGTGGACAGGATGCACACGTCCCGTCGAGCCTCTGCGGAGGACTTCTCGCATGCGTCTCGTCAAAGCTGCACGGTGGACTTCTCGCGCTCGTCCCGTCTAATCAAACAGCTGCACGCACGCCATCGAGTATGGTTAAATTTCGACACGGTAAATATAATACAACCGTTTGCGATATTAATGTGTCAACTTTTTGTTTCAAAAAGGACTTCGTTAGCTACTAATGTGTGCGCCTCTTCTCAAACTGGACGATTTTTTTTACCACGACATATACGTGCCATGTCATGAAACCATGCCAAGTTTCATATTTTTTTGGGAGACTTTTTTATTTACTGGGTTTTAAAAACCGAGATTCTCATTGTTTTAGGATGACGGCAAGTTTGTAATTCACTCTCATTCCTTAAACGAGACCTAAACATGCACCCAATGACACATGTACGATTTCCCACCCATTTTGCTTCACTGGAGCATGTGGTTGTAGTTCAAATTTGAATTATGAACTACATTAAATGCATAGAAAACTTAGTAATTAGTAATATATATACAATGGCCAAACGAACCCTGAACAATTTTAAATTTCAGCCCGACACTCTTGTTATTCTATGTTGCATGTAGAAAACAAAGTTCAAGGCGAGAAGAGGCATCGATTATCGTTTCGCCCACAAGAGGGGCATGTTTCCCTACCGGAACCACGAGGGTTGCGACTGGCTCCGGTTTGTAAAAGGCTTGTAATATAGCTTCGCCCAAATTGGATAATTATATATACCATGTAGTGACACCATGCCAAGTTTCATGATTTCCTAGCGAGTTTTGGATTTACAGACATTTAAAAACCAAGATTCGCAATGTTTGTGGCCAGTCCAAGACGGCGAGACGGTTGAATTTGTTCCCATTCGTTCCATGGGACCTAATCATGCATCCAAAGGAAACATGTACGTTTTTTCTAGCCATTTTGGTGCACTGGAGCATGTATTTGTAGTTCGGATTTGAATGATGAACATTAAATGCCTAGAAATCTCTATTAATGAATAAAAAAGGTCAAATGAACCCTGAATAATTTAAAAGTTCAGTGCGAATCTCGAGTTGTTCCGTGTCGCGTGTAGAATAAAATACGAGGCTAGAAGAGGGAGTGATTATCGTTTGGCCCACAAGGGGACACGTTTCCCTATCGAAACCACGAGGGTTCTTGCGACAGGCTCCGGTTTGTAAGAGGTTCGTAATAAAGCTTGTCCCAAAATGGCAATGTTTTTACCATGACATATATGTGCCATGACATGACACCTTGCCACCTTTGATGACTTTCTGGTGAGTTTAGGATTTATGGGGACTTAAAAACCAAGATTCAAAATGTTTGAGGAAGATCCAGGACATGGGTACGGTTGTAATTCGTTCCCATTCCTGGCATGAGACCTAAACATGCACCCAAGGACACATGTTTCTAGCCATTTCGGTGAACTGGGGCATGTATTTGTAGTTCAGATTTGAATTATGGACATTAAATGCCTAGGAAACTCAATTAGTGTATAAAAAGGCCAAACAAACCCTGAATAAGTTTAAATTTCACCACGGATATCATGTGGTTCCATGTTGCCAGTGGAAGAAAATACGAGGCAAAAAGAGGCAGTGATTACGTTTCGTCCACAAGGGGAATACATTTCCCTATCAGAACCACGAGGCTTCTTTGAGAGAAGCTCCATTTTTTTGTAAGAGGTTTGTAATAAAGCTTGGCCCAAATTGGACAATGTTTTTACCACGACATATATGTGCCATGACGTGACACCATGCCACCTTTGATGACTATCTGGCGAGTTTAGGATTTATGGGGACTAAAAAACCGAGATTCGAAATGTTTGAGTATGAGCCATGACACATGTACGATTGTAATTCGTTCCCATTCCTGACATGGGACCTAAACATGCACCCAAGGACACATGTATAATTTTTCTAGCCATTTTGGTGAACTGGAGCATGTATTTGTAGTTCAGATTTGAATTATGGACATTAAATGCCTAGGAAACTCAATTAATGTATAAAAAGGTCAAGCGAACCCTGAATAAGTTTAAATTTCATCACGGATATCCAGTCGTTCCATGTTGCCCGTAGAAGAAAATACAAGGTGAAAAGAGGCAGTGGTTAAGTTTCGCCCACAAGGGGGACACGTTTCCCTATAGGAACCACGAGGCTTCTTTGAGAGAAACTACGGTTTGTAAGAGGCTTGTAATAAAACTTGCGCCACAATGGATGAAAAGCATTCCTCGACATATAAGTGCGATGTCGTGACACCATGGCAGGTTTCATGTTTTTCAGCTTAGTTTTGGATTTACGAGGATTTAAAAACCGAGATTCTTCTCCCGAAATGTTTTCAAATAGCACATGGTTCACTCACGAAAGCCAATATTTAATGAAAACTTCGTGGAAACCATGTTTTCAAGTTTCATAAAAATCTGAAGAAAAAAATGTGGAATGTGTCGGGACCCCGATCCTAAATCACACCGATCTAGCATGTAACACGTCATATCACTTTGCAGCCTCACGCACGGTATCCCCACGGGTGCCACAATACCTGGCCCGGGACCATTTGCGTATTTTGGCACACGTATATGATAGTGTCCCTAGCATCCATATGACAGAGAACTCGGGCCGACATGACTAGTTATAAACCAAAAGTGGCACTAAATTACAGAGACATGCATACATGACCCAACAACGAACTTGTCGGTCATCAACGTATGAACCCAAGTCATAGCAAGCTACAAGGACTTAAAGGAACAACACGTGACAATTCCCCTAAGGGACAGACGCAGGAACGAAGAAGGACACATGCCCACCAGCCTAAGTGTTCCGGAGGAGTAGCAAGCTACCAAGGCTCAGTGGAAGCACTAGGAGGCATTTGCCTGTAAGATAGGCTACCAAGGGTAAACAACTAGGTGTCGGATCCCACACATATCAATACACAGTACACGTATGCATAACATGCAAGTATGTGTTGTACAACATGGCATCACAACATAACTCAACAATTCATATAAATAAAGGCCCAGAAGAGCCATCATAACATTTATTACAAACAGAGGTCACATGACCCAACATACAGAGCATACGGGCAACGGAAGCATAACATGTGTGAGTACAGACAACTACTAATGAAAAAGGCTGAGAAGCCTGACTATCTACAAGACCCTCCCAAGGGTACAAGACCGTAGCTGAGGTAACAAGCTAAACGTCGAAGTCCACGCGAAACCACTAGTGAGACGGAAGTCTCTCTACAAAACATAAATTAAGAAAACGTGAGTACAAAGGTACTCAGCAAGACTTACATCAGAACTAGCTACATATGCATCATTATCAACGAAGGGGGTGGTGGAGTTTGACTTCAGCAAGCCAGCTTTGACTCGGTGGCTATCCTGAACTACAACTGCAAGTAACTCTTTTGAGGTGGCGCACACGAGTCCACATATTCACCAAACAATACACCACTATGGATCTGCTCCCGTCTCCCTACGAGAAAGCCATCCATAGCACTCACACTTATCTTGCAGATTTTAGAGTATCCACTTTCACTTGTCTATGAACTGTAAAGGCAACCCAGAAGTCCATTACCGCGGATACGGCTATTCAAATAGATCATTTATAACCCTGCAGGGGTGTACTTCTTCACACACGCTCTCACCACTTATCGTCGTTTACACGACATGTTCTCGACAACCTTCAAGCGGAAGCCCAGCGAGGGTGTCGGCCACGACCTGACTAACCACACAAGTCTCTAGTACAGGTTTATCGCCTATTTGGGTTCCATCTGTGGGGAGATCCGGCAGGGGTGTCGCTCACGGCCCCAAACGATGTGTATAGGGTTCCCGAGTCACCAAACGGGCGACCGGTAGACCGAGCCACGTACCTGCCGCATCACAGCCCACCCTGAGGGTCAGCACTGCGCACGACCTCCAGTAAACTACAAACACCAGAAACTAATTGCAACTCCTGGACAGAGATCATGTTGATTAATGAGTCGAGAGAGCTTGGAGTGCCCGGAGTCCAATGTGTGGTAGTAGCTGTTCATGGATCAACCAACACAGAACTCAGTTCCTGAGGACACTTTCAATGAGACAACCCACCATGTACTCCTACATGGCCTCTCATCGCTACCTTTACCAAAACGTGTTCACACACTTAGCTCTCACCGGTAGGACATGATGACCACATTCCAATTCATCCTCGATGAATCAGACCTGACACAACTCTAAGCAATAGCAGGCATAACCAGAAAGCATGAATGAGTAGGCACAACATGGCTCAAACAACTCCTACTCATGCTAGTGGGTTTCAACTATTTGCTGTGGCAATGACAGGTCATGTAGAGGGAAAGGGGTTCAGCTACCGCAGCAAAAAGCAGTATAAACGTTGTTGTCCTAATGCAGTAAAAGAGAGCAAGAGCGAGAGAGTGGGATTGTATCGGAATGCTCAATGGGGATTTGCTTGCCTGTCACTTCTGAAGATAGCATAGCTCTTCATCGGTGTCATCGAACTCATCGTCGGAACAACGTCTACTAAGAGGGGACGAACACCGGCAAACAAGACAGAACACAATCAATGCAATTCGACAATATGATGCATGATCATGACATGGCAACATGCTGTGATTTGAGCTAATGCAACTATCAGTGATTTAAATGAAGTTGATTTGAACCAAGGGTTCAAATCCAAACTCCATATGTTAATATTCAAATGGCATTTTATTGATTTGACCTGATCAGCAGGCATAAGTTGCTCAAACATGCATGATAATGCCATAAACAGATTTCTTGAATTTTTTTGATCATTTTTCATATGTAAATTATTTTCATTGGAGTTATAGATTATTTTCTGTGATTTTTAGAAGTTTGGGGTATTTTCTGAAATTCATAAATCAATTCTAATTTATTTTAATTCCAGAAAATATTTACCGTGTTAGTATGATGTTTGTGTGACGTCAGCAAGTCAACAGGGCTTTCAGGTCAAACCTGACGTGTGGGGTCCACACGTCAGTGACACTACTAACTAACAGGGTTAGTTAGCTTTGAGTTAACACTACCTAAACTGTCAGTGGGGCCTGGGCCCACCAGTCAGCAACTCATTTACTTAAACAGACAAGTTAGTATTAATTTTGGTACTAATCCAAAATTAACTAGAAGCTGGCCCCACATGTCATTGACCCAGGGGAGTCAAACTCCAGGTCAAACGGGCTAATCCCGCCGACGGTTCGACGCTGGCGAGGCCAAACGCGGCGGTGGTGCTCGGGTTTGGGCTAGGGTGCCCCGTTCGATGTGTGGCTAGGCTCGTTGGAGAGCTCTTGCCGGCGCACATCGGATGGGGGTGGTAGGCGGGCCTGAGGTGGCCGGGGCTGACGGCGACGAGCTCTATAGCGGCTGCCGATGGTCTGGCATGCACGGGAACGCGGCTGCGGTGGCCTAGGCGAAGCATGCGCGGCACCTAAGACGTCTACATGATGCATCAAACAAGGTGGACGGGCGCCCGGGACCAAATGGTCACCGGAGCATCATCGGCGGCAAGCACGGGCGGCGGCGGGTTTCGGTCGTCGGCCAAATGGCAGCTACGGCATGCAACCAAGAAAACGGAAAGGGGGAGGAGGAGCAGCAGCTCACAGAGATTGCAGCAGGCGTCGAAATAGGCTCGGGGAAGGCCGGAGCTGAGCAGGGCGGCGAGGCGGATCTCTAGCGACCGCAGAGGGAAAAACATCGAGGGCGGCGCTTCGGGGACCTTCCGGTCGCGTGGCTCGGTAAGGGGGTAGGGAACGAGGTGGTGGAGATCTGAGACAGCTCGGGGCGGCTCGGGGAGCACGGTGGACACGGTGACGGCAAGCGGCGGCGACGGCGGCGTTCTGCTATGGCGTCAGGGGAGCGAGGAAGAGGCAGGGGGAGGAATGGAGTGGTCGGCTCGATCCAGACGGAAGCGGTGAGGCTATCCGCAGCATCTACGTGGCAGGAGGAGTCATGCAAGCGAGCAAGAGGTGGCGCGCTGGGCGTGCGCGTGTGTCGGCCATGCGCCTCGCCTACTGGCGCGAGGTGGACGACGGCTGGCATCGGCCAGCTGGGCTGGGCCGTGCTGGGCCAGGCCAGGTGAGCGCTAGGTAAATCCTTTCTCTCTCTCTCTCTCTCTCTCTCTCTCTCTCTCTCTCTCTCCTAATTCTATTTCTGTTTTCTAATTTTGACATTTGTTTTGGCTTTATAAAAAATGCCAGAGCATTTTCAAAAATCACCAAACTGCTCATGCCCACTGTTTAGGATATAAACAACATGGAATATTTCAGTTTAGGATTATTTGGACATTTAAAATAATTAGAAGCATTTGAATGCCCAAATGCAAATGCTTTATGATTTAATTCAAAAATCCAGAATGGTCCTAGAAATATGTGCAACATTTTTGGCAGAGGTTTTTAACCAATCCAAAAATGTTGAACTTTTCTAAAGGGCATTTTGGGTTCATTGAAAAGTATTTATTAAACCCTAGTTGATTTTATGTGGTGCTAGGGTTTGAACAATCCCCATTTCAAGTTTAAAAGAAATTTAGACATGATGCACATGATCATGCAGAGTCAAGCAAAGGCTAAAGCTATAGGGCTGTGACAACTCACCCCCACTAAGCAAGAATCTCGTCCCGAGATTCAGGACGTGAGGTAAGAAGACAGAGGGGACACAAGCTAACACAATCTTCATGATCCAACTGTCCTTCATAAGAATGTTGATTGCTTGTCTCATGTTGACCTGATATCCTTGCTTTTGAGGTCGTTGTTCAACACGGTGATGACGAAAGAAACTCTGTGGTAATTGATCTTGTGAAAGATCGAGCAACTCACGATCAACTCATGGAGTGAGACGTTGAAACATCTCTTGAGCTGAGACACGGAACACTCCTCCAGAGGGATGGAGTGAAATAAATGATGAAGGTTCACTTAGTGGCAATAATTCCACACCTAAGAAGATGGTGATCGATGTCACCAGATGGGGCACCTTAGAGAAGGTGACTCGTAGAATTATTCCCTTAAGTGGCAAAAAGAATTACTTTTGATATAGAGATCATTGAAACTCTCTATACCAGCCTGAGGCAAATCACAAACGATCATTTGACAGAGTTCGAGAGAACGACATACTCCGACTAGCATGGATGATGTTGACTACCTTGTTGAGGACAACACAGAGAGTGATTTTTGCCTATCACCGGAAATGGATGGGACCCATGGTAAGTCCACTTTTGAAGATGATCCTGGACAACAATTACCGAGGTGCAAGCTGGGAACAAAATGCAAATGTTGGGAACTTTCCAACCATCATATCTGCCTGAGATTCAGACTGGTTGGTAACAGAATATTTCAGACGTCATGTCTGGAAACGAAAGTTTGCAACACAAATCGGCGAGATGGCGTTGCGAGATTCTCGGGGTGTGAACTACGATAGCAAGCTCCAAAACATGAGCTAGTTCTGCTACATACCTGTGAACACGTTATCCCAGACAAGCATGACCACATAGTAGTCTTATAATAAAATACTACCGAGTTCAGATTGGGGAACCATCATTAATGACATTGAAGTCTCCGCGCGGAAATCTAAAGTATTAACCTTAGAACAGACTCCTTTATCTTGAACAAATCAATCAATGGCTTGATGTGCTAGGGATACATATGGAATGATGGTTGCAAGTCTCCAACCACAGAATACTTCGCACGTGTGCATGACTGACTTGGGATGATCCCAGAGGAAGCAAAACAACTTTCTCGAATTCATGGCGGCAAGTTACATCGAGTGCGCATGAATTAGAGGAAGTCACTTCTTCCATACGGACATATGCTTCATGAACGGGACATGAAGATAATGCTTGTAAAAGTTTCCAACACTAGCTTTAATGTTCAACATGAATCATGGAGAGGATAACATGTTGCCGATGGGCTCGACAACAATTCATCGAGGCTTCCATAAAATGGAATCCCACAACTATGTGAACAAGGTGATAGCATTGGCCAGACCAATAGATGTAACGGTGTATGCTCGAGGGAGCAACCACGAGTAAGACAACATTACGAATATCGTTGGTTCTGATTTGACTTAACAATAGCCCACACTCGAATCAAAGTTTTGACAATACAATCGATCGAGCAACTGATCACGAGGATCAATCGAGGAAGATATCATCTTTCTTTAACAAACACACAAACACAAGGATAACCCTTTGGAAAAGAACTAAGTGGGGCAAGCTTTGATCTTCTAACTCTCCAAGTTGTCGTTTAGCTTTACCAACTAGCTCAGGATATCCAACACAGATTCTTGGAGACGGGGTGGTTCATAAGTAAACAAACTTGATCACGAGCTCAACATAACGGTGAGGGGACAACCTGGTGATACTTCCCAGAAGATATTCGTAAAAGCACGAACCATCGATATGTTGCTAAGCTCGGAAACAATCTTGATTTTCAGGGCAAGAAGATATGATCAAAAGAGCAAGAGATTGACACAATCCTAACTCATGGATCGAAGAATGCACCAGAAAAATGGACTAGGTAGCACGATCAATCTTAGAATGCTGATTCAGTAACCAGCACACTAAGAATGGGATTATCGTCCATTAACTACCAAGCAACGGAGTTGCTAGGAGTATTGATTTCACACATCACGATTCACTTGTCAGCATCCCGGTTACAATAACACGGAGACCGAGAAATGAACGATGATGGCGAGAAGTATTACTGTATCAAGAGTTCACGTGAGGTGGTGCAATCCCCATGACATTCTTGACATAAAAGAGGGAAACACTCCAAGGTAGAGCAGAGCAAAAGCTAGGTTGGCATTTTGATCTCCGAAATACAACTGCTTTGACCCAATCCTAGATATGGATGAGGTACTGGAGTTTGTTTCTCCTAGTTATTCTAAAATAGAATGGATTGATGGACCACAAGAGTAAAAGGCATTGACACGAGTGCACAACTACTCCTGACTATCAATTGATAGACGGGGGTCATAATATATCTAAAGGGGACAACTCAAAGGAACCTATAACTTTCTGAGTTGTGGATGCGTAGATTAGCATGTCGAACTTTCAACATACTTCTTCCGAATAACCCATGCAGAAAGGTAGAATTGGCAGAGTCACAATGTGGAGTGGAGAACTCATCAAGAGCACTCTGGTTGTGATCTTTTGGTTCAGAAGAACTTCTGCCATGATGGTTCATGGTATTGGAAGAACGATAACCACGGACCTCGAGGACTATCACAAGGTTACTAATATCCTAAAGGGACAAGCAAATACTACCAACATGAAGTAAGTAGAATGAATCTTGGGTTCAAGAACCCAGAAATAGAATGCCTACTACTAAATGGCATCATGGGATGCTTTCGAAAATGATGGCCAGAATCATCACACTGGGAATATAGAGCATTACTAGATTACTGGTGATTCTCTAAGACTCCCAGGGTCACAATAATAACTCCAACATATTTGTCGAGGTAACAGAGTACCTCAACACACTGGTTAGTGTGGTTAATCTGGCCCAAAGGAGCATCGGGAACAGGAAGAAGGGATTTGCAATTGCATCAGACTATTTAGGAACCTGGGATGACTCGGACATCATAACGGCTGCAAATGCCCAAAAAAGATTTTGAGATCCAAGCAAAAGGTAGCATAATCACTTAACATCATAATGTCAAGGTTTTGAGACCAACAGTTGAACACACAGAAGTAGTAGGAACTGAACTGAGGGTTGAATCCACCATTAGCGTGATCCTGATAAATAGAATGAGAATCCTAGTTTCTTAACCCCGTAGAAAAGAAGAGGGTGACTCATATCAGAAATTCATGAGGTAAAGGAGTAAAAAGGGCCTTACGTTCCCTTCCACAATCAATTCCCTTATATAACTAAAGAGTTTCTAGACACAACTTCGACCAGTTTAGCTTGGTAATCCTACAGGCAGTCAGGCTCTGATACCAAAGCTGTCGGGACCCCGATCCTAAATCACACCGATCTAGCATGTAACACATCATATCACTTTGCGGTCTCACGCACGGTATCCCCACGGGTGCCACCTTACCTGGCCCGAGACCGTTTACGCATTTTGGCACACGTATATGATAGTGTCGCTAGCATCCATATGACAGAGAACCCGGGCCGACATGACTAGTTATAAACCAAAAGTGGCACTAAATTACACAGACAGGCATACATGACCCAACAACGAACGTGTCGGTCATCAACGTATGAACCCAAGTCGTAGCAAGCTACAAGGACTTAAAGGAACAACGCGTGACATTTCCCCTAAGGGACAGACACAGGAACAAAGAAGGACACATGCCGGCCAGCCTAAGTGTTCCGAAGCAGTAGCAAGCTACCAAGGCTCAGTGGAAGCACTAGGAGGCATTTCCCTGTAAGATAGGCTACCGAGGGTAAACAACTAGGTGTCGGATCCCACACATAGCAATACACATTACACGTACGCATAACATGCAAGTATATGTTGTACAACATGGCATCACAACATAAATCAACAATTCATATAGATAAAGGCCCAGAAGAGCCATCATAACATTTATTACAAACAGAGGTCACATGACCCAACATACAGAGCATACATGCAACGGAAGCATAACATGTCTGAGTACAGTCAACTACAAATGAAAAAGGCTGAGAAGCCTGACTATCTACAAGACCCTCCCAAGGGTACAAGACCGTAGCTGAGGTAACAAGCTAAACGCCGAAGTCCACGAGGAACCACTAGTGAGACGGAAGTCTCTCTGCAAAACATAAATTACGAAAACATGAGTACGAAGGTACTCAGCAAGACTTACATCAGAACAAGCTGCATATGCATCATTATCAATTAAGGGGGTGGTGGAGTTTGACTGCAGCAAGCCAGCTTTGACTCGGTGGCTATCCTGAACTACAACTGCAAGTAACTCTTTTGAGGTGGCGCACACGAGTCCACATATTCACCAAACAATACACCACTATGGATCCGCTCCCGTCTCCCTACGAGAAAGCCATCCATAGCACACACACTTATCTTGCGGATTTTTGAGTATCCACTTTCACTTGTCTATGAACTGTAAAGGCAACCCAGAAGTCCATTACGGCGGACACGGCTATTCGAATAGATCATTTATAACCCTGCAAGGTTGTACTTATTCATACACACTCTCACCACTTATCGCCGTTTACACGACATGTACTCGGCAACCTTCAAGCGGAAGCCCAGCGAGGGTGTTGGCCATGACCTGACTAACCACACAAGTCTCTAGTCCGGGTTTATCGCCTATTTGGGTTCCATCCGTGGGGAGATCTGGCCGGGGTGTCGCTCACGGCCCCAAACGATGTGTACAGGGTTCCCGAGTCACCAAACGGCCGACTGGTACACCGTGCCACGTACCTGCCGCGTCACAGCCCACCCCGAGGGTCAGCGCTGCACACGACCTCCAATAAACTACAAACACCAGAAACTAATTGCAACTCCTGGACAGAGATCATGTTGATTAATAAGTCGAGAGAGCTTGGATTGCCCGGAGCCCAATGTGTGGTAGTAGCTGCTCATGGATCAACCAACACAGAACTCAGTTCCTGAGGATGGTTTCAATGAGACAACCCACCATGTACTCCTACATGGCCTCTCATCGCTACCTTTACCAAAACATGTTCACACACTTAGCTCTCAATAGTAGGACATGATGACCACATTCCAATTCATTCCCGATGAATCAGACCTGACACAACTCTAAGCAATAGCAGGCATAACTAGAAAGCATGAATGAGTAGGCACAACATGGCTCAAACAGCTCCTACTCATGCTAGTGGGTTTCAACTATTTACTCTCGTAATGACAGGTCATGCAGAGGGAAAGGGGTTCAGCTACCACAGCAAAAAGCAGTTGAAACGTTGTTGTCCTAATGTAGTAAAAGAGAGCAAGAGCGAGAGAATGGGATTGTATCGTAATGCTCAATGGGGTTTTGCTTTCCTGGCACTTCTGAAGATAGCATAGCTCTTCATCGGTGTCATCGAACTCATCGTCGAAACAGCGTCTACTGAGAGGGGACGAACACCAACAAACAAGAGAGAACACAATCAATGCAATGCGACAATATGATGCATGACCATGACATGGCAACATGCTGTGATTTGAGCTAATGCAACTATCACTCATTTAAATGAAGTTGATTTGAACCAAGGGTTCAAATCCAAACTCCATATGTTAATATTCAAATGGCATTTAATTGATTTGACCTTATCAGCAGGCATAAGTTGCTCAAACATGCATGATAATGCCATAAATAGATTCCTTGAATTTTTCTGATCATTTTTCATATATAAATTATTTTCATTGGAGTTATAGATTATTTTCTGTTATTTTTAGAAGTTTGGGGTATTTTCTGAAATTCATAAATCATTTCTGATTTATTTTAATTCCAGAAAACATTTACCGCGTCAGCATGACGTCTGTGTGATGTCAGCAAGTCAAAAGGGCGGTCAGGTCAAACCTGACGTGTGGGGTCCACACGTGAGTGACACAACTAACTGACAGGGTTAGTTAGCTTTGAGTTAACACTAACTAAACTATCAGTGGGGCCTGGGCCCACCAGTCAGCGACTCATTTACTTAAACAGACAAGTTAGTATTAATTTTGGCACTAATCCAAAATTAACTAGAAGCTGGCCCCACATGTCATTGACCCAGGGGAGTCAAACCCCATGTCAAACGGGCTAATCCCGCCGACAGTTCGACGCCGGCGAGGCCAAACGCGGCGGCGGTGCTCGGGTTTGGGCTAGGGTGCCCTGTTCGATGCGTGGCTAGGCTCGTTGGAGAGCTCTCGCCGGCGCGCACCGGATGGGGGTGGTAGGCGGGCATGAGGTGGCCGGGGCTGACGGCGACGAGCTCTCCAGCGGCTGCCGGCGGTCGGGCATGCGCGGGAACATAGCTGCGGTGGCCTAGGCGAAGCATGCGCGGCACCTAAGCCGTCTACGTGATGCGGCGAACAAGGTGTACGGGCGCCCGGGACCAAATGGTCACCGGAGCATCGTCGGCGGCAAGCACGGCCGGCGGCGGGTTTCGATTGTTGGCGAAACGGCAGCTACGGCGTGCAACCAAGAAAACGGAAAGGGGGAGGTGGAGCAACAGCTCACAGAGGTTGCAGCAGGCGTCGAAATAGGCTCGGGGAAGGCCGGAGCTGAGCAGGGCGGCGAGGCGGCCGTGTTGGGAAAAACATCGAGGGCGGCGCTTCGGGGCCCTTCCGGTCGCGTGGCTTGATAAGGGGGTAGGGAACGAGGTGGCGGAGCTCTGAGACAGCTCAGGGCGGCTCGGGGAGCACGATGGACACGGTGACGGCAAGCGGCGGCGATGGCGGCGTTCTGCTATGGCGTCAGGGGAGCGAGGAAGAGGCAGGGGAGGAATGGAGTGGTCGGCTCGATCCAGACGGAAGCGGCGAGGCTATCCACGGCATCTACGTGGCGGGAGGAGGCAGGCAAGCGAGCAGGAGGTGGCGCACTGGGCGTGCGCGCGCGTCGGTCACGCGCCTCGCCTGCTGGCGCGAGGTGGACGACGGCTGGCATCGGCCAGCTGGGCTGGGCCGTGCTGGGCCAGGCCAGGTGAGCGCCAGGTAAACCCTTTCTCTCTCTCTCTCTCTCTCTCTCTCTCTCTCTCTTCTAATTCTGTGTCTGTTTTCTAATTTTGACATTTGTTTTGGCTTTATAAAAAATGCCAGAGCATTTTCAAAAATCACTAAACTGCTCATGCCCACTGTTTAGGATATAAACAACATGGAACATTTCAGTTTAGGATTATTTGGACATTTAAAATAATTAGAAGCATTTAAATGCCTAAATGCAAATACTTTATGGTTTAATTCAAAAATCCGGAATGGTCCTAGAAATATGTGCAACATTTTTGGCAGAGGTTTTTAACCAATCCAAAAATGATGAACTTTTCTAAAGGGCATTTTGGGTTCATTGAAAAGTATTTATTAAACCCTAGTTGATTTGATGTGGTGCTAGGGTTTGAACAATCCCCATTTCAAGTTTAAAAGAAATTTAGACATGATGCACATGATCATGCAGAGTCAAGCAAATGCTAAAGCTATAGGGCTGTGACAGGATGTTAAGAAGGTGATTATTATTGCGACACAAAATTTCAAGTTGAAAAACATTACAAGATGTGAGCTATGGAAAAGACAAATTCCGCCTTGAATAGCGACATTACTATTCGGCACTATTAAACATTGATTTTGTCTTTTTAATAGCTCACATCTCTTAATGTGTTTCAACTTGAAATTTTGTGTGCCAATAAAACACCATCCTCTTAACATCCCGCATTTTTTGATTTTTTTTTTGAAACTTCAAAACATCTTTTTCTCGTGGTTTTCATAGGTTTCCACCAATGTTGGTTTCCGTATGATATTCCCCACCCCCCTTGCGCGCGATCTGAGTCCCGCGTTCTGGCTGGCCAGAACCCAAACCCCACGGATCGTACGTGCGCACCGTTGGATGCTCCCAGATCGAACGGCAACCCTGAGCCATTTCGATAGCACATGCAGTACATGGGTAAGCACTGTGCGCATGCGTCGTGTAGCTCACGCTTCCTTCTCTACTAGGTTTTCATTCAAAACAGGCTACCGTTTCTCGCCACTCCTCTCATCGGTTTCCCGCCTCTTCTCCCAGATATGCATGATGTAGATGTTTGTTTAATTCTTATAGTTCATCTCATCCAAAATCAATTATTTTTGTAAAAAAAAACTATTTTAAGATTCATGGAATTGTGCAGTGTAAAGGTAAAAACAAAAAGTGACAATTCATTTAGAAAAAAAGGTTTGGACAATTAAGATATGGAAGATTCTAGAGAACAAAGGAGAAGTGCTTGTGTTTTGAGGTTTGTGCATTATGCTTAAGTTCAACCATGGAGTCTTCTAGATTGTACATGTGGAAGAATCTGGTGGAATATAGATGATATCCAACGGCCAGTAGTGCTCGGATTTGCCATCTCTATACCGTCGGATTGGCTTCATCCCACGAGCAACTATATATATATATATATATATATATATATATATATATATATATATATATATATATATATATATATATATATATATATATATATATATATATATCTGTGTCTGTGTGTGTGTCCCATGCTAGAAAAAATAAAGTTTGAGCGCATGCGAGGGACGCCCCCCCACTACTAGGAAAAGGCCTACTAATAGCGCACCTAATTTGGCCATTAATGGCGCATTAATGGTGCGCCATTAGTGCCACGCCATTAGTATATGTTACTAATGGCGCACCTCTGGTGCGCCATTAGTATCTGGTATACTAATGGCGCATCACAGATGCGCCATTAGTATGCACAGTAGTGCGCCATTAGTATGCCTCCCAGGGGGCCATGTGTACCCAGGTGCTTTGGCATACTAATGGCGCACGCCAGCAAGATGCGCCATTAGTAATTTCGGCATAGTAATGGCGCACTGTCTAATGATGCGCCATTAGTATCCTTTGGCATACTAATGGCGCACTGTGATGTGATGCGCCATTAGTATGAATATTAGGTTTTTTTATTATTTTTCTGTTTTTTGCACAGATTACAAAATGTATAATTGGACAGAATATAGACAGCACACATCAACAACAGATTCATCGAATACAATAGAAGATTAGTCTCTGAATACAATTCATCATATTAGTCTCCGAATACAATTCATCATATTAGTTTCCGAATTGAAAAGACCGAACAAAGATAGAACATTATATTACAAGTCTCGAGACCGCGAGTAGCGAGTTTGTCTTCACATTACAAGTCGATATCGATCATCTAAACTACCATCACATAGAAGAGAGCTGCGGTCATCACGATGAGCATCATCACGATGAAACTCGTCTTCATCCGGTTCCTCCAACGCTCCCTCCCCTCTCCCGCTAGATAGCGGGCGTATCTAGATTCGGCCTCGGCCCTAGTGGTGTACCCTTTGCAACTGTCACCGCTAAATCGGTGAACCTGTCTCCGACACTCCTCCCAGTCGTCGTAGACTCCGGGAACCTTACCCTTGTACACGATATACGACGGCATCGCTATGCACTAGCCAAACGAAACGTTAGTACCAATTCACAGACAATACATAAGAAATATATAAGTATGCAACAGAACGATCGAAAGAGAAAAGCAAGACATTAATAGCATCGATTACATCTAAGTTGAACGACTCTCGAAACCAAAGAGACATACTACAAGTTCATTAAAGTTTAATTACAACATGAGCCAATCGATGTTTCAGAACTAGACACAGCATCACTGCTTTCGACTCGACTCAAGGGACATGAGCGTGGATGAAGCCGCCGTCTATCGTGGGAGTCATGAAATAACGGGCGTTGTCAGCCTGCATTTGTAGCATTGTGTCGATGTCACTGTTCGACGGTTGATTTCTGAGGTAGAACTGCCCCGAGGTACGAAGGACATCTTGATGGATGATTTCCGCAAACTCCGACTGTATGCGAAAGAATTCTTGTCTGATGTCCACGTCCTGGATTGCCGACACGCTCGCGGCCCAATCTTTGAGTTTACTCGGTAGCAGAAGTTGATGATGGTCCCGTACGATCGCCCGCATGTGATGGATGGCGTAGTAGGCACCCTTCTGACCGCCAGGCGGCTGCTTGACGCAGCAGAACGTCGTATTGTGGGAGAACACGTGCTTGCCGGTCTTACGATTAGGCCTGGTGAAGGTGCCTCCAGATTTGGCGTAGCCGGGGAGAACATCATCAAGAACCTTCTTGACATTTGTGTAGTCTACGTTCGACTGACGGTCCGGGTCGAAATACGTGGCCATGGAATATTTGGGGCTTAGGAGGATGAGCGTGCAATGTGTGTCACTGCAGAAAACACGGAATGTTAAAAGAAGAACGATCGAAATCTAAGAATTCATATGTTACGGGGCGGTTGAGGCGGAGGACTTACTCGGGAAAGTAAGGCACGAGGAAGTTATCCTTATCTCGGTTTGCCAGAATGACGCCTTCGAGGTAAGAACTCGCGACTTGCCGGTCCCCAACGCTGCCCAAGATCTTGGCACGCATGTAGAAGGGGTCGACTATCACGATGTCCGGGGTCTTGTCGCGAATGATCCGCATCTCCATACTCAGCGAAAATAGCCGAACGAAGGTGTAGTGCAGCGGAAGAAGGTTCAACATAGCGTGGATGTCATCAAACCGCAGGACGATCGTACCCCCGATGGAGTTATCCACAAAGCCCTTGCCCTCTGGCACCTTGGCCGCGAAAACCGGGTATGCCACATCCTTCTCTCTGAGACGCCGCTTCTCCAAAGAAAGAACACTGTCATGCAGACTCCGCATAGCACTGGTTGCAGCATCGAGCATATTTCTCGGTCGCATCGGCCTACCCGCCACATGCACCCTCCTCATTACATCCTCAGGTGAAGGTGGCCCGTCCTGAGCGCGGATCGTACTCGGTGCCGGCTGGCTCGCACCCTTGTTAGTTTTTCTTTTGCGTGCCTTCTTCTTCTCCTGAATTGGGACCGAGTTCTGCTCAGAGACCGCCTTCTTGAGTGTGTTGGGGCTGATAATATTTCGCACCTCGCCTATCTGAGGCTCGGTGAAGTCGGCAGCTGGAGGCGTCTCCTGAGAGCTGAACGGCAGACGACGCCTGTTGCAACTTGGCTTCTCCGCGGTACCAGCTAGATCGCGCACGTCTTTTGTTGGGTTGGGTTCTTGAGAAGGAGGCCCCATGAAGTCGCCACCGTACCCATGATCGGCAAAGTACTGATCGACGTTGGCAAATGTATCGTCGTCGTCATCGTTCTGATCCTGTGCCATATGCATGTTTGGATCCAGTGGCATAGGGATGTCCGGCACCGTTGCGGCGGTCTTAACATGGGGACGACTTGGCGCCGGCACGACTGGCGGTGTTGTCTTTGGGGTGGTGTCCCCCGCCCCCAAACAAATCTGGCTCTTCGGCCAAAGCAGGGGCCAGCTCAGGCAGGCGCTGAGGCTCATCTAGTCATCATCGTCGGCCCCGACGGGTCGAATCGGAGGTAACACCTCGTCGCAGCCTGGCAGCACCCGAACCAGTTGAACCCTAAACAAGTTGGGTGGCATTTGGGTACCGTGGAACAAGGGGTTGCCCGGTTGAACGATTTTGCCCTTGGCGACATCGACCAACTCGTTGTTCACGAAGTGCAGGAGAGTGCACGGAACGTTGGCGGCGCCCTGCGAAAACATGTAGGGCGTCAGGGATGCCCAGTCAAAGGCAAGGAGATGAAGTCCTCGGCCGAGAGAGGCTTAATTAGTTACCGTGATGATGGCGTCGAGCTCGGCTAATGTCAAGGCACCGCCAACGGCGGGCGTGCAGTTGACGGAGGGGCCGCTTGCTGCAGAGGTGCCGGCCGGCGTACACCCGGGTGCATTAAGCTCCCGTGCCGGCGTCGGAGACACCAATGCCGCCTCCGCCGGAGACACCAATGGCCCGGCCATCGCGTTCTGCGAGTTGCTGGCCGTGAAGCTAGGAATCGGGGGCGGCCCCTGTTGGCCGCCCGCAATCCACGCACTCAACCCCTCGATCAAGGTAGGCACAATGGCGGTGATTGTCGCTCTGAGCTGTTGTTGCACTTGCTCTTGGACAATCTCCGGAATCCGCGCCACCTGTGCCTTGAGTTCTTGAACCTCGCGCGCCTGGCTTTCCGAGCTGGTCTTTTTCTCCTTTCGCCCACCAGCGCTATAGTATGACGACCATTTTGTCGACAAGCCTTTGCCGGCCACACGACCAGCTGACGTTGGCTTACTGAGCTTATCCTTGTTCTTCATTACATTCAACGCCCTATTTAGAGTCGTGTCCCAAGGGTTGCTCTTAGTCGACCCCGCGCTACTGCTTTCAGTCGCCTGCGGAAGGAATGTGAATCATTTAGAAATTTGGCTTCATTAATTAGAATGCAACCATATGGAGCTAATTACGCGGGGGTGTATTCCTTACCAGAACAAGCTCAAGCGCCCTGGTCTTCGGATCCGTGGTAAGCTCCTTTGTTTTCGGGTCCTTCTTGTACCGGGCTCTGACAAAGTTCCTGGTCTGCTTGTCACCGTATTTATCGAAGAGGGGCGGTAGGCCTTGCTCGGCACGGTCCGCCTCCTCCTTGTCCCATATAGGCTCCGCCACTCTATAACCGCCGGGACCGAGTGTGTGTTCCCCTAAGTTCAGCTCCCGCATTTCTTTCCCCCACTGACTTGATTCGGAGGTTGCAGTGCTCGAGCACTTTATCTTGAAGTCATTGTAGTCATCTTCGGTGATCGAAGGATTTTTCTCCTTGATCTTCTCATAACTCTCACCTTTCTCGATCATTGTCTTCACCGTGCTTTTCCAAGTAGACAGGGCCGTGCTCATCTTCATGAGGGCAGCATTGTTCACTTTATTCCCTTTGAGGCTTGTGTTTTCAAATTCAGCGGGGAACTTGTATCGTTCGTGCAGCTTCGTGAAGAGGAGGTTGCGCAAATTCCCTCGATCAGGATGCCTCAGGTTCTCGGTGTTGATCGAGACGGTGCTCCTGAGAATGCACCCGAGCTGAAGCAAGTACCCCTTGACTATTCGTTCGGGCGCCGTTGGATTCCCGTCGGAGTCCACTTCAGTAACTTCCTCCTTGAGGGTGCGGAGCACGGTCAGGCGCCGGTCCTTGCGTTGCCTCTTCGGTTGGCTGCCATCTCGTGCGTGCGCCGCCATCATTAGTGGTGGCATCCTCGGTGACACCATCAGTGGTGGCATCAGTGGGGTCATCCTCGGTGGTACCATCAGTGGTGTCAGGATCGGTGGGGAAGGCGGCGTCCTCATACAAGTGAGGTTGTTCCTCCATCTCCTGGGACAGCTCCCAAAATGCCTTGCCGCCCGAACCCCCGGCCTCATCGTTGTTGGCCATGTTTATCTCTAAATAGGAACAAAGTTTGGTCAAAAAGTTGGTTATTGTCAAGGAACAAGATCATGGTCTCATCATTCAGGGTTTGTCGACACCGAGGCATCCTAAAAGCTAAGCTTTTATAATTGAGGGTTTTTCGACGCCGAGGCACCCTAAAAGCCTAAGCTTTCATCATTTCGGTTTTTATCGACACCGAGGCACCCTAAAAGCCAAGGTTTTATAATTTATGGTTTGTCGACACCGAGGCATCCTAAATGCTAAGCTGAGAAGGAGAATTCTAAGTTGGGCCTAATCACTTGGCTCTATTGCCGCCTATGGTTTAATGCAGGTAGAATAAAGGGGCACTTGATCCTACTTAATTAACTACTAAGATACCCTGGCCCATGCATTAGTCACAAGTACCCTATATGTCCTATTTTTAGCAAAGTCATGCTAAAATTCACGGAAAATTTCAGCATGACCTTTGCTGAAAATAGGACATATGGAGTACCCGAATTTGCCGGAACGGAAGTTAATCGACATTCCAGCAAACTCAAGGGCCTCTCGGGGTACCTGCAAAATCATTATCCCCGCCTAATGAAGTCGCCAATGGGTCATTTCAGAAGATCACAAGTAGCATCATCACAAGTACAACATCATGACAAGTACAGTAGCAACAGCAGTGAATACAGGCATAACAGCAACATCAACAGTTAAGAAAAAGTTGCAGAAGCTTGTAAAACAATAGTTTGAAGTACAAATATTTAAAACAAGGAACCAAATACATGACCACCATTATTATCATTGTGCTAGTGTGACATACAAGTAGTACTAGTGTACATGAAAAAAAACCTAAAACCTAAAACCCCAACAGAACATCAAGCCCACCAACCGGCTAAACGAACTAAAGATCTCACTTGGGACTACCATACTAGTAAAGGCAAGAGCCAAAGGGGTTCTGAAAAAGATGAAATTGTCACGGACTATGGCATGCCAAAGTATGACAGCAAGCACTAACATGTCTTCCAATAAGTATGACAGCAAGCACTATAACAAAAGACAGAAACCAAGTGCTATCGAGACGACTCTGGAGCCAGATGACTTATTAAGCCATCTTTTAGATTTTAGTGTGCTCAGACATTCACAATTATTTTGTGGTGGTGATTTAGAGAGGAAGGAGATGAGTGAGTGAGTGTGAGTGAGTGTGAGGGGCATGGTAAATGGAGATGTAATTGTAATTGGATTTGACTAATGCTTTTGATTGCTCTGTCCAATTGTAATTTGAAAAGGAAAAAAAATGCAGTACATCATCACTTAATATACTCTTCTGATTCACGCTATATATGAAACACAGATATGATTGTTTCGGGATTGTTGCATGGATTATCCTAGGGTGATATTCTATAAAAAAGAACAAAAAATATTCCAGAGCAGGTCTAAAATGACTGAGGTTTTCATCTAAGGAGAGCACGTCTATGATTGTTTCAGGTTTGTTTCACTTGAACGGTTTTCATCTAAGGAGAGCACGTCTGCACGTGCACACATGAATATCCAGCGTCATCCCAGGGAGTGTGTGGAGCATACTGCGATTCGGTGTAATCGGCCGCCAGATCATGCTCCATCCGACGGGCGCAGGTCACGGCCCACGCACTGGCAGAAATCAGGCGGCTGATTTCAAGCATTTTCCTGCTAAATTTGCTTTGCGCATGAAGATAACGAATAGTTCCACATACAAACAAGAACGAAAATGGCAGAAATACAAAAAAAATCACTGTAACGTGGTGCCTCAAAACTAGTGATGGTTCAAACTAATCACCAACAGCATCACACAAATGCAAAACGCATCAAATAAAACTGTCGATTAAGACAAGCAAAAAACCTCTGGCCTCGTAGAGAACATTAGATCATTCCACATGAAGAAAATTCAGGCATATGCTTGTCTATAATGTAGTTTAATCCTCAGCAACTAACAAACCAAACCACTGACATAAGCTAACCACTTGAAATGGAAGAACACATCAGCAGAAGGATCTAATCATCCCCAGCCTCAAACCTCAAACCGGATACGAAATCCCCTAAGCGAAAAGAAGACAGGTTGACAAACAAGCACACAGAATTGCAGCATGCTCCCCGAGACAAAATCCTGCAGAGCACATCCCAGGGAGTGTGTGGAGCATACTACGATTCAGTGTACACATGATTCTCTCAATTAGATGTGCAACCCCCACTAGCCGAACCCTATTCTCTCAATTAACTCCTAAAATGACTGAGCACACTAATTGAATCCCCTAACCAGAGTCTAAACCATGACTTTCTTCAAATGTCGAAACCTAAAATTCCTAAAATGACTTTGTGGTGGTGATTAGAGAGGAAGGAGGGAGGAGTGATGGCTACCTGCGTATGGAGTGGTCGCCGGCGTAGCTCCGGGCGGCGGCGTTGCTGCAGAGTCGGGGGAGGCCGCGGCAGAGGGCGAGGGGCTCGTCCGAGGGGGTGGGGAGGCATCGGTGGTGCCGGGGGCGTCGGACGTCGGGGGCGCGGGCGTCGAGGGCGTCGAGGGCGTCGGGGGCGCGGGCGTCGAGGGCGTTGGCGGCGCGGCGCTCGGCTCAGCGGGGGTGGCGCGGGGGTGGCGGCGCGGCGCTGGAGGGAGAGAGAGGCGTCGGGGAGAGGGAAGGGGAGATCTGGCGAGGGA
>LR738714.1:69484262-69495283 GCA_902687465.1 Secale cereale
GGCGGCGGCGGCCGGTGGACCGGGGGGTGCTCGGCGGCGGCGGTTGAGTAGGGGAATCGAGGGTGCGGGGGGTCGGCGGCGGCGGCCGGTGGACCGGGGGGTGCTCGGCGGCGAGGGGGACCGGATCTGGCGAGGTGGGATAGCGATCGAGATGGAGGGGGGGTCGAGATCGAGTGTCCATGAAATTTAAAAATATTCATGATAGTTCAAAAAGTGCCCATGAAATACAATCGAGAAATGAAGGCTACGATTTAAATACAATCGATCTTAGCTAGCTATCTGTTCACAATCTTCTTGCCCTTGTTTTTCGCAAATGGAGTTCTTCTGTGGAACGGACGTCCTTTAGGTAGGGTGGTCCTGCTTCTTCTTGTGGTGTATGCTGCTACTTCATCATCGTCGTCATGTTCGATCCTCGGGTCGCCGTACTTGTCGAAGTCTTGCTCATTGGCTACTCCATCCATTCCGATGATCTTCCTTTTGCCTCTCCTCACGACAACACGACTGGGCTTTGACGGGTCGGTAATGAAGAAGCATTGGTCAACTTGGGAAGCCAGTACCCATGGCTCATTTTTCGCGGTGACGTTTGCGCCCGCGGTCTTGGATTTGGCTTCGGGTATAACCATGGTGGTGAAATACCGGTCTTCTTTTAGGACGCTCTTGGCCCATCTGACACGGAACATCGGGACCTTCTCTCCAGCGTAGCTCAGCTCCCAGATCTCCTCGATCCTTCCGTAGTATCTGTCCTTGTCATTACCGGTGTAAGATTCCATCGTTACCCCGGAGTTCTGATAACCATCGCTCTTCATGTCCTTGGCCTCGGTGTAGAATGTCTAGCCGTTGATATCGTACGCCTCATAGGTCATCAGGTTGTGCTCGGCGCCCTATGACAAGGCGAATATGAGTTGTTCTTCCGCGGAAGAATCCTCATGTAAAGGGTACGACAGAAGCTTCTACTTGAACCAACGCGTGAAATATGAGTTGTGCTCTTTGATTATATCTCCGTCCGTCCTCTGTTGGCCTCGGTCATTGTACGTCTTCTCAATAAACGTTTTGTGCTCTACCACCCAAGGATCAACCACGTCTATGTGTTGTAGCGCGACTAGGTTTGCTCTTTCAAAGTCGGCGAGTCGACCCTCGAAGTCGACATGCATTTCGCGGCGACCATCACGGTGACCCCATCCAGCGAGCCTGCTTAGGTGCCTGTTGACGGGCAGACCAACGGGGTTCTCGATGCCTAGATAATTCGTGCAGTAGGAGATGCACTCTTCGGTCAGAAAGCCCCTGGCTATGCTTCCCTCTGGACGTGACATGTTGCGAACGTACAATTTGATTACACCATTCATCCTTTCGAACGGCATCATGCTGTGCCAGAACGTCGGCCCGAGTTGGATGATATCGTCCACGATATGGACCAGCAGATGCACCATAACGTCGAAGAATACGGGCGGGAAGTACATCTCAAGCTCACATAGTATCACCACGATCTCTTCGTGTAGCCTTCTGAGTTGCCTCACGCCAACAGACTTCCGAGAGATGACGTCGAAAAAGTTGCATAGGACAAATAGGGTTTCACGGACGTGCGCGTCCATGATCCCACGGATTGCAACTGGAAGTATCTGCGTCATCAGCACGTGACAGTCGTGAGACTTCATCCCGCTGAACTTCAGCTTCACCCGGTCTAGGTATCTACTTATCTTCCCCGTGTAACCGTAAGGAAGTTGTACTCCTACGAGGCAGGTGAAAAACTGCTCGATCTCCTCCTGACTTAGAGTGAAGCACGCGGGAGGGTAGTCATTTCCGGTCTTCTTGGCCTTTTTGCCTTTGCGACGACTTTCCGTGTCCTGCTTCGCCTCATCATCATCATCATCATCATCATGATCATCATATATAGCATGAAGCTCCTACCTGATGTCCATTGATTTCAAGTCTGCCCTTTCTTTCGGCCCATCTTTGGTCCTCTCTGGCATGTTGAGCAAGGTACCAAGCAGACTCTCGCACACGTTCTTCGTGATATGCATTACATCAAGGCTGTGAGGCACACGGTGGATCTGAAAGTGCAACTAATCCCCGGGTGGTTTTGGTAATTAATAACAACATATATATCATTGAACTAATAATTACTTGAGAATCATTTCAGAGAAGTTCGATGATATGGGTATGGAAATGTCTGAAGAAGTGGACCCCTCAAAATGCTAAGGCAAGCATTGGCAAAAGCTCAAGACTCCATTTTTGGTTTAGTGATCAAAGATCACATTGAGTCCATAGGAAAAGCCAATACTATTAAAAGGGGATGAGATTGTGTTGATGATCTGGTTGCTCAAGTGCTTAGTGATTTAGCTCCTTTAACTATCAGCAACTTTCACTTCTAAACACACTCATAAGTAATCTCGGACAAACCGATTCTTCCAACTCAGTCCCACCGAGATGAACCACCTCAGCTATTTTCCAAACCCTAGAAATTTCGGTCTATCCGATTTTGAGTTCGGTCTCACCGAAACTGGACTGCCAACCTTCTGTAACCATTTGACATCATATCGGAATATCCGAGTTGTTAATTTCGGTCCCACCGAAAATGGCAAGCTCCTATCTTTGACTCATATCGGACACACCGAGATGGTATTTTCGCTCCCACCGAAAACCCCAACGTTCACTATATTTGAACTTTCGGTCTGACCGAGTTTTCACTTCGGTCTCACCGAGATTGTTCAATTATGTGTGTAACGGTTGGATTTTGTGTGGAGGCTATATATACCCCTCCACCCCCTCTTCATTCGTGGAGAGAGCCATTAGAAAGTACTACCACTCCTACCTTACACTTTCTGAGAAGAGAACTACCTACCCTTGTGTTGAGATCAAGTTGTTCCATTCCTACCATATGAAACTTGATTTCTAGCCTTCCCAAGTTGCTTTCCACTCAATCCTTTCTTCCACCACAGCCATATCAGTGAGGAGAGTTGAGTGTTGCGGAGATTATCATTTGAAGCACAAGAGCAAGGAGTTCATCATCATCAACCACATCTATTACCTTTTGGAGGGTGGTGCCTCCTAGATTGGTTAGGTGTCGCTTGGGAGCCTCCGTCTTCGAGATGTGGAGTTGAACCAAGAAGTTTGTAAGGGCAAGGAGATCGCCTACTTCGTGAAGATCTACCCCGAGTAAGGCTAGTCCTCCATGGGCGTAGGCCATGATGGAATAGACAAGGTTGCTTCTTCGTGGACCCTTCGTGGGTGGAGCCCTCCGTGGACTCGCGCAGCCGTTACCCTCCGTGGGTTGAAGTCTCCATCAACGTGGATGTACGATAGCACCACCTATCGGAACCACGACAAAAATCTCCGTGTCTCCAAATTGCGTTTGATCTTCTCCACCTCTCTTTACTACATGTGCAATTTACTTTCCGCTGCTTATACTCTAGAATTGCATGTGTAGGGTGATACTTGAATTGATCATCATTGTGAAACTGCCAAAAACTGTTCATGATCTAAAGGCAGAATTTTTATATTGTCAAGTAGTCTAATCACCCCCCCTCTAGACATACTTTCGATCCTACAAGTGGTATCAGAGCTTTGGTCTCCATTGTTTTGGTTTCCATTGCATTGGACTCCATAAGCTTGGTTTCACAACCTAGGAGAGTATGGCGTCTAGTGAGGGTAATTATCGTAGAGGTCCTTACTTTGATGGTACAAATTTTGCTAGTTGGAAGCATAAAATGAAAATGCATATTCTTGGTCATAACCCAGCCGCATGGGGCATTATTTGTGTTGGTATGCAAGGTGAATTCTTCGAGGAAGGAAAAGTTCCGGATCGCGAAGCTACACCGGAAGAGTTGCGGATGTTGCAAAACAATGCTCAAGCTTGTGCCATTCTCTTCAATGCCTTGTGTCCCGAGGATTTCAACAAAATCAGCCGTCTTGAGAATGCTAAAGAGATTTGGGATACTTTGGTTGAAATGCACGAAGGTACTGAATCTGTGAAGGAATCAAAGCTAGATATTCTTCAAGGTCAACTTGACAAGTTCAAGATGAAGGATGGTGAAGGAGTCGCTGAAATGTACTCTAGGCTTGCTCTCATCACAAATGAGATTGCCGGCTTAGGAAGCGAAGAAATGACCGACCGATTCATCATCAAGAAGATTCTAAGAGCCTTGGATGGAAAATATGACACCGTGTGCACTTTGATCCAAATGATGCCAAACTACAAGACTCTCAAGCCAACTGAAGTCATTGGAAGAATTGTTGCTCATGAGATGACACTTAAGGATAAGGAAGAGCTTCACAACAAGTCAAGTGGTGCTTACAAAGCTACAAGTGATGCTCCCACAACCTCAAGTGACAAGTTAATTTCCAATGAAGAGATAAGCCTAATGGTTAAGAACTTCAACAAGTTCTACAAGAATAGAGGCAAAGAAAGAAGCTCAAAGTCTAGATCATATGATGAAAAGAGATCTTCTAGTCGTGATCGAAACTGCTACAATTGTGGAAGACCCGGACACTTCTCAAATGAGTGTACGGCTCCCCACAAAAGAAGAGAAGAATCTCCAAGAAGAAGAGCAAGAGATGAGTCACCTCGGAGAGAGAGAAGGAGTAGAGATGATCGTTATGAACGAAGACCCTCTCGGAGAAGTAAGGATTCGGAGAGGAAAGACAAGTCATCAAGGAGCTACACAAGAAGAAGACATCAAGCTCATGTAGGTGAATGGGTCTCCGGCTCCGACTCCGACAATCAATCCGATGGAAGCTATCACTCCGACTCCGACTACAGTCAAGATGAAGGTGTTGCCGGACTTGCACTCGTATCCTCCAACTCCAACTCCTACGACTTATTTGATTCACCAAATGAGGGAATTGGAAGATGCTTCATGGCTAAAGGCCCCAAGGTAACACACCCTGAATTCATTGACTTTGATAGTGATGAGGATGACTTGCTTGGTGAAGATGAGCTCTTGCATGATAAATCTAGTGAGCTTAGTAATGATGAAAATGCTAGTAGTCTTTATAGTCGAGAAGAGTCGAATGACAATGCTATGAAGGAGATTGAGCGTCTAACTAAATAACTAAACACTCTTAAGTTAGCTCATGAAACAACTCAAGAAGATCATAGAGAGCTCCTAAGATCTCATGAGAAGCTACGCTTCGAGAAGCTCACTCTAGAGCAAGAACATGAGTTTCTAAAAGCGATCAATGACGATCTTTGAAAGAAGAGTTCTTCATATCTTGCCAAACGACTTCTCTTGTCTAATTTCTTGCCACCTATTAAGACTAAGCATGACAAGCATAAGAAAAATTCTTCCTCTAGTAGTAACAATAACAATGTCAAATCTAATGTTGTTACTTCTAGTAGTTCTCTTGATTCCACTAACAATGTTTCAAGCCAAGTTACACTTGAGCAAGAAAATAGCCTATTGAAGGAAATCATAGAGAAAGGTGTCTACAAGAGTCTTGCCGGAAGCAAGAACTTTGAGGAAATTGTTCGCAAACAAGGAAGGCACCGGAAGAATCAAGGGATTGGTTTTGAGCGAAAGTTCAACGCCGAAGGTGTTGAGTGGGAAGAAGGTCAATACCCTACTCCACAGTTTGTTTCTCAAAAGGAGAAGTATGATCCTACTTCTTCCAATGGGGAACAAGCTCAAGATGACCTTCCACCACAAGACCACAAGCTAAAGGCCAAGGACAAGCTTCAAGAGGAGATTGATGCATTCATAGAAGCACCTCAAGCCATGGTCAAGTGGGTTCCCAAGGACACATCAAGTTCTACTTCGTCAAGCTCAACTACAACCCCAAGGATTCCCATCAAGATGATGTGGATCCCAAAGAAGAAGAACTAGACGGTTCTTGAGGATGACTCCGCCAACATACTTCACTCACATTCATTTTGGCAAGAACTTGTGCAATCAACTTCCACATCATGCACTAGTTCATGGAGTCACAAACCCTCTTGTTGGTAAGTCAAGGGACAAGGTAATCATTGCTTTCATGGACATCATCTTTTGTGTACTTCAATCTATGTCTATGGATATTCTTGTTTATTCCTTGTGGGACTAACCCATGTAGGTATTGAAAGTGCCCTAATCCAAAGGATAGCTCCCAACTCTTGATGATCTACATCAACATTGAGCATCCACATCTTCAACATCTACATGAAGTCTTCTACGACAACCCAAGGTTAGTTTGACCCTTTAAAAGGGGTTCTCACATCTAGGGGGAGCTTTGCTCTAAAAATTGAGCTAAAGCATCTCCAAATGATGTGAACATATCAATGCTTTACGTAAAAGTGGTAACCCCACTTGTGCTTAAACGATGAGTATGACCTATGATCAAATGTTCTCATTTGGCTCCTAAGTCAATATACTCATATATAGATGACCTAGTCATCGACAAATTGTGTGCTAGTAGCTAGAGTTTTGGTTGTGCATGTTTGACACATATTTCATCTGCTATCTTATTGTGTGAGCATGTTGAATGCATGATTTTAACCATTCAAGGACATCCATTTGTTGTTTTGGGTGTT
The DNA here is from genome assembly GCA_902687465.1 of Secale cereale. Classification (NCBI taxonomy): domain Eukaryota; kingdom Viridiplantae; phylum Streptophyta; class Magnoliopsida; order Poales; family Poaceae; genus Secale; species Secale cereale. Next base: position 69,490,765 of record LR738714.1, read on the forward strand.
TTGATTTTTCTGGCCAAATGGATGGACAAGAATGCCTAAGCACCTTCCCTAGCTATTTATGCTTTCTTGTCTCAAATTCTATTCATGCTCATATCAAAACTTTGAACAAGTTATTTTCGGACCCTCCGAGTGAGGAGCACTCAGAGCCACCGATCCGTCTAAGGCTGACTTCCAAAACCTTCGAAGTCCATTTCGGTCTAACCAACTTTTCCCATTCGGTCCAACCGAAACGCTTAGACTGATCTAGGTTTCATCTCGGTGAAACCGAGTTCAAAATCTCGGCGTGACCGATATGCGTAACTGCACATCAGTTATACATTCGGTGTCACCGAGTTTTTCAACTCGGTCCCACCGACAGCATGGGGATATATATACTGAGGGCAGCGCGTGATTAATTCTTCAAACCGTTTCGCCCCCAAGTCCCCTGCTGCCGTCACCCTGGTCTTCGGATCGTCGCGGTCGTCGCCTGTGCGCCCTCGCCGCAGGTCTCCGCCGCCGTCAACGGTACTCTTCTCCGCGCCGTTGCCGCCGTAGAGGTACTTCACCAAGTTAGGGTGAGTCTCGATCCCTCTCATGCTCCCCATCTGATTCTTGCACGATTGGTTTGCCCTGCATCTAGCCACGTTTGAAATCCTCCTTAACATCAGATCAGATCGTTTTAGTTTCGAGCGAAATTCTTAGGTTTAGGTTTCCACGGAATACATCTCGGTGAAACCGATTTTGAAAACTCGGAATGACCGATTTGGCCTCTGGCCATTGCACTGCACCTTTCGGTCTAACCGAGTCGTGCAAATCGGTGTGACCGATGTAGAGTCTCAGTGAAACCCTAGTGTTTCGGTAGGACCGAAACCCACTTCGGTCTGACCGAAAGTGGTGTGATAAGCCTCTGTATACACTTCGGATTCACCGAAACTGAATATCGGTTTGACCGAAATGCATTCTGTGAAAACTCAAAACTAAGTTTTGAACTCATTTTTTTGCAAAAACCTCTGCAGTTGTGATAACTCTTCTACTCTGCCTATACCTTATCTTTTCATAGGTTGTCAGCCATGTCAGATGCCAGTGACAGCCAGAACAGGTCTGAGTCACCGTTTGTAGAGATTCCCGAGGCAGATACTAGTCCTGAGGCTAGTAGTCCTAGTGATGATGGTGAGAGGAGTACCCCTAGTGGTTTGCCTCCTGCAGCCACCAGGACCAGAAAGCAAAGAAATTCTGATGATGAGGACTCTGACTTCATTGCTGAGGAAGTAACCTCCAAGCCCAAGAGAAAAGTTGTTGCCAAAGAGCACGAAGGGCAGCAGTCGAAGAAAGGCACCAGCAAGGTCAAGCAGTCAGCTGTTGCAAAGAAGCTAAACTTGGAAGAGCCAGCTCCAAGTAAGGTGAAGAAAACTTCCAAGAGGAAGAGGGTAGTATATGCTGAACCTCATGTTGATGCAGCAGTGGCTGAAGAAGAAGAAGATGCACCCCAGCCTCCTCCTCAGAAGGCTAAGTTCATGGGTGATGCTATTAGGGCTCAAACCTCTTCTAAGCCCAAGAAGCCTGCTCAAGCAAAGGCTGCTCCAGCCAAGCCCAAGAGGACAACCAGGAACATCCCAGCCTCAGAGAAGAACAAAGGTAATTTGCCACCGTCTGAGTCTGATGAAGAACATGTGTTGCTGAAGCTCCGTCCAAAGTTGCCACTCCACAACGATGCTCATCCTCAAGCCGAGGATATGAAGGCAAGGAAGGACAGAGGTCTCAGGCTATGGAGACAGTCTGATCCATATGCCGTGAGGAGAAGGACTGTTGTGGACCCCAGATACCACACCAGAGAGCAGCAGGACTTCTATGAGACCGTGCTGATGGATAAGAAGCCTATTGTTGCTGACACCAGGTATGTTGACTGGAAGTACATTGACAGTGAAGAGCACCGAGACTTCTTTCCCCATGTGCATGAGAGCTTCACTGCATGTGGAGTTGATGAGTTCGTGGGTCAGAAGCTGACAGATTGGAACGACGAGATGATCATGCAGTTCTACGCCACAGCCCACTTTTATCCTGATGGGAAGATCACCTGGATGACTGAAGGTCAAAGGTTTTCTTCGTCTGTTGAAGAATGGGCAGAACTTCTGAATGCTCCAGTGCAGAGAGAGGACGACATTGATGTCTATGGGATTCCTAAGAAGAACCATGATTCCATGAAGAACATGTACAAGGAGATCCCCGCCGCTGATTTGGAAGGATGGAAGCTTGGCTCAGTGTACTATCTCCAGGCAGGTCTGACCACCACAAACACTATTCTGAGGCATACATTGATGCCCAAGTCTGGAGACCACCGCATGATTCGAGGCTATTCTATCAACATGCTGCACATTCTTTATGAGAAGGCACCTTTCAAGGTGATGGACTTAATGGTAGAGACCATTAAGAGGACTGCAGCTGACCAGAAGAGGTCGTGTGGATTTGCCCCACAGATTCAGATGCTCATCAATGCCAAGTTTGGCACGGGCAAATTCATGTTGGATAGGAAGCACTTGCCACTGCAGCCAGAGCATGAAGATAACGTTGTTGTGATGGATGAAGAGGATCCAACCTCAGTTGAAGGTCAAGCCAAAATTGAAGCTGCGAAGAAAGCCAAAGCTGATAAAGAGGCAGCAGCAGCAGCAGCTAAACCAAAGAGCTTCGGAGAGCAGATTCTTGAAGCTACCCAGAGGATTGAACAACGCCTGGCCAGCATTGAACAATCTCAGGAAAGCCTAGAGAGAATTGTTGACGACAAGATCCACGCTCTGGACGTGAAGCTGACTGAGATTCAGGTGACCGTCAACAAGCTTGAGGCAGATATGGAGGAAGCAAGGCAGGAGAGAGCAGAGCTCATGCAGGATGATCTAGTCCAGGACTCTCATCGCCAGACTGCTCCGGTTCCCAGAGGATCCCGATCTGCAGCTATCCCAGTGACTGACTCCAGGGCTACCACTTCAGCACCTCCTACAGCTCCAGCAGTTACTCCAGCTACAGCTCCAGCATCCACTCCTCCAGCGCAGACATCAGCCGAAGTCTTCGCCGATGCCGTCATTTCTACTCCGACATCTACCCAGACGGGAGCCACCAGCAGAGCCCACAGTGACGCTTAGCTCTATGCTTTTTCGAACTTTTTGGTAACTTGTTGCCAAAGGGGGAGAAATTGTATAGATCATAGGGCTTCGAGAGAGAGAGTGCTCTTTCGTTCTTTTGCCGGTTTTCTTTGAGATTCACTTGGTTCTTTTGGTTCTTGCAACTTTCAGTGTGCTTGCTACTACGTTTGATGCTACCTTAATGAGTGCTTGGTCGTACTATGCTTTAATGTGTGCTTAATGCTTATCATATGCTATTCCTTCTTGTATGATCATTTACTCATGTCTTGGTGATTGAGTGCATGTTATTCATTCTTATCATTTTGTGCGCTCCACCAAGATGTATGTGACAAGGAAGAGTGACCCATAATCCTAATCGATTGTGCATTTGCATTCAAACGCAAATTTTAAATAATGCACAAATTTAGGGGGACCTCTTGTTTATCACATACTTCTCAAAGCGACGATATTATTCATCGATTATATCTTTTGTCGAAGCTTTGATCTATATGTTGTCATCAATTACCAAAAAGGGGGAGATTGAAAGTGCAACTAATCCCTGGGTGGTTTTGGTAATTAATAACAACATATATATCACTGAACTAATAATTACTTGAGAATCATTTCAGAGAAGTTCGATGATATGGGTATGGAAATGTCTGAAGAAGTGGACCCCTCAAAATGCTAAGGCAAGCATTGGCAAAAGCTCAAGACTCCATTTTTGGTTTAGTGATCAAAGATCACATTGAGTCCATAGGAAAAGCCAATACTATTAAAAGGGGATGAGATTGTGTTGATGATCTGGTTGCTCAAGTGCTTAGTGATTTAGCTCCTTTAACTATCAGCAACTTTCACTTCTAAACACACTCATAAGTAATCTCGGACAAACCGATTCTTCCAACTCAGTCCCACCGAGATGAACCACCTCAGCTATTTTCCAAACCCTAGAAATTTCGGTCTATTCGATTTTGAGTTCGGTCTCACCGAAACTGGACTGCCAACCTTCTGTAACCATTTGACATCATATCGGAATATCCGAGTTGTTAATTTCGGTCCCACCGAAAATGGCAAGCTCCTATCTTTGACTCATATCGGACACACCGAGATGGTATTTTCGGTCCCACCGAAAACCCCAACGTTCACTATATTTGAACTTTCGGTCTGACCGAGTTTTCACTTCGGTCTCACCGAGATTGTTCAATTATGTGTGTAACGGTTGGATTTTGTGTGGAGGCTATATATACCCCTCCACCCCCTCTTCATTCGTGGAGAGAGCCATCAGAAAGTACTACCACTCCTACCTTACACTTTCTGAGAAGAGAACTACCTACCCTTGTGTTGAGATCAAGTTGTTCCATTCCTACCATATGAAACTTGATTTCTAGCCTTCCCAAGTTGCTTTCCACTCAATCCTTTCTTCCACCACA
>LR738714.1:69495293-69620329 GCA_902687465.1 Secale cereale
TCCGTCTTCGAGATGTGGAGTTGAACCAAGAAGTTTGTAAGGGCAAGGAGATCGCCTACTTCGTGAAGATCTACCCCGAGTAAGGCTAGTCCTCCGTGGGCGTAGGCCATGATGGAATAGACAAGGTTGCTTCTTCGTGGACCCTTCGTGGGTGGAGCCCTCCGTGGACTCGCGCAGCCGTTACCCTCCGTGGGTTGAAGTCTCCATCAACGTGGATGTACGATAGCACCACCTATCGGAACCACGACAAAAATCTCCGTGTCTCCAAATTGCGTTTGATCTTCTCCACCTCTCTTTACTACATGTGCAATTTACTTTCCGCTGCTTATACTCTAGAATTGCATGTGTAGGGTGATACTTGAATTGATCATCATTGTGAAACTGCCAAAAACTGTTCATGATCTAAAGGCAGAATTTTTATATTGTCAAGTAGTCTAATCACCCCCCCTCTAGACATACTTTCGATCCTACATCTTCCAGTAGGGCAAGTCCCAGAAAACAGACCTCGTTTTCCATACCTTCAGCAACGGCTCTGGCGCCTTTCGCTTCTTTCCCGGCTCTGGCGCCTTTTGCTTCTTTCCCGGCAGTGGGCAATCTTTCCAATTTTTCAACAGCTCGTCTATTTCCTCGCCGCTCCTCGTACGCGGGCGTCCTCGGGGTTCGGTTTCACCATCAAACAGATCCTTGCGTTTTCTCCACAGGTCATCGTCGCGAAGCCACCTTCGATGTCCCATGAACACGGTTTTCGAAGACCCGGGATCTCTATCTAGCTGGCGATATGTTGTGTCATCCATGCACCTGACGCATCCAGAAAATCCGTGGACCACCTGCCCCGCGACATATCCGTAACCGAGATAGCCGTGCACCGTCGTGAGCAGCGCGGCTCTCATAGGGAAATATTCTTTCTTTGCGGCGTCCCACGTATTGGCTGGCGTTTTCCACAACGTGTCTAGCTCCTCTTTCAGCAGCCCCAGATACAGATTGATGTCGTTCCCTGGTTGTTTCGGTCCTTCAATTAGCATACTCATGTGAATGTACTTCCTCTTCATGCACAACCAGGGGGGAAGGTTGTACATCCACACAAACACAGGCCAGGTGCTATGTGTGCTTCTCTGGCTGCCAAACGGATTGACTCCATCGGTGTTCGCGCCCAGCACGATGTTCCTTGGATCGTTCCCAAATTCTAGGTCTTCGAAGTTCAACGCTTGCCACTGGCTCGCATCCTTAGGGTGACTCAGCATCTTGTCTTTTTTATCTATCCCCGGATCATTTGCGTCATCTTCTCGCTTCTTCTCCTCCCTATCCGCGTGCCAACGCAGGAGCTTTGCTACCTTAGGGTCCGCGAAATACCGTTGCAGACGAGGAGTGATCGGAAAGTACCACACCACTTTTCAAGGAGCTTTCTTCCTCTTCTTGTATCGAGTGACGCTGCACACCGGACATATGGTAGACTCCGCGTGCTCGTCCCGATAAATGATGCAATTGTCCATGCACGCATGGTATTTCACGTGCGGTAAATCCAGAGGACACACGATTTTCTTCGCCTCCTCCAAACTGGTGGGGCACTTGTTCCCCTTGGGAAGACGTTCGTGCCATAATGACATGTTCTCGTCGAAGCATGCGTCGGTCATTTTGTGTTTTACCTTCATCTCCAGAGCCATGAGCGTTACTTTCAGGCGGGTATCCTCGGGCCTGCATCCATCATACAATGGAGTAACCGCATCTAACTCAAGTTGATCCATCTTGGCTTTCTCTCGGGCGGCAGCTCTTGCGTTATCGGTCTGCTTGAGAAGCAGCTCTTGAATATGAGGGTCCTGCACCCAGCCCATCGATGGTCCAGCGTCGTCTGTTCCGCCGGCATCATCATCTTCATGATCATGCCCGTCGTCTACTCCGGCATCTTCCTCATCATCATGTCCTGCATCTTCTACATGATGACTGTGTACAGCATCACCGTCGTGATCATCTCCTGGGGATTCTTCGTCTTCTCGCCCGCCCGAGCCGCGGTGGTTGTCTTGCTGCCCTTCCTCATTTCTTGCCCGGCCCCCATGGACGACTTCGTAGTCATCTTCATCACCTTGCCACTGATAGCCATCCATGAAACCACGCAAGAGCAGGTGGTCCCGCACCTGCCCGGAATCCGGGTCCGCAATAAGGCTCTTCAGCTTGCATCTTCGACACGGATATCTTATCTCTGTCTCGTTCTTTTGAAGCATCTCGACCTTCGCGGACCTCAAAAACCTATTCACGATGCCTTCGGTCATCGTGCGCACCATGGTCGCCTGCGGGGTAGAGCAAAACGATATTTTAGAACCAAGAAAAAATTTGCCATGACTTTCCCTAAAAATAGGACAAAAAAGAATGCTTAATGCCAAAATTCTCACGAAACGGAAATGAATCAACATTCCGAGAAAATATTGGCAACTATCGCATTTCAAATACCGGTACACCTCCAAACACAAACACATATGCAACACAACAAACATATGGAACACCACGAACATACATAGATCTAGCTAGGCCATAAAAAGTGCATGTGCACATTGTTGTATGGAGAACAACATAAATATAGCTTCCCCCCTTACTTACCTATCAAAACAAGGTAATTTAACCACTTATTTTGAATGAATCTATGGTGGAAATGAGGTGAAAAAGAGGAGGGACCCGAGACAAGGAGGAGGTGGAGAGAATGAAGTGGGGGAGAAAGTGAGTGTGGGTAGGAGAGGCTGTCCAAAATATCTTGTTGCTGCCCACTTACTAATGGCGCACCCACTATAAATGCGCCATTAGTAATCAAGGTTACTAATGGCGCATCCTCAGTTAGTGCGCCATTACTAGTTTTGCAAACATACTAATGGCGCACTGTCGCACAGTGCGCCATTACTAGTTTAAACTAGTAATGGCGCACTGTGGAACAGTGCGCCATTAGTAGTTTTGTAAAAAAAGAATAAAAAATATCATAAAAAAAGAACATTAATGGCGCACTTTACTGCTGGTGCGCCATTACTAGTTACAACTAGTAATGGCGCACTTCGTCTGGATGCGCCATTAGTATGTTTGGACAGGCGCACTAGTTCAAAAAAAATGATACTAATGGCGCACGCTGGGCCAGGTGCGCCATTAGTAGTTTGAACTCTAATGGCGTATCTGAGGTTGGTGCGTCATTAGTATATACTAATGGTGCACTGCTTGTCTGGTGTGCCATTAGTATCAATTCCATCTATAGCCCTTTTCCTAATAGTGCCCCCCCCCCCCGTTGTCGCCTCGAAGTTGGCAAACTGACATCATAGGTATTGAACCATGCTTGGAGTTGGGTACGGTGCTCGGTTTGTAATGTACTTGGCATGGCCCATCGAAGTTGTGCATTTGGGATTTAAACACATCATACACCATTGTACCCATACATATTTTCGGGCCACATGCAGTGTACGTCTTCTGATCGACCACATCTCCCTTGTGCGGTTGTTTGTGACGACACATATATCTGTGGGCTCCCCGAGTGTATATATATCATCCCTTTGACCGATAATGAGGGGTATGTGTTGGCCATGAATGGATTCCTCCTAGTTCATGTTAGGGCCGGTCACCATCAAATGTCGGCGAACCAAAGCTCGAGCTCATGCGTTGTCAGGATTCCCGCCCAGATGCTCGGATTGCTGGGTTCGACCTACATCAAACCCTGCGTACATATCTCGTCCTTAACTACCTTGCCTTCATGGTTGTTGTCTGTATCGAGAGGTAGGCACCACATCTAAATTGTACATTGTTCTATATTAAAAACACACATCACCCCTTCCAAACGTACATCATTTTGGGCTGCATGCATGAGGTGCTGATTTTGTGGTCCCTCTCGTGCGCTGTTTATAATGGTTCAATCTATTGGCCCAAGCGGCTTATCGACAACAACAACTGTCATTTGACCAAACAAAAGATTCATTGGTTCGTCCTATGGTAGGTCATGGCGACATGCATGTATGACCAATGTAACGATAATTACGTGCATCCGCCCCGCTGACACGAAGTGGGAGGTGGTGGGCAAAGCATCCTAGCTAGGTACGACATTATGTCATTATATATATCCTAGCTAGGTGGTTGTTAGGGTGCTTTCGGGTTTGCGAGGCAGGTGCCACCAAAGTTATGCATTGTGTATTTAAAGTTTTAAACATCCCCCAATATTCGTACATATATTTGGCCACTTCCAGGTGGTTCTTGACTTCTGGCCCCTCTCATCGATCCTCAGTGACGCGCCCAACCATGGGCCCGCGGGGTCAAAGTTGTGCATTGGAATTTTGAACATCACATACCACCCTTTTCACTCATATATATTTAGGCCACATGCTGGTGTGGCTGTCTTTTGACCCTCCCTAACGTTATTTTTTGCTGCATAGACTTTGATGATCCTAAACGGACACGGGGTATAATATCTAAACCGTGTGCGATACAAGTGCGATGTGAATCACCACGACCGCAAGCGCGAGCAAATTAAGGTGGAGGTACTGGCGCAACTGTGTGTGATGCAAGTGCGCTGAACTCACCACGACCGTGCAAGCGCGAGCAAAGGATGGAGGTACTGGCTCAACCGTGTGCGATGCAAGTGCACTGAAATCACCACGACCGCGCAAGCGCGAGCAAAGGGTGGAGGTACTCGCTTAACTGTGTGCGGTGCAAGCGCACTGTAAAACTACCACATGTGGAAGCTAAAGGCGTGTATGTTTATTTAGAAATTAGGATGAACCGTGTGCGATAGACCAGCTAGCTAGAAATAGAAAAAACAAACTACCCGCCTCGAGCGTTGCAAAAATCGGCGGATCCGCGCCACTTTTCCTTATTATCATACATGCATATTGTTATTGGACCGTGCGCGATCTTGAGCTCTCCCGCCTCGCATCAATTCCTTTACCCAAATTTTAGTAGTCGTCGTACTTCAACCGCCGCCCACTCATCCACCATTTCCACCCAGCATTACTAAAATTTTCAGTAGCCGCGGCGTATCCTCAAACAGCACCCCCCCTCCATAGTCCCCCACCTGCACCCTCCGCCCCTTCGAACCCTAGCTCGCGGCTGCCGCTGGCGCCGCCGCCAGCCCTATCGGTCCGCCCATTCCTCCTAGCTTAGATAATAAAGTTCAGTTTATGCAGCGATTCCCATACCGTCGCCCCACTCCCCTGAGTTTTTGGATGAGGCATGCGGTGTCCCTCCCGGCCAGATCCATATCCCCTGCTCCAGAATGTCGCAGCCTAAGCTCGACCATGTATCCCGGGGAGCCCGACGAGCGTTCGGCCAAGAAGAGGTTTATCATGGCCTCTCCGGCGAACGTTGGCGAGGTGGCCACCGTTCGCCCCAACATGTCGACCCCGGAGCAACACGTCACCGCGGAAGCCAGCGAAGACGTAGACTACGTTTCCATGCTAGTGTATTACAGTATCTCGGGAAAGCTGGCTACGACATCAAGCTCGTCCACACCGACGGCTTCACGTGGGCCATGTCACAGATTAAGTGGTCCATCCCCAACCCCTCTGGTTCAACCACCGTCGATCTCTTCGACGGCCCTGCCGCTGATCTCCTCCGCCAAGCGGTCAAGGATTTGCAAGCTTTATACGCCATCGAGCCCATTTTGTCACTTCTGAAGGACACGTTCTACGGCAGCGGCTTGGGATCCTCAATTGCCAAGTCAGATCTCATCAACCACGACCACGACCACGAGGAGGGCACCCACGAAGGTACTTCCAAGGTGAAACAACCCATCTATGACATCAGAGAGTGCACCATGGGTCTGTGCTCTTCCAATTGGAAGGATCATGTCCATGATATGTGAGGCAACATTCTATCAGCAAATATTACCTTTTCCAGCTTGCCAACCCGTACCCTTTGTTGTAGTAGCATTTGTCGTGCGGTGCTTTAACTGTGCCATGTTTAATTATTTCAGTTACGCAAAAAATGTATCGTTCAATAGGTCTATGTGATGTTTAAGTATGAATCGTCCACTTTAGTTTCACGAATGGCTATATTTGGTTGTTTATAGTGAGTAGATGCCTTGTTTATCTATATTTGGTTGTTAGGTTGGTTGGAGTGAGCATTTTTTCAGTTATCGAGCAGATTCCTTGTTTACCTGTATTTAGTTCTTAGTTTGGTTGTAGTGAGTATTTCTCCAGTTATCAAGCAGATGCCTTGTTTATCTGTATTTGGTTGTTAGGTTGCTTTTTTTAGCATTTGTCGAGTTATCAAGCATATGCCTTGTTTATATGTATTTGGTTGTTAGGTTGCTTTTTTTAGCATTTCTCCAGTTATCAAGCAGATGCCTTGTTTATCTTTATCTGCTCGTTAGGTTGGTTGCGGTGAGCATTTGTCCAATTTTCAAGCATATGCTTTGTTTATATGTATTTGCTTGTTAGGTTGGTTGCAGTGAGACTCTGTCCAGTTTTCAATGGCTATATTTGGTTGTTATACTGGTCATGTATGCCTTGTTTATTTTAGTCATTCACAATGTGTTGTTCATTATGTGCAAGTCGGAACTGTGCCGCTCGACTACATCAATACCAGTTTGAACGGCTATATTTGGTTCCAGTTATTCCTGGTGTAGTTAACGCATGCCCTTTATTTCAGTTTTACACATTTATCTAGTGTGATGTTTAAGCATTACCTACGTTCTATTCATTTTCAACAATACCAGTTTGAATTGCAATATTTGATGGTTGTTAAGCCTGCTGTCGGTAACATTGCCTTCCATTTTATATCTGCTTTATCAGCATGCTGAAACCAACACATTCAACCTATCATTTGGAGATGATGTTGTTTACCTTTGCTATATTTGTTTGATGTTAAGAACCTTAAGATTGTTGTACTTATCATGCCTTTCCACTACTTATGGAGGACAACAACGGGAGTGGCCACCATTTTCCGCCGAGGTTAGCTTCATCCCTCGGCTTGTACTCCCACGTTGTTCCATAATGTAGTGCATATAGATCCAGGCCTCGACACTAGTTAGCTTCTAATATTGACTTGTTGCTTGTAGGTACATATGCCCTTGGCAAGGATCCACGCATCGACCTTTTTTGCGCATTGGCAATGAGATATTGATGAACAAGCATCAAGTGAGGAAATTGATAAGGATTATTAGCAAAAAGATACGAATGCTGGAAAGCAAATTATTTGTTTATGCTTTATCGAACACAACAGTAAGCTGTAGGATGGTAACTACAAACCATGTAGCCTTCTTTTTTACTGCCCATAATGAGTTGTTAGACAACAATGTTTGAATCTTTTTTGTTCCCAGTGGTTCCCGAAGCAGTTCACTTAAGATTACCTCGCAAAGTACATGATTGGTGGACACACAATGAAGGTTAAAGTATTTCATCCAGACTACAAGGAGCATCGAGAAGTCCTAATGAAGACAGTGAAGGATGGACGGGCGGCCATCACAAGGGGTTGGCCTAGAGTCATGCGGGCCTTACGCATGGAGGAGGGCACAATATGGGCATCCAGCTTCACCTTCTCCAGCAATCAGAATGTCTTTCGCCTCTCTCTTTACAGTCTTTAGTACATCTGTGGTTCATCATTCTTTACTTGGTGCTTCTGTAGTTCTTCAGTATATGTACATGTGCACTAAATTATGGATTCGTGGTTGAACCTATATTTGTAATAAACATGGTTGGATATGAAATAAGTGATTGCCTACTTTCAAATTCATAACATGTGATTTTTAAATTAGGGATTAATTGGATTAATTATGGATTAAATAGGGATTACACTGCACACGGTTTGCGAAAGCGAAACGTCTGCGATATACATGGAGATCAGAAACGTTTCTAGGATCCACTACGTGTGCGATCAATCTCCACTGCACACACGACATTCTCTTGAAAACTGTTTGCGTTAGGCCACCTTGCGCAAACGTTTATCACATAAAAAGTATGTGTGATGGACAGCCTTTGCCACACAATTTCTTTCTATGCACCGTGTGTGATGCATTCAATAACGCAAATGATAAAATTATTAATATCGTTTGCAGTGGCAACGCTATCACAAATGATTTAATGGGAAAAAATTGTGTGTGATGTACCTGTGAACGGAAACATTTTCCTTGGAGCGATTGTGTTGGATGTACATACGAATGGAAACGTTTAGCGGGGAGTGACTGTTTGGGATGTAATTGCGACTGGAAACAATTTCACCGTATAATTGTATTTTTTAGTTGTACTATATGTATTTCCATATTTGAGCGCTCGTCAGTCGCACACGACCTCATTTTGCCGAACGTGTGTGCCAGGAGGGCATATCCCCGACGGTTTCTCGGTCGTGTGGGAAGGACCCCCTCCCCCTTATCGTCCACACACACTTGGCGACGGTTCCAGATGTCGTTGCGGAAAGGGGTTAAAAACCGTTTGTTTAGGACCGACACGCATTAGTGGAACTTTAACAGCCGAGGCTTTGTTGTAAACGAAGCTGACAAATGTGTGTATTATCCCATGGTGGGGGCGAGGGAGTTATCATTTCCTTGTATGTTGATGACATACTGATTTTCGGAAAAAATTTGAATGTTATTAAGGAGGTCAAGGATTTCCTATCTCGTTGTTTTGAGATGAAGGATTTTGGAGTGGCTAATGTCATTCTGAACATCAAGTTGTTCAGAGACGATGATGGTGGGATTACATTGCTTCAATCTTACTATGTAAAGATCTTGAGTCGCTTTGGCTATAGTGACTATAAACCCTCTCCAACACCATATGATGCCAGTGTGCTACTTCGAAAGAATCAAAGAATTGCTAGAGATCAATTGAAACATTCTCAGATTATTGGCTCGCTTATGTACTTAGCAAGTGCTACAAGACATGAAATCTCTCTTGCTATTAGCAAATTGAGTTGGTTTGTCTCAAAACCAGGAGATGTGCATTGGAAAGCTCTAGAGAGAGTTTTGCATTATTTTAAAGGCACTGCTAATTATGTAATTCACTACATCGGGCACCCAAAGGAGCTTGAAGGGTATAGTGACTCAAACTGGATCTCAGATGGTGATGAGATAAAGGCCACGAGCAGATATGTATTCACTCATGGTGGTGGCGCTGTTTCTTGGAAGTCTTGCAAGCAGACCATCTTAACGAGGTCAACAATGGAAGCAGAGCTCACACCACTAGATACAGCTACGGTCAAAGCGGATTGGCTTTGTCAGCTCTTGTATGACTTGTCGGTAGTTGAGAAACATGTACCGGGTCTCCTTATGAACTGCGACAATCAAACTGTGATCATGAAAGTGAGTCACTCAAAGGATGACATGAAGTCATCAAGACACGTTCAGAGAAGGTTAAAGTTCGTCAGGAAAATGAAAAACTCCAGAGTTATTGCATTAGATTATATCCAAATGTCTAAAAATCCGGCAGATCCTTTTACTAAGGATCTATCATGAAATGTGATAGATAATGCATCGAGGGAGATGGGTATGAGACCCACAATATGAGTTGTTCACAGTGGTAACCTAGTCTATGTGATTGGAGGTCCCGTGAATTAGATGTGGAAGACAAGTTGTTGGTCAACTCAGAGGAGAGTATCCTTACTATTAACAATTCCACTCCATGAAGATGCAATATTCTCCTAAATCTGCATGGCACATTGATGTATATCTTAATGTGTTCTAAGTGGCTCATGTAAGTAGAGATGTTGTCCTGCATAACATCTTTTGAAGAACACACATATATGAGCCTGATTATCAAACGTCACAATCTATGAGAGTAGGGTTCTCTCTAGTAAACTCATGAAAGGTCACGAAGTATGACGCATAAGCTCCACCCACGGGGAAGACCCACGGTAGCCACGTATCGGTCAAGGCTTTGTGTGAAGCTAGATTCGCAGAAAACTTGCAGTTCAAGGCTCAGTCCACTGTCCAAGTTGCTTACTAGTGTAGCATAGAGTTCTAGGTGGAAGTTCAACTTACAAATCTCCACTGCAGTACCGGTATATAAAACAATGTTTTGGAACCAAAGGCAAATTTTTGTGTGCCTCTGGGATCTGGTGGGGGATTGCTAGAATTTTATCTACTTATGGGCTAGCCCAATAACAATTTCAGAAATTCCTAAAATCCTAGAAGCCCACATAGCCCATTCGTGCAAGGCAAGGTGCACTACTAAAGTTTAGTCCCATATTGCTAGTTTAGAGGGAGTTGGACCTCTTTATAAGGGATGTATTTTCCTTACTTGTACAAGCATGAGAACAAGAGGGACATCCACGCGCGCTCCTCCTCTGCCGCCAGCCTCATCAAGACGCGCCGCAGATTGCGGGAATGAGCTGATCCGATGTCTAAATTTTTGCCACGCACGACGGGTATACGAAAGGAAACGCGGGAGCTGAAACGTTTTTCTGTAGTGGACACGAATCCGAACGGCACGCCTCTTCTGCTAAAGTTTGTTCGCTTCGTCTCCCTCTTTTGCTTCACCTCCCGTCGCTAGCTTCTCGCCTCCTCTTGCGCCTATATAAGGGAGGTCGCTTCTCTCAGAGAGACACAACAAAACTTCTTCCTCTCGCACCTATTCCAAACTCTGCGCTGCTACTGTCTTCCTCATCCCGGCTTGCGGCGTGCACCGCAGGTCGGGTGTAGGCCTCCGAAACCGCACCTTTTTGAGTCATGTACGGGAGAAGGGTGATAAGGTTTTTGGGAAGCGCTCAACGCGACTACTGGCTGGTTCGTCACAGACTCCCCGGACACCGACGACTACTTCCCCGACGACGACTTCTTCCCTGACGTCAACAACCTCTTGGACGACATGGCTGGCGACGACAGGGGCTTCTGCTCCTACTGCGTATGTTCACATACTCTCTCTGTTCGAGGTTCAGTTTCAGTTTCTAGCACTAGTGTCTGCTCTAGATATGTTTGGTTCTAGTTCATACATGCAGATGCTATTTGCCTTATCTCTGTCACATTGCATGACTTGTTTGATCTCTTCTTTATTAGTCATGTTTTATCTACTATTTTTGTTAAGAAAATCATTTGGTAAACTGCTCATATTTCCAACACTTTAATCCTTCAATGATTGAAAGATGTGAATAACATCGCAAAAAAGAAGACGAGGAGAAAGAATACAACAAAAAATATTCATTTTTCAAGCACAATGCTTCTAGCTCAAACATATGCGAGAGTGCAAATCCTAGCTTTTTTGTATTACCCGGCATATATGTTCTTCGCCCCTCTCTTGTCCAAATCCTAGCTCCGTCCATGCAGATAAAGCGACCATCTACAACAGCTCGCTTGACATGATGTATGGTACCACTTTAATTTCTTGTTGTGCGTTATATGTGCCGTAAAAATAAATGCAGCGCCTTGCTTTTTCTTTCAGGTTTTGTTTGGACAGTTTTCTAGTATTTTATTTTCTTTTCTATCTGTTTTCCATTTACTTTTCGTGTTCTTAAATTCGTGATCTTTTTCTAATAGCATACTTTTTCTTAAATTCACGAACTTTTTCGAATTCATGCACATATTTATAAATTTACATTATTTTTTTCCAACCTGTTAACTTATTTCTGAATTCGTGAAATCAGTATTTAATTTTCCTTATACCTGTTTGTTTTTTGTTTCTTTTCAGTTTTTGGCTTTTACTCTTTTTAAAATGCTTGCACTTTTAAAAATTCGTTCGAAATTTTAAATAGTATTTACCTTTTCACATTTTGTTCAAAAAATACAAGTATTTGCTCTAAAAATTTGTACCAGAGTTTCAAAAAGTATCCCTGTTTTCTATTGTTTTCTAAATAAATACAAACAAAAGATCAGGAAAATAAACAAAATTGGTTTCAAAATTTTCTTCGTATATGAATTTTTGAAATTCCAAATTTATTAGTGTTTTTCAAAAAAATGTTCCTGTTCAATTTTTTGTTTGCTATTTTTAAAAATTGTTCGTGTTTTGACATTCTGAGTAACTTTGAAAGACATGTTTTAAAAAAATCTCTCCAATTTTTTGAAAATGCAAATATTTGTACTTATGAACAAAATTTTAAAAAGTTAACATGTTTCGAAATTTTGAACACATTTTTATAAGCGCGAGTATTTTTTTTGAAAATTGAAAGAGAGCAGAAAAAGGAAGAAGAAGAAAGAAATAAAAACCGTACAGAAAAAAGAAAAGGAATAGTGGGGACAAGACTGGTCGATAATGGGACGGCCCAACGAAACTGGGGGCTTATGCGAACTAAAGAAGAAAAGAGAAAAAAGGAGCAAATAGGCACAAGCATTAGGATGTCCTAGTTGGTTAGTGCGGTTGTCTCTAAACGGATAGGTCATGAGTTTGATTCACATCACCGTCACTCTTATTTAAGTTTAAAAAGAAAGAGAAAAAAGCTATAGGTGTCGTCTACAAGCGGTATGTACGCATGTCACGTATCAGCGGGGTGACATATCCTTAAAAAAGATTATCCTACCCTTTATTATGAATTTGTATGAAGAGATCTCATCCGTTGATGTATTTGAGAGGGGGGGGGGGGGTTATACACCATCTGCGGTTCATGTTTGTCCTGTGCATACCAAAGTTCTGGCTTCCAGGAGCACCAAAGAATATACTTATTTTTTATCTAAGCGATGTCTTCATTGGGTGTAAATGCATGTATGTTCTTGGCTATGGATTAGTCCCTGCAGAATCAGAAAATGTGTGATATTGTTATGGCCGGCATAGGCCCACCGGACAATCTTAGCCCACAAGTTATCTTAGGTTAATTCATATGCAATTTATCTAGGTTATAAATATAAGTTGTAAGACTCTTTTTCAGATCAAGCAATAAGAATATCATTATCCCTATTGCCCGGCTCCCAAAGGAGCCGGAAACCCTAGACACACAACTCTCCCTAACCCTAGCCGCCGCCATCTCCCTCTCACACGACGGCGCCGAGCCGCTGGCGCGCCCGCTCATCGCCTCGCCCAGCTTCGTCCTTCCCCTACAACCTTAGGAGCAGGCCCGGTAGGACTCTAGGTTCAACCAATTTGGTATCCAAAGACTCGGGTTCGATCATGTCGTCTTCAACGCCCTCGTCGTTGCTGCCCACTGTCACCACCGCGCCGATGACCACCGCCCCAACGACCACCGTCGGGGCCCCAACGCTGTCGGGCATGGTCACCACCACGGGCTTCCCACCACCGCCGGCCCCGATCACTTCCGCGCCATCGACGACCATCGTCTTCACGCCGGAACGGATCACCAATACCTTGTGGGATCTCGTGACGGCCGTCCAGGGACTCCATCTGAACCAGTACCACCAGTACATGACCGGGTCGTACGCGTCCCCGCCGGCGGCGCCGATCGCCGCCTACATCCACCCCATGCTGCTGTGGCCGTCACAGGGCGCGCCTACCTACAGCGGGCAGCCGCTGCTGCCGTTCCAGGCGGGGGCCCCCGCGCTCCCGTGGCCAACCCAGGGCGCGCCGGCCTGCACCGGGCTGCCGCTGCTGCCGTTCCAGGCGGGGCAACCCGGCGGGACCACTCTAGTCGCGGCTCCTCTGTGGCATCTGCCGCCGCCGCCAGCTGCGGCTTCCCTCTAACATCTGCAGCCGCCTTCCCCCACGGCAACCGACGCACCCGTCCACCCTCCACAACCGACGTTGCAACCACCGGTGCCACCCCTGCCCAGCTCGGGGGCGTCCTCGCCGGCAGGCCTTCCGATACATCAGGTCCGGTTCCCGCCCTCCCCGTCGCCACTACCAGCTTGGGCGGCTGGGTCTTCGCCACCACCGGTCTACACCATGGCTCTAGAGGCCGGCCCCGTCCCTGCAGTTCGGCGGGCCATCAGGCTCCGCGGGCGCTGCCATTCTCGCTGCTTCGCACCTCCGAGCCAGTCGGCCACGATGCTCCGACTCAGACACCGCCGCGGTTTGCCAAACTGGACTTCGCCACTTATGACGGCACGGAGGACCCCCTCAGCTGGCTCAACCAGTGCGAGCAGTTCTTTCGTGGGCAGCGCACCCTCGCCTTAGTGCGTACCTGGCTCGCCTCTTACCACCTCCGCGGTGCGGCACAGACATGGTACTATGCCCTCGAGCAGGACGAGAGCAGCATGCCCACTTGGGAGCGCTTATGGAGCTCTGCCTCCTTCATTTTGGGCCACCGATTCGCGGGAGCCGCCTGGCAGAGCTAGGCCGCCTTCCCTTCACCTCCACGGTTCAGGACTTCGCCAACCGTTTCCAGGCCCTGGCATGCCACGCGTCGGGCGTGACGGCGCAGCAACGGGCCGACCTCTTCGTCGGTGGACTTCCGGATCACATCCGCGTGGACGTGGAGCTTAGGGGACCCCAAGATCTCCAGAGAGCCATGTACTACGCCCACGCATTCCAGGGCCGCGCAATGGCCATCCAGCAGGATTCACCGTCCTGGGCTGCTGGGTCGCTACCCGGGCCGGATGTTCCCGCGCAGGGTCGACCTGCTCAGGCTTCCGTGGCACCCCTTGCCGCGATCGTGGCGCGCCCGTTCTACCGGCTCACCTCAGTTGAGCTACTCAAGCGTCGCTGTCGGATTCAGGGCTCCGCAAAACCTGTTGAGTTCGAACACAGGGGCGTGAACGAAGATCTCTCCCACTCACGTCTACCTAGCGCCTCGCTCTCGTCTCGGTGGAAGGATTCAAGCAAATAACGAACAAGCACACAAGAGTTTATCCAGGTTCGGGCCATAGTGTGGTGTAAGACCCTACTTACTACTCTGGTGGATTGGCTCCGGGCGAGCTAGAATGAGCTAGTACAACGGTTCCTGGGCTCAGGAGGCGAGCTCGGGAGGGTTAGTAGGCTAGTGTTCTTGCTCCTTGTGCAGTGGCCAAATGTCTCTATCCCCTCTTGCAGTGGGAGTCCTAGCTACTTATATAGGCGGCCATGGTCCTCTTCCCCCGAAATGTTTAGGCGGGAAGGGATCCCACAACGGCCATTTTTGAGCGGGAACACAAGGACATTATTATCCTGACAAAAGTGGTCTTCGCCTGCAAAAGGATCAGGCGGTGACATGGTGGTGGGCTCGACGGTGACATCCTCCTTATCGTCCTTGCGGTCTTCGGTCTTGTTGCACCAAAGAGGAAACCTTTGCCCCGCTCCTTGGGAACCAACGGCTGTGCTATCTCCTTTGCACCGAAATGGAAATGCGCCGCTGGCGGACGCTGGCACCCGCTGGCGTGGTGTGTCACTGCTGACATCACTGCCTCCTCCTGAGGCAGGCTCAGCCTTGGATTCTCCGCCCCTCTGGAAGGACTTGCTGAGGTCGCTCCCGAGGAGGTCTTGATGTCGTTCTCCTCGCGAGGCTTGGCCCCCTCGCGAGGGACTTGAGCGGCTGGTCGATCAGCCGGGCCATACCAGGCCGCTCGTAGGAGCGCGTCGCGGACCGCAGACAGGCAAGTCTGGGTACCCTGGTTCCCAGGACGCCGACAATAGCCCCCGGGCCCAAGGCGCACGCGGAGTCGGCTTCAGGGCGAAGCCTTAGTCGAGGACGAAGCGCTGCGGGCCCTAAAAGGTTGCGGGCCAGGCGGGCGTGCGATTGTTGGATGGGACGTGGCGGCTCCGCTACCCATGCAGCCTTGGTGATCGAGCGACTTGACAACTCCTTGGCGCGGGCGACGAGGGAGTAATGGTTGCGACACCATTGGCTGGCGGTTGGGCTCCTCCGCCCTATAAATGGGACTAGGGGGAGCCCCCAGGCCGTTTCCAAGCCAACGTCGTCTTCTCCTTGCTTGTCCTTCGCTCTTTCTCCTGTCGCAAGATCTTCATGGCGTCGCCGAGGAGGCCATTCTCCGCGGAGAAGGGGAAGACCCCGAAGGATCCAGTCCCACTACAGCTGAAGAGGGGTCGCGGTCGTCCCCGCAAGTATGCCGCTGCGGCCGCAGCGGCTTCTAGGGGAGGCGGGCGCGGCCTTTTGAGCTCCGCCGCAGCCGCCGGTGGGCAGCGCGGAGCGTCCTCCCGTGGCGAAGGTGGTCGCGGCCGCGGAGGAAGAGGGGGCGCGCAACGGTGCCTGTGGGTCGCGCGCCCTCCGCGCTCACAGTTCCATTCCTTCGATGTCTCGTCGGAGTTTATGGTGTGGGCGAAGAAGCCCGGTGGCGCGTGGCTCAGGCTTCCCCGCTCGTTTGGCGACGTGCTACCGGCCGGAGGCCTTGGAGGTATATGGCTGCAGGCCGATGGTTGCTGCAGTGGTGCATCCTGGGTGGAGCTTGAGGTGGCTCCCTCAGGCGATGTGTTCTTGGAGCGTGGCTGGTAGTCGTTTGCCCACGCATGCCGACTGTAGGGGAGGTATGCGCTCCACTTCAAGTACGATGGCGTCTCCACGCTGTCGTCATGGTCTTCTCGGAGGAAGGGAGGCGCCTTGGGTGCTGTCCCGAGGCTGACGACGAGGAGGACGAAGACGTCCGGAGGAGCGGCTCCTCCTCCGGAGACGACCTTAGTCCTAGGGGCGCCATGGGGCCCCCCTCTGTGGCAGCTGCAGCTCCTCCAGCAGTGGCGGCCGCGAAGAACCACCACGCCGCCGAGCTCGGTACGGCGAGGGGAGGGGATCTTCGCGCCGCTACGGCTTGGTGAAGCCAGAGGAGCCAGAGGATTCCGACTGAGCGGGAGCGGCTTCTCCTTCTTCTCCTTTCTTTTCCTTCATGTCTTTTATGTATCAAAATTTCAAGTTGCCTTGAGGAGGCGTGTAATGGGTTGTGATGTATGTAAGGAGCGAGAACTCGCCATCATGTTTTTCTTGCCTGAATGAAATTACTTAGCTTTTATGTATCCTGTCGTCCTGAGGCGGAGTCCTTCTGACTCTGGCATCATGAGCCCCATCAGGTCTTGAGGAGGTGGCCGAGCCTGATGGGCTCGTACAGCCCCCGAGCGGGGGTCAACCGTTGAGATCTGTTGAGAATGCCGAGCGCGGGTTAGAGCACCAAAGCCGGAGTGGCTCGGTAGATAGGTTGCGCGGACTGAGCAGCCCGGCGCCAGAGCCTGAGCAGGCTTGGTCAGGCGAGGTCACGGGGCCACGGCAGATGAGGGCTGGTGACCGGCCGTGCCCCAGCCCCCACGCGCGAGGCACGTGAAGGAGAGCGAGTGGCATAGCTAAACTTAAAGCCGGCGAGAAAGATCCAAAACACAAAACACTCAACGAAATGCAAGAAGCGCGAGAAACACGAGAACTTCATAGAATGGGGTAGAGGAAGGGCTGATAGCCAAGGAAGTAGATAAGGCTGACAGCCAAACACCAAGAAAAAAGGAAAAATGTCGCGTCCGACCCCTACACTACATCTTCTTCCCATCGCGGAGCTAAAGACTGCCACTGGGGCATGGGTGGGAGCCCCGTCTGAGGGCCCGAAGGCAACACACAGGAGACTCCGAGGCGTGTATAGCCCCAACTCATTATTACGTGAGAGTGTCACGGGCGGAGACCTTCACGGGCACGAAGCCTTGATTATGGATAGAACCTCCTCAGGTGTTCGATGTTCTAGGAATTCTGGATATGTATCCCATCCTGCGTCTCCAGGTGCACAGCACCAGGCCTAGAGACACGAGCGATTCGGAACGGGCCCTCCCACATGGGCGAGAGCTTGTGTAGCCCCTCACGGGAGAGGAACCGCCTCAGGACCAAGTCACCAACTTCAAGTGTTCTTGCGCGGACGTCGTGGCAGTGATACCGCCGTAGCGCGTGCTGGTAGCGCGCCGCCCTGAGGGCAGCCCGGCGGCGGCCCTCCTCGCCGAGCACGAGGTACATCCGCCAGGCGGCGTCCTGGCATTCCTCATTGAAGGCCAAGACCCATGGGGAGCAATGCTTGACCTCGTGAGGGAGGACCGCCTCCGCCCCATAAACAAGAAAGAAGGGAGTCTCCCCCATAGGTTTGGTGGCAGTGGTCCATATTGACCATAGCACAGACTGAAGTTCGTCGATCCAGCCCCTTCCGCAAACCTCAAGCTTCTTATTGATGATGCGCGTCTTGAGGCCACGCTAGACTTCCGCGTTGGCATGCTCGGCCTGGCCGTTGCTCCTGGGGTGGGCCACCGAAGCGTAGGATCTGTGTTCCAAGGTTAGCACAATATGACCTGAAGAGATTGCTTGTGAACTCCGAACCGTTATCCGTGATGATGCGGTTGGGGACCCCGAATCATCTCACGAGGCCCTGGATGAACTTGACAGCTAACCCGGCTGGGATCGCGCGAACATGCTCCACTTCCACCCACTTGGTAAATTTGTCGATGGCGACGTACAGGAAGCGGTAGCCCCCTGCTACCTGAGGGAATGGACCTAGGATGTCCAATCCCCAGACCGCAAAGGGCCAGGAAAGTGGAATCGTCTGGAGGCCTTGTGACCGCTGGTGGATCTGCTTGGCGTGAAACTGGCACGCCTCACAGGCTCGCACGAGCTCCGTGGCGTCGTTGAGCGCCGTGGGCCAATAGAAGCCGCTGCGGAAGGCCTTGCCCACGAGGGTGCGGGACGACGAGTGATGACCACAGTCTCCACCATGGATATCAGCTAGCAGCTTGCGCCCTTGCTTTCTTGAGATGCACTTTAGCTAGACGTCGTTGGGGCGCCTCCTGTAGAGTTCGCCGTCTTGGATGCAGTAAGCTGAGGCCTGTCGAACCACGCGCTCTGCGTCTTCTTCTTTCTCTGGTAGGGCATCGTGTTGTAGGTACATTTTGAGTTCTTGGATCCAGCACCCCTCCTCGGGCTCCACAGCGAGCAACAGGCGGGCTCCGGAAGGTGGGCTGCAGGGTGGGGTACCGTCCGGGGGCGCCGCCAGTAACCCCTGCCGAGGGGAGGCCGGCTCGGGTGCTGATGGTGCTTCTGATGGCTTAAGTAGTCGCTCCTCGAAGACGCCTGGCCTTTGGGGCTCCCGTCTGGAGGCTCGCTTGGCGATGTCGTACGCTTCTTTGTTGGTGCCTCTCGGCACGTGCTGCACCTCCAGCCCTTGGAATCGCTTCTCCATCCTGCGCACCTCCTCCAGGTATGCCCCCATGTGCTCATCCTTGGGCTTGTACTTCTTGTTGGAGAAGTCGATGAAGAGTTGCAAATCACCCCTGATGGTGAGACGCTTGACCCCCAGCGCGGCGGCAGCCTTGAGCCCGACAATCAGGCCCTCGTACTCGGCAATGTTGTTGGAGACCTTCTCACCCTGCTTGAAGCAGAGCTGCATAGCGTAGTACAACTTATCCTGAGTGGGAGATACCAACACAGTGCCAGCCCCCGCGCCGAGGCGTGAGAAGGCGCCGTCGAAGTACACCACCCATCCGTCTGGGGCTTCATCGCCGGGGGCCCGCGAACGGTCTTCGTTGGTCCCCCGCTCGGTCGCATCAGTCCATTCCGCCACGAAGTCTGACAGAGCTGCTCCCTTGATCACTCGTGTGGTGCTGAATTCTAGTTCGAACGCTTGAAGCTCGATGTTCCACTCGGCGATCCTCCCGACGACATTCGGGCCCTACAGCACCTTCTCGAGGGGATACGACGAAACGACCTTGATGGGGTGGCCTTGAAAGTAGTGGCGCATTTTCCTAGAGGCGACGAGGAGCACCAGAAGCAGCTTCTGGGGCATCGGGTAGCGCGAACGCACGTTGCGCAATACTGTGCTCATGAAGTACACCGGGTGCTCCACGAGGGTCGGCGCAGCAGGGTCCACCTGGCGCCTCAGGAGCCTCTTGTTGAGAGGCGGGGCCGTCGGTGCCCGTGGTCGAATCCGCCTCGGCAGCCGTGTCAGGGGGCGACGCGGGCCCTGAGGGTGCCGAGCCGCCCGGTGGCCTTGGGATCCGGAGCCTTTCCTCGCGCTCCACGGCCAGTGCTGCGCTGGCGGAATGAGGCGTTGCGGCGAGGTAGAGCGTCATGGGCTCCAAGGGTCTTGGTGCTACCATGACCGGCGAGCTGGTGAGGTACTTCTTGAGGTACCGGAAGGCGGCGTCGGCTTCTGGAGTCCACTCAAAGGGCCCCTTCTTCTTCATGAGCTTGAAGAACAGGAGGGCGCGTTCCTCGAGCTTAGAGATGAAGTGCCCCAGGGATGTCACACACCCGGCGAGCTTCTGCATTTCCTTCAGGTTTGTGGGCGGCCTCATTTTCTCGATGGCCTTGATCTTCTCCGGGTTGGCCTCAATGCCTTGATGCGAAACCAAGAACCCTAGCAACTTGCCGGAGGGTACGCCGAACACGCACTTCTCCGGGTTGAGGCACAACTTCACCTTGCGCAAATTAACGAATGTTTCTTCTAAGTCCTGGATGAGGGTCGTGGCCTCTTTGGTCTTAAACACTATGTCATCGACGTGGCCTCTGCATTCCTCCCGAGCTGAGGGCCGAGGGTGATATGCATCAGGCACTGGAAGGTAGCGCCCGCATTCCTCAGCCCGAAAGGGATGCAGGTGTAGCAGTAGACCCCGCATGGGGTCAGGAATGCCGTCTTCTCCACGTCTTCCACCGCCATCTTGATTTGATGGTAGCCCAAGAATGCATAAAGGAAGCAGAGCAGGTCGCACTCAGCCGTCGAATCCATGATTTGGTCAATGCGCGGAAGAGGGAAGGGGTCCTAAGGGCAGAACTTGTTGAGGCTCGTGAAGTCGACGCACATGTATTCCTTGCCTCCTTTCTTCGGGACGATGACGCGATTGGCCAGCCACTCCGGGTGCCATACCTCACGTACAACACCAGCTTCCTCCAGCTTCCTAACCTCTTGGAAGATGAAGGCCTGCTTCTCCGGGGCTTGTCTACGCGCCTTCTGCTTGATAGGGCGAGCATTGGGGCACACCGTGAGGTGATGCTGATACGTCCAAAACATATCTATAATTTCTGCTTGCTCCATGCCTCTTTTGGGTGATATTGCTATGTTATTTATACACTTTCATACACTTTTGATCATATTTGGACTAACCTATTAACTCAGTGCACCCCAGTGCTAGTTTCTGTTTTCGGCTGTTTTTGTATTTCAGGTTTTCACATTACGAGAACTGCCAGAAAAAATCCAGAAAAAATATATAAAAAATCAGCGTTCCGGAAGCTTCCATGCGGCCAAAGTAGGGCCGGAGGGGACCCACAGGGGCTCCAGGCGGCCTGCCCACATGGCCCACCCCCTGGCCGCGCCGGGGGGGGGGGGCGCTTGGGCACCCCTAACCCCCTCTGATGCCCCCCTTTGGCATATATTTACACAGTGTCGCGGAAACCCTGATTCCGGACCCCTTTTCTCCAGACGCGATTCCGATCTCCGGCGCCATCGCCATCAAGCTTCGGGGGACCACAATTCCTGCGCCGGCACCCTGCCGCGACGGGGAAGTGCCCCCGGATTCATCTCCATCGACGTTGCTTCCTCCCTCCATGATGCGGGAGTAGTTCCTCCTCGGGGCTGAGGTTCTTACCAGTAGCTATGTGGTCAATTCTCTCTCCCATGATGTGATCTTCGTTGTGATCATAGGCTATGTTAATCTAGGGTGATCCCATGATATTTCCCCTTCCTCTATGTATTGGATTGATGTACTCACTTGTCTTTATCTAGTATAATCCCCGAGACCAAGGTGACAGCGGTCTATTGGACATGGATTAGAAAAGTATTTTCATGAGTGATTTCCTCTCTTGTGTGTTGATTGAAGATTGAGAGTCTCTTGGTGCTTGTCTTTGACCATCCTTTAGATATGTTGTGGTGATTGTGGGACTCTCTTTGGATGGCCGCGGTGACATTGGGAAATCCTTAGATTGAGAACTACGAACTTTGAGGTGTGCTTTTGTAGCCCTACATAATTCTCGTCCTCTCTTGACCACGAAGGAATGACCTCCGAGTGTGTCCCCTTTGCATGTTTTATGGGAAATATCATGTGATTCGATTATGTTAATGTTGTTGGGAGTTGCCACTAGTGAAAGTATGAACCCTAGGCCTTGATTCCACCATTGCAATACCATTTGTGCTCACGTTTACCACTTGTTTGCTTGCTGCACTATTTATTACAGATTTATATTACTTTGTTTTGACATCCATATCACTTGCCATTTAACATCTCTTCGCCGAACTAGTGCACCTATACATCTAACAAGTGTATTAGGTGTGTTGGGGACACAAGAAACTTCTTGTATCTTAGTTGCAAGGTTGCTTGAGAGAGACCATCTTCAACCTCTACTTCCCTGAGTTCGATAAACCTTAGGTCATCCACTTGAGGGAAATTGCCGCTGTCCTACAAACCTCTGCGCTTGGAGGCCCAACATAGTCTACAAGAGTAGAAGCGTGTGTAGACATCAAGCTATTTCTGGCGCCGTTGCCGGGGAGGTGAGCGCTTGAAGGTATATCTTTAGATCTTGCAATTAAATCTTTTTGTTTCTTGTTTTTATTTCACTAGTTATGCTTATGGGCAACCTTGCTATTGGATCGTTGCTCACGGGAAGACGCCCCACACCTGTGGTGGTTGCTCCTCCCCCTATTGAAATTGTGCCCGATAAAATACCAGATGGTATTATCGATTATGTTTTGGCTGATCGTTATGCAGGACACAGACATCCCGGTGAACACTTGCTATATCTGTCACAACTATGTTCATTATTTAAGCTTGCAGGTGTATCAAGGGAGTTTGTCATGAGGAAATTTTTTGCCTTGTCACTGAAAGGAAAAGCATTGGAATGGTATGGGCTACTAAATGACTCTCACCTGCTGGAGTGGGAAGAGATCCCGTCTCTCTTTTACTCCAAGTTTTATCCTCTTCATGAAGTCCATGAGAATAGGAATTATGTTTATAATTTTTATCCTCATGACGGAGAGAGCATAGCTCAAGCTTGGGGGAGACTGAAAACGTTAATGCTAAAATGTCCTAACCATGGGCTCCCCAAAGATATGATTATTACTAATTTCTATGCGAGGCTTTCTCGACAGGATAAAGATTTGATCGACGCTTCCTCTATGGGTTCTTTCACAAACAAAAAGATTGATGCTAAATGGGAACTCCTTGAAAGAATTCAACGCAACACTGAAGATTGGGAGATCGACAAAGGTAAAGAGTCAGGTATAATTTATGAGTATGATTGCATTAAGTCCTTTGTTGAAACTACAAGTTTTAATAAGTTTAGTGCTAAGTTTGGGCTTGATTCTCAACTCCTTGTTGATTTCCTCAAATCTTTTGCTTCACATCTTAATATGCCTAAGGAGGATTGGATCAAGTATCATAAACCTTTTAAAGAGACTTGCAAAGAAAATGAAATTGTTCATGATGATTGCAACATGCATGATCCAATTCCTAAAAATGAAGTTTTATATAAGCATGTTAATTTTTGTGGAGTGGATAGACCTTGTGAAAGGCCTATGATTGAAGAAGAAAAGTATTGTAAGCAACATAAGCATGAAAGAACAATCACTTAGGTCAGAGATTTAAATGAAATTGCTAGAGAATTGTGTGACCTTTATCCTTTTACTTGTGAACTTTGCCGTATAGAGGGTCACTTTAATTTTCAATGCATGAACTTTCAAAACATAACTGTTAACCGGTTGTGTGATAACATGATCACCTCTGATCTTTATGATGAGCTTATGTTATTTTTGATGTGTGAAGAGTTATCAGAAAAGACTTCATGGCTAGATGTTAATGCCATAGGAATAAAAAACACTTTGCAAAATTGCCATCTCTATTGTGTTGTTAATTGCCATGAAAATGGTTACATAGGTAAGATTATAAAGGAGGGAACTTTACCAAAGTATAAAAATGTCTCTTATATTTCTGCTAATAAAAAGGAGAGTTTCTCCCAAGTTTCCCCTATTGTTTCTAATGATAAACCAGGATATGTGGAGAAGCTTCATCTCCAACCAATCCCTCCTAAGGTTAAGAAGAAGAAAAAGAAGAGGAGGAGGAAGAGGAGCAAGAAAGAAGAAGAATGGGTATCAACCTGGCCTGAGCATATTCCTCCCATCAACTTTTATCCTAACGATTGTAAGTTTAAAGAAGAAGGTGAAGTTTATTGCCTTAATTATCATCTTGATGATACGTCCGTAGGTACTATTGAAGATGATTTTGATTATGATGTGCATGTTACTTATTGTGATTGGGAAAATGATGATAATGCTACTTATGATCTTGAAAATCTTTTTGGTACCAACTCTGAAAGTGATGATATGGGAAGCTCTAAGCTTGGGGATGATAGGATTGCAAATCCTTTACCCACTAGTGATGTGATAATTGATAATTCTTTTGCTAGTAAGAATAAAGACAACATGATTACAAATATAGTTGCTAGCAATGATAATGCTCTTCTCTACTATGATGATGTCATAACTCCAACCTATAGTGATTATAAAGGTACCTATGACATAAGGAGAAATTATCCTTATGAAAATTGTCATAATCATGGAGGGAATTACTCCCTTGTTGAACACCACCCTCCTAATACACAATTAATCTATAGTGTTCAAGTTGTTTATGATAGTCCTACTCCCACTATTACCAATGAGAAAGATTATGCTTATGTGGAGAGTAAGAGTACCTTTTTGCATGTGGATCATGGTAACAATGCTTTATGTGATGCTTATATTGTTGAGTTCATCCATGATGACACTGAAATATATAATGAGAGAGGGAGACTTGGTTCTAAATATCTTAATAATAAGAAGTTTCCTCTCTTTATGGTGAATATTTTGAAGTTATGCTTGATTTGCCTTCCTATGCTAGTTGCTTTGTGCTTCAATGAATTATTCTATTGCAATATTCCTATGCATAGGAAGCATGTTAGGCTTAAATGTGTTTGGTATTTGCTTCTTGATGCTCTCTTTTGTTCTTCAGCTCTTATTCCTACGAGAGCATCATTAAAGTCTTATGCCTAGCTTAAAGGCATAAAAGAAAGCGCTTTTGGGAGGCAGCCCACATGAATAAAATTTTATTTTGCTTTTGTTGTGTCTTAATGTTTTTACTACAGTAGCATCATCATTGTATCTTTACTTTTCAGTTTTGTGCCAAGTGTAGCCTCTGATTGCAAGAAAGTTCAAAAGTTGTGACGTGCTGTCCAGGAAACAGATTCTGTCCTTGGTCAGAAAAAATCGTATAAAATCACCGGATCATCTTTTTGGTCTGAATTTTTTTCGGCAGCGTGCTCTATACAATTGTCTTTCGAGCGTCTGTTCTGAGTTTTTTTATTAGAGTTGCAGAAGTGCCCCGAAAAAATCATTTACTACCTGCTGTTCTGTTTTTCACATATTCTGTCCTGTTTTGCCTTTCCTTCATTTTGCAAACCTTGAGCTTGCTTTTTCTTTGCAAAAACCTTTTGGTAATCTTGAGAAACAGTAGACCTTCAAGAATATCCTTATTTCCAACAAGGAACAGTTATTTTATTATGGGTACTAACCTCGCTAATCAGTTTATGATGAGTTATGTATGAAGGGAGTTTTCAAGTGTGCGAGGGAAGATGATAAAAAGATTCAGGAGTGTCAAACGCTCAAGCTTGGGGATGCCCCCATGCACCCCCAAGAAATATTCAAGGAGAATCAAGCGTCTAAGCTTGGGGATGCCCCCGTGCATCCCCTTCTCCATCAACATTATCAGTTCGTCATTCGTTCCACTATATTTTTATCACTTCATGTGTTATGTGCTATGCTTGGAGCGTCTTGCTTTTAATTTCCTTTTTAGTTTTCCATAACGAGTCGGAACTCAGCGTTCTTTATGTGGGAGAGAAACACACTCCACTTCTACCTAGAACATAACATAGAATTTTCATGTCTATCTTTGTCGTGTGTGTTCTTTGTCTTTCAATAGCTACTATCATGCTTAGCTCTTAGTTATCATGCTTATCTTATTAAGAGAGTTTGCTTCTGTTGCATTGGTTGATATGTCTATGAGAAAAATGCTACGTGCATAATGGTGCTTAGTAGTTCATGTTTTCTTATGGTTAGTCTCAAATAGCTGGGGGGTTCCCAATGTGTTATTGGAGTACCAACATGATTTGTTTGCCTATGATGTGGTATGGTTTAATAATATCTTCCTTCGAGAATTTATTTTTGATTGACTTGGCGTATGCTCACGCATATTTAAGACTGTAAAGAAAGTCTGTCAAGCCTTGATGATCTTTTATTTCTGAGTAGCGATATAACTTCCATGCCTGATTCAATGTTGCTTTGTCGCTTTGCATGATTATGACCGTCATTGCTCTCTTAGTTGGTCGCTCCCAGTCTTTTGCTAACCTTCGCTTGTACTAAGCGGACTGACTGCTTGTGCATCCAAAATCTTTAAACCAGTTATGCCATATGAGTCCACCATACCTTCCTATACATGGTATTTACCTGCCATTCCTAACGAGGACTTTCATGTGCCATCTCGAAATTATTCAAAAAATGCATTTCTATTTTGTGCCTCTGTTTTAGCTCATGAGGAAGTAGTAGTTAATTCATGATCTTTTTAAGTTGGACAAGCTTCACCCCGGGATTGCATGTATAATGTGCAAACCCATAATACGAGAAGGAACTGGCAATGAGTGCGCCCGAATCAAAATTAATATAACAAACAAACCCTCCTTCACGCTTTGTTCATGAGAAATCAGAAAACTTTGGCAGTGATAAACAAAGGAGATTAAGAGGATGTGATCGTCCTCATTCGGGAGCCGTTCCTCGAAACTTGTCCATCTCAAAAAGTAATTGAGTTATCTGCTAGCATTCGTTGACGAAACATGCATATTAAAAAAAACGTTATTATTACCTCTGTTTTTAGAACCAAGAGCTCTGGTACATGTTTTGTCTTTGTTTCCGACCACGGGTTTTCAACCTTGCCAACAAAAGCCACGGTTCGAGAGTCTCCATCTTCTTTTTAAAAAGCACCAACTACTGAGAGCATGATTGTCATTCTGAGTGTAATGTGCATTGTCCCAAAGTAACATTGTCTTTTGCATGATTGTGATATCGTTTATTTTGAAATCATTGTATCTAGTCATCACTTAAACCTTGAAGGTGCCCCTGCATTTATGTTTTGCTTCACTAAAGGGGGCAAGCTAGATATCACTTTATCATATTTGCACATCATGTTCATTACAAATCTATTTGATGTTTCAATATCATATTGTAAAACTTTCAGTTCTTTGTGATTTTCTCATGAGGCAACTTAATTACTATAGATTCATTGTCTCAGTAAGCTTTTGTCATATGACTATGAAAAAGTCCTATATGGTTAATAGCATGTCACCACAGAAATTACTATTGTTATCATTTACCTACTCGAGGACGAGCAGGAATTAAGCTTGGGGATGTTGATACGTCCAAAACGTATCTATAATTTCTGCTTGCTCCATGCCTCTTTTGGGTGATATTGCTATGTTATTTATACACTTCCATACACTTTTGATCATATTTGGACTAACCTATTAACTCAGTGCACCCCAGTGCCACTTTCTGTTTTCGGCTGTTTTTGTATTTCAGGTTTTCACATTACGAGAACTGCCAGAAAAAATCCAGAACAATTATATAAAAAATCAGCGTTCCGGAAGCTTCCATGCGGCCAAAGTAGGGCCGGAGGGGACCCACAGGGGCTCCAGGCGGCCTGCCCACGCGGCCCACCCCCTGGCCGCGCCGGGGGGGCGCCTGGGCACCCCTGACCCCCTCTGATGCCCCCCTTTGGCATATATTTACACCATGTTGCGGAAACCCTGATTCCGGACCCCTTTTCTCCAGACACGATTCCGATCTCCGCCGCCATCGCCATCAAGCTTCGGGGGACCAAAATTCCTGCGCCGGCACCCTGCCGGGACGGGGAAGTGCCCCCGGATTCATCTCCATCGACGTTGCTTCCTCCCTCCATGATGCGGGAGTAGTTCCTCCTCGGGGCTGAGGTTCTTACCAGTAGCTATGTGGTCAATTCTCTCTCCCATGATGTGATCTTCGTTGTGATCATAGGCTATGTTAATCTAGGGTGATCCCATGATATTTCCCCTTCCTCTATGTACTGGATTGATGTACTCACTTGTCTTTATCTAGTATGATCCCCGAGACCAAGGTGACAGCGGTCTATTGGACATGGATTAGAAAAGTATTTTCATGAGTGATTTCCTCTCTTGTGTGTTGATTGAAGATTGAGAGTCTCTTGGTGCTTGTCTTTGACTATCCTTTAGATATGTTGTGGTGATTGTGGGACTCTCTTTGGATGGCCGCGGTGACATTGGGAAATCCTTAGATTGAGAACTACGAACTTTGAGGTGTGCTTTTGTAGCCCTACATAATTCTCGTCCTCTCTTGACCACGAAGGAATGACCTCCGAGTGTGTCCCCTTTGCATGTTTTATGGGAAATATCATGTGAATCGATTATGTTAATGTTGTTGGGAGTTGCCACTAGTGAAAGTATGAACCCTAGGCCTTGATTCCACCATTGCAATACCATTTGTGCTCACGTTTACCACTTGTTTGCTTGCTGCACTTTTTATTACAGATTTATATTACTTTGTTTTGACATCCATATCACTTGCCATTTAACATCTCTTCGTCGAACTAGTGCACCTATACATCTAACAAGTGTATTAGGTGTGTTGGGGACACAAGAGACTTCGTGTATCTTAGTTGCAGGGTTGCTTGAGAGAGACCATCTTCAACCTCTACTTCCCTGAGTTCGATAAACCTTAGGTCATCCACTTGAGGGAAATTGCCGCTGTCCTACAAACCTCTGCGCTTGGAGGCCCAACATAGTCTACAAGAGTAGAAGCGTGTGTAGACATCAGATGCTCAATGACATGCCTTGGCACCTCGACCAAATCTGCGGCCTTCCAGGCAAACACATCCTTGTTGGCCCTGAGGAAGCTGATGAACGCCGCCTCTTCCTCTGGATCCATGCCCGTGCCGATGGTGAAGGTGGCTCCTGAGCCTTCTTCGTCGGCGGGCACTTGCTTCATCTCGACGGGGTCTTGAGAAAAGAGCTACTTCTTCTTGGCAGGCGCGGCCTCCGGAGGTTCCAGAGCGCCCTTCGCCCCTGGGTGAGCTGTGGCAGCGGCGGCCTTGTAAGCGCGCCCAAGGACCTAAAGGGCGGCCCCAGGGTCCCCCTTGATGGTGATGACGCCACTGCTCCCGGGTATCTTGACGGTGTTGTAGCCCGGGTGAGTCGCCGCCATGAACTTTGCCAAGGCTGGGAAGCCGAGGACGGCGTTGTACGGCAGGTGGATGGGCGCAACGTCAGAATCGATGAGTTCAGTCCGGTAGTTAGCTCGTGTGATGAAGGTGACCGGGAGACGGATCTGGCCGAGCGGGACGGCCGAGCCCGCGACCCCCGAGAAAGGCTTGGTGGGAAGGAGCTGCCTATAGGACACAGGCAGATGACCAAAGGCTTCAGGGGATAGGATGTTGAGGCCGGCGCCGCCGTCGATGAGAGTTCTTGTCACGGCCACCCCGCAGATGGTGTGCGTGCATACCGTGGGGAGAGCGCCGGCGCCGGCCGCTTCAGAGGCAAGGTCGCCGGGGCCAAAGGTGATGGCGGGCCCCGGCCCGTTCTGCGCCCGCAAGGCCTTCCGTGGCTGGGCGGCAGCTCCAACCTGCCGAAAGTGCGACTTGGCGTGCCGGGCAGACGCTGGTGCTTGGGACCCACCAAGGATGAAGGCGACCCCGCGGCAAGGCTGCTCCCCGCAGCCGACGCCCCACACCTCGCAGCTGCGGGCCGTCCGCGTGGCACGGGTCTCGGCGGGCGGCCGGTGCCGGGCCCGCCGCCATCCCACTAAGAGCGCGACCGGCGAGGCCACAGGAGGCGGGAGTGGTGGTGCAGGCCGTCCTCCAGTGGCCTGGCCGGCAGGAGCGTCGTAGAGGAAGGAGGAGGGGCGCCCATGAGTGGCGCGGTCCGCTGATGCTGCTCGGTCGGCGGGGAGGAAGCCAGCCCCCGCGCGGCTGTGGCCGGCCGCAGCCATCATAGAGGCGCCAAACCGGAGAGGGGAGGCGAGGTCGTCGGAGAGGCGAGATTTCAACACGCCCCCTACCTGGCGTGCCAAATGTCGGATTCAGGGCTCCGCAAAACCCGTTGAGTTCGAACACAGGGGCGTGAACGAAGATCTCTCCCACTCACGTCTACCTAGCGCCTCTCTCTCGTCTCGGTGGAAGGGTTCAAGCAAACAACGAACAAGCACACAAGAGTTTATCCAGGTTTGGGCCACCGTGTGGTGTGAGACCCTACTTCCTGCTTTGGTGGATTGGCTCCGGGCGAGCTAGAATATGAGATAGTACAACGGTTCCTGGGCTCAGGAGGCGAGCTCAGGAGGGTCAATAGGCTAGTGTTCTTGCTCCTTGTGCGGTGGTCAAATGTCTCTGTCACCTGTTGCAGTGGGAGTCCTAGCTACTTATATAGGCGGCCACGGTCCTCTTCCCCCGAAATGTTTAGGCGGTAAGGGATCCCACAGCCTGCCATTTTTGAGCGGGAACACAAGGACGTACTTATCCTGACAAAAGCGGTCTTCGCGTGCAAAAGGATCAGGCGATGACACGGTGGTGGGCTCGACGGTGACATCCTCCTTATCGTCCTTGCGGTCTTCGGTCTTGTTGCACCAAAGAGGAAACCTTTGCCCCGCTCCTCGGGAACCAACGGTTGCGCTGTCTCCTTTGCACCGAAATGGTAACTGTGCCGTTGGCGGACGCTGGCACCCGCTGGCGTGGTGCGTCACTACTGACATCAATGTCTCCTCCTGAGGCAGGCTCGGCCTTGGATTCTCCTCCCCTCCGGAATGCCTTGCCGAGGCCGCTCCCGAGGAGGTCTTGACGTCGTTCTCCTCGCGAGGCTTGGCCCTCTCGCGAGGGTCTTGAGCGGCTGGTCGATCAGCCGGGCCATACCAGGCCGCTCGTAGGAGTGCGTCGCGGCCCGCAGACATGCAAGTCTGGGTACCCTGGTTCCCAGGACGCCGACAGTCGCCACCAAGGGTTGTGCTTCAACTATGACGAGCCCTACACGCCCGGCCATGTCTACCCGCGACTCTTCTACCTGGAGGCTGCAGACTACATTCCGGAGGACGCCGTCGCCACCGACCTGGCCACCCCAGCCGTCGCGCAGGTGTTTGACGTTGGTTGATCACCTCGAGGAGTTCAGCAAGTGCTTCCCCACCTTACAGCTCGAGGACGAGATGTTTTTGCAGGGAGGGAGAAGTGTTATGGCCGGCCTAGGCCCACCAGGCAATCTTAGCCCACAAGTTATCTTAGGTTAGATCGTATGCAAGTTATCTAGGTTATAAATATAAGTTGTAAGACTCTTTTTCAGATCAAGCAATAAGAATATCATTATCCCTATTGTTCGGCTCCCAAAGGAGCCGGAAACCCTAGCTGCACAACTCTCCCTAACCCTAGCCGCCGCCATCTCCCTCTCACGCGACGACGCCCAGTCGCCGACGCGCCCGCTCATCGCCTCACCCAGCTTCCTCCTTCCCCTACAACCTCATGAGCAGGCCCGATAGGACTCTAGATTCTACCAGATATTTTGTTATTCTTTCCGTTCCTTGATGAGCATCTAAATGAGCGTGATCATCATTTATGTTGTCACGAGGATGGCCGTGATGGAGTGGTAAGAGTTGAGGTTGCTATTAACAACGTGTAGCAGAAAAGGGCACTAATATATACATATTGTGATCTTGTTGATAAATCATCCTACTTGCTCAATCATCCATATCAACCGGTATTTTAAATGTTTATTTGATATGGATGCACCATAAAGTAGTGTTCTTCTTTTGCTATTGCTTTTATAGCATGGCTCTTGCTGAGATTTCAAAATTGAAGCTAACTGGTGTTGATGTTGTGCATCGTCGGAAGTTAGAATCTTTGAAATACATGGACAAAGTAATTTCCTCTGTATACTAGATCAGACAATCCTTATCTACGGGAAGTACATCATTGAATCTTAAATCAAGAGGACGGTATCTTTTTTTGTGAGAAAACTTCCAATCTATTTATCATCAATCATGGCAGTACAACGAATACTATAAATAATAAATATTAAATCAAGAGGACGGTATCTAACTGGCCTTTCATCTAATTTTCCTTTTAAGGAACCGGAAAGTTTAGCACAGTTAGTACTATGGGCGAGAAATCTAATAAAGCAAGTTTTAGGACAATGGCTGCAGCAAGACTCTATGCTTACATTTGTATTGTGGATGTGTAGAAGCAACCACATTGTTGGTAGCTGAGGCCGCACTCAATAAGATTATCGACCCTTTTATTATTTGCTTTGCACCTGACTATCATAATTGTTTGCTTACTCATGTCGGTGACAAGTGTTGATTTACTTGCCAGAAGTCTACAAGTCGATATATTTTCTCTTCAAATCTTGTCAAGTTGGTATTTTGTGTGTCTACATTCCCCTAGGGTTTCCCTAGGGTCCAACCCTTCCTTCGGCGGCGCTGTCGAAGTACACCAAAATCTACGTAAATCATATCGATCGAGAGCTGGTTCGTGTGTGGAGTCCGTATTGGAGACGGCAGAAGTGGATTACGGTGATTGCATGGACGACATGGGTAGGCAGGGGGTGCGCGGTGGGGCCGAGAAGCCTGAAATGCAGGAGTCTAGGGTTGGAGATCCATCTACGGATGCCGGGCTTAATCCGGGCAGCGCGGCGGCGAAGGCGATGGTGTAAGGAGGAAGATCGGGGGAGGGGAGACTGTGGAAGATCAGAAGGATGAGGAGGAAGCAAATTGGGGTCAGTACGGTCCAGAGCATGATTTGGAGGATGTGTTTGAGAATCTTAATCTACAAGGAAAGGAGGAGGAAGATCTAGATTTGTTTGGGGAGTTTCAAGAACTGATCAAGGACGCACGCTGGATGGTGCTGTTTAGGGTTCATACCTTACGGCCATTTAGTCATGCCTCCCTGCTAAACTCCATGAGGAACGCGTGGGCTTGTGCTCAAGGGGTGACTTTTAACATCAAAGGCCCCAACTTGTTCTTGGTTCAATGCCATTGTTTGGGAGATTGGAAGCGTGTGATGGAAGGGGGGCCATGGCAGTTCAAGAGGGATCCGGTGGTGTTGGTAGAGTATGATGGTTTCTCGAACGTGGAAGAATATGCTTTGAACATGTATCCACTGTGGGCTAGGATTAAAGGCTTGCCAGATGGGTTAACGAGGAAGAAGGAGTTGGCTGAGAAGGTGGCAAAGAAGATAGGAGAACCCCCGTTTACTATGACGGTGAATGAAGGAAGGATTAACCCATCAAATTTACTAAGGGTTCGAGTGTTTGTGAATGTAACACTGCCATTAGTAAGGTTTGTCCATATACCTTGAAGGAGAGAAAGAGATATTTGGTGTACTATGAAAAACTCCCAGACCTCTGCTACTTTTGTGGTCGTATGGGACATGTTGTGGAGGAGTGTGGAGATGGTGTGCATGATAGTTTGTTATGTGAGTGGGGGACTAGCTGCATTGGGTCAACGAGCCGGTGGGCTCGGGTATGAGAGGATGTAGAGGAGGAGGGGTTGATGGAGGGGGTGGGGGTGTTGGCACTACGGGAGGGGTCGAGGAGGAAGAAGGGGAGGTAGAGGCGGCAGAGTTAGTGGAGATAGAACATAGACCACGGAGGAGACGGGTGATGTTGCTTGTTAGAGAGAGGGGAGGTTGGAGCTGTCGGTGGGGATGGACATAATGCAATATAAGATGATGAGGGTGGCAGAGGAGTGTACCGCTAGGAAGAGACTGGTTGGGGATGATGGTATGGTCAATGTGAGGGGCCAAGCCATGCCCTACTTGGCCGGCAAGGTGGCAGATGCGGTTCTTCGTCTGGAGAATGGTGAGAATGTGGGGGGGAGGGGCTCCGACAGATCCGAACACCACACCTGGCAAAAACCCAATTGTGAAGAGGAGGAGACGGGGAGATGGGGAGGTGGAGGAGAGTGAAAGAGTTGATATTGGCACAACTATGCAGGCGGCCTCCGGGGAGGAGGACCACCGGCCCCAATGAATTGCTTAAGTTGGAACTACCGGGGAGGGGGGAACACCCAGACAGTTCGCAAGTTAGTGACATTGGGTAAGTCACGTTCCCCCATGCTTGTTTTTCTGTGTGAGACTAGACAAAAGGATGAGAAGATGAAGAGGATCCGAGCCAAATTGGGGCTTAAGGGGTTTTGTGCTATTGAAAGCAATGGGCTTAGTGGTGGTCTGGCGTTATTCTGAAGGGAAGATTGTGCTGTAAAAGTTTTGGTCAAAGACGACAGATTCATCGATACAGTTATCCAAGTTCGTGAAGGGGCGGCTGAATGGAGAGCTACTTTTGTGTACGGGGAGCCGCGGGTGGAGAATAGGCATTTAATGTGGTCTAAGCTACAGAGTTTGAAAGCTGTCAATGATTGGCCTTGGCTTGTAATTGGAGATTTTAATGAAGCTAAGTAGGATTTTGAACACTTCTCGGTCACGTCTCGGGCGGAAGCACATATGGTTGCATTTCGGGACATTCTGGAGTTGTGTGAGCTAGTGGATCTTGGGTTCACCGGCTTGCCATTCACATATGATAATAGACGGGGGAGATCGGCCAATGAAAAGGTGAGACTTGACCGTGTGGTGGCTACGAATGACTGGCATAATCTGTTTGCGTTCGCTGCAGTTGAGCACATCCCGTCCCCATGCTCGGTTCATGTCTTGCTCTTTCTTAAGGGAGAGCCGGACCCGGGGCCTACGAAGGGAAGGAACAGAAGATATGAGGTATTTTGGGAGAGGGATTCGACGTTGCCAAAGGTGGTGGAAGATGCATGGAGTGCAGTCGGTGAGATTCATAATCTCTCACATCTGAGAGATGCTCTATCTAAAACAATGACGGCTCTTGGGTCATGGAGCAAGAGGTTTGGCAATGTCACGAGAGAACCTGCGAAGTCAAGAACTCAACTGGAAGAACTTATGCATATGAACGCGGACAGGGAAGGGATAAGAGCAGTAATGGATAAAATGAATGAACTATTATATCAAGAAGAGATAATGTGGATGCAGAGATCAAGGATCTCGTGGCTCAAAGAAGGTGATCGAAATACAAAGTATTTTCAGAGCAAAGCAGTTTGGAGAGCAAGGAAGAATAAGATTTGGGAACTGACTGATAGTATTGGTGTAGTGCATACGGAGTTTGCATATATGAGTAGGATTGCAAATGAGTACTTCCGTAGTATCTTTGCAGCCGATACCACTTTGGATGCCACAGAGGTTGTGGATCTTTTTGAACATGTGGTGTCGCTGGATGACAATGATAGGTTGTGTGCTCGTTTCATGGATAAGGAGATCTCCGATGCAATGTTTCAGATCGACCTTTGAAGGCACCCGACCCAGATGGATTTCCTGCACGGTTCTTTCAGCATAACTGGAGCACGGTGAAGGAGGGAGTGATGGCTGCGGTTAGGGATTTTTTCAGCACGGGGATTATGCCGGAGGGAGTTAATGCAACATCTATTGTGCTTATTCCAAAAATCTCCAACCCATCCAGAATGTCAGACTACAGACCCATCAGTTTATGTAATGTGATTTATAAGGTAATTTCCAAGTGCTTAGTTAACCGGTTATGCCCTTTGTTTGATGATATAATTTCGGTGGAGCAAAGTGCTTTTATCCCAGGCAGGATGATTACAGATAATGCTTTGGTTGCTTTTGAGTGTCTTCACTATATTAAACAAGAGAAAGATCCTACAAGGAGATTTTGTGCTTATAAGCTGGATTTGTCAAAAGCTTATGATAGGGTTGATTGGGCTTTCTTGAAGCAGGTGATGCAAAAGTTAAGGTTCTCTCGTCAATGGATTGACTGGATAATGGTGTGTGTCACATCGGAGAGGTATTCAGTAAAATTAAATGGAACTCTCCTGGATTCATTTGCACCACCGCGTGGGCTGCGGCAAGGAGACCGACTCTCTCCATTCTTATTTCTATTTGTGGCAGATGGACTTTCAGCAATTTTAAGAAGAAGGGTGCAAACCGGCGATATTGAACCTGTAAAAATATGTCGGAGAGCATCGGACATCTTCCATTTGCTTTTTGCAGATGATACTATGTTGTTTTTCAAAGCCTCGAGGGATCAAGCGGAGCAGGTTAAAGCTTCTCTGGATCTATATGGTTTGGCTACGGGACAGAGCCTAAACTACCATAAGTGTTCGATGTTCTTTGGTGAAGCGTGCCCGACCTTGGTTCAGGAGCAGGTTAGGGATGCCCTCCAAGTTACAAGTTTGGTTTTTGAGGAGAAGTATTTGGGTCTTCCCGCACATGAGGACCGCATGTCAAAAGGGAAGTTTCAAAACCTCCAAACGAGCCTTACCAAAAGGCTAGTTTAGTGGGGGGATGGATAGTTAACGTAGCCGGGAAGAGAGGTGCTTATAAAATCTGTCGCACAAGCATTGCCCACATATATCATGAGAGTTTTTAAGCTACATTTCTCGGTGTGTGACGATCTCACTAGAATGGTGAGGAATTTTTACTGTGGCTCAGAGAAATGGAAGAGGAAGCAACATTGGAAGGGATGGGATCATCTTATGCAACCTAATGAGAGGGGTGGTGTCAGTTTTCGAGATTTTCGTCTATTTAACCAAGCTCTTCTAGCTCGTCGGGCCTGGAGGCTCTTAACAAGACCGATGTGACACCCCGAGACCGGTGCGCCAGGTGTCAGCAAGTTATTCGTTGTCAGTGCCAAGTCATCTACTTGCGTGTTGCATCTTGCCATGTCATCATGTGTGTTGCATCATCATGTTTTCAAAACTTGCATCCGTCCGAGTTCCCTCGTCCTCTGCGTTGTCCGTTCCGAGCCCAGACACACTCACACGCGCCCGCGGTGCCTCCGAATATTTATTTTGTAAGTGGCCGAAAAACATTCTCGGAATGGGTTGAAACTTGGCGTGTGCTCTTATTATAGTGTAGACAGGCCGCCTGTCAATGTTCGTCGCATTCGGAGTTTGTTTGATAGCCCAACGGTTAACCGTGATAACTGCGGAAAGCCTTTTCCCTTTTGGCCCAGCACCCCTTTTGCATAGCCCATCTAGCCCATTCTAACCCCTCCATGCTCTTGGCCGTTCAATCACGATCGCGATCCGGTGGTCTAAACGGCCCCAAAACAACCCCTAACCCTAATCCTAGACCGCCCTGCCTATTTAAACCCCTCCCCCATGCCTTTTTTGGCCTTCTTCCTCCTCCTCCTCAGATTCCGTGTGCAGCCAGCACCTCCTCCTCCAATTTCGGCGTTGGCCACCTCCCCAACGCCATTTGGCGCACCCCCATTGGGTCACGTCAGCCGAGCCGCGCCCCTCCTCCAGTGCCCAGCCGCCGCGTGGCTAGAGCCACGTCCCCCGCGTCCCACCTGGCCTCTCCCCGTCCCCGCCGCTCAGGCCCGGGCCAGGCCCGCCCCGCGCCCGACCGGGCCGCGCCGGGCCCGCGAGCGCCGCCACCCGAGCCCGCCTCTCCGCCTCCTCGCGCCTCCAGTGCTGCGCCCCGCAGCTCCCTCGCCGCGTCACCGCCGCCGACGGCCGTCGACGTCGTTCCGCCGTGGGGACCCGATCTCCCTCCGCCTCCAGGCCCTGCCGCGCCAGGAGCCTGTCGCCGCCGCACGTCCCCGAGCCGCGCCGCCTGCAGTCCCCGCCGGGATCCCGCCGCCGGTCAGCTTTGTGGCCGCGGCACGTCGTCGCCTTGCCTCGCCCGGCCCCTTCTTCGCCGGATCCGGCCTCCCCAGGCCCTGATCCACCTACCCTCGAGTCGCCGGAGCTCATCTCGCCGGAGCTCAGCTCGCGGGAGCCACATCCCCGCTGTGGCCTCGTTCTGGTCCGGTCAGGTCCGGATTGGACGAGCCGGACACGTCCACAGGTGCCCGGACGTGTCCGCCTTTCCCCTCTGTGTGCCTGCCCCGCGGGTCCCGCCGCTAGAAGTGTCCGCTGCCTTCGGACATGTCTGTTTCTGAGGTGCTGCTTTTTTTTTTGCTAAGTCCCCTAAAAATTGTTTTAATGTTGCATCTTTGTCTGCTTGTA
Source organism: Secale cereale (assembly GCA_902687465.1). Classification (NCBI taxonomy): domain Eukaryota; kingdom Viridiplantae; phylum Streptophyta; class Magnoliopsida; order Poales; family Poaceae; genus Secale; species Secale cereale. Next base: position 69,533,071 of record LR738714.1, read on the forward strand.
ATTAATTGTGTGCTTTTCCAAATTGAGTGAATGATATGTCTAAATGATCGTGGTGATATGCTCTACACTTTGTTCCATTGTGCCATGCTCATTTGAGTTCATCTAGATGCTCTAATATCTGTTGCAAGGGTGCTATTTGATATAAACTGCTGCTACTTGTTATTTTCATGCCATGTTTGAGATATGATAACTTGGAGCATGTTTATCCAAATGGTGCAAATGATATGTCAAAATGTTCATCATGAGTTGATTTACATGTTGGTTGTTATAGCATTCTTGTTTGAGTACATATTGCCATGTTTATCTCTGTTGCAAAAGTGCATTTGTCTGTTATATGCTGAAACTTGTTATGAGATGCTGATTTCACATGCTATTTGCTATTGATGTGTTTGCCCTCATGCTACATGTTTAGTTGTTTTAGAATCTCCATGATATGGTCTTTGATGTGGTGCAATTATCTTTCCATGATATGCCTTGAGGTGACTTAAACATGCTTGCAAACATGCCATGTTGTTGTTACTGTTTTAACACTTAGTGAAAATTTCACTAAGTCTGGAATCTGTAATATCCTGATGCTATGTTTGCTTGATGCCCTAGGTAAATCCATGTTAGTTTTGGGGTGGTCATTGATCATTCCTTGTTGTATGTGTTGTTGTCTATCCATTCATGTCCTCACTTGCTCATTTGGGTTGCTGTAGCTTATTTATTTCTTGCTCCCAATTTGCTATAAAATATTGCTGTCAGGTTTTTATTGTCATGATCAAAATGTTGTAGCTTGTTGCTATTGATCCATGCCTCCTATGGAGTTGATCCAATGGAGTTGTTTGCTGTAGGATATGTCTACTTCATGTCCATGCTTCTTGTCACCATGTTTGAGTGCTGTAGAGTATATATTTGTTGCTCCAATGTTGCTATGTGGCTATTAACTTCAGCTTGTTGTTATATCTTGTTTCATGTGTATCTTTTAGCCCGTTGCTCCGTTTTGAGTGTTCCTTATATGAAACTTGTGTGATTTTGCATGTAGAATCATAATATCATATTATTTTCATGTTTGGAGTATGTTTGCTTGATGTTTGGGTGCATCTTGCACCGTTGCCATGCTTAACTTGTTTTGCTCATATCTTCTAGGCCGTAGCTCCGAATTAAAAAACTTTATATAAAACTTGACTAGAATTCCATATAGATCATGATGGTGCATGTTAAATTGCTGTTTAACAACTTTAACTTAAGGTTTGTGCAGATCTGAACTAATTTCAAACAATGCACATGAGGACTTATCGGATTTGTAATATGTAGTTTCCGGCCTCATTTAAACTTGTTGACTTGTGTTGTTTCTCTATGCTTCCTACCATGCCATGGTTTGCTTCCTATACAGACTTGTTGTGCATCTTATGTAGACTTGTTTTGCGTCATACTTGCTTGAGCATATTGTCATGTTTCTTGTGTTGTTTCTCTGTGCTTCCTACCTTGCCATGTTGTGCTTCCTGTATAGACTTGTCATGCATCCTACCTTGCCATGTATTGCATCATATATGTTATTGTGTTTTTTTATGTGCTACCTACCTTGCCATGTTTTGCTTCCTGCATAGACTTGTCATGCATCTTACCTTGCCATGTATTGCATCATATATAAACTTGTGTTGTTTTTGCTGTGCTTCCTACCTTGCCATGTTTTGCTTCCTCTTTAGACTTGTTGTGCACCATATGTAGACTGTCTTGCATCATACTTGGTTGAGCATATTGTAATGATCTTGTGTTGTGTGTTTACCGTGTTGCTTGCTTCTTCTCGTTAGTGCTTGTTCCGTTGCGTTCGTGAGGATTCGTTCGCCTACCCGTGGTTCTTCTTCAAGGCTTCTTCTCCGTCTTCTTCACGGAACCGTTCTTCTTCCTTGCGGGATATCAGGCAAGATGACCATACCCTTGGATACCTTTACTATCATTGCCATGCTTAGTGTCTCGATGCTATCGTTATATGTCGCGCTACCCATCATTGTTGTCAGCCTCTCCTTGTTGCCATGAAACCTCTAACCTTTGATACCTTCCTAGCAAAAACCATTGTTTGGCTATGTTACCCGCTTGCTCAGCCGCTCTTATAGCGTTGTTAGTTGCAGGTGAAGATGAAGATTCGTTCCAGGAGGGAACTTGTTGTTGGAATATCACAATATCTATAATTATTATTTAACACACCTATATACTGGGCATGGGTGGAAGGCTTGGCCTTTTTCTCGGTGTTTTGTTCCACTCATGCCACCTTAGGCGCCGATAAACCGGCATTATGTTCCTTGATTTTGCGTTCCTTACACGGTTGGGTATATGGGGACCCCTTGACAGTTCGTCTTTGAATAAAACTCCTCCAGCAAGGCCCAACATTGGTTTTAATTTGCTCATAATAACAACTTATTTAATTAATTAAATTGCATAGGGAGTTAGCGCTACCTGAGGATTCTTTCTACATAGCAGGGGGGCCAGTGCTGATGGTGTTGGTCCCAAACGGGCCGACTGCGGGGCCACCACGGGGAAACTCGAGGATTGGCTCCCGTAGGCTGTCCCATCCGATCGTGGCCTGAGACGAGATACGCGCGGCTACTATCAGGGTGTCGGCACGCCGGGAGGTCTTGCTGGACTTGTTTTACCATTGTCGAAATGTCTTGTGCACCGGGATGCCGAGCCTGATCGGATTTTCCTAAGATAAGGGGTGATGATATTATATTTATCACTTCAGCTGATCATGAGAGCTTGTGATGGGCTAAGTTGGGACACCCCTGCAGAGTTATGATCTTTCGAAAGCCGTGCCCATGGTTATGTGGCAGATTGGAATTTGTTAATGTCCGGTTGTAGAAAACTTGATAGAGGATCCGAAGTAAAACACACGACTGTGTGAGTAACCGTGACTGTCTCTTTTCACTTTGAGAAGAGAACACGGTGGGGTTATGTTTGACTCGTAGGTAGTTCAGGATCTTTAGCGATCACTACTAGTTTGCGGCCGTTTGCGTAGATGCTCATCTTATTCTTGTACTCGTAAGTTAGCCACCATACTTTTGCTTAGCCGCTGCTGCAACCTCACCACTTTACCTCTTCCTACCCATTAAGCTTTGATAGTCTTGTTACCCATGGTTATGGGATTGCTGAGTCCTCGTGGCTGACAGTTACTACAATAACAGTTGCAGGTGCAGGTTTCCGATGTCTTGACGTGAGAGCGATGTTCGTTTTGTTGGAGTTCTTCTTCTTCTTCTTCTTCAGTCTTGGGTTAGGTTCCGGGTCGGCAGCCTGGGATAGCAGTGGATGTCTTGTGCTTTTCTTGTTTGCATCCGTAGTCGGATGCCTTGTATTGATGTTGTTGTATTCATGTGACTTGTATGTATTGTTGTATCCCCCATGTATGTATGTAATGGTACGATGTAATGATATCCATCTTGCTAAGCGCCTGAAATGCGGTTGTGCCCCAATCACGTAAGTGTCACGTGATCGGGATAGAATCGCATCTTGGGCCTGACAAGTTGGTATCAGAGCCTCGACCGACCATAGGAGCCCCCTTGATTGTTCGTAGCTTGTTCATTGTTGAGTCTAGAAGAAAACTTTTTTGGAGTCTAGTTATATCGGAGAGTAGGATTTCTTTTTACTCCCCTGCCCCCTCGTCGCTCTGGTGAGGAATCTGGACGTAGGTGTTTTGGATTGCTCCTCTTCCCCTTCAAATTTTTTAGGATCACGTGGTTAGTTTTCGTTCATTGCGTTGTTAGTTCTTGTCATCTAGTGCATCTCTCGTCAAGTGTTTTGACCCTCTTCTTCTTTGCAATTTCAACCCTCAGTTATTTTCCTTCCGACGATGTTGTTTTCCCCGTCCGAAGTGGTCTTTCTTTTCCCACCCGCCCACCCTTTTTCTTCTCGGAACCGGAGTCCTTAATCGAGTATCCATCCGACTCGTGTGAATCGTTGCTTCTTTTCCTCAGTTATTCCAACTGGTGAATTCTCGTTTAGTTCGTCATCCTTCATCTCTTTTCTTCTCCGATGAGTTCTCCTCTCGTTTGATTTTCTTCACCTCTTCTTCTTTCCGGTGGATTCAATTCAAGTATTCGGTGTTCATCATATTATTTTTCCTCGGCTCAATTGCTTCATTTTGCTCGTTTACCTCTCGCCATCTAATTGTTTCGGTGTTCCAAAGACATTCTCAAGAGATTTGTCTGTGTTCCAATTAACTCGAGGTTGTCACCTCATTCGAGTCTTAATTCGTTCCGGTGCATTATCTTCTTTTCAATCCTTTTTCAACGGAGGTTTCTCTTCGGTGGGCTCATAACCCACAGGTTTTCCCACGATCTTACCTGACTCTTTTATTTCCCGGAGTGTTCCGAAATTCTTTTCAAGTGTGACGTAAGTATGGATTCCATCAGTCATATGCCTTCTCCAAGATCGCTTTCAATTCTTTTCATCGTTGGTCCAACCTTTCTTCATCCGGAGTAGTTCTTGAATTATTTTCTTTGTGTTCCTCCGAAGGCCATCTTTTCAGAAGATTTCTTCGTTCTCAGTTTTCAACTTCGTTCTCAAAATATTCTTCGTTGATGCCTCTTCGTTCGTCTCACATTCTTCCGGTGCTTGTTCAAGTATTCTTTAATCGGTTCACAATCTCTTCGTTCTCGTCATTCTAATTGTCCTCAAGTGCTTTATTCTTCCCGGAGATTCATTCTCTTGTGTTCACTCAATCTCAATTCTTCACGGTGGCTTGTCCTCTTGCATCGTTCAATTTCATTCCATACGGTGGTCATTCTCGTTCTTCACTCGATTTTAATTCTTCACGGTGGGTCGTTCCTTTTCTTCACTCGGCTTCAATCCTTTACGGTGGTTGCTCAAGAATTTTTTTCCGGTGCTATCATATCAATCCATTCATTTTATTCCAATCCTACCGGTGGTTCATGAAGATTTTCCCGAGTTCGCGAGATATCCTTCTTTAATCAATTTCATCGAGAATAAGTAGTATGTGAATCCATTGCTTCTCATCAATTTTAATTGGTGGAGGATAAGCATAATATAATTTTTATTCCTCTCTGTGGAGTTGATTTATTCCTTCCTTCGGAGTTTATTCTTGATGAATAAATTCTAGTTCCAAGTGCTTTAATCTTTCTTCCCCGGAGTTCATAGTTTCTTGGCTTTTCTCATCGGACCACGTCGGATCATCGCAAGGCTTATTCTTATTCTTTTCATCCGTCATCATCATCCTTTTCATTACCGGAGTTCTTCATGTTGGTTCTTCATCATTTAAGTCATTCTTCAAATGTTCGGCTAATTCTTCTGGAGCAACTCAAGCATTCTTATTCTTTTTGCCTCTCGAGTGCAAATAATTCTCCCTATTCTTTTGAAGTGGAGTTTTGCAATTCTTCATTCCTAGCTAATCCATCTTTTGGTTGTGGCATAATTCACCTCAAGTTTTGAAATGTTTTCAATAAGTCCATAACAAGCTTATTCTTTTGTTGTTGATTATCTCAACAGCTCCGTTCAAGCCTTTCTTCTGAAGATCCTCTTTCGAATTCATTCGTGATGGAAGTTGTCATCTTCTTCTCCATTCTTTTAATTCCATCATTTTAATTGTTCAGGAGGCATTCTGGTTCATCTCGTCAAGTATTATGCCATCTTCTCAAGTTCATGGTTATATTCATTCCATTTCAGCCGGAGTGCTACCCGAATTCCTTCGTGGAGATTCCTTTTCTATCTCTTATTAACCGGAGTGGTTTTGAATTCATTCTTATTCCTTCAACCTTTTGGGTTCTCGTTGTATTCCTTCTTCCTCTTGTCTAATGAAGTGTTCGCAACTTCGTTCATCTCCGTTGTATCCTTCTTTTGAGTTGTTCATCCTCTCAAGGTTCTTTGCTTTCACTCTTTTGTCCTCGAAGAATCTTGTTCTTCCTTTTTCCCTCCCGTCTCGTTCCTAAGATCTCGGGACGAGATCTCTTGTTAGTAGGGGAGTGTTGTGACACCCCGAGACCGGTGCGCCAGGTGTCAGCCAGTTATTCGTTGTCAGTGCCATGTCATCTGCTTGCGTGTTGCATCTTGCCATGTCATCATGTGTGTTGCATCAGCATGTTTTCAAAACTTGCATCCGTCCAAGTTCCCTCGCCTCTCCGTTGTCCGTTCCGAGCCCAGACACACTCACACGCGCCCGCGGTGCCTCCGAATATTTATTTTGTAAGTGGCCGAAAAACATTCTCGGAATGGGTGGAAACTTGGCGTGTGGTCTTATTATAGTGTAGACAAGCCGTCTGTCAATGTTCGTCGCATTCGGAGTTTGTTTGATAGCCCAACGGTTAACCGTGTTAACCGCGGAAAGCCTTTTCCCTTTTGGCCCAGCACCCCTTTTGCATAGCCCATCTAGCCCATTCTAACCCCTCCATGCTCTTGGCCGTTCAATCACGATCGCGATCCGGTGGTCTAAACGGCCCCAAAACAACCCCTAACCCTAATCCTAGACCGCCCTGCCTATTTAAACCCCTCCCCCATGCCTTTTTTGGCCTTCTTCCTCCTCCTCCTCAGATTCCGTGCGCAGCCAGCACCTCCTCCTCCAATTTCGGCGTTGGCCACCTCCCCAACGCCATTTGGCGCACCCCCATTGGGTCACGTCAGCCGAGTCGCGCCCCTCCTCCAGTGCCCAGCCGCCGCGTGGCTAGAGCCACGTCCCCCGCGTCCCACCTGGCCTCTCCCCGTCCCCGCCGCTCAGGCCCGGGCCAGGCCCGCCCCGCGCCCGACTGGGCCGCGCCGGGCCCGCGAGCGCCACCACCCGAGCCCGCCTCTCCGCCTCCTCGCGCCTCCAGTGCTGCGCCCCACAGCTCCCTCGCCGCGTCACCGCCGTCGACGGCCGTCGCCGTCGTTCCGCCGTGGGGACCCGATCTCCCTCCGCCTCCAGGCCCTGCCGCGCCAGGAGCCTGTCGCCGCCGCACGTCCCCAAGCCGCGCCGCCTGCAGTCCCCGCCGGGATCCCGCCGCCGGTCAGCTTTGTGGCCGCGGCACGTCGTCGCCTTGCCTCGCCCGGCCCCTTCTTCGCCGGATGCGGCCTCCCCAGGCCCTGATCCACCTACCCTCGAGTCCCGGAGCTCATCTCGCCGGAGCTCAGCTCGCGGGAGCCACATCCCCGCTGTGGCCTCGTTCTGGTCCGGTCAGGTCCGGATCGGACGAGCCGGACACGTCCACAGGTGCCCGGACGTGTCCGCCTTTCCCCTCTGTGTGCCTGCCCCGCGGGTCCCGCCGCCAGAAGTGTCCGCTGCCTTCGGACATGTCTGTTTCCGAGGTGCTGTTTTTTTTTGCTAAGTCCCCTAAAAATTGTTTTAATGTTGCATCTTTATCTGCTTGTAATTAATTGTGTGCTTTTCCAAATTGAGTGAATGATATGTCTAAATGATCGTGGTGATATGCTCTACACTTTGTTCCATTGTGCCATGCTCATTTGAGTTCATCTAGATGCTCTAATATCTGTTGCAAGGGTGCTATTTGATATAAACTGCTGCTACTTGTTATTTTCATGCCATGTTTGAGATATGATAACTTGGAGCATGTTTATCCAAATGGTGCAAATGATATGTCAAAATGTTCATCATGAGTTGATTTACATGTTGGTTGTTATAGCATTCTTGTTTGAGTACATATTGCCATGTTTATCTCTGTTGCAAAAGTGCATTTGTCTGTTATATGCTGAAACTTGTTATGAGATGCTGATTTCACATGCTCTTTGCTATTGATGTGTTTGCCCTCATGCTACATGTTTAGTTGTTTTAGAATCTCCATGATATGGTCTTTGATGTGGTGCAATTATCTTTCCATGATATGGTCTTTGACTTAAACATGCTTGCAAACATGCCATGTTGTTGTTACTGTTTTAACACTTAGTGAAAATTTCACTAAGTCTGGAATCTGTAATATCCTGATGCTATGTTTGCTTGATGCCCTAGGTAAATCCATGTTAGTTTTGGGGTGGTCATTGATCATTCCTTGTTGTATATGTTGTTGTCTATCCATTCATGTCCTCACTTGCTCATTTGGGTTGCTGTAGCTTATTTATTTCTTGCTCCCAAGTTGCTATAAAATATTGCTGTCAGGTTTTTATTGTCATGATCAAAATGTTGTAGCTTGTTGCTATTGATCCATGCCTTCTATGGAGTTGATCCAATGGAGTTGTTTGCTGTAGGATATGTCTACTTCATGTCCATGCTTCTTGTCACCATGTTTGAGTGCTGTAGAGTATATATTTGTTGCTCCAAAGTTGATATGTGGCTGTTAACTTCAGCTTGTTGTTATATCTTGTTTCATGTGTATCTTTTAGCCCGTTGCTCCGTTTTGAGTGTTCCTTATATGAAACTTGTGTGATTTTGCATGTAGAATCATAATATCATATTATTTTCATGTTTGGAGTATGTTTGCTTGATGTTTGGGTGCATCTTGCACCGTTGCCATGCTTAACTTGTTTTGCTCATATCTTCTAGGCTGTAGCTCCGGATTAAACAAACTTTATATAAAACTTGACTAGAATTCTGTGTAGATCATGATGGTGCATGTTAAATTGCTGTTTAACAACTTTAACTTAAGGTTTGTGCAGATCTGAACTAATTTCAAACTATGCACATGAGGACTTACCGGATTTGTAATATGTAGTTTCCGCCCTCATTTAAACTTGTTGACTTGTGTTGTTTCTCTGTGCTTCCCACCATGCCATGTTTTGCTTCCTATACAGACTTGCTGTGCATCTTATGTAGACTTGTTTTGCATCATACTTGCTTGAGCATATTGTCATGTTTCTTGTGTTGTTTCTCTGTGCTTCCTACCTTGCCATGTTGTGCTTCCTGTATAGACTTGTCATGCATCCTACCTTGCCATGTGTTGCATCATATATGTTCTTGTGTTGTTTTATATGCTTCCTACCTTGCCATGTTGTGCTTCCTGCATAGACTTGTCATGCATCATACCTTGCCATGTATTGCATCATATATAAACTTGTATTGTTTTTGCTGTGCTTCCTACCTTGCCATGTTTTGCTTCCTGTATAGACTTGTTGTGCATCATATGTAGACTGTCTTGCATCATACTTGGTTGAGCATATTGTAATGATCTTGTGTTGTGTGTTTACCGTGTTGCTTGATTCTTCTCGTTAGTGCTTGTTCCGTTGCGTTCGTGAGGATTCGTTCGCCTACCCGTGGTTCTTCTTCAAGGCTTCTTCTCTGCCTTCTTCACGGAACCGTTCTTCTTCCTTGCGGGATCTCACGCAAGATGACCATACCCTTGGATACCTTTACTATCATTGCCATGCTTAGTGTCTCGATGCTATCGTTATATGTCGCGCTACCCATCATTGTTGTCAGCCTCTCCTTGTTGCCATGAAACCTCTAACCTTTGACACCTTCCTAGCAAAAACCATTGTTTGGCTATGTTACCCGCTTGCTCAGCCCCTCTTATAGCGTTGTTAGTTGCAGGTGAAGATGAAGATTCGTTCCAGGAGGGAACTTGTTGTTGGAATATCACAATATCTATAATTATTATTTAACACACCTATATATTGGGCATGGGTGGAAGGCTTGGCCTTTTGCTCGGTGTTTTGTTCCACTCATGCCACCTTAGGCGCCGATAAACCGGCATTATGTTCCTTGATTTTGCATTCCTTACACGGTTGGGTATATGGGGACCCCTTGACAGTTCGTCTTTGAATAAAACTCCTCCAGCAAGGCCCAACATTGGTTTTAATTTGCTCATAATAACTACTTAATTAATTAATTAAATTGCATTGGGAGTTAGCGCTACCTGAGGATTCTTTCTACATAGCAGGGGGCCAGTGCTGATGGTGTTGGTCCCAAACGGGCCGACTGCGGGGCCACCACGGGGAAACTCGAGGATTGGCTCCCGTAGGCTGTCCCATCCGGTCGTGGCCCGAGATGAGATACGCGCGGCTACTATCAGGGTGTCGGCACGCCGGGAGGTCTTGCTGGACTTGTTTTACCATTGTCGAAATGTCTTGTGCACCGGGATGCCGAGCCTGATCGGATTTCCCTAAGATAAGGGGTGATGATATTATATTTATCACTTCACCTGATCGTGAGAGCTTGTGATGGGCTAAGTTGGGACACCCCTGCAGGGTTATGATCTTTCGAAAGCCGTGCCCGCGGTTATGTGGCAGATTGGAATTTGTTAATGTCCGGTTGTAGAAAACTTGACAGAGGATCCGAAGTAAAACACACAACCGTGTGAGTAACCGTGACTGTCTCTTTTCACTTTGAGAAGAGAACACGGTGGGGTTATGTTTGACTCGTAGGTAGTTCAGGATCTTTAGCGATCACTACTAGTTTGCGACCGTTTGCGTAGATGCTCATCTTATTCTTGTACTCGTAAGTTAGCCACCATACTTTTGCTTAGCCGCTGCTGCAACCTCACCACTTTACCTCTTCCTACCAATTAAGCTTTGATAGTCTTGTTACCCATGGTTATGGGATTGCTGAGTCCTCGTGGCTCACAGTTACTACAACAACAGTTGCAGGTGCAGGTTTCCGATGTCTTGACGTGAGAGCGATGTTCGTTTTTTTGGAGTTCTTCTTCTTCTTCTTCAGTCTTGGGTTAGGTTCCGGGTCGGCAGCCTGGGATAGCAGATGGATGTCTTCTGCTTTTCTTGTTTGCATCCGTAGTCGGATGCCTTGTATTGATGTTGTTGTATTCATGTGACTTGTATGTATTGTTGTATCCCCCATGTATGTATGTAATGGTACGATCTAATGATATCCATATTGCTAAGCGCCTGAAATGCGGTTCTGCCCCAATCACGTAAGTGTCACGTGATCGGGATAGAATCGCATCTTGGGCCTGACAACCGGATAGCCTGTGTGCACGGTTGCTCAAATCCAAATACTACCCAGATGGCAAGCTCAAAGATACGATGTTCACCGGGAATGCTTCATCCTCATGGCTGGTTATTAGTCACGGCTTGGAGTTATTGAAGAAAGGCTTGATCTGGAGAGTGGGCAATGGGAGAAGCATTCGAGTATGGCGGGACAGTTGGATCCCACATCCCTTCTCTTACAAACCGATCTCCAGACAGGGGTCTGTCGCATTCGTTATGTATCTGACCTATTGAATGATAATGGTTCTTGGAAGGTTCAAACCCTTAATCAATATTTTGTTCATGCGGACGTGGAGGAGAATTTGAAGATCGGAGTTTCCCCGAGGCGGGGTGAAGATATCATTGCTTGGGGGCCCGACAACCTGGGAGTTTTCTCCGTTAAGAGCGCCTATCACCTGGCATTTGATGAGGCACATAGGGCTAATGCAGAATCATCTAGCTCGTCGCCGTCGGGAGTAAGGAGCTGTTGGAAGTTCATTTGGAATTGTGGAGTACCACCTACAGTTTCAACCTTTGCATGGAGAGTCGCGACGGATGGGCTGCCGACGTGGAAAAATAAACATAAGATTGGACTGGAAACTACTAGCAGATGTCCAGTATGTGGTCGATACGGAGGACAATTATTATCCATTTTTGAGATGCCAATTCGGGAGGGATTTATACCTGGAAATGGCAAAATTCTGGAGCCTCCCTCGTCTACAATGAATAGTTAACTATGGGAAGGAGTGGATATTGCAGATACTTGCATCAAGAAGTGAACTGGAGAGATGTATGTTACTTCTTGTTTTCTGGAGAGCTTGGTACGTACGCAATGAGGTGGTTCATCACAAACCGGCCCCGCCATTGGAAGTGTCGGTCACGTACTTACAGAGCTATTTAGAATCACTTTTGGCAATCAAACATGACAGTGGTGCTGATCCGGTGAAAGGTAAAGCGTATGTTACCATTTTTTCGAAAAGGGGGTTTGCCCCGGTCTCTACATCAGAACGATGCATACGATCATATTATTAATAATCAAGAAGGTCCAAAAAAAGTCTTACAGTCTCAAAATAAATAAATATCAGGACCGCCACAACCGGCAGACAAGAGACAGATAGGAAACTAAACACCTATCCTATTACATGACCGACATCCAAACCGTTTGTAGATATCCCGAGCTACCGTCTTCCAGCGGATAGGTGCAGTAACCAAAGGCTCCCTGGCCTCCGTCGGAGTGAGTAGCGACCACATATGGATAAGTGTAGTGGCCCTGAAGATAACCTGCAAGAAATGAATATTTATTGTTCAGTTAAAAACCAAATCGTTTCTGCAGTTCCAAATAGCCCATAGTAAAGCACGCACTCCTACTCGGATATGTCTCGATGTTACTACATCAATCCCATGAAGCCACGTCTCAAATAACGTGTTTATGGAAAGCGGGGGGTTTATATTAAAGGCTATCTAGACTGACCTCCACAAATCTTGGCCAGAGGGCAATCTAGAAAGAGGTGTCTGATAGATTCATCACTATCACAAAAACTACATCTTTTAGAACCCATCCAGTTTCTTTTTGCCAAATTATCTTCAGTTAAGATTACCCATTATACATACGCCCATGTCACTGAGTTGGGCGAAACCGAAACATGGGTGGACAAAACTGAACACTGATGGTGCTTTTGTGTCATACGATGAAGCTGGTGCGGGCATGATCTTGCGAGATGAGTCAGGGAAGATTATTTTCTGAGCTTGCAGGGCGTTGTATTCATGCAACGACGCGCTAGAGGCGGAGCTTTCTGCCTGCAAGGAGGGTTTGTCCTCGTCGATTCAACGTACAGAACTGCCGATCGAAGTGGAGCTGGATTCTTCTGTGGCAGTGTCCATGATCACATCTAGAAGTACTGATCGATCGATCTACTCGTCGTTAGTTAATGAGATTAGAGAGTTAGTGAATTCACATCAAATGTGTATTACTCATGTCGCTCGTTCACAGAATAAAGCGAGCGACAAGTTAGCTGCTTTTGGTCGTCTTAATAAAAAGGACTATGACTTGATTAGGGTCAGGTCTTCCTGAAGTTTTGGAGATAGTTGCTGAGGATTGTAACGAGACTTTGATTGAGTAATACAAAGTTAGAGCCCGCAAAAAAAAGGCATTTTGTGTGTGTTCTGGATGACATCTAGGGGCAAAATGGAAGTTATGCTATCTATTTAGACCAAATGAGATATATCTTGAAATGCAGAAGGTTTCGTGCATTATAGTTATCTTTATTGGGTGATCACGAGAACCGGCACCGAGGAGGTGCTGCGGGCCATCAAGGAGTACAAGCACGTCGTATGCTCATGTCCGCATGTCATCGTGGGAGTCGCCTGCTATCTTCGCTCACTAATCACTACCGCCGCTGATGAGGGTTCCAGTGACGCTAATGTGATGGACCAGTTCCATTTACATGTCATTGGTGGGGGAAATTAGGGGAGCCTTAATAAAGTATAGTTCAATATATTTATTTATTTTGAACGTTGAGTTGGCCTCACATTCTCTGTGTAATAGTAGGTTTACAATATTTTTCATATTATGTATTTGTCCAAAGTCACTAGAGAACTAGCCATGGACAGGGATGCCTGGAAGCTTGATATCCATGTGGTAGAACCATGAATTGGCTGCGAGATCTTACGAGTCTCACCTCTAACCTACGCCAACTTGTTTGGGACTACAGGCTTTGTTGTTGTTGAAAGTGTGAGGTGAATTTTTACTTGGAGTTGATGCATTGCTAGATACTCCCTCCGAGATAAGAATTAAGTGGTACAATTTTTGCTCCCCGCAGTCGGCCTCATTGATTAAATTTATGGTCAAAGTTAAATCTCAAAAAGCGCGAGTGCACTACTTTACAGAATGAAAGGAGTAGAAAAGGAGTAGAAAAGAAGGGAGAGCGCGTGGCGACTAGAAAGGGTGGTGTGCGCTATGTTGTGGAGCAACGGGATGAGGAGGAGAGGCACAAAGCCCAAAAGTTCTTAATAGATTGAAATATGGGCTTTAATGAGTTATGTGTTTGCCTAAGAGTGACTTGAACCTCAATCATAAAAGTATTTGTGGTTGAGACGTATTTCCTCCGTTCTAAAATAGATGACCCAACTTTGTACTAAGTTAGTATAAAGTTGGGTCATCTATTTTAGAACGGAGGGAGTACCTTGCATATTCAAATATTAATTTCTAATAGGATGCATGCACGCTTACTAGTACACTAAAAATATACTAGACAGTCTTATTTTATTTTTACGCATGAAAAAATAAAAAAGTCATTGCAATTGTCGAAAATACTAAGTCTACTAAAAGGAACCAAAATAGAAGGTAAGTTTATATCTTTCATGGAATAGGTGTCTCCTTCAAATTAACTATTTCTATCTAGTCGAAAAATATCTTAAGATTCTTGTGATATAATTAAGTAAATCTATCATAAGGAATATTGACCATTGTACTTTTAATTTAAAAAAATATTTTGTAATAAAAAATAAAAGGAAAATAAGAAAATTCTAAAAAGGAGAACTAATTAAAAGGATTTTATTTTTACTTTCCCATCCCCATAGCCTTTCTATCTTTAATTTGAAAGTTAGTTGCCCCCAACTCCTGGGAATGGGTCAGCCAGTATAGAATTTCGGGAGGCAGAATTTACAAGTTGGATTTACACCCAAGGAAGCGACGGGGATACCCACTAGGAATGAGACTACCTAATGAGCCCTCGGTGTTCAGACTTGCTTGGTTCCAGTCTATGAGCCCTTGTTACCAGACTAGTCCTTGCTTCCAATGAAATTACCAAAGTGGTCATGCTCAGATAATAATGGCAAACACAATTAAAAAAAGTGCAAACCATTCCATCCTGCACATGATGAGGCTATTTATTTATTTATTTGGAATTTCCATCGGGGGAGAAGAAATCCTCCTCACCTAAATTGTATTCATTTGTTGTCTATAGGCTTTGCAGCCTAATATAAGATAAGGTTCGAGTGAACCCGAAGTACAGGGGGCACAGGAAGGAGAAATAAAGCAATAACAACACACAGACAACACATGACGAGGGGGGACACAACACAACTAGGGGCGCCACGGGCGCTCGAACTGCAGCGGCGAGCCGAGACTAAACCATGACAATGTACCATCAACGCAATCAAAAAGCACCGAGCAACCAAGACTGCACAACGCCGCGACACCACCTATGTCATGGGGTACATTCAAACGCAACGCCGGGCCGAGACGACGCCTGTGTGCCACCGGCGTAGTCAAAGGGCACCACCAAGCATAGAACACCAAAAACAACACAACAAAGGGGCACCACGGGCACTCGAACTGCAGTGGCGAGCCAAGACTAAGCCGTGACACTGCACCGTCGACACAATCGAAAAGCACCGGGGCAACCAAGACTGCACAACATCGCGACACCAACTATGTCATGGGGTACATTCGAACGGTCACGCCGGACCGGGATGACGCCATGGCACCTATGTGCCACCGGTGTAGTCGAAGGGCATCACCAAGCATAGAACACCATAGAGCACACCCAAAAATCACAAGACCGGGGGTTGAAGACAACGCCATCAAGATGGGAACGACGGGAAGCGTCGCCGCTGTCTCGGCTAGCAGCAGTCGGCCGACCATGGATTTCTCCCAAACCCCGGTCACATCCTCCACGCGACGAGACGCAGAGCAGCCACCAATAGCGCGGGGTAGCACCGAAAATGGACGGCCCCAGATCTAGGTGAATCCGACCGGCAGAGACACCGGTAGGCACCCTTGACGCCGAGGCCACCGGTGAGGAGCACCGGTGCGGCGCCCCCAGCAGGAAAGGCTACGAGAAGGCAGCCAACTGGGGGAAATGGGAGGTGGAGGGCTCCAAGCAGCCGGAGCCACGACGCCACCTTTGTTTGGCAAGCACGGAAAGGAGCACGACAACGACGAACGGGGTGGGGATGGAAGACGCGACAGTTAGATCTGCGGAAGACGGGACGCATAGCGCGCAGCGGGCGGTCGATGACGCGAGCTTGACGACGGGAGGCGGCGGAGGCCTGCGCAAGAGCATGGACCAGGGGACGCCGCGCCCAGCCCAGCAGGCAACGGCGGGTGGAACCGCTGCCGATGTAGCCTCGAGGCTAGGCCACCGGAGCCACCCGAGGGCGCCGGAAGCCCGCAGCCGCGGCGCGCCGGCTCGGTTTGAAGGAGGGAGTTGGCCGACCCCCGAGGAGCGGCCAGAGGGAAGCACCAGGCCAGATCCGACACCCCCGATGCGGACAAGGGGAGGGGGCGGCGGGACCAGAGCACACGCGGGGCGGATCCCGCCGCCGCCAGCCGTCGCCGGGCTTCGCCCGACGTCGTTTTGCCGGGGACGGCGAGGGGGGCGATGGCTGGTGGAGATTTTGTAGCGGCGGCGGCGGGGTGCCCGCCCGAGTTGCCTCACAGAGACAGGCTATTTTTTCGATTAAGCTCAAGGATAACCAATTATTTGCTCATCACCAATTTGGATGGATAGGTAGATTTTGGACACAGTCGAACATACCCTGGTGGCCTACCTTCGGAAACCAGCCAAACGGGCAGGTGTTGGTTGCAAACTGATGGCAGACATGTTTCTTAATTAAACTAGCTATATATCTCACAGCAAGAAAGTTCTCAGCTCTCTCATCCTAATTAATTGAGTGCATGCGCACTTGAATCAGATATTGTGGTTGCTTCTTTCAATTTGAACCAGGCATGGAAAAATCAATCACTTTGCACCGGCGATGCCACACTAATTCAGCACTTGGAACCAATTAAAACAAAAACCAACCAGGAGCCACATCCGAGTACACAGCGATAGGTTGCCGCCGTGGAGGGCACCTAGCCCAGTATCCACAGCGCTGACAGCATCTCCGGCCGCGCCCCAAGAATGCCTCCCAACGATTTTTCGGCCGCCGGCGCCAAAAAATCGGTCCAGTCGTGCCCTCAAGGGCCCAGTTTTCGCCGGCTCGAGCCGAAATTGGCGCCGGCGGACCCAACCCGAACCCGGCGCGCTGGGGTCGCTCGGGGGCGCCGGGCGAATCGTTTTTTGGCGCGAAGAGCCGCGGGCCAGCCGCGTCAGCGACTCGACTCTCTTCTCGCCGCTTCGTCGTCCTCATCGCCTCGTTTCCCGCGGCGAATCAATGCCAAAGCTGCGCGCGCTGCCGCGCCGGTCAGCCTCCATTGATGCCTCACGGGCGGCGCAGTGAAGACCGGGCGACGCGCGTCCCCTCGGCCGCCACGCCATCACGCCACGCGTAACGCGCCGGCCAAGCTTACCATGTGGCGTCTTCGCCTATATAAAGCCGACCGCCAGCGCGCCAGAGACACGCATAGATACTCCACCGCCGACGCGCCCATTTCTCCCCTTCCTCCTCTCGCCGTCTCCAGTTGAGAAGAATGGCTGAGCGCTTTCCAGGCGACGGCGCAGCGGCGAATGGCTTCGGGCGCCGCCATCTTCACGAGGACGAGGCTCGCCTCCTTTTCGAGGCCGAGTACCCGGTCCCACCGGACATGCGGGTACCCGGGGCTTGGAGGATCAGCGCCGGCGGCGTGTCGGTGCCACCACCACCCACCGGGGAGGCGCGGCGTGCGGAGATCGCACATATCCGCGCGTCCCTGCCGCGGTGGCGAGGGAGGGGCCACGGTACGTCCCCGACAGCCCGCTCTGGGAGCCCTACTTCCGCCGCCATCACGCCGAGCAGTTCGAGGCCACCAACGGCGTCGTGCCCTCCGGCAGGCTCAACTCCGAGGGCCGGCGCCGGTGGTGGGGCGTTCCCGGCCGCACGTTGGAGGCCGTCCTCGAGTACATCGAGGGCGGCAACACGCCGCGCCTCGAGTACCCCGCTTCCCCGTCCTTCTCACGCCGCCGTGGAAGCTCCTGGACGCTGAGGCGCATGGAGCGGCCCGCGGCGTCCTCCTCCTCGTCCGGCCGCTCGTCGGGCTCTCCCTGCCTCCGCCCCGTCAAGCCGGAGCCCCAGGACACGCGTGCCAGCGCGCGTACCCGCAGCTCCGGCGTCCGCATCGGCGACTCCGCTCCCCCCCCCCCTACCGGCCGCTTCGTCCTCGTCGAGCCCAAGCCGGAGCCCGGTCTCCCTGCGGAGTACGAGGAGATAGCCCGGCGCGGCTTCTCCGACGAGGACGCCCCGCGGTGGGCGCGGGACGACTACCTCCGCGACGAGATGGTCCGGCAGCTCCGGGCCCTGGAGAAGATCGCCGCCCGCAAGCGTGGGCGCGAGGACGAGCACGGCATCGTGGTCCTTGATAGCGACGACTACGACGATGCCCCCGGACCGTCCAACCCGTTGTAACACCCCAAATTTTTGAGTTGGCTTTTCTTGCAAACTTTTGGCCTTTTTGAAAGGGGATTGTTTGATCTTTTCTTTTGCCCTTCAAAAATCCCTTTTTGCCAAAGTTTGTGTGTCTTCTCAAGCTTGGTTTTTAGCCTTGAAGTTCTCCTCTTGTGTTTGGCTCAAGCACAAGTTGAGATTCAAATGGAGTTGTTTGAGTTCACCACTTCTTGTTTTAAAATTCTCAAGTTTAGCCTTGACCTATCTCCCCTCCAAACTTCCTCCTGCCATGATCCCAACAGGAACAATCCTCTTCAAGACTCTCTTCACACCATGGGACAAGCATTTCATCAATTCCAGAAAGTTTGAACCTTATTGGGATTTGTCTCCTATTTATTTCACTTCAAAGCAAATTCTGTCTTTTATAGTGGACCTTGGTGATTTACAAAGGAACCACCTTTTTCATCTACCTATTTGACTCCAAACCAACTCTCCTAGATAGTCCTTAATACCCAAAACCTAGATCTATCTTGTTTCACTGGTCCACAGTTCAAATTTTTCAAATTTCACCTGCTGCAAGTTTTGACCAGATTTGCAAAATTTGGTGAAATTCATATTTATCTTCATCCAAAAATTCTGTGAAAAATCATGCAGCCTCTAGGTACATCAAGAGGCCACTCCACCAAAAATCAGCTCCAGAGACATTGAATAAATACCAGAATCATTTCATCGAACACCTAGCCTACACTGAACTGTTAGCTATTAACTGAAACTGTCGACAGTTTAACACTTCGTCAGTTTCGTCAGTTTAGACAGTCGTCGGGCGCGGCGACAAAACTCCATATGTATCTCCCTTGGCTCGACGCTGCACTGCAGCTTCTTCTTATCCACGCGCCGCACGGTCGCTTGGCAGCTTCTGGGCGTCGGTGGCGCCCTGGCCCGACCGCGCCGGCGACTGCCACGGCCACAGCGCCGCCCGTGGCGGCTGACAGACGCAACGCCGCAGCTCCACGCCGTTTCGCGCCGCCCAGACCACCCCAGTGCCCGCGTGTCCTTCTCCACAGCCAGCGCACGCCTAGCACGCCGTTGCCGTGGCCTGGCACGCGCAGAGCGCCGTTTCTGCCGCCGACGTGCCGCACGGCCGTTCCGTCGGTGACAGGTTGTAACTCTACCTCTCCTGCTAGGTTAGGCGCGGGAATGGAACCACAACAGCTCCTGGAAGATGCTCAAGCTCCTAACCCCGCCGTCCGACCACTGCAGCACCATAATTGGCTCGCCGGACTTATCCATTCACGACAGCCACCTCGAGCCGCCTATAAAAGGCACCCCCGAGCTCGTGCTCGAGCACACACGCCTCCACTACGTCCCTAGACCACGCCCAACCTCTGGAAGAGTCCCGAGAGGCTTTTCTTCCCCGGCTCCGGTCAGCTACCTCCGCCTCGGGCTCCAGCTCCGTTCACTCCGGTGAGGGCTCCTCCGCCGCCGTGAGCTTGAACGTAGTACCCTGGCATCCATCTAGACCTAACCCCCAGCCCAATTTCTCTCTAGAAACCTTCCCCGACGAGGTCCACGAACACCCAAGCCGCCGTCCGCTGGAGATAAGCTCGCCGTCGACGTGGGACTCGCCGACACCCAATTCCACCACCGTTCGACGCGGAAGACCATCGTGGAGCCATAGGTACCACTCCCCTCCCCTATCTCGCCGTGGATCGACGCCGGCGATCACCGCAGCACCGGCGCCGGCGCGGCTCTATTTCTTTTTCAAACCTGACAGGTGGGGTCCCTCTGTCAGTCTCTCACATCTCCCCCTCGAACCGTTTTTTGTTGGCGTATTTACGCAAAGTGCGTTTTCCCTCTGCGGGTGACGTACTACGTACCGGTTCGCTTTGTCCTTTTCTGTTCTGGCCCCTGGATCTTTTCTATTTCATTACAGATAGGTCCCTAGACAGAAACCTTAATATCTTTTAAACTTAAAGTGATTTTTAGTTGATTCTTTTTCTGTCCATCTTGGTTTTCTGTCTAGTTTTTTGTCATATCTATGTGGAAATATTTTGAGCAACTTTATTTGCACGCGCGGTATTTATGTTAGTATATATGTTTGTTTGAATACATAGATACCGGAGGCCGTGACGGAGACGCGAATCACGCCGAGTTAGGCTCCGACTTTTCAGAACCAGGCAAGCATGTTTGAACTCTTGATATGATGAGTGTGTTGCATGTTTGCTCGAGTAGCTCGTTCATAAGCATGATTATATGAGCATATGTGTATGGCATATTTCATGCAAGTGATGCTTCGGGTGAGTCCCGAAGAAGAATGTTGAACCACCTCGATCATATGGTGATATGATGGGGTGGAATACTGGTATTGTTGGAGCATGCCAGTAGTTAGTCAACTCAGTATCAACGGAGATCATGTCGCGATTCCGGTCGTCTCCTTTTCAGTACTATCATAGGCCGTCCGTTGGGATTACGGTCTAGTCGGTTGTAAACCACTTTCCGAGTACACACCAAGTAGAGGGGCCGGGATGAGGGTTCCATGGCCCTGGATTAAAGCCCGTCATCCGGTCAGGGGGCATGGGTGTTTCCGGTTGGGACCGAGAGGGGGGCACCCCTTAGAGCGCGCTTATATAAATTTGATCCCATGCTATTCGAGGTTGTAGCCTCCCCGTCTTAAAGTTTTCCGTGAATGTCATCGCGGGTGATTCCGGACGGCAGGATGTTAAATGGGTGTGTACTGGTTGGTTGGGTTTCTACTAAAACACCGTAGACGGGGCTAGCCCACGTGGCTAGTAGAACCCGTTGGCTATGAGTTATTAGTACAAGCTCTGCAGAGTTAAAATTCCTTCAGTAGCCATGTTTGTGGCCTAGGATCTATATTCCTGTCAACCCGGTGACCGTCTCTAGTATATTCTTGTGAGTAGCCAAAACAGCGTTGTCATCAGGTTCATTTGGTAAATGAACTCACCACCATCCATGTATTGATTTTAATTTCCGAAGTATCTCATCATTATATCCTGTTATTTATAAGCCCTTTATGTGATGTCGCTCAGACGTCCGACTGTGGCATTCTTTTTATTTATAAGCCCTTTATGTGATGTCGCTCAGACGTCCGACTGTGGCATTCTTGTTATTATTTTACGTTATAAGCCCTTTATGTGAAGTCGCTTAGACGTCCGACTGTGGCATCCTTGTTATTTATTTTTGCTATAAGCCCTTTACCTGATGTCGCTCAGACGTCCGACTGTGGCATTCTTGTTATTTATTTATTATTGATATAAGCCATGTATGTGATGTCGCTCAGACGTCCGACGGAGGCATTCTCGTTACTTACTTTTGTTATAAGCCCTTTATGTGGTGTCGCTCAGACGCCCAACTATGTCCTGTTATCATTTATTATTTTCCTACAAGGCGTCACCCAGACCCTCGTTTGGTCCCGTTATTTTTATCTTTTGGATTTCAGGAGGATTACCGCCCGACTTCCAGTCTTTACTTTCAGTGCATCATATTTTGTTCCGGATGCATTTTTGCTGGAATACTCATATGCATTCATGTTGGCATTTGTTATATCTTTAGTCCGAACTGTCTTGCGAGTACATTCAAAGTACTCACCTGGCTTGTTGATTTGGCCAGAGGTGGACGAAGGCGATCTCATGGATGAAGAGTTCGATAGCGAGTCCGACGCTTAGAGGAGTCCCAGTCAGTCTCTTGCGATCCTGGAGTTGATCACTGTTTTATAACCGCTTCCGCCTACCACCAAATAAATTCATCGGGTCTCACTCCGACACTTGATGAACTGTATAATATTGGAGTCACACCACCCACTTCACTGTGACATATTCCACCGCCTTTTATTACGAGTCAGTAGTATGCCATCCTGCCTTGTGCCATATCCGCCTCTATGTAATATATTGGCGCGCTTGTAATAAAATCCGTTGAGCCATCCCTAGCTCAACCTTGTATAATATTCTGTGTACTGGAAATTCTGTATCAAGGAATTGTCTGCCTGCAGGAATATTATTCCTCACCGGTGTAATAAAGCAACCAGTCTTCCGGTAACTATTTTACCGAAGGACCGGTGGCGACAACCTTGGTATCAGAGCCAGGCTGACTGTAGGAAGCCGCTAGGTGCACTCGCTAATCGGTTATTAGCGAAAATCTGCTTTTCAGCATTTTTACATCTATAGAAATTTTTTGTTGGTCAGCATAAATTTATGGCCTGACTATTCGGAATTTTTGTCTACTTTTGTAGATGGCCAGCAACGACTGTGATGCACAGGTGTTCGCCAACATTCCTGAGGGGTTTCTCAAGCTCCTCATCGCCATCACCAAAGTCGCCATCGGGCCATCCACACGTCCCGAATTTACACTCTGCCGTCACAAGCTCAACGACAGCGTGTCTATGTATCAGGCTGTGGTACACTTCAAAGGTGGGCGTTCTGAAGCGCGTCGCCTTCGATTTGTGGGCAGAGCCATGCCTACGGAGAGGCATGCTATGCAGATGGCTGCCCGTGAGGCGATAGCTCGTCTCCGGGACATTCTGCCTTCGATGAAGACTCGTCGCTTCCGTTACCTCCCATGCCGCGTGCCTTATACGTGACACTATGCATTTGCATGTGCAAATGGGGAGCGTGACGAAGCCATTGAATCAATGGTTGAATACCTCAAGGCACTTGAGGCAGCCTTTGATAATCTGGTGGACGATCTGGTGGCCGCCCGTATGGAGATGGTCCAGAGTGGCTCCACCAACAGGAGGGAGCTGCTCCATACCGCACCACCAATGACTTTTGTCTCGTCCGCCGCATCCTATGCACCTTCCATTGTAGCCACCGCTCGCCGTCTGCCTACCACTGAGGAGTTTGACCAAGTCATTGCTCCCACTCCAGTCAGAGCTGCACCGCCTGCTGCACCTGCTTCGACACCTCGTACTCATACTCCGCGTCTGGAGCCCATCAGTGAGGAGGAAGTTGAGTCTCCAGCACCACTGTGCCTTACCCTCGGCAGCCGAGAGAAATCTTCAACATCTCCGACTAGCACGTCATTTCGCGACGCGCCGCGCTCGCTTGTAATATTTGTGTAAAATAGGTTGATGGGAGTAGTCTGTTTGCGCATCATGTAGGACCTTGGAGGAGTGCACTAGTTTCAAATAACATGTCAGGATGTGTGCGCACACCCTGAGTGACGTATGTATAATTAGGATTTGCGTGTAACATATGTACTAGCAGTCTTCTCCGTGCGCAATCGACCAGTTTATTTCAAAAATCTTTTTCGAGCTCGTGTTTGACCGCTTTTGCAAAATCTTGGTTTATTTTGCTGCTCGGTTCTTCTCAGGTTTTCTGCTTTGCTACCCCAGAGTAAGAAATGACTCGTCCCTGAACACGTTCCATGCCAAGTCCGCCGGAGGAAAATTATGGCACGCAGACAAACAACAATTTCTCGCAGGGGCAGTCAAGTCAGCAGGGCAGTGAGACAGCATTTTCTCAAGTATGCCGCCTTTACGAGCAAAGCCAGCAACAGCACCAAGAAATTATGAACCATGTCATTAACATGGGAAATCACCGCGAACCATACCAGCAGCACTCAAAATTGTATGATTTTCAGAAGACGCGTCCAACAACATTTTCACACACAGACAAGCCTCTTGAGGCCGATGACTAGCTTCGAGACATTGAGAGGAAGTTAATCGTGGCACAATGCTCAGACCGTGAAAAAGTGTTGTACGCACCGCATTACCTCACGGGAGCAGCCGCGTCATGGTGGGAAAATTTTCTGCTTATGCATCCTGACATAAATAATATCACCTGGGAAGATTTCAAGAAAGGCTTTCGTGGGGCACACATCCCTAAGAGTATCATGAAAATCAAGAAAAGAGAATTTGATGATCTCAAGCAAAGAGGCATGACAGTACAGAGTACAACAGTCAGTTTGCGCAATTATCACGATATGCCAACGAAGAGCGAATGACAGATAATAAAAAGATGGAGAAATTCATGTACGGACTGGCACCAGCACTAAAATGCCAGTTAGTCGTACACACTTTTCCAGATTTCAAGACTCTGGTAGACAAAGCTATTACACTGGAAAATGAACGTCGCAGTCTGGAGGATATTCGCAAGAGAAAAAGGGATCAGACCAACCACCCCCGCAACAACAAGAATAAAATGAATTTCCAGAGGAACATTGTGAACAGACCCACGACCAATGACACACGTCCAAATAAGAATTTTCATGCAAGAGACAAGGATTTCACCTATCGCCCGGGTGTTACCTACTATGCATATGGAGAAGAAGGACACTATGCCAAACAGTGCCCTAAGCCAAGAAACTCAGCGCCAAAGCCAAACAGCAACGAGAACAATTCCGCGCCCAAGCGTAACAATTTCAACCACAATAACAATCACAGGAAAGGCCACCTGAACCATGTGACCAAGGAGCAGGCACATGATGCACCGGATATCGTACTCGGTATGTTCCCTGTCAACACAATACCTGCCACGGTTTTGTTTGATTCGGGAGCTTCTCATTCGTTCATTTCGAAGAGTTTTGCTTTGCAACATGGTTTTTCAATGCTTCCCTTGGGAACATCAATGACCATCAAGACCCCGGGAAGTAAGCAGATCACTCAAAATTACTGCCGAGGTTTGACCATTGAGATTGAGGGATTAAAATTCCACGCAAACCTCATCGTGTTGGAAAACAAAGGACTGGATGTTATCCTGGGTATGGACTGGCTGACCACCAATAAAGGATTTATCGACTGCTTCAACAGAACAGTGATTCTTACTCATCATCATGGGAAAACAATAAGAGTCGCAGCTCAGGAGAGACTAGTATCTCGGCAACCAAAATTGAACAAAGTTGAAGCCTCTGAGTTAAGCAAGGTTCCAGTTGTATGCGAATTTCCATACGTATTTTCCGAGGAATTACCAGACATGCCGCCAGACAGAGAAATAGAGTTCATTATTGAGCTAGCACCAGGAACCACACCCATATATAAGAAACCATACAGAATGGCGCCATCCGAGTTGGTTGAATTAAAGAAGCAAATAAAGGAATAGCTGGACAAGGGATTTATACGGGCCAGCTCCTCACCTTGGGGCTCCCCGGTATTATTTGCCAAAAAGAAAGATGGGACCATGAGGCTGTGTATAGACTACCGTGCGCTCAACATGGTCACAATCAAAAATAAATATCCGATGCCACGGATAAATGATTTATTTGACCAGCTCGCACAAGCCAAGGTTTTCTCAAAAGTTGACTTAAGGTCAGGTTATCATCAGCTGAAAGTACGCACAGAAGTTATCCCGAAAACAGCATTCACCTCAAGATATGGACTTTATGAATTTACAGTGATGCCGTTCGGACTGACCAACGCCCCCCGCATATTTCGTCCACCTCATGAATAAGGTATTTATGAAATTCATGGACAAATTTGTGGTGGTATTTATTGACGATATTTTGGTATATTCCAAAACACCGGAAGAACATGCGAAACACCTCCGCATTGTTCTAGGAGAATTAAGCAAACACCAACTTTACGCCAAATTCAGCAAATGTGAATTTTGGTTGAGACAAGTAGGTTTCCTAGGACATGTATTAACGCAAGAAGGAATTGCTGTGGACCCAGATAAAGTCAAGGCTGTACTTGGCTGGAAGTCGACAGCCAGTGTGACGGATATACGCAGTATTCTCGGTATGGCCGGATATTACAGAAGGTTTATTGAAGGATTTTCCACCATAGCCAAACCAATGACCCAGCTACTCAAGAAGGATAAGAAATTCGAGTGGACCGAAGCATGTGAGAAAATCTTCCAAGAGCTCAAAAAGAGGTTAACGACAGCCCCAGTATTAATTGTGCCAGACATACACAAGAGCTTTGAAGTATATTGCGACGCATCCCGGAAAGGCCTCGGATGCGTACTGATGCAAGAAGGCAAAGTAGTCGCCTACGCGTCCCAACAATTGCGGAAACATGAAGAAAATTATCCTACTCACGATTTGGAGTTGGCAGCAGTCATTCATGCACTCAAGGAATGGAGGCACTTCTTACTTGGAAATCGCTGTGAAATATATACGGACCATAAGAGCCTCAGCTATATTTTCACACAGCCAGATCTAAATTTACGACAACGACGCTGGTTGGAACTGGTAAAAGATTACGACGTTGGTATCCACTATCACCCCGGGAAAGCAAACGTGGTAGCCGATTGTCAGTGTACTAAGGTAGGGGTACCCTAGTACCTCAACTTGTGCACGGGCAGTAGCAGCTTCCCGCGGCAGGGCTTACCACGCGCTTGCCAAGGCCCGCTCCAGACCCCTTCAAGCCATTCAAGAACAAAGTATTTAAGTTAGAAGGCGAGACCCCGGCAAGAGGAGCTTGCCGGGAAGGCCGCACCAGGCTCAAGGGCATCTTTTCAGCACAAGACCCTGGCAAGAGGTGCTTGCCAGGAAGGCCAAAGGATAAACACCGCAAAAGGTACATCGCGGCGCACCGTGCGCCCCGGCAGGGCCCGGGAAGCAGCAAGCTTCCGGGCCCGGCAAGATAGTGGCCCTGGCAAGGTGCTTGCCGGGGGAACCTCACACTGTGTGCCTGCGCTCCAGCTCATTCGGCCACGCGTCGCCCTGGGGCCCTTCCAGGGGCACGTGGCAGATGGTTGTGCAGCATGAGGGACACGCTGGCGAGCCGCGGTGACGAAGCTACCGCCGTGGCGAACGGATACGCATGGACAGACGCTTTTGGGGTCGACGGTGACGGGTATTAAATGCCCTTGTCCCCCACCGTCAAGGTTAGGTGAAGACCACTGTTTATACACTGTTCATGCACTGTTGCAACTACCACCAAATTTACACTTTTACCCTCCTCTACGTTGACACCTGTCGGAGACCCCTTTGAGCTATAAAAGGGGGCCCATGCACAACGTATAGGGGGTTCGATCCCAGAGGAACTCGCTCACTCCCTTGCTCGGTGTAGCTGGTACTGTAGATCTTCAAGCTCCCGAGCCCAAGAACTAAATACAACCAAAGCAGGAGTAGGGTTTTACGCGTCATCGCGGCCCGAACCTGGGTAAACTGCCCGCGTGTGCTCCCCGATCTGCTCTCCGTGCTCCCTCCGCTCCCTTACCGCAACGTAGAAGGGGCTCCGGTCCCATAGGTGCTCTCTTCGTTGCCTTCCTGCGGGCGAATGTCGACGTGTTTGCATGGCAACCGTCTGACATCCCCGGCGTTCCCAGGAAGGTAATTGAGCACAAGCTTGTTGTTTGTCCTCATGCGCGGCCCGTCAAGCAGAAGGTCAGGAAGCAAGCCGTGGAGCGCCAAGAATTCATCGCCGAAGATATAAAGAAGTTGGAAGCAGCAGGCCTGGTTAGAGGCGTAATCCATCCTACATGGTTGGCCAATCCAGTTGTTGTGCGCAAGGCCAATGGGAAGTGGAGACTTTGTATAGACTTCACTGATGTGAATAAAGCGTGTCCCAAGGATCCATTTCCCTTGCCGCGTATTGACCATATTGTTGACTCCACCACCGGATGTGAGTTTCTTTCATTCCTTGATGCATACTCAGGTTACCACCAGATATTCATGGCCAAGGAAGATGAAGAAAAGACTGCATTCATTACTCCATGCGGCACATACTGCTTCATACACATGCCCTTTGGATTGAAGAATGCAGGGTCAACATTTGCAAGGGTGGTGCACACTGCTTTTGAGCCACAGATACACAGAAATGTAGAAGCCTACATGGATGATATAGTGGTCAAGAGCAAGAGCAAGGACACCTTGATCCAAGACTTGGAAGAAACCTTTGAGAATCTGCGCAAGTTACAGCTCAAGTTGAACCCCGAGAAGTGCGCCTTCGGAGTCCCTTCCGGCAAGCTCCTCGGGTTCTTCGTGTCCCTGAGGGGGATTGAAGCCAATCCCGACAAGATTAAAGCCATCGAGCAGATTGAAGCCCCGAAGCGCGTCAAGGACGTAAGGAGACTTGCTGGTTGTGTGGCTGCCCTCAGCAGGTTCATTTCAAAGTCTGCAGAACGCGCCCTGCCTTTCTTCAAAACCTTGAAAAAGGCAGGTCCTATGAAATGGACTCCGGAAGCGGAGGCTGCGCTGCAAGACTTGAAAGGATACCTGTCCTCCACTCCAATACTTGTCGCACCTAAACCACAAGAGAAGTTGCTGCTGTACCTAGCGGCGACCAATCATGTAGTTAGTGCTGCGTTAGTAGCGGAGAGGGAGGCGGATGAGGAACCCACATCCCCAGCAAGCGCATCCAGCGGCAAGCAGGGGGCTTCCCCGACAAGCTCTGGCCCCAACAAGGACAAGTCTGCGCAGGAACAAGAAGAAGTGCGAAGGAAGATGGTGCAGCGCCCAGTTTATTTTGTAAGTTCCCTCTTGCAGGGGGCTAGATCAAGATACTCTGGAGTGCAGAAGTTGCTTTTCGGCCTCCTCATGGCCTCAAGAAAGTTGCGCCATTACTTCCAAGCACATGAGATAACAGTGGTCACTCGCTTTCCGTTGAAGAGGATATTGCAAAACCCAGAAGCAACAGGCAGGATCGTCGAGTGGGCACTGGAGCTGTCAAGCTTTGGTCTCAAGTTCGAGAGTACTTCAATCATACAGAGCAGAGCTTTGGCAGAATTCATAGCAGAATGGACCCCAACACCGGATGAAGAAGTTTCAGAAACAAGCATCCCCGTCCAAGAAGCAAGCAAGGAGTGGATAATGTACTTCGATGGTGCCTTCTCGCTGCAAGGCACCGGCGCTGGCGTGTTACTCATAGCACCCACCGGAGAGCACCTCAAGTATGTTGTTCAGATGCACTTTCCCAAGGAGCAAGCGACAAACAATACTGCTGAGTATGAAGGACTGCTTGCCGGCCTCAGAATTGCGGTCGAACTTGGGATCAAGAAGTTGATTGTGCGGGGAGATTCACAATTGGTGGTCCGACAAGTGAACAAAAGTTATCAGAGTCCCTTGATGGAAGCTTATGTCGATGAAGTGAGGAAGCTTGAAGAACACTTTGAGGGCTTGCAGATGGAGCACGTCCCAAGAGCTCAGAATGACATCGCAGATAGCCTCTCAAAGTGTGCTGCATTGAAATTACCTGTGGAACCAGGGACCTTCATGCTCAAGCTAACTCAACCATCCGTCGCACCATCAGTTGGGCTAAGCAAGAAGAGGAAGTTGGTCTCCGGCGACTACTTGCCGGTGGATCTTCCTGAAGCCGCTGCCAAGGTCCCCAAGATCAACAACCAAGATGCTGAGGAACAGTCTGCTCCTACTGACCCAAGGGTCTGTACAGTTGAAGCAGGCGTTCCCGACAAGCCTTGCCCCGGCAGGCTTGCCGGGGAACCCTCAGCTCCGGCAGAACCGCAGGTTCTTACCGTAGAAGCTGAGGTTCCCGCAGCGGCCCTGATGCCTTTAGTCCTTGTTGTTGAGCCTCAGGCTCCAGCATGGGAGCAACAAATCGTCCGTTTTCTTCAAACCGGAGAACTTCCCGAAGAACCGGAAGAGATAGAGAGGATAACCAGACAGTCAAGTATGTACCAGTTCGTCGACAACGAACTGTACAGAAGAAGACTCAACGGTGTCAGATTGAAGTGCATTTCCCGGGAAGATGGACAGAAGCTATTGACGGAGATACACGAAGGCATATGTGGTCACCACATTGGCGCAAGAGCACTTGCCGGAAAGGCGTTCCGGTAAGGTTTCTTTTGGCCAGAAGCCCTCCAAGATGCAACTGCACAAGTAACCAAGTGTGAAGCGTGACAGTTCCATGCCAAGCAAATACACCAGCTAGCTCAAGCTCTCCAGACGATCCCTTTGTCCTGGCCCTTCTCGGTCTGGGGGCTCGACATCCTCGGCCCCTTTCCCCGCGCCGTCGGGGGCTTTGAGTACTTGTACGTCGCAATCGACAAGTTCACAAAGTGGCCAGAAGTGGAACCAGTGAGAAAGGTGACAGCACAGTCAGCAGTCAGGTTCTTTAGATCAATAGTTTGCCGTTTCGGTATCCCTAACAGGATCATCACCGACAATGGCACACAGTTCACAAGCCGCACCTTCATGCAGTACGTCCAAGACCTTGGCACCAAGGTCTGCTTTGCTTCTGTTGCTCACCCAAGGAGCAACGGTCAAGCGGAGAGGGCCAATGCTGAAGTGCTGCACGGACTGAAGACAAGAACCTTTGACAGGCTGCACAAGTGTGGAAGAAACTGGATAGAGGAGTTGCCGGCGGCTCTTTGGTCAATCAGGACGACACCAAATCGAGCCACCGGACAGACACCCTTTGCTCTTGTCTATGGAGCAGAGGCAGTTCTCCCCACGGAACTCGTATACAGATCTCCTCGAGTGCTCGCTTACGACGAGCTCGAGCAAGAGCAACTGCGACAAGATGATGCATTGCTCCTCGAGGAGGAACGTCTCTAGGCTGCTGTACGAGCTGCTCGATACCAGCAAGCCTTGCGTTGCTATCATAGCCGCAAGGTCAAGGCCAGGAGTCTCGAGGAAGGCGACCTTGTTCTTCGGCGCGTTCAGTCCGCCAAGAACTCCAACAAGTTGACGCCGAAGTGGGAAGGCCCTTATCGGGTGAGACAAGTCACAAGGCCCGGCGCTGTCCGCCTTGAGACCGAAGAAGGCATACCGGTGAGCAACTCCTGGAACATAGAGCATCTTCGCAAGTTTCACCCATAAGGAGCGGTTGCCGTGATCCACTCCGCCAACCACCTTTTGTACAAGTCTTGCCGCTGTTGCATGTAAACCTTTGTACAAAGCCGGGCGTAGACCCCGTGCATGAGTAAAACTTTTGTGGTTTGCACCATTTGTCGTTTCTTGCTTTTCCTTGTACTTGCATGTATCATCTGACATTTCGTGCAGCACACACTCCCGGTAAGCAGTAACAAGCCGCAAGGCTCCGTACTTGTATTTCCTTCTCTTTTGTCTCTCTCTCTGAAACAGAAGGACCGTTCCTTGCGCACAAGTTTGCCGGGGGGAGGGGGAGATAGAAGTATGGACCAAGTGATGTTCAAGAAAGAAAAGTCTTGCCAGGAAGTAAACAACCCAATGAAAGCTAAGTTACCAAAGTTTGAGCATTCAAATTTTTAAATTTTAGTTATCTTCCTTGAACAACCACACTTTGTATGGAAAACCTGTGCGCGGAGGAACCTACCCGTGGCTAGCCGCGCCCTTACTTTGTTTCGAGCACGCTCAACGGCTTGAGTGAGCTGCGACAAGTGTCGCGCCCTTACTTCGTTTTCGAGTTCGCTCAGCAATTTAAGTGTGCTGCGACTAGCTGCGGCAAGGTTACTTGCCGACAAGGTCTTTGCTAGCAGGCTGCTAAGAGTCCCGCACTCAGCGCTCGCGGCAAGGGCCCCTTGCCGGCAAGTTCTCCTAAAAGCGTAAGGTGAAAAGCATACAAAGTGAAGGATCAAAAGCAAGGGAGATAACACTGCATTGATTACCCAAAACAAGAGTATATATTACAAAGATAGCTTGCCGCTGTTCTAATCAACTACTGCCTATGACTTAATTGGCAGCGGCGAAGGAAGCAAGGTGCCTAATCCCTACGGTCCCCGTCGACCCTCTGGATCTTGCCCACCTTGGCTACAATGTGGGCAACTTGGGCCTTCAGCGCCTCCTGATCAGCCTCGGGCGGCAAGGTGCGGAGGACGTTGACGAGGTTGATCCCGGGGTTGCGATAGACAATCTTCGACAGCACCCGCTCCATGGTGACCATGCAGAGCCGGCGCGCCTCGTTGGCCAGCTGCTCGGGGATCTTCTCCCGCAGCCGTGCAAGCGCCGGTGCCACCCCCCTGAAGAACAGACTCAGCTTGGCGCTGTGAGGGAGGTTCTCGTCGGGGGAGTACACGAGATGCTCCGCCCTCAGCGCCATCATCTCCATGTCGATGTTGGCGGCGGAGGTGACGAGGTCCTCAGTCCATCGCTCCACCGTCTGTTGGAATTGGGTTTGCGAGACGGCGGTGCTTTCCAGCAGGGCCCTCTCAGCGCGGAGATCGTCCTTCAGCTTCGTCTCGCGGTCCCGGGCAGCGTCAAGCGAGTCAGTAAGGGTGGAGACCTTCAGCTCTAGATCAGCAATGGAGTCCCTGGCATCAGTGAGCTCTTTACCCTTCTCGGAGAGGCGGATTTGCAGCTCCGAGTTGGTGTGGGCATCCTTCTCCCGCTCCACGTTGAGCGCGGTGACCCTGTCTTCGCTTGCCTTCAAGAACAGCTCCAACTGCGCCACTCTGGCCTCCAGATCCTTCTTGGTGGTCTCTGCGGCAGCGGCAGCATCCCTCGCCTCCTGCAGAGCCCCGCCAATAGCCTGCTCCCGAGCGGTGAGGTCGTCCTCGTGGCTGTCGAGGTCGACCTTCCGCTGGTTGAGCGCCCCTTCCCGCCGAGACAGCTCTTCGGCGGCCAGACGCTGCTGCTCCTCGACCTCGGCCTTTTCGAGGACGAATGTTTGCTGCGCCCCGGCAAGCTCTTCGCACTCCTCCGCCAAGTTTCGGAGGGCCGCCTGGTTGGCGACACGGTGCTCCGCGGCGCGCTTCTCCAGGTCAGCACCAGCCTTGGCAGCCAGAGCCTCCCGAGACTCCAACTTCGCCTGCCTGGCCCGGTACAAGGCCAGGAGCCGGCGAAGGAGCCGCTCCTCTTCGGGCTCGTCGCTGCTGCCGGGCGCATCTACAACCTTCAATCCGGCGGAGGCGAGGACTTCTCCGTCAAACGTCTCTCCCTCCGTGGGTGCCCTTGATGAGGACGCCCACGGGACTTGAATGAACACCCCGTTGGCGGCCTCCAGATAAACGCCCGACCCAGGTGCGGAGGCGGAGGGGTCGGCGGCCGGTGTAGCGACCGGCGCTCCCGCGGCCTCCGGGCCAGCGGTATGGTCGCTGGTCCCTTCCCCAGCCGCGGCGTCGGCGGTTGGGGCAGTCTCCTCGGCAGCTGGCTCGTCGGCGCCGACCGTCCCTTCCACGGCGGTGCCGTCGCCAGTCTCGCCGCGCGCCTCCTCCTCGACGATGTTTTCCGTCTCCATCGGCTCCGGAGCGGGCGGGTCTGACAACAGAAGAAAAAGAAAAGAAAGATTTGTCAAGCAAATATCCAAATAGAAGAATTCGAGAAGAAGAAACTACAAGGGCTTACCTGCGCGGGCCTCTTCGATGACGGGGTCCCTCGCCGGGGAGTGATCCCTTGACGGCGTAAAAGAAACCCCCGCCGGCGGAGGGCCTCCGGTGCCCTCCCTTGGCGGGGAGTCCGCCCTTGTCGGGGTGCTCGCCCTTGGCGGGGTACTCGCCCTTGGCGGAGTACCCACCCTTGGCGGAGCACCGTCCCTCGCCGGGGAACTCATCCTTGGCGGGGAAGGTGGAGCAAGCGGCTCGTCGGGGGCGACCTCCTGGTGCTCCTGCGGCTGCGGCTCCACTTCTGCACAAGACGACAAGACATCAGTACGGGCAATAACCTCGAGCGCGCCCGTCAAGCAAAAAAATGGATACCAGACTTACGCTGGGGGCTGCGCTGGGGGCTGCTCCTTGGAGCAGCAGGCTGATCCGGCAAGTCTGCCGCTGGCGTGTCTCCTGCCGCTGCGGCGGGCTCGTCGTCCTCGATCTCGACCACAGGGATCTTG
Source organism: Secale cereale (assembly GCA_902687465.1). Taxonomy (NCBI): domain Eukaryota; kingdom Viridiplantae; phylum Streptophyta; class Magnoliopsida; order Poales; family Poaceae; genus Secale; species Secale cereale. The sequence continues at coordinate 69,566,807 of LR738714.1, forward strand.
GCCCTCTTCGCCATTCGCTGGGTCAAGGTCCTGGAAGCCAAAACAAGATCAGAACCAAGCAAGAGAAATCAAGACAAAATCAAAGAAAATGAAAATTGCAAGTACTTACTCTTCCTCCTCTTCGTCGGAGCTGAGAGCGGAGAAGTCAAATCCCGCCTCGGCTGCTCCAGCGCGAGGAGCTGGAGGAGAGGGCTCCCTCGGGCGCTTGGCGGGCTCCGGAGCTACGGGGTGTGAAGACCCAGCACCGGTCGTCGCTGAGGACCGAGGAGCAGAAGGTACCCCGGAGTCACTCCGGGAAGACCCCCCTCCGCTTGTTGCTCGGGCACGGGGCGCCTCCTTGACGACCTTGCTCGTCGTGGTGGCGCGCGCCGCCCGGCGCTGCGGTCGTTGTTGGGGCGCCGGCGGCCTCACCGTCTCGACGGCCTTACGGAGGCGCTTCTTCGGTTGCGGCAGAGGGCTTGGGCTTGGTGGTGGCGGAGAGTTCTCCGAGGATGAGGAGGCGTCGTCGTCAAGATTGAGGGATCCGCCAGAGTCTTCATCGGAATCACCGGACTCGGCCTCCTCCTCCTCCTCCTCCTCGGCAGGCCCGCTGGACTCGGTACCCTGCCCGGCAGCCTCGCCAATCCCGGCAGGCTCCCCGGCAAACTCCTCGGGCGTGATCTGCAGTAGCTTGAGGATTTCCTCCTCCTCGGCCTGGCTCACCGCGTCCGCCGCCTCCGCTTCATCAACAATGTATCCAAACTCGCCTGCCGCTGCTGCCGCGGCGGCCTCCTCCATCCTGGAGGCAATATACGCCACATCTCGCGCGGTGGTCTCCCGGGTGAGCCCCTTCCTCTCATCGGCGTTGCGTGGTTTTTCAACCAAGTTGTCGAAGAAGGCTTGCACGGTCTTCGCTGAGGGCTCCAGCCAAGTGGGGACGACCCCGTGGGAGTCGCACTCAGGCATTGCCGTGCGGATGGCACTGAGGGCGGTGTTGTTGCACAAAGGGACTACTCCGGTCGACGGTTTGAACCACTCCGGGTGCTTGGGGTCGTGTTTAAACAGTTCCCGGACCATCCCCTTCAACTCCAAGACGGTGAAGTTGTAGTTCAACCCGGGGCGCAGCCTCATGCGGTCTGCCGCGTTGCCGAACTCCCAAGCGGGCCTCTTCCTTTCCTGCAGAGGGGCGATGCGGCGGCGGAGGAAATCAGCTCCAACTTCACCCACAGTCAGATTGGCAGCCCGGAGACGAAGAATCCTAGTTAAGGCGATCTGCAACTTGTCGTCCTCCGGGGCCAAGTCACTCCAATCCTTGCCGCGCACTATGGCAGTCTGACGCGGCAAGGTAAACTGCTCGGGATCCTTTTCCAGAATCCAACACCAATCTGCCCTCCACTCCTCCCACTTGCCGCGGAGCTCTCCCTTCAAGTACGCCTCCTTCTTGTTCAGCCTGAAGATCCAAGAGATGCCGCCAGAGAGGGGGGATCCGGACTCTACTCTAGGCATGAAGAAGTGGCGGAAAAGAGCTACATTTGGGTGGACCCCGACGTAGTTGTGCGAAAACGGCCAAGGTGAGGACGGCATTTGGGGTGAAATCTAAGAGACGGAAGCCGTACGTATTCATTACATCGCAGAAGAACTCCGAGAACGGAGGGCAAAGACCGCAGTAGAAAAATGCAGCGAAGAAGTAGTAACCTCCCTGAAACATGTCGACAGCCACAGCGGGGAGGACTTGGGTGCGGGGATGATCCTTCGTCTCCCTCGCCCAGAACAAGTAGTACTTGTCCCGCAGCTCCCTCGGGCCGAGCCTTGGCGGGAAGACCACCCTCTTTCTCCTCATGGCTCCCAGCTTCGCCGCCTGCTCAGACTTCTCCTTCTTCGCCTTGTCGCTCTTCGCCTTGTCGCTCTTCGCTTGGTCGCTCTTCGGGGCCATGGCGGGGGCGGCGAGGGAGGGCGGAGGCACGGCGGGTGGGGAAGACGGTGGAGGAAGGGCAGAAGCAGGGAGCGGCGGGGGTTTCTGAGAACTCAAGGCGCAATGAAGACGATGGGGGAAACTGCCCCTGCTTCCTCTGCTTTTAAGGGGGAAGTGGGGGACGTTCCGCATTTCCCATTAAAGAACATGCCACGATCTCTCCCACGACGCCGCAATCGACGCGTGCCGTTAGGGAGGGATGCGGCGGATACGGAGAGGGATACGGCTCGCCGTGGGCCGCGTGTGCCCATGCACTGTCTTGGGCCAGGCCCAACAGCGCTCGGCACCGTGTGTGGCCCAGGCCCGGGGGCTCCTGTCGGTGTACTAAGGTAGGGGTACCCTAGTACCCCAACTTGTGCACGGGCAGTAGCAGCTTCCCACGGCAGGGCTTACCACGCGCTTGCCAAGGCCCACTCCAGACCCCTTCAAGCCATTCAAGAACAAAGTATTTAAGTTAGAAGGCGAGACCCCGGCAAGAGGAGCTTGCCGGGAAGGCCGCACCAGGCTCAAGGGCATCTTTTCAGCACAAGACCCTGGCAAGAGGTGCTTGCCAGGAAGGCCAAAGGATAAACACCGCAAAAGGTACATCGCGGCGCACCGTGCGCCCCGGTAGGGCTCGGGAAGCGGCAAGCTTCCGGGCCCGGCAAGATAGCGGCCCCGGCAAGGTGCTTGCCGGGGGAACCTCACACTGTGTGCCTGCGCTCCAGCTCATTCGGCCACGCGTCGCCCTGGGGCCCTTCCAGGGGCACGTGGCAGATGGCTGTGCAGCCTGAGGGACACGCTGGCGAGCCGCGGTGACGAAGCTACCGCCGTGGCGAACGGAGACGCATGGACAGACGCTTTTGGGATCGACGGTGACGGGTATTAAATGCCCTTGTCCCCCACCGTCAAGGTTAGGTGAAGACCACTGTTTATACACTGTTCATGCACTGTTGCAACTACCACCAAATTTACACTTTTACCCTCCTCTACGTTGACACCTATCGGAGACCCCTTTGAGCTATAAAAGGAGGCCCATGCACAACGTAGAGGGGGTTCGATCCCAGAGGAACTCGCTCACTCCCTTGCTCGGTGTAGCTGGTACTGTAGATCTTCAAGCTCCCGAGCCCAAGAACTAAATACAACCAAAGCAGGAGTAGGGTTTTACGCGTCATCGCGGCCCGAACCTGGGTAAACTGCCCGCGTGTGCTCCTCGATCTGCTCTCCGTGCTCCCTCCGCTCCCTTACCGCAACGTAGAAGGGGCTCCGGTCCCATAGGTGCTCGTGGGAGGACAGTTTCCCCCGACACCGATGCTCTCAGCCGTTACCCGAACAGCGGCAGCATACAGAACCTAAGACCCGAATTTCAGCGAGAATTCGCCAGACTCAACCTAATAATGGTCACGGAGGGCGAAGTATCCAAGCTAGAAATACAGCCTACACTGATAGAGCAGATAAAGAAGGCTCAACTCGGACACCCCAGCATCGAAGGAATAAAAAGAAAAATAAGTCAAGGCAAGGCTTCAGAATTCACCATAGACCATGAAGGAATATTATGGTACGGAGACAGACTTTGCGTACCCAACAGCAACGACCTTAAACAGCAAATTCTAGCGGAAAGTCATACCGCTCCATACTCAATCCACCCTGGAGGTACGAAAATGTACAAAGATATTCAGGAAAGATTTTGGTGGCACGCCATGAAAAGGGATATAGCCACATTTATTGCATGCTGCGATTCATGTCAACGCATTAAAGCCGAGCACCAAAAACCCGCAGGGCTATTACAGCCAAATAAGATACCAGAGTGAAAATGGGATGATATCGGAATGGACTTCATTGTTGGACTACCACGGTCACAACACGGTAACGATGCCATATGGGTCATCACAGATAGACTGACCAAGGTGGCACATTTCATACCCGTCAAGACAACACACACCACTCAAAAGCTCGCGAAGCTTTACCTCGCCCGGATAATATGCCTACATGGTGTGCCCAAGACTATAATATCCGACAGGGGCACTCAGTTCATCTCGAAATTTTGGGACCAGTTGCAGCAAGCCCTCGGAACGCAACTAACATTCAGTATGGCTTACCACCCCCAGACTGGAGGACAAACGGAACGAGTAAATCAAATACTCGAAGACATGCTAAGGGCATGTGTCCTCACCTATGGGGCCAGTTGGGAGGAAAGCCTACCATATGCCGAGTTCGCATATAACAATAGTTACCAAGCCAACCTGCAGATGGCACCTTTCGAAGCATTGTACGGACGAAGATGTCGTACTCCATTGAATTGGTCGGAAACAAGGACAGCCGCATATTCGGTCCCGATATGTTAAAGGAAGCTGAGGAGAGAGTAAAACTGATACGGGATCGACTCAAGACCGCCCAAAGCCGACAAAAGAGCTATTACGATCAAAAGCATCGGGAAATAAGTTTCGAACCCGGTGACGACGTATACCTGCGTGTGTCACCGATGAGAGGACTACAACGATTCAAAGTCAAAGGTAAACTAGCACCACGATTCATCGGACCCTTCCGTATAGTTGCACGAAGAGGCACAGTAGCTTACCAGCTGGACCTCCCCAAGGAATTGTCCGACGTCCACGACATGTTCCACGTCTCGCAACTACGGAAGTGTGTAAGCAACCCAGAGAAACATGTGTCACATGAAAATCTTGACGTGCAACCAGATCTTACATACCGAGAACACCCAGTGAAGATTTTGGAGGAGTCCAAAAGGAGGACCCGTCAGAAAACTATTAAATTTCTCAAGGTTCAGTGGAGTAACCACACACAGGATGAGGCAACATGGGAAAGGGAAGATTTCCTTCGGACAGAACATCCGCAGCTATTTGAGGATCAGCTGAAATCTCGGGGACAAGATTTTTCCTAAGGGGGTAGGTGTTGTAACACCCCAAATTTTTGAGTTGGCTTTTCTTGCAAACTTTTGGCCTTTTTGAAAGGGGATTGTTTGATCTTTTCTTTTGCCCTTCAAAAATCCCTTTTTGCCAAAGTTTGTGTGTCTTCTCAAGCTTGGTTTTTAGCCTTGAAGTTCTCCTCTTGTGTTTGGCTCAAGCACAAGTTGAGATTCAAATGGAGTTGTTTGAGTTCACCACTTCTTGTTTTAAAATTCTCAAGTTTAGCCTTGACCTATCTCCCCTCCAAACTTCCTCCTACCATGATCCCAATAGGAACAATCCTCTCAGAGACTCTCTTCACACCATGGGACAAGCATTTCATCAATTCCAGCAAGTTTGAACCTTATTGGGATTTTTCTCCTATTTATTTCACTTCAAAGCAAATTCTGTCTTTTATAGTGGACCTTGGTGATTTACAAAGGAACCACCTTTTTCATCTACCTATTTGACTCCAAACCAACTGTCCTAGATAGTCCTTAATACCCACAACCTAGATCTATCTTGTTTCACTGGTCCACAGTTCAAATTTTTCAAATTTCACCTGCTGCAAGTTTGGACCAGATTTGCAAAATTTGGTGAAATTCATATTTATCTTCATCCAAAAATTCTGTGAAAAATCATGCAGCCTCTAGGTACATCAAGAGGCCACTCCACCAAAAATCAGCTCGAGAGACATGGAACAAATACCAAAATCATTTCATTAAACACCTAGCCTACACTGAACTGTTAGGTGTTAACTGAAACTATCGACAGTTTAACACTTCGTCAGTTTCGTCAGTTTCGACAGTCGTCGGGCGCGGCGACAAACTCCGTCTGTATCTCCCTTGGCTCGACGCTGCACTGCAGCTTCTTCTTATCCATGCGCCGCACGGTCGCTTGGCAGCTTCTGGGCGTCGGTGGCGCCCTGGCCCGACCGCGCCGGCGACTGCCACGGCCACAGCGCCGCCCGTGGCGGCTGACAAACGCAACGCCGCAGCTCCACGCCGTTTCGCGCCGCCCAGACCACCCCAGTGCCCCGCGTGTTCTTCTCCATAGCCAGCGCACGCCTGGCACGCCGTTGCCGTGGCCTGGCACACGCAGAGCACCGTTTCTGCCGCCGACGTGCCGCACGGCCGTTCCGTCGGTGACAGGTCGTAACTCTACCTCTCCTGCTAGGTTAGGCGCGGGAATGGAACCACAACAGCTCCTGGAAGATGCTCAAGCTCCTAACCCCGCCGTCCGACCACTGCAGCACCGTAATTGGCTCGCCGGACTTATCCATTCACGGCAGCCACCTCGAGCCGCCTATAAAAGGCACCCCCGAGCTCATGCTCGAGCACACACGCCTCCACTACGTCCCTAGACCACGGCCAACCTCTGGAAGAGCCCCGAGAGGCTTTTCTTCCCCGGCTCCGGCCAGCTACCTCCGCCTCGGGCTCCAGCTCCGTTCACTCCGGTGAGGGCTCCTCCGCCGCCGTGAGCTTGAACGTAGTACCCTGGCATCCACCTAGTCCTAACCCCCAGCCCAATTTCTCTCTATAAACCTTCACCTACGAGGTCCACGAACACCCGAGCCGCCGTCCGCCGGAGATAAGCTCGTCGTCGACGTGGGACTCGCCGGCACCCAACTCCACCACCGTTCGACGCGGAAGACCACCGTGGAGCCATAGGTACCACTCCCCTCCCCTATCTCGCCGTGGATCAACACCGGCGATCACCGCAGCACCGGCGCCGGCGCGGCTCTGTTTCATTTTCAAACCTGACAGGTGGGGTCCCTCTGTCAGTCTCTCACATCTCCCCCTCGAACCGTTTTCTGTTGGCGTATTAACGCAAAGTGCGTTTTCCCTCTGCGGGTGACGTACTACGTACCGGTTCACTTTGTCCTTTTCTGTTCTGGCCCCTGGATCTTTTATGTTTCATTACAGATAGGTCCCTAGACAGAAACCTTAATATCTTTTAAACTAAAAGTGATTTTTAGTTGATTCTTTTTCTGTCCATCTTGGTTTTCTGTCTAGTTTTTTGTCATATTTATGTGGAAATATTTTGAGCAACTTTATTTGCACGCGCGGTATTTATGTTAGTATGTTTTTTTTTGAATACATAGATACCGGAGGCCGTGACGGAGACGCGAATCAAGCCGAGTTAGGCTCCGACTTTTCAGAACCAGGCAAGCATGTTTGAACTCTTGATATGATGAGTGTGTTGCATGTTTGCTCGAGTAGCTCGTTCATAAGCATGATTATATGAGCATATGTGTATGGCATATTTCATGCAAGTGATGCTTCGGGTGAGTCCCGAAGGAGAATGTTGAACCACCTCGATCATATGGTGATATGATGGGGTGGAATACTGGTATTGTTGGAGCATGCCAGTAGTTAGTCAACTCAGTATCAACGGAGATCATGTCGCGATTCCGTTCGTCTCCTTTTTAGTACTATCATAGGCCGTCCGTTGGGATTACGGTCTAGTCGGTTGTAAACCACTTTCCGAGTACACACCAAGTAGAGGGGCCGGGATGAGGGTTCCATGGCCCTGGATTAAAGCCCGTCATCCGGTCAGGGGGCATGGGTGTTTCCGGTTGGGACCGAGAGGGGGGCACCCCTTAGAGCGCGCTTATATAAATTTGATCCCATGCTATTCAAGGTTGTAGCCTCCCCGTCTTAAAGTTTTCCGTGAATGTCGTCGCGGGTGATTCCGGAAGGCAGGATGTTAAATGGGTGTGTACTGGTTGGTTGGGTTTCTACTAAAACACCGTAGACGGGGCTAGCCCACGTGGCTAGTAGAACCCGTTGGCTATGAGTTATTAGTACAAGCTCTGCAGAGTTAAAATTCCTTCAGTAGCCATGTTTGTGGCCTAGGATCTATATTCCTGTCAACCCGGTGACCGTCTCTAGTATATTCTTGTGAGTAGCCAAAACAGCGTTGTCATCAGGTTCATTTGGTAAATGAACTCGCCACCATCCCTGTATTGATTTTACTTTCCGAAGTATCTCATCATTATATCCTGTTATTTATAAGCCCTTTATGTGATGTCACTCAGACGTCCGACTGTGGCATTCTTTTTATTTATAAACCCTTTATGTGATGTCGCTCAGACATCCGACTGTGGCATTCTTGTTATTATTTTACGTTATAAGCCCTTTATGTGATGTCGCTTAGACGTCCGACTGTGGCATCCTTGTTATTTATTTTTGCTATAAGCCCTTTACGTGATGTCGCTCAGACATCCGACTGTGGCGTTCTTTTTATTTATTAGCCCTTTATGTGATGTCGCTCAGACGTCCGACTGTGGCATTCTTGTTATTTATTTATTATTGATATAAGCCCTGTATGTGATGTCGCTCAGACGTCCGACGGAGGCATTCTCGTTACATACTTTTGTTATAAGCCCTTTATGTGGTGTCGCTTAGACGCCCGACTGTGGCCTGTTATCATTTATTATTTTCCTACGAGGCGTCACCCAGACCCTCGTTTGGTCCCGTTATTTTTATCTTTTGGATTTCGTGAGGATTACCGCCCGACTTCCAGTCTTTACTTTCAGTGCATCATATTTTGTTCCGGATGCATTTTTGCTGGAATACTCATATGCATTCATGTTGTCATTTGTTATATCTTAAGTCCGAACTGTCTTGCGAGTACATTCAAAGTACTCACATGGCTTGTTGATTTGGCCAGATGTGGACGAAGGCGATCTCATGGATGAAGAGTTCGATAGCGAGTCCGACGCTTAGAGGAGTCCCAGTCAGTCTCTTGCGATCCTGGAGTTGATCACTGTTTTATAACCGCTTCCGCCTACCACCAAATAAATTCATCGGGTCTCACTCTGACACTCGATGAACTGTAAAATATTAGAGTCACACCACCCACTTCACTGTGACATATTCCACCGCCTTTTATTACGAGTCAGTAGTATGCCACCCTGCCTTGTGCCATATCCGCCTCTATGTAATATATTGGCGTGCTTGTAATAAAATCCGTTGAGCCATCCCTAGCTCAACCTTGTATAATATTCTGTGTACTGGAAATTATGTATCAAGGAATTGTCTGCCAGCACGAATATTATTCCTCGCCGGTGTAATAAAGCAACCAGTCTTCCGGTAACTATTTTACCGAAGGACCGGTGGCATGTGCGGTGCTAACAAACATTGCAGCCTGCATGGCCCAATGGTTTGGTCTTCGTCCTACTTGATGCAAAGTGAATTTGGAATGGCTCCACTAGAGCAAAGCGATTAGTTTTCAAGGTGCAAAGTGAAGAAGCAACGACAATACCTGGTCCAAAAGTTCAATAAAATCTCTACTTCGCGAGGTTCTCATAAGTTTCGTTCCCGAGCTCTCTCTTTCTCTTGTTATCCATCTTCCTTGTTATTAATAATCCAGCGAAAAAACCACCTACTGTTGCAGCACAAATCATCCATGTCCTCCGCACTTCCTTCTGGACAAACTCCCTACGAGCCTTCGAAGAGCTGGAAAGATGCCATAATTAGCGTTCCTTGCCCAAAACAGAAACAATTGAAAAATAGGTTTTATGAGGAACACATATTATATAGTAGATGTATATACTCCCTCCGCAAACTAATATAAGAGCGTTTAGATCACTAGTAGTGATCTAAACGCTCCTATATTAGTTTACAGAGGGAGTACCTCTCAATGATGTGCATAAGGATATCATTACTCAATGAGGAAACCTTGGTTACACGAACCACCTCATACAGGGCATCTAACTTTACAAATACAAACGAAAATAGTTTGATCAACAGTGAAACGTAAAATCTTCAGAAAACAGGTAGGTAAGCTGAAGCAAGGATTAATAGTAATTAGCCGGTGTGTTTTGCTTGACGTGTTTTTTCATTTAAAGCTGATTATACATTTATAAATAATTTTTTGTTCGGTTTTTTGGTAGCTGCCATTATCTTGTAGGCATGTATTTCTCTTATGAGCCAGTTGTAGTATTTATCTTCATGTTGTGTTAGCATGGACTTCTTGGCTCAATTTAGTATGCATTCTTCTAGAGTTTCCTACGTATGATTTATGAATGTGGACCTGATAAACACTGGGCCTCGGAGGCAACATATTTGGAAACCTAAGGTGTCGCTCCAGATTAAGATCTTCATGTGGTTTCTGCACATAGAGGGGTCATCCTAATTTGGCAAAACGTATGTGGTAGGGTGTTACTTCTTTAGTTTGCATTGATTTTTTCCTTGAAGAGAAAAGGTTGAAGCAGCAAAGTAGAGATAAGTATTTTCCTCAGTTAAGAAAATCAAGGTATCAATCCAGTAGGATGTACAAACAAGTCTCCAATACATGCACCTGCACAAACTAACAAACACTTACACACAACGCGGAAAAGGGATTATGAATCCTTCAACGTCACGAACAAGAGTGGGATCTGATAGAGATAGATTTAAAACCAAAATAAAAGGCTAAATAAAGTAAACACAAAATAATTACAGCAAGGTATTTTTGGGTTTCCAAAAATAATAGATGTAAAATAGACCCGGAGGTTATAGGTTTCACTAGAGGCTTCTCTCTTGAATAAAGAATATGATGGGTAAACAAATTATTGTCGTGCAAATGATAGAAAAGCGTAAAGTTATGACGATATATAAGGCAATGATCATGAATATAGGCATCACATCCGTGACAAGTAGACCGACTCCTGCCTTCATATACTAGTATTACTTCACACATCGATGGCTATCCAGCATGCAGCTAGAGTATTAAGTTCATAAAAATAGAGTAACGACTTAAATAAGATGACATGATGTAGAGGGATAAATTCAAGCAATATGATATAAACCTCATCTTTTTATCCTTGATGGCAACAATACAATACGTGCCTCGCTACCCATTCTGTCACTAGGTGAGGACACTGCAATATTGAACCCAAAACGAAGCACCTCTCCCATTGCAAGAACTACCAATCTAGTTGGCCAAATCAAACCAGCAATTTGAAGAGAAATACAAAGATATCAAATCATGCATATAAGAATTCAGAGAAGATTCAAATAATATTCATAGATAATCTGATCATAAATTCAAAATTCACCGGGTCTCGACAAACACACCGCAAAAGAAGATTACATCAAATAGATCTCCAAGAACATTGAGGAGAACATTGTATTGAAGATCAAAGAGAGAGAGAAGAAGCCACTAGCTACTAGATATGGACGCATAGGTCTGTGGTAAACTACTCACGCATCATCGGAGGGGCAGCAAGATGGATGTAGAAGCCCTCCGTGATCAAATCCCCCTCCGGCAGAGTACCGGAAAAGGCCTCCAGATGGGATCTCATGAGATCCGAAACCTGCGGCCGTGGAAAAGTATTTTCATGGACGCTTCTGGCCGTTCGGGGATATTTCTGAATTTATAGGCCAAGAATTAGGATTTGAGGAGTCTCGTGGGGCCCACAAGCCAAGGGGCGCGATGATGTCTACTACGCAACTTTATTCTTGTAGACTCGTGTTGGGTCTCTAAGCGCAGAGTTTTGTAGGACAGTAGCAAATTTCGCTCAAGTGGATGACCTAAGCTTTATCAATCCGTGGGAGGCGTAGGATGCAGATGGTCTCTCTCAAACAACCCTGCAACCAAATAATAAAAAGTCTCTTATGTCCCCAACAACCCAATACAATGGCAAATTGTATGGATGCACTAGTTCAGCGAAGAGATGGTGATACAAGTGTAATATGGATAGTAGATGTTGATTTTTGTAATAGTAACAATAAAAAAACAACAAGGTAGCAAGTGGTAAAACGAAGCACAAATGATATTGCAATGCTTGAAAATGAGGCCTAGGGTCCGTACTTTCGCTAGTGCAATCTCTCAACAATACTAATATAATTGGATCATATAACCATCCCTCAAAGTGCGATAATGAATCACTCCAAAGTTCCTATCTAGCGGAGAACATAAGAAGGAATTGTTTGTAGCTATTCTTTCTGATCGATCTATCCAAGAGTTCATACAAAAATAACACCAAGTTATTCTTTACGATCTATCTATCAAGAGTTCGTACTAAAATAACACCCAAAAAATTCATATTCATAATACTCAATCCAACACAAAGAACTTCAAAGAGTGCCCCAAGATTTCTATCAGAGAAACAAAGACAAGAACGTGCATCAACCCCTATGCATAGATTACCCCAATGTCACCTCGGGAATACGCAAGTTGAGTGCCAAAACATATATCAAGTGAATCAATATGATACCTCATTGTCACCATGAGTATTCAATTGCAAGACATATATCAAGTGTTCTCAAATCCATAAAAGTATTCAATCCGATAACAACGAAATCTTAAAGGGAAAAACTCAATTCATCACAACAAGATAGAGAGGGGAAAACAACATATGATCCGACTATATTAACAAAGCACGCGATACATCAAGATTTGTGCATCTCAAGAACACGAGAGAGAGAGAGATTAAACACATAGCTACTGGTACAAACCCTCAGCTCCGAGGGTGGACTACTACCTCATCATCATGGTGGTCGTCTGGATGGTGAAGATGGCCACCGGTGATGATTTCCCCCTCCGGTGGAGTGCCGGAAAGGGCTCTAGATTGGATCTTATGGACTACAGAGCCTTGCAGCGGCGGAACTTCTGATCTAGGTCTACCCCAATGGGTTTCAGAATATTTGGAAATTTATAGGGCAAAGAAGGGGTATGTGAGGCCACCGAGGTGGGCACAACCCACCTGGGCGCACATGGGCCCCTAGGCGCACCCCGGTGGGTTGTGCCCCTCACGGGGCACCCCCCCCAGGTGCTGCTCTGGCCCATCCTGGGTGTTCTGGTCCATAAAAAATCTCCAAAAAGTTTCGTGGTGTTTGGACTCCGTTTGATATTGATTTCCTGCAATGTAAAAAACAAGCAAAAAACAACAATTGGTACTTGGCATTGGGTCAATAGGTTAGTCTCAAAAAATGATATAAAGTTGCTATAAAATGATTGTAAAACACCCAAGAATGATAATAAAACAACATGAATACTTCATAAATTATAGATACGTTGGAGACGTATCACGCCCCCCTAGGGCGCGCCCTGAGGGCTTGTGGAGCCCTCAGGACTCTTATGACTTCTTCTCCAAGGCCTACGTGTGTCTTCTGGTCCAAGAAAAATTATCACAAAAGTTTATTCCGTTTGGACTCCGTTTGATATATCCTTTTCTACGAAATTCAAAAACAAGGGGAAAACAGAAACTAGCACTGGGCTTTGGGTTAATAAGTTAGTCCCAGAAATAATATAAAACAGCATATTAATGCATATGAAACATACATAGTTGATAATATAATAGCATGGAACAATCGAAAATTATAGATACGTTGGAGACGTATCAAGCATCCCCAAGCTTAATTTTTTTCTCGTCCTCGAGTAGGTAAATGATAAAAACAGAATTTTTTATGTTGAATGCTATCTAGCACATTTAGCAATGTATTTCTTTTTTATTTGGCATAAATGTTCAGATCCATATGAGTCAAAACAATAGTTCATTGATATCAAAACAATAATTCTTCGAGCATACTAGAAAAAAATTATGAAGCTTCAAAAATAAGATGGCTAAAGAAAGTTATCCCTAAAAGATCATATAGTCTTATTATGCTCCCTGTTCTTAGCACAAAGTATAAATCATGCCCACCCCGGTGTCAGCCAAGCAATTGAATTCATACTTTTACATTCTTAAACTTTTTCAACTCTTCACGCAATACATGAGCGTGAGCCATGGACATAGCACTATGGGTGGAATAGAAGGTGGTAGTAGACAAAAGTAAGGAGAAAGTCTCACGTCAACTAGGCAAATCAATGGACTATGGAGATGTCCATCAATCGATATCAATGTGAGTGGGTAGGGATTGCCATGTAATGGATGCACTAGAGCTATACGTGTATGAAAGCTCAAAAGAAACTAAGTTTGTGTGCCTCCAACTAGCTTGCTCATGTAGACCTAGAGAATTTGAGTAAGCCCATCATTGGAATATACAAGCCAAGTTCTATAATGAAAATTTCCCACTAGTAATATATGAAAGTCTCAAAATAGGAGACTCTCTGCAATGAAGAACATGGTGCTACTTTGAAGCACAAGTGTGGAAAAAGATAGTAACATTGTCCCTTCTCTCTTTTTTTAGACTCCTCTTTTTTGGAGACTTTTTATTTCTTTTGGGCTCTTTGGCCTCTCTTCTCTATCTGGGCTCTTTGGCCTCTTTTATTTATAACTTCACATAGGACAATGTTCTAATAATGATGATCATCACACTTTTACTTACTTACAACTCAAAATTACAACTCGATGGTAAACTCAAACATGATGACGAAATGATGAAGTTACATGGCAATATATCTCGGAATGGCTATGAAAATGTCATGATAGGTAGGTATGGTGGCTGTTTTGAGGAAAGGTATAAGGTGGGTTTGATGCACCGACGAAAGTTGCGCGGTACTAGAGTGGCTAGCAATGGTGGAAGGGTGAGAGTGCGTATAATCCATGGACTCAACATTATTTATAAAGAACTCACATACTTATTGCAAAAAGTTTATCAGCCCTCGAAGCAAAGTACTACTACACATGCTCCTAAGGGAGAGGTTGGTAGGAGTTAACCATCGCGCGCTGATACGTCTCCAATGTATTTATAATTTTTTATTGTTCCATGCTATTATTTATGAAGTCTTGGATGTTTAATGGGCTTTATCATTCACTTTTATATTATTTTTGGGACTAACCTAGTAACCCAAAGGCCCAGTCCAGATTGCTGTTTTTTTGCCTATTTCAGGGTTTTGCAGAAAAAGAATATCAAACGGAGTCCAAACGGAATGAAACCTCCGCGAGAGATATTTTTGGAGAAAATCACGCACGCGGAGCTTGAGGACCAAGTCAGGGGACAGAGAGGTGATGCAAAATCCATTAAGGAATGAAGTGCAGCGGCGGTGATTTTTTTGCGACATGCACGACGAGGTGATGCAAAACCAGGGATGCCGGAGGTCCGCTACGGCGACGATGGGGACTGGCGGTGTTGTCGGAGACGCATGCCCGGTGGCACAGCAGTTGCCAGTTGGTGCGCACGGGCTGGACTTTGTTGACGATCCACTTTTTGCGCATAGGGGAGAACCAGTGCGTGGAGAAGATGACTGTGCCATGATTATCTAACGGCCATCAGTGCATTAATCTAATGGTTTAAACAGGACCGGCCCAAAGTTTTCGCCGGCGCACCGGGGCCTATCACTCGCCTGTTGGGGAACGTAGCAGAATTCAAAAAAATTCTACGCTTTCACCAAGATCCAACTATGGAGACATCTAGCAACGAGCAAGTAAGAGTGCATCTACATACCGTTATGTAGATCGCGTGCGGAAGCTTTCAACGAAGTGTGGATGAAGTAGTCGTACTCTTCACGTTCTTCGTCACTGATGATCTAGCGCCGAACGGACGGCACCTCCGCGTTCAACACACGTACAGTGCAGCAACGTCACCTCCTTCTTGATCCAGGAAGGGGGGAGGAGAAGTCGTCAGAGATCCGGCAGCATGACGGCGTGATGACGGATGCAGTGGAGATCGCAGCAGGGCTTCGCCGGGCGCCCTGCGTGGGAGTATGGAGGTGTGACGGGAGGGGGAGAGGCGCCAGGGCTTGGGTGCGGCTGCCCTCTCCCTCCCCACATATATATAGGGGCCAGGGGGGTGCGACTGGGGCCCCTGCAGATCCAATCTGCAAGGGGGCGGCGGCCAGGGGGGGTTCCTTGCCCCCCAAGGCAAGTGGAGCCCCCCTCCCCCTTAGGGTTTTAACCCTAGGCGCATGGGGAGGTGGGCCCCCTAGTGGTGCGCCAGCCCAGAGGGCTGGACACTTCCCCTTGCGGCCTAGGGGCCCCACCGGGATGGGTGGACCCACCCGGTGGACCCCCGGGGCCCCTCCGGTGGTCCCGGGACGCTCCCGGTGACCCCCGGAGATCACCCGTTGGCCGAAACTGGACTTCCTATATATCAATCTTTATCTCCGGACCATTCCGGAACTCCTCGTGACGTCCGGGATCTCATCTGGGACTCCGAACAACTTTCGAGTTTCCACGTGCATTTATCTCTACGACCCTAGCGTTACCGAACCTTAAGTGTGTAGACCCTACGGGTTCGGGAGACACGTAGACATGACCGAGACCACTCTCCGGTCAATAACCAACAGCGGGATCTGGATACCCATGTTGGTTCCCACGTGTTCCTCGGTGATCTTCATCGGATGAATCACCGTGTCAAGGATTCACTCAATCCCGTATGTTATTCCCTTTGTCCATCGGTACGGTACTTGCCCGAGATTCGATCGTCGGTATTCCCGATACCTTGTTCAATCTCGTCATGGCAAGTCTCTTTACTCGATCCGTAATCCATCATCCCATGACTAACTACTTAGTCACATTGAGCTCATTATGATGATGTCTTACCGAGTGGGCCCAGAGGTACCTCTCCGTCATACGGAGTGACAACATCCCAGTCTCGGTTCGTACCAACTCAACAGACACTTTCGGAGATACCCGATGTGTACCTTTATGGCCACCCAGTTACGTTGTGACGGTTGGCACACCCAAAGTACTCCTACGGTATCCGGGAGTTGTACAACCTCATGGTCTAAGGAATAAATACTTGACACCGAAAAGCTTATGCATTACGAACTATACGATCTCGTGTTATGCTCAAGTTTGGGTCTTGTCCATCACATCATTCTCCTAATGATGTGATCCCGTTATCACTGACATCCTATGTCCATGGTCAGGAAACCGTGACCATCTGTTGATCAACGAGCTGGCAACTAGAGGCCTACCAGGGACTCAATGTGGTATGTGTATTCACACATGTATCGCTGTTTCCGTACAATACAATTCAAGCATGAATAACAGACAATTATCATGAACAAGGAGATATAATAATAATGCTTTTATTATTGCCTCTAGGGCATATCTCCAACAGTCTCCCACTTGCACTAGAGTCAATAATCTAGTTACATTGTGATGAATCGAACACCCATAGAGGTCTGGTGTTGATCATGTTTTGCTCGTGAAAGAGGTTTAGTCAACGGGTCTGCGACATTCAGATCCGTATGCACTTTACAAATATCTATGTCTCCATCCTGAACATAATTCCGGATGGAGTTGAAATGGCGCTTGATGTGCTTGGTCTTCTTGTGAAACCTGGGCTCCTTGGTAATAGCAATAGCACCAGTGTTGTCACAGAAGAGAGTCATCGGGCTTGACGCACTTGGAATGACTCCTAGGTCGGTGATGAACTCCTTCATCCAGACTCCTTCCTGCGCTGCTTCAGAAGCAGCTACGTACTCCGCTTCACATGTAGATGCTGCCACCACGCTTTGCTTGCAACTGCACCAGCTGACTGCCCCTCCATTCAAAATATACACGTATCCGGTTTGTGACTTAGAGTCATCCAGATTTGTGTCGAAGCTAGCATCGACGTAACCATTTACGACGAGCTCTTCGTCACCTCCATAAACGAGAAACATATCCTTAGTCTTTTTCAGGTACTTTAGGATGTTCTTGACCGCTGTCCAGTGTTCCGTACCGGGATCACTTTGGTACCTCCCTACCAAACTTATGGCAAGGTTCACATCAGGTCTGGTACACAGCATGGCATACATGATAGAACCTATGGCCGAGGCATAGGGAATGACACTCATCTTTTCTCTATCTTCTGCCGTGGTCGGCAACTGAGCTTTGCTCAATCTCATACCTTGCAAAACCGGCAAGAATCCTTTCTTTGACTGATCCATATTGAACTTCTTCAATATTTTGTCAAGGTATGTACTTTGTGAAAGACCAATGAGGCGTCTCGATCTATCTCTATAGATTTTGATGCCTAATATGTAAGCAGCTTCTCCAAGGTCCTTCATTGAAAAACTTTTATTCAAGTAGGCCTTTACATTTTCCAAGAATTCTATATCATTTCCCATCAGCAATATGTCATCCACATATAATATGAGAAATGCTACAGAGCTCCCACTCACTTTCTTGTAAATACAGGCTTCTCCATAAGTCTGTATAAAGCCAAACGCTTTGATCACCTCATCAAAGCGAATATTCCAACTCCGAGATTCTTGCACCAGCCCGTAGATCGAGCGCTGGAGCTTGCATACCTTGTTAGCGTCCTCTGGATCGACAAAACCTTCCGGTTGCATCATATACAACTCTTCCTTGAGGAAGCCTTTAAGGAATGCTGTTTTGACATCCATTTGCCATATCTCATAATCATAGAATGCGGCAATAGCTAACATGATTCTGACTGACTTCAGCATCGCTACGGGAGAGAAAGTCTCGTCGTAGTCAATCCCTTGAACTTGTCGATAACCCTTAGCGACAAGCCGAGCTTTATAGATGGTCACATTACCATCTGCGTCTGTCTTCTTCTTAAATATCCATTTGTTTTCTATGGCGTGCCTATCATCAGGCAAGTCCACCAAAGTCCATACTTTGTTTTCATACATGGATTCTATCTCGGATTTCATGGCTCCAAGCCATTTATTGGAATCTGGGCCCGCCGTCGCTTCTTCATAGTTCGAAGGTTCACCGTTGTCTAACAACATGATTTCCAGTACAGGGTTGCCGTACCACTCTGGTGCGGAACGTGCCCTTGTGGACCTTCGAAGTTCAGTAGTAACTTGATCTGTTTCTTCATGATCATCATCATTAACTTCCTCCCTTGTCGGTGCACGCACCTCAGGAACAGTTTCCTGCGCTGCGCTACTTTCCGGTACAGGAGGGGTGACTGTCACCTCATCAAGTTCTACTTTCCTCCCACTCACTTCTTTCGAGAGAAACTCTTTCTCCAGAAAGCATCCATTCTTGGCAACAAAGACTTTGCCTTCGGATCTGTGGTAGAAGGTGTACCCAATTGTTTCCTTTGGGTATCCTATGAAGACGCATTTCTCCGATTTGGGTTCGAGCTTTTCAGGTTGAAGTTTCTTGACATAAGCATCGCAACCCCAAACTTTTAGAAACGACAGCTTCGGTTTCTTGCCAAACCAAAGTTCATACGGAGTCGTCTCAACGGATTTCGACGGAGCCCTATTTAAAGTGAATGCGGCAGTCTCTAAAGCATAACCCCAAAAAGATAGCGGTAAATCTGTGAGGGACATCATAGATCGCACCATGTCCAACAGAGTACGATTTCGACGTTCCGACACACCGTTACGTTGAGGTGTTCCGGGCGGTGTCAATTGTGAAACAATTCCACAGCTCCTAAGGTGTGTGCCAAATTCATGACTTAAATATTCACCCCCACGATCCGATCGCAATAACTTTATTTTTCTGTCACGTTGATTCTCAACCTCATTCTGAAATTCCTTGAACTTTTCAAAGGTCTCAGACTTGTGTTTCATCAAATAGATATACCCATATCTACTCAAGTCATCTGTGAGGGTGAGAACATAACGATAGCCTCCGCGAGCCTCAACACTCATTGGACCGCACACATCGGTATGTATGATTTCCAACAAGTTGGTTGCTCGCTCCATTGTTCCGGAGAACGGAGTCTTGGTCATCTTGCCCAAGAGGCATGGTTCGCACGTGTCAAATGATTCATAATCAAGAGACTCTAGAAGTCCATCTGAATGAAGCTTCTTCATACGTTTGACACCAATATGTCCAAGTCGGCAATGCCACAAGTATGTGGGACTATCATTATCAACTTTACATCTTTTGGCATCTACACTATGAATATGTGTATCACTACGTTCGAGATTCATCAAAAATAAACCATTGACCAGCGGGGCATGACCATAAAACATATGTCTCAAATAAATAGAACAACCATTATTCTCCGATTTGGAAGAGTAGCCATCTCGCATAAGACGAGATCCAGAAACAATGTTCATGCTCAAAGCTGGTACTAAATAACAATTATTCAGGTTTAAAACTAATCCCGAGGGTAGATGTAGAGGCAGCGTGCCGACGGCGATCACATCGACCTTCGAACAATTTCCGACGCGCATCGTCACCTCATCCTTCGCCAGTCTCCGTTTATTCCGCAGCTCCTGTTTTGAGTTACAAATGTGAGCAACTGCACCGGTATCGAATACCCAGGAGCTACTACGAGTGCTGGTAAGGTACACATCAATAACATGTATATCATATATACCTTTGACGTTGCCGGCCTTCTTGTCTGCTAAGTATTTGGGGCAGTTCCGCTTCCAGTGACCCGTTCCCTTGCAATAAAAACACTCTGTCTCAGGCTTGGGTCCATACTTTGGCTTCTTCCCGGCAACAGGCTTGCCAGGCGCGGCAACTCCCTTGCCATCCTTCTTGAAGTTCTTCTTACCCTTGCCTTTCTTGAACTTAGTGGTTTTATTGACCATCAACACTTGATGTTCTTTCTTGATGTCTACCTCCGCTGATTTCAGCATCGAATACACCTCGCGAATGGACTTCTCCATCCCCTGCATATTGAAGTTCAACACGAAACTCTTGAAGCTTGGTGGGAGCGACTGGAGGATTCTGTCAACGACCGCTTCATCTGGGAGATTCATTCCCAGCTGAGACAAGCGGTTGTGCAATCCTGCAATCTTGAGGATGTGCTCACTGACAGAACTGTTCTCCTCCATCTTACAGCTGTAGAATGCGTCAGAGACATCATATCTCTCGACTCGGGCATGAGCTTGGAAAACCATTTTCAGCTCTTCGAACATCTCATATGCTCCGTGGTGCTCAAAACGTTTTTGGAGCCCCGACTCTAAGCTGTAAAGCATGCCGCACTGAACCAGGGAGTAATCATCACAACGCGACTGCCAAGCGTTCATAACGTCTTGGTTTGCCGGGGCGGGAGCGTCACCTAGCGGTGCTTCTAGGACATAAGTTCTCTTGGCAGCTATGAGGATAATCCTCAGGTTACGGACCCAATCCGTATAGTTGCTACCATCGTCTTTCAGTTTGGTTTTCTCTAGGAACGCGTTGAAGTTGAGGGAAACCTTAGCGTGGGCCATTTGATCTACAAGAGATATTGTAAAGAATTTAGACTAAGTTCATGATAATTAAGTTCATCTTAATCAAATTTTAATGAACTCCCACTCAGTATGACATCTCTCTAGTCATCTAAGTGATACACGATCCGAATCGAGTAGTCCGTGTCCGATCATCACGTGAGACGGACTAGTCATCAACGGTGAACATCTTCATGTTGATCGTATCTTCTATACGACTCGTGTTCGACCTTTCGGTCTTCCGTGTTCCGAGGCCATGTCTGTACATGCTAGGCTCGTCAAGTGAACCCTAAGTGTATCGCGTGTGTAAATCTGTCTTACACCCGTTGTATGCGAACGTTAGAACCTTTCACACCCGATCATCACGTGGTGCTTCGGAGCAACGAGCTTTAGCAACGGTGCACAGTTAGGGGAAACACAATACTTGAAATTTTAGTGAGAGATCATCTTATTTACTACCGTCGTTCTAAGTAAACAAGATGCATAAACATGATAAACATCACATGCAATCAATTAAAGTGACATGATATGGCCAATATCATCTTGCTCCTTGGATCTCCATCTTCGGGGCACCATGATCATCTTGTCTCCGGCTCGACACCATGATCTTCATCATCATGATCTCCATCATCGTGTCTTGAAGAAGTCGTCACGCCAACTATTACTTCTACTACTATAGCTAACTTTTAGCAATGAAGTAAAGTAATTACATGGCGTTATTCAGTGACACGCAGGTCATACAATAATTAAGACAACTCCTATGGCTCCTGCCGGTTGTCAAGTTCATCGACATGCAAGTCGTGATTCCCTATTACAAAAACATGATCAATCTCATACATCACATATATCATTCATCACATCTTCGTTTTGGCCATACCAAGTCACATAGCACATGCTGCAAAAACAAGTTAGACGTCCTCTAATTGTTGTTGCAAGTTTTACGTGGCTTCTATAGGATTTCTAGCAAGAACGTTTCTTACCTACGCCAAAACCACAACGTGATTTGTCAACTTCTATTTACCCTTCATAAGGACCCTTTTCATCGAATCCGATCCGACTAAAGTAGGAGAGACAGACACCCGCCAGCCACCTTATGCATCTAGTGCATGTCTATCGATGGAACCAGTCTCACGTAAGCGTACGTGTAAGGTCGGTCCGGGCCGCTTCATCCCACAATACCTCCGAATCAAGATTGACTAGTAACGGTAAGAAAGTTGAACAAGATCATACGCCCACAACTGCTTTGTGTTCTACTCGTGCAAGATGCTACGCATAAAACCTAGGCTCAGATGCCACTGTTGGGGAACGTAGCAGAATTCAAAAAAATTCTACGCTTTCACCAAGATCCAACTATGGAGACATCTAGCAATGAGCAAGTAAGAGTGCATCTACATACCGTTATGTAGATCGCGTGCGGAAGCTTTCAATGAAGTGTGGATGAAGTAGTCGTAATCTTCACGTTCTTCGTCACCGATGATCTAGCGCCGAACGGACGGCACCTCCGCGTTCAACACACGTACGGTGCAGCAACGTCACCTCCTTCTTGATCCAGCAAGGGGGGAGGAGAAGTCGTCAGAGATCCGGCAGCACGACGGTGTGATGACGGATGCAGTGGAGATCGCAGCAGGGCTTCGCCGGGCGCCCTGCGTGGGAGTATGGAGGTGTGACGGGAGGGGGAGAGGCGCCAGGGCTTGGGTGCGGCTGCCCTCTCCCTCTCCACATATATATAGGGGCCAGGGGGTGCGCCTGGGCCCCCTGCAGATCCAATCAGCAAGGGGGCGGCGGCCAGGGGGGTTCCTTGCCCCCCAAGGCAAGTGGAGCCCCCCTCCCCCTTAGGGTTTTAACCCTAGGTGCATGGGGAGGTGGGCCCCCTAGTGGTGTGCCAGCCCAGAGGGCTGGACACTTCCCCTTGCGGCCTAGGGGCCCCACCGGGATGGGTGGCCCCACCCGGTGGACCCCCGGGGCCCCTCCGGTGGTCCCAGGACGCTCCCGGTGACCCCCGGAGATCACCCGTTGGCCAAAACTGGACTTCCTATATATCAATCTTTACCTCCGGACCATTCCGGAACTCCTCGTGACGTCTGGGATCTCATCCGGGACTCCGAACAACTTTCGGGTTTCCACGTGCATTTATCTCTACGACCCTAGTGTTACCGAACCTTAAGTGTGTAGACCCTACGGGTTCGGGAGACACGTAGACATGACCGAGACCACTCTCCGGTCAATAACCAAGAGCGGGATCTGGATACCCATGTTGGTTCCCACGTGTTCCTCGATGATCTTCATCGGATGAACCACCGTGTCAAGGATTCACTCAATCCCGTATGTTATTCCCTTTGTCCATCGGTACGGTACTTGCCCGAGATTCGATCGTCGGTATTCCCGATACCTTGTTCAATCTAGTCATGGCAAGTCTCTTTACTCGATCCGTAATCCATCATCCCATGACTAACTACTTAGTAACATTGAGCTCATTATGATGATGTCTTACCGAGTGGGCCCAGAGGTACCTCTCCGTCATACGGAGTGACAACATCCCAGTCTCGGTTCGTACCAACTCAACAGACACTTTCGGAGATACCCGATGTGTACCTTTATGGCCACCCAGTTACGTTGTGACGGTTGGCACACCCAAAGTACTCCTACGGTATCCGGGAGTTGTACAACCTCATGGTCTAAGGAATAAATACTTGACACCGAAAAGCTTATGCATTACGAACTATACGATCTCGTGTTATGCTCAAGTTTGGGTCTTGTCCATCACATCATTCTCCTAATGATGTGATCCCGTTATCACTGACATCCTATGTCCATGGTCAGGAAACCGTGACCATCTGTTGATCAACGAGCTAGCAACTAGAGGCCTACCAGGGACTCAATGTGGTCTGTGTATTCACATATGTATCGCTGTTTCCGTATAATACAATTCAAGCATGAATAACAGACAATTATCATGAACAAGGAGATATAATAATAATGCTTTTATTATTGCCTCTAGGGCATATCTCCAACATTTCCTTTCTTCTATCACCGAGTTTTGTTTCCATGGCACCATCTTTGCAGCACACTAGTTGGCGCAATTTGACAGACGTATCATGCATTCCACCTTGACGTACGATACAACTACCACAAGCAGCGTCAGGGAACTACTGTCCAAAGTGCAAACCTGGTAAACAGAATAGCTAAAAAATTTCAACAACAAATTTGAGTACAGAAGAAATTAAACGCCAGGAAAAACCCTCTGCTCAGCGACAGGTCGAAGCAGGGCTAAGGGGCGAAAAAACCTGACAGTGAACCTTATTACAACATAGTGTTAAGAAAGTAAACAAAGTAGCAGTAAATAAAACCGGAAATCATGCTTCAAACAGACAGAGGCTCATGTCTTTCCCAATCTACAAAGAAAATAACGTGATCAACTATTAAAGCCAGAGTTTTTTACATCACAAGGCATGAGAAAAGTATGTCTGGTGGTATCCATGTTTGACTAACCTTAGTTATGCCCGAAATCAGGATGCAACTCAGCAAAGTGCACATACTTCAGAGTTTTCAGCTGTTCAGGGACGCCCCGCAGTTCCACAAGTTTATGGATAACTAGCGGTTGGGGCGCGCCCATGGCGCGCCGCCTGAGAGGTGGTTGTGCGGTGCCAGGTAGGCACACACGCACTTTCTGATTTGTTTTTAGCGATTTGTGTAACACAGTTGCATGCAAATAATGACAGCCTCTTGAATGTACTTGTAAGTGATGATGTACTGTATATGTATCTAATGACAAGATGCATTATATGGTCCAACTAATGTCTGACGTGGTTAGCTCGTGCGAGCGATGGCTCCATTAAGGAGTGCAGTTTTGACATCCATTTGCCGGATTTCATAATCATAAAACGCGGCAATTGCTAACATGATTCAGACGGACTTAAGCATCGCTACGGGTGAGAAAATCTCATCGTAGTCAACTCCTTGAACTTGTTGAAAACCTTTCGCAACAAGTCGAGCTTTGTAGATAGTAACATTACCATCGGCTTCAGTCTTCCTCTTAAAGATCCATTTATTTTCAATGGCTTGTCGATCATCGGGCAAGTCAACCAAAGTCCACACTTTGCTCTCATACATGGATCCCATCTCAGATTTCATGGCCTCAAGCCATTTTGCAGAATATGGGCTCATCATCGCTTTCTCATAGTTCGTAGGTTCATCATGGTCTAGTAACATGACTTCCAGAACTGGGTTGCCGTACCACTCTGGTGCGGAACGTACTCTGGTTGACCTACGAGGTTCAGTAGTAACTTGATTCGAAGTTTCATGATCATCATCATTAGCTTCCTCGCTAACTGGTGTATGAATCACTGAGACTAGTTATGTGATGTACTACTTTCCAATTAGGGAGAAGGTACAGTTATCTCATCAAGTTCTACTTTCCTCCCACTCACTTCTTTCGAGAGAAACTCTTTCTCTAGAAAGGATCCATTCTTAGCAACGAATATCTTGCCTTCGGATCTGTGATTGAAGGTGTACCCAATAGTCTCCTTTGGGTATCTTATGAAGACACATTTCTCCGACTTGGGTTCGAGCTTATCAAGTTGAAGCTTTTTCACATAAGCATCACAACCCCAAACTTTAAGAAACAACAACTTTGATTTCTTGCCAAACCACAGTTCATAAGGCGTCATTTCAACGAATTTAGATGGTGCCCTTATTTAACGTGAATGCAGCTGTCTCTAATGCATAACCCGAAACGATAGTGGTAAATCGGTAAGAGACATCATAGATCGCACCATATCTAATAAAGTACGGTTACGATGTTCGAAAACACCATTATGATGTGGTGTTCCGGGTGGCGTGAGCTGTGAAACTATTCCACATTGTTTTAAATGAAGACCAAACTCGTAACTCAATTATTCGCCTTCGCAATCAGATCGTAGAAACTTAATTTTCTTGTTACGATGATTCTCTACTTCACTCTGAAATTCTTTGAACTTTTCGAATGTTTCAGACTTGTGCTTCATTAAGTAGATATACCCATATCTGCTCAAATCATCTGTGAAGGTCAGAAAATAACGATACCCGCCGCGAGCCTCAACACTCATCGGACCACATACATCAGTATGTATTATTTCCAATAAGTCAGTTGCTCGCTCCATTGTTTCGGAGAACGGAGTTTTAGTCATCTTCCCCATGAGGCATGGTTCGCAAGCACCAAGTGATTCATAATCAAGTGATTCCAAAAGCCCATCAGCATGGAGTTTCTTCATGCGCTTTACACCAATATGACCTAAACGGCAGTGCCACAAATAAGTTGCACTATCATTATCAACTTTGCATCTTTTGGCTTCAATATTTTGAATATGTGTATTACTACGATCGGATCCAACAAACTATTTTCATTGGGTGTATGACCATCGAAGGTTTTATTCATGTAAACAAAACAACAATTATTCTATGACTTTAAATAAATAACCGTATTGCAACAAACATGATCAAATCATATTCATGCTCAACGCAAATGCCAAATAACATTTATTTAGGTTCTGCACTAATCCCAAAAGTATAGGGAGTGTGCAATGATGATCATATCAATCATTGGAATCACTTCCAACACACATCGTCACTTCACCTTTAACTAGTCTTTGTTCATTCTGCAACTCTTGTTTCGAGTTACTAATTTTAGCAACTGAACCAGTATCAAATACCCAGGGGTTGCTATGAACACTAGTAAAGTACACATCAATAATCCGTATATCAAATATACCTTAGTTCACTTTGCCATCCTTCTTATCCGCCAAGTATATAGGGCAATTCCACTTGCAGTGACCATTTCCTTTGCAGTAGAAGCACTTAGTTTCAGGCTTGAGTTTAGCTTTGGGTTTCTTCACGGGAGTAGCAACTTGCTTGCCATTCTTCTTGAAGTTTACTTTCTTTTCCGTTGCCCTTTTACTTGAAACTAGTGGTCTTGTAACCATCAACACTTGATGCTTTTTCTTGATTTCTACCTTCGTCGATTTCAGCATCGCGAAGAGCTCGGGAATTACTTTCGTCATCCCTTTCATATTAGGGTCTCGAGAGGAGGCGGCGGTCGAGGGAAAACAGGGGCGGTCGAGTGCGGCTAGGGTTGCGAAGGGAGTTGGGCTGGTGGGCCTCGGGCCAGGAGGGATAGTGGCCTGGGCTGGCTCGGGCCAGAAGGCCTGAGTCCTCTCCTGCTGATCTCTTTTAGCAGAAGAAAATAATAAAAGAGAAGGACGAAAGAAAAAAAGGGGGGTTAGGGAAAAGTTGCACATGAGGTTATTATTTTTCTCGGGCTCATAAAAATGAGCACGGTCCGAGAAAAATATAAAAGACAAGATCGAGATATAATTCAAACATATTTGAATTTAATTCAAATGGGTTTGAACTAAGACTTGATTTATGAAGAGTCCAAAAATGTTGAGGTTTTTGGAGGAACCTCGATAAACGAGAAAAGAAATATAGGGAAGGTTTTTGACGGTGAAACTTGAATTAAGAGGCATGGGGAATAAATGCAAGTGTGTTGCGGTTAATTCCAAACAAATGGAATATTTATAATATAGCTCCAATATACTAAGAGGATATGTTATAAAGAGAAGTCACACTTCCCTCGATTTAAATGGACCGAAGGTCCACACGGTTTATTTAAGTTAAGATGCAAAAATTACTGACATGATGGCATGATGACATGATGCAATGCAACAATAAATAACACAAGCACAAATGAAACACACGGGAGAACCCGGAACATCTGGAATCTTCTGGAATCTTCTGGGATGTCGGTCTTCGGGCGTCACAACTCTCCCACACTAACAGAGGATCTCGACCCGAGATCCTAGAGATGGCACCGGGTAGAAAACGAAAAAGGAGAGGTAAACAAAGTTGCTTCTTTGACAGACGAGTGAAACCAAAGAACCTTGAGAGGTTGAACAAGTTGAACAAGAATACAATGGAGATGAACGAAGATGAAAACACTCCGTTAGAAAAGAGGAACAAGGAACATTATGAGAACCTTGTAGGTTGAAAGACATGAAACAAGAGCTCACGGATGACGAAAGAATTTCAAAACCACTCCGGTTAACCAAGATTGAGAAGGAAAAAGAATGAAATAATTTGGACAGCACTCCGTCTGAAAAATGGAAGGAATTAACAAGAACTTGCCAAGTTGGGAAGATACTTGATGAAAACAACAACATACTGCCTCCGAAACAATTGAAAGGATGACACAAGAGGTAAGAAAGATTTCAGACAGCACTCCGGTTGAAAAGAGAGGCAAAACTAGATAAGATGACGGAACTTGAATGGAGGACACAACACTCCGGATAAATAGATAAACAAGGAAAGAACATGATCTCGATAAAAACGAGATGATGGTTAAAGAGAGCAATATCACAATGCCTCCGGAATGAAAGAATAGCATATAAATCAATGAAAGA
Organism: Secale cereale; assembly: GCA_902687465.1. NCBI lineage: Eukaryota > Viridiplantae > Streptophyta > Magnoliopsida > Poales > Poaceae > Secale > Secale cereale. The sequence continues at coordinate 69,595,030 of LR738714.1, forward strand.
ATTGAACGGAGATAAAAAGACAACTTCTCCGACAAATGAATATGAAAAACATCCTTACAAAGAAGGTTGAATGGGGTTGATGGAAAAATCAACAACGAAAACGAATAAGCTCTTGATGTGGGCTTATGGAAAACATCTCAAAATTAAGAGGTGACAACCAGCCACTAACGGAAACAATTAATTTGATAGAGGTAAGCAAGGAGACGAAAGAGTTATCTCACCGAGAGGATAAATGAAGAACTTGGGTCATTTATAAGCACCATAATAGCAACAGTCCTAAGGGAAAGCTTTTAGGTGAAATACAACCCAAGATAACTCCAACGAATAATTAAAGGGTTGACAAGATCTCCTGAACAAGGAAAATGATGGTTTTAAATATCTCATTCTTGATAACTCGTGAATCATGAAACATGAAGGAATTGTCAAGAATGGCATAACACCATCTGAAAAGATGAGGTATAAAGGATTGCAATTGGAAAGCATGATGAAGAATGCTTGAGCTCCAACAATAATCTTGATGAAGACTTCAAGGATGAATTAAATGATGATGAACCACCATGTGAACTCCGGTAATGAAAGCATGAGAAGCGAAAGATGAAAAGAATAAGATTCAAGGCCTGTGATGAATTAGATGGAGCTTTGGAATGATAATAATTGAAATAATTTGGAGCTCCGGAAAAAGATGAACAACTTAGAACCAAGAATATGATCTGATGAACAAGCTCCAGACAAAAGAATTAAACACTTGAAGGAACAAGAATAAGAATTATGTTATGCATCTCCTTCACCAATTTAATTGATGACAACCAAAGGATTTGGCATACTACTTATTCTCGTTGGAAAGAATTAAGAGAGATCTCGCACAAGCTTGGGTAAATATTCAACAAAGCATCGGTAGGATTATGAAAAGAACAAATGAATTAATACGATAACAACGGAAGAATAATCTTGAAAGAACCACCGTAAAAATATGGAGACGAACGAAGAGACATCAATGAAGAATATTTGGAGGACGAAGTTGAAAACTGAGAACGAAGAAATATTCTGAAATGACGGCCTTCGAAGGATCACAAAGAAAAGAATTCATGAAATGCTTCGGATGGGTATAAAAAGAATTCCTCACAATCGGAACAATAATGAGGATGGCAAGAAGCTAGAACTACGAATCTTCAAGAGAACGGGCCAAGATTTAAGAGAAACCCTTCTTCGGGTCTTCAAATGTTGAGACTGAAGACGAGAAATGCCATGAAAATTGTTGAGCACTCCGGACGAATGACAAGAGGAAGGTGGAGCTAAAGATGGAAATAATTGAAAACAAGCTTGGAGAAGGCATGTGACTGATGGAAATCATTCTTACGTCACACTTTGAAAAGAATTAGAGAATAACTCCGGAAAATTGGAAGAGTCAGGTAAGATCCTGGGAAAAGACATGTGGGTTAGGGCCCACTCAAAAGAAATCACCGTTGAAAAAGATTGCTTAAGAGATATTTCACCGGTTGAATTAAATGGCTTGAGTAAGATAACAATGCTCAAAATAATTTGAACGGATTAAGAATAGAATTATGAATCTTCAGCACTCCGGATATGAATAGAAAGAGGAGAATGAATAATTGGTGCACCGGAATAAGAAAGCATTGTGAACTGAAGAAAAAAGGATAAGATCAACACCGAAATCTTGAATTACATCCACCGGCAGAATTTGAGAACAAAAGAATGATGAACTTGAAGCTCTTGAGCATCTTCACGATAAAGCACCGGATAAGAACATTGAAGGAAAAGAATGAAGAAATATCACATGAATAAAAATGGATACTTCATTAATAATTCTTGCTCCAAGAAGAAGAAGGGTGGGAGGGTGGGGAAAACAAGGACAACTTGGGATGAATGGAACAGACAAATCGTCAGATTTCTCAACGGCGTCCGTAAGGGAAAACATGAAGAAAAGGCACACCGGTTGAAAAGGATTAACATGAAGATCTTGATGATCAAGAAGAATTAGCACTCCCATAGAAATATGAGAACACCGATTATGAAAGGTATGGAATCAGCATTTGACATCGAAGCAACTCGAATACCAGAATCAAAACAAAAACAAAGGATAGATATGTTTATGAAGAAGATTATGTTTATGAAGAAGATTATGTTGCAACATATCTATCCGAACAGAGAATTGAACGAATGAATTACGCAGGTACATCCACTTGGCGAGAAGCCACTTGGGGAACAAAAGGTAAATAAAAAAGGAACAAGGAACAGATAGAACAAATACAAGATAGAAGCTTCGTTCGACATATTCGTGCTGAAAGCTCATGGAACGTGTTACAAAAGGGTTTTGCAATCCCCGGATCAGCATAGCCAAGGACCCTTTAAGATGCAACTCCCGATCGGAACAAGCCCATAAAACCACTTCACTCAATGCAGAACCCCGAACTTCGTATCGTGCATCCGTTGGAAGAATGCCTAGAACTACTGGATGAACCCTCCTATTAATTTCCAAAAATTTCTAGTTATGCAATCAGGTGTTGGGGATACAGGGGAAGCACCGCGCAATAAACTCTAATCCTACATCCAGCTGTATCCATCCTTCAACACATAACCAGTTATTTCCGGAAACCGTTTACCTCGGACCTTCGAAATGCATCTACTATACAAGCTATGGCAATACTCCCGAACTACCTCCCCAGTAATGGGTGATGTCGGGGTTATCTTGCCACTAACCGCATAGGAGAGTTTTCGATGTCGGCCGTCTTAAGTATTCTAGAACTGCCGCGATATGTTTGTGACGACAACACCTCGGAGCTCAACTCCCCGGGACACTGCCACAACCCCTAATGACAGGAGGCATCGAGAACAATGTTCTCGTCACAAAGACATCGGAACAATCCAACCAATACTCGCGAGATCCTAAAAAAAATTGGTGCAATATTTGAAACTAGAAGAGGCAAGAGTAGTCATCAGGAGTCCTCACCAGAATGAAAAGAGATGAGAAGCAAAAGAAATCCTACTCTCCGATATATATATAGGACTCAAAACATTTTCAAGTGTGTGCCTAGACTCAACCGTCAACGATTCGATCAATCAGTGGGGGCTTCTAGGCCGGAGAAGGCTCTGATACCAACTTGTAATGCCCAGGATGGGACTATATCTCCTACGTGTCGAGGCACGACTTAAAGATATAAGCCCATTCTGGAATGATCGCAAGTTTGGTACCTTTGCACATCTCATGTAAAAATAGGGATGAAAAACTGTAAAGATAGTTGGCTTACACTCGCCACGTCACCCAAATACATTACATAAGCAAGACATCAACCAAATAAAATCACAGCCCATCTAAGGGTAAGATCCAAAAGACAAGATACCAAACATAACGTTGAACCACAGGTCTAGATCGAATCCTAGTAGAAACCACTACTAATCGTCGAAACGTCTCAAGCATACGGCCACTCTCTTCATCGAGCTCCCAGAAGTACTTGAACCAGCTCCTGCATCATTCTCGGCTGAACCTGCATCTGGTGTTGTAGTATCTGTGAGCCACGAGGACTCGGCAATCCCATAACCATGGGTATCAAGACTAGCAAAGCTTTATGGGTAGGAAGAGGTAAAGTGGTGAGGTTGCAGCAGCGGCTAAGCATAATATGGTGTCCAACTTACGAGTACAAGAATAAGATGATCATCTACGCAAACGGTCGCCAACTAGTAGTGATCGCTAAAGATCCTGAACTACCTACGAGTCAAACATAACCCCACCGTGTTCTCTTCTCAAAGTGAAAAGAGACAGTCACGGTTACTCACACAGTTGTGTGTTTTACTTCGGATCCTCTATCAAGTTTTCTACAACCGGACATTAACAAATTCCAAACTGCCACATAACCGCGGGCACGGCTTTCGAAAGATCATAACCCTGCAGGGGTGTCCCAACTTAGCACATCACAAGCTCTCACGATTAGCTAAAGTGATAAATATAATATCATCACCCCTTATCTTAGGGAAATCCGATCAGGCTCGGCATCCCGGTGCACAAGACATTTCGAAAATGGTAAAACAAGTCCAGCAAGACCTCCCGGTGTGTCGACACCCTGATAGTAGCCACGCGTATCTCGTCTCAGGCCACGACCGGATGGGCGATTCTACAGGTTATACCAGATACCTCGAGTTTCCCCGTGGCGGCCCCGCAGAACCCCCGTTTGGGACCAACACCATCAGCACTGGCCCCCCTGCTATGTAGAATTAAGAACCCGAGGGTGCGACCCCCTATGCAAATTTAATTATTTAATTAAGTTGTTATTATGAGGCAAATTTAAACCAATGTTGGGCCTTGCTGGAGGAGTTTTATTCAAAGTCGAACTGTCAAGGGGTCCCCATCCACCCATCGTGTAAGGAACGCAAAATCAAGGAACATAATGCCGGTTTATCGGCGCCTAAAGTGGCATGAGTGGAACAAAACACCGAGCAAAAGGCCAAGCCTTCCACCCATGCCCAGTATATAGGTGTGTTATTAATAATTATAGATATTGTGATATACCAACAACAAGTTCCCACCTGGAACGATCTTCATCTTCACCTGCAACTAACAACGCTATAAGAGGGGCTGAGCAAGCGGGTAACATAGCCAAACAGTGGTTTTGCTAGGAAGGTGTCAAAAGGTTAGAGGTTTCATGGCAACAAGGAGAGGGCTGACAATAAAAGATGGGTAGCGCGACATGTAACGATAGCATCGAGAAAACTAAGCATGGCAATGGTAGTAAAGGTATCCAAGGGTATGATCATCTTGCCTGGGATTCCGCAAGGGAGAAGAACGGGTCCATGAAGTAGACAGAGCAACAGTCGAGCGAATCCTCACAACTCCGGAACGAAACCGAAGCTAACAAGAGAAGCAACCGGAAAGAAGCAAACAACGCGGTAAACACACAAGTATAAAAATGGCATACGATGCACATCCAAGTATGATGCATGTCCGGTTTAATTATGCATGGCATGGCAAAGTGCACAAACAAATACTACAAGTTAAGTGGAGCTCAATATGCAACGAGTTGCATATTGACGAAACACCACATTTTAATTATTTAGTTCACTCTCGTTTATTTACAAGACAAGATTAAAAGTTTGTTAACATGGCAAGAGGTGAAGCATAATAAAACTACACTATTTAGGCATTTTAAATGAGGCCGGAAATAACAACAACAAATTCCGGAAAATCCCCATGAGCATGTTTAGCAATTTTTAAGCAAACAACAATGCACACATTTTAATGTTGTTAACATGATGCGGATGACATGATCAAGTTTATGCAATTTATTAGAAGTTGACAAGAAGAGATATGAAGTATTGTCACCGTGGTGGAAGAAAAGGGTGCCACGGCAACGATCCGAAAATGATGCAACGGCAACATCTCGGTTCTGGTAACTCGTTGAGAGTCCGGAGCAAAAGAAAGATGGCGTGAGCGAGTCGAACAAGATGAAAGGTGGGGTGATCCCGTCACCGGGTTCCCACGGGTCGGCGACGAGGCAACCGAGGAGCATGACAAAAGACAAAACGGCACGGTGCACACGAGGGAAACATTTCATACAACACAACAAGCAAACGTTCTCGGGTCATCGTCTCGGGGTTATACCTTCGGAACATTTGTTTCGGGGCGGATCAAGATCGTCGAGGGACGTAGAGGAAGTAGTGGTATACGGCCGTAGAGGAGGTAGTTGTTCTCGTTCGTAGTCGTACACGGGGCGACGGTAGAGGTACTTGGCGTTCACGTGTAGGTGTACTCGGTCCTCGGGGCACCGGAGAGGAACATTGACGCATCGTGTAGTCGTTCTCATAGAGGTCTTGCCGGACTCGGTTCTCGCGACATAGTTGAACTTGCGGGTCTTGGCGACGGTGGTAGTAGAGGTACATAACATCCTGGCACTAGGCGAAAAAGCAACAGCAAAGCCACAAACAAGCATGGCATAGCCTCGGTCAGGGCCAAGGCAAGTTGGGCGACGGAGCAGCGGCGAACTTGGCGAAGCAGACAGGGGCTTGGGGCGGCCATGGCGGGGATGCAGCAGGGAGCTCCTCTCCCTGCAGCGAGGAAGAGAGGCATGGGCGTCGCGACGCGCTGGAGGCGCTGGAGATGACGACCGGAGAGGCAGGGGCCGCGGGATCCGGCCGCGGAGGAGAGGAGGGGCGCGGCATCGGCGCTGGAGGCAGCTCCTGGCCGCGGCGCTGGAGACGAAGAGGTGAGGTCGAGGAAGAGGCCCCCGAGCGCGGCGCTGCGGGGCCATGGCGCGGCGAGGAGCGCTCGGCCTCCTGGCGCGCGGGAGGAGGAGGCCTGAGGGTCGGTGGCGCGGGGTGAGAGCCGCGGGGCTGGGGCGCTGGAGGCGCTCGACGCACTCGAGCCGGCGGCGGCTGGCGCGAAGGGACCTGCGGGGAGCGGCCGGGGGAGGTGCTCGGTGCCTTGGCGACGGAGCAGAGGAACGGGGCGCGAGGCTCCAGAGAGGAGGGCGCGGCGGAGGTTGGCCGGACTGGGTAGCTGCAGGAGATGGGAGATCGGTGCTGGGGCGGGTCGCAGGCGATGGATCGAGGGGTTCGGGCATCGAAGGGAATCGGGGGCGCTCGAGGAGATCGAGCTGCGGGACGTCCTGGCGATGGGTCTCGGGAGGAGGCGGCGGTCGAGGGAAAATAGGGATGCGGTCGAGTGCGGCTAGGGTTGCAAAGGGAGTTGGGCTGGTGGGCCTCGGACCAGGAGGGATAGTGGCCTGGGCCGGCTCGGGCCAGAAGGCCTGAGTCCTCTCCTACTGATCTCTTTTAGCAGAAAAAAATAATAAAAGAGAAGGACGAAAGAAAAAAAAAGGGGGGTTAGGGAAAAGTTGCACATGAGGTTATTATTTTTCTCGGGCTCATAAAAATGAGCACGGTCCGAGAAAAATATAAAAGACAAGATCGAGATATAATTCAAACATATTTGAATTTAATTCAAATGGGTTTGAACTAAGACTTGATTTATGAAGAGTCCAAAAATGTTGAGGTTTTTTGGAGGAACCTCGATAAACGAGAAATATAGGGAAGGTTTTTGACGGTGAAACTTGAATTAAGAGGCATGGGGAATAAATGCAAGTGTGTTGCGGTTAATTCCAAACAAATGGAATATTTATAATATAGCTCCAATATACTAGGAGGATATGTTATAAAGAGAAGTCACACTTCCCTAGATTTAAATGGACCGAAGGTCCACACGGTTTATTTAAGTTGAGATGCAAAAATTACTGACATGATGGCATGATGACATGATGCAATGCAACAATAAATAACACAAGCACAAATGAAACACACAGGAGAACCCGGAACATCTGGAATCTTCTGGAATCTTCTGGGACGTCGGTCTTCGGGTGTCACACCAAGAATCATAAGTGCTTAATCAAAGAATTGCCTTCCAAGGATGGCAATACCTAGATCTATCTTGTATCGTGCCTAGCTAGGGGCGTATAACGATAGCGCTTGTTGGGAGGCAATCCAATTTTATGTTCTTTGTTTTTGTTGCTGTTAGGGAATAAATATTGCATCTAGCCTCTGATTAGATGTGTTTTCATGTTTTGTTTAGTGTTTGTGCCAAGTAGAACCTTTGGGAAGACTTGTGTAAAGTTTATATGATCTTGTTGTGAAAAACAAAATCGTTAGCGCTTGCTAAAGTAGTCGTGGGATTTTACTGGAGCGTTCTTTTTAGCTGATTCTTTTTGCAGATGATTTGTAGCCAAATTACACAAATTTACCAATTTAGTTTGAATTTTTTTCAAGTTCCAGAAGTAGGCGAACCCTGCAGATTACTACAGACTGTTCTGTCTTTGACAGATTCTATTTTTCGTGTGTTGTTTGCTTATTCCGATGCATCTATGAGTAGTATTGGAGGATATGAACCATAGAGAAGTTGGACTACAGTAGGTTTAACACCAATATAAACAACGAATGAATTCATTGCTGGACCTTTGAGTGGTGGTTTGTTTTCTTATACTAACGGAGCTCACGAGAATTTTTGTCTAAGTTTTGTGTTGTGTAGTTTTCAAGTTTTGAGTATTGCTTTGATGGACTATGGAACAAGGAGTAGCAAAGGCCTAAGATTGGGGATGCCCATGGAATCCCAAGTAAATTCAAGATAATCAAAAGCCTAAGCTTGGTGATGCCCCGAGAAGGCATCCCCTCTTTCGCCTTCATCCATCGGTAACTATACTTGGAGCTATATTTTTATTCGCAACATGTTATGTGTTTTGCTTGGAGCGTCTTGTATAATTTGAGTCTTTGCTTGTTAGTTTGCCACAATCATCCTTGATGGACACACCTATTTGAGAGAGTTAAATATGGCCTGGAAATTATTAGAACACTCTATGTGCTTCACTTATATCTTTTGAGTTGAATAGTTTTTGCTCTAGTGCTTCACTTATATATTTTAGATCACGGTGGTGGTAATGTTTTGTAGAAATTGTTGAACTCTCATGCTTCACTTATATAACCTTTTGAGAGTCTATTAAAACAGCATGGTAATGTGTTTAGGCTAAAGAAACTACTCTTCACATGATAGACATCCAATGTCAATGTAGTAAAAAAATCACACCAAGTGCATTGAATATGATGAGATGTTGGATGCGTGATAATTGTTTTGAGATATGAGGATAGTGATATTAGAGTCATGCTAGTGGAGTTATTATGAAATTGAGAAATATTTGTGTTAAGGTTAGTAATTCCCGTAGCATGCACGTATGGTGAACCGTTGTGTCACTAAGTTAGAGCATGAGGTATTTGTAGAGTGCCAACCTTTGTGTGGAGGTCGGGGGCGCGCGATGGTTAACTCCTACCAACCTCCCCCTAGGAGCATGCATTGATTGCTTTGTTTTGATGACTCGTAGATTTTTGCAATAAGTATATGTGTTCTTATGACTAATGTTGAGTCCATGGATTATACGCACTCTCACCCTTCACCATTGCTAGCCTCTCTTGTACGGCGCAATTTTCGCCGATACCATAAACCCACTATATATCCTTCCTCATAACAGCCACCATATTGTTCCTCAAAACAGCCACCATACCTACCTATCATGGCATTTCCATAGCCATTCCGAGATATATTGCCATGCAACTTTCCACCGTTCCGTTTATATGACACACCTCATATTGTCATATTGACATGCATGATCATGTAGTTGACATCATATTTGTGGCAAAGCCACCATGCATAATTTTCATACATGTCACTCTTGTTTCATTGCACATACCGGTACACCGCCGGAGGCATTCATATAGAGTCATACTTTGTTGTTGTAGTATCGAGTTGTAATTTCGTGTTGTAATGAAAGTGTGATGATCATCATTATTAGAGCATTATCCCATGGGAGGAAAGGATAAATCTATAAAGCCCCTCCACAAAAAAAGGAAAGGCCAAAGAAAAAAAGAAAGGCCCAAAAAAGGAAAAAAGAAAAGAAAAAACGGACAATTGGTACTATCTTTTTCCACAATTGTGATTCAAAGTAGCACCATGTTCTTCATTGTACAGAGTATCATGTTTAGTCACTTTCATATACTAATGGGAACTTTCGTTATAGAACTTGGCTTGTATATTCCAACGATGGGCTTCCTCAAATGCCCTAAGTCTTCGTGAGCAAGCAAGTTGGATGCACACCCACTAGTTTCTTTTGTTGAGCTTTCATTCATATTTAGCTCTAGTGTATCCGTTGCATGGCAATCCCTACTCACTCACATTGATATCTATTGATGGGCATCTCCATAGCTCGTTGATACGCCTAGTCGATGTGAGACTATCTCCCTCCTTTTTGTCTTCTCCACAACCACCTCTATTCCACCCATAGTGCTATATCCATGGCTCACGCTCATGTATTGCGTGAAAGTTGAAAGGTTTGAAAACATAGAGTATGAAAACAAATGCTTGGCTGAAATCGGGGTTGTGCATGATATGGATATTTTTGTGTGATAACGAGGGAGCATAGCCAACACTATACGATTTTGTAGGGATAACTTTCTTTAGCCATAGTATTTTGAGAAGACATGATTGCTTTGTTAGTATTGCTTGAAGTATTGTTATTTCTTATGTCAATATAGACTTTTATCTTGAATCTTTCAGATCTGAACATTCATGCCACAATTAAGAGAATTACATTGAAAACTATATTGGTTAGCATTCCACATCAAAAATTCTTTCTTTATCATTTACCTACTCGAGGACGAGCAGGAATTAAGTGTAATGCCCAGGATGGGACTATACCTCCTACGTGTCGAGGCACGACTTAAAGGTATAAGCCCATTCTGGAATGATCTCAAGTTTGGTATCTTTGCACGACTCATGTAAAAATAGGGATGAAAATGCAAAAGGATAGTTGGCTTACACTCGCCACGTCACACAATACATTACATAAGCAAAACATCATTCAAAACATCACAACCCGACTACGGGCGAAGATCCAAAAGAAAGATACCAAAAACATAAAGCCACAGGTCCGAATCGCCCCTAGTAGAAACCACTACTGATCGTCAAAAAACGTCACAAGCATACGGCCACGCTCTTCATGGAACTCCCGGAAGTTCTGATCCATCTCCTGCATCATTCTCGGCTGAACCTGCATCTGGTGTTGTAGTAACTGTGAGCCACGAGGACTCAGCAATCCCATGGCCATGGGTATCAAGACTAGCAAAGCTTTATGGGTAGGAAGAGGTAAAGTGGTGGAGTTGCAGCAGCGGCTAAGCATAATATGGTGGCTAACTTACGAGTACAAGAGTAATATGAGCATCTACAAAAACGGTCGCAACTAGTAGTGATCGCTAAAGATCCTGAACTACATACGAATCAAACATAACCCCACTGTGTTCTCTTCTCCAAGTGAAAAGAGACAGTCACGGTTACTCACACAGTTGTGTGTTTTACTTCGGATCCTCTGTCAAGTTTTCTACAACCGGACATTAACAAATTCCAATCTGCCACATAACCGCGGGCACGGCTTTCAAAAGATCATAACCCTGCAGGGGTGTTCCAACTTAGCCCATCACAAGCTCTCATGATTAGCTGAAGTGATAAATATAATATCATCACCCCTTATCTTAGGGAAATCCGATCAGGCTCGGCATCCCGGTGCACAAGACATTTCGACAATGGTAAAACAAGTCCAGCAAGACCTCCCGGTGTGTCGACACCCTGATAGTAGCCGCGTGTATCTCGTCTCAGGCCACGACCGGATGGGCGATAGTACGAGTAAAACCAATCCTCGAGTTTCCCCGTGGTGGCCCCGCAGAACCCCCGTTTGGGACCAACACCATCAGCACTGGCCCCCCCTTCTATGTAGAAAGAATACCCGGGGACGCGACCCCCTATGCAATTTTAATTAATTAATTAAGTTGTTATTATGAGGCAAATTAAAACCAAAGTTGGGCCTTGCTGGAGGAGTTTCATTCAAAGTCGAACTGTCAAGGGGTCCCCATATACCCATCGTGTAAGGAACGCAAAAATCAAGGAACATAATGCCGTTTTATCGGCGCCTAAGGTGGCATGAGTGGAACAAAACACCGAGCAAAAGGCCAAGCCTTCCACCCATGCCCAGTATATAGGTGTGTTAATAATAATAATAATAGATATTGTGATATTCCAAGAACAAGTTCCCTCCTGGAACGATCTTCATCTTCACCTGCAACTAACAACGCTATAAGAGGGGCTGAGCAAGCGGGTAACATAGCCAAACAGTGGTTTTGCTAGGAAGGTGTCAAAAGTTAGAGGTTTCATGGCAACAAGGAGAGGCTGACATAAAAGATGGGTAGCGCGACATGTAACAATAGCATCGAGACAACTAAGCATGGCAATGGTAGTAAAGGTATCCAAGGGTATGATCATCTTGCCTGGGATTCTGCAAGGGAGAAGAACAAGTCCATGAAGTAGACGGAGCAACATAGTCGAGCGAATCCTCACAACTCCGGAACGAAACCGAAGCAAACAAGAGAAGCAACCGGAAAGAAGCAAACAACACGGTAAACACACAAGCATAAACATGGCATACGATGCACATCCAAGTATGATGCATGTCCGGTTTAATTATGCATGGCATGGCAATGTGCACAAACAAAACTACAAGTTAAGTGGAGCTCAATATGCAACGAGTTGCATATTGACGAAACACCACATGTTATTTATTTAGTTGACTCTCGTTTATTTACAAGACAAGGTTAAATGTTTTTAACATAGCAAGAGGTGAAGCAAAAACAAACTACCTATTTAGGCAATTTAAATGAGGCCGGAAAATAACAACAACAATTCCGGGAAAATCCCCATATGCATGTTTAGCAATTTTAAGCAAACAACAATTCACACATTTTAATGTTGTTAACATGATGCGGATGACATGATCAAGTTTTATGCAATTTTTATCAAAAGGGAACATGCAGAGATATGAAGTATTTGTCACCGTGGTGGAAGGAAAGGGTGCCACGGCAACGATCCGAAAATGTTGCAACGGCAACATCTCGGTTCCGGTAACTCGTTGAGAGACCGGTGCAAAAGATGATGGAGAGCGTGTCAAGCAAGAAGAAAGGTGGGGTGATCCCGTCACCGGGTTCCCACGGGTTGGCGACGAGGCAACCGAGGAGCATGACAAAAGACGAAACGGGCACGGTGCACACAAGGGAAACATCTCATACAACACAACAAGCATTCGTCCACGGGTCATCGTCTCGGGGTTATACCTTCGGAACATTCGTTCTCGGAGCGGTTCGAGGTCGTAGAGGAAGTAGTGGTTCACGTGAGTCGTGGTACACGTCCGTAGAGGGAAGTAGTCGTTCACGAGGCGGTCGTTGTCGAAGTTGTCGTTCACGTTGCCAAAAGGAAGTAGTGGTACACAGCGACGGTAGTCGAACTTGACGCTTGCATTACACGGGTCCTCGGCGACGGTAGTGGAAGTAGTGGTTCACGGACATCGGTAGGGGTACTTATCGCATCGCCGAGCGTAGTGGTACTCGTTTCTTCACCGAAGGTAGTCGTTCCGTTCGTAGTCGTTCAAGTCGTCGGTAGAGGTACTTGGGGTCTTCGGACTTGCGGGACTCGGTTCTTGCGACGGTAGTTGTACTCGGTTGTCGTGGTACTCATGTTGGTGTAGTGGAACTTGACGCATCGCCATGTGTAGTCGAACATGCGCATCGGAGAGGAACTTGATGCATCGTGTAGTCGTTCGTTCGTAGCGGTCTTGCCGGTCTCGGTCTCGAGTCGTAGTTGAACTTGCCGGTCTTGGCGTAACCGGCCGTAGACGTACTTGCTGCTCCGTGTGATTGAACTCGAGGCGCAGCCGAACGATGCGACGGGGCAGCTCCGGGCGAACGGACAGAGGTGCAGGTCGCGAGGCCGAGGCAGGCGGCGGTCTTGGAGACACACGGCAGCGGGGCAGTGAGGAGGAGGTCGGGCGCAGGGTCGCTCCTTCCTCTGCCAGGGCCGCTCGGGCGGCGCCATGGAGCACGGCGGCGGGATGGCGAAGAGGAGGCAAGGCGCTGGAGGCGATGTGGAGGAGCCGCGCGGAGACGGGGATGCGTAGGCCCGCGGCTGGAGAGGCCTAGGCGGCGACGACGGCGCTCCTGGCCAGCCCTGCTGATGCAGCCTTGGCGCGGAGCAGCCAGGCGCGCGCGGCTGGAGGACGGGGCGCTCGAGGGGCGCTGGTGGCGAAGGGACAGGGCGCCCTGGTTGAGGGAGGAAGTGGCCGCAGGAGGGAGGAGGCGACCGAGACGACGCAGGGGAGAAGGAAGGCGCGGCGTGGTGCAGTGCTCGGTCTCCCTGGGAGAGAGAGTGATGGGGATCGAGCAGAGGGAGGAGGGGTTCGGGCGAGAGAAGGGAGATCGAGAGGATTGGGGCCCGGGGGAAGCGACGCTCGAGGCTTTCGCGCGATTGTGGCGGCGCGCTGAGGGAAGAGAGGGAGAGATGAGAGGAGAGAGCGAGCGCTAGCTAGGGTTCGGAAGGGGATGCGGCTGGGCCAGGAGGCCTTGAGCCAGATGGGCTGCGGGGGAAGGAGGAGGCCCGCTGCGGCTGGGAGGTGGCTGGGAGCCTGGCTGTTGGGCCAGCTGCGGCTCCCCTCCTCTAATACTCCTTAGAAGAAAGAAATGAAAGAGAAAAGAAAATAAACGAAGAAAGATAGATAGAAGAAAAGATGGAGAGGTTTAGAGAAAGAATTTGAGCAAGAGGATAAATATCTTGGACTCACACAAAAAATGTGTAGATGCAAGAAATTAGGAATGGCCAAGATTGAAAGATTAAATTCAAATTCCTTTGAATTTAATTCGAAAGGTTTGAAATAGGACATGTTTTAAAGTGCCCAAAAATGTTCGGATTTTTGGAGGAACCTCGATACAACGGAAAAGAATTATAGACAAGGTTTGATGGTGAAACTTGAAGTGAAATAGGCATGGGGAAAAATATGCAAGTGTGTTGGGTTAATTCCAAACAAATGGAATATTTTATAATATAGCTCCCTAAATATTGGGAGGATATGTTATAAAGAGAAGTCATCCTTCCCTTGATTTAAATGGACCGAAGGTCCACACGATTTATTTAAGTTGAGATGCAAAATTAAAGACATGATGGCATGATGACATGATGCAATGCTAAATAAAAAAACACAAGCACAAATGAAACACATGGGAGAACCCGGAACATCTGGAATCTCTGGAATCTTCTGGGATGTCGGTCTTCGGGCGTCACAACTCTCCCACACTAACAGAGGATCTCGACCCGAGATCCTAGAGATAGCACCGAATAAAAACGAAAAAGAAGAGGTAAAACAAAGTTGCTTCTTTGACAAACGAGTGAAACCATGACCCTTGAGAGGTTAAACAAGTTGAATAAAGAATACAATGGAGAAGAACGAAGTTAAGAGGACTCCGGTAAAATGAGGAACAAGGAACATTACGAGAACCTTGTAGGTTGAAAGGCATTAAACAAGAGCTCGCGGATGACGAAAGAATTTCAACCACTCCGGTTAAAACAAGATGGAGCAGGAATAGAACGAAATAATTTGGACATCATTCCGACTGTAAATGGAAGGAATTGAACAAGAACTTGCCAAGTTGACATGATACTTGATGAAATCAACAACACACTGCCTCCGGAACAATTGAAAGAATGGCACAAGAGGTTAGAAAGATTTCGACAGCACTCCGGTTGAAAAGAGAGGAAAAACTTGATAAGATGAGAGAATTAGAATGGAGGTCATGACACTCCTGTTAAATGGACTAGAAAAGAAAAGAACTTGATCTTGATATGACAAGATTATGGAACAAAGAGGGCAATATTACAATGCCTCTGGAATGAAAGAATAGATGCAAGATCGTTGGAAAGAAAGAACGGAGAAGAAAATGACAACTTCTCCCATGAATGAGTTTGAAAGAGCATCCTTACGAAGAAGGGTTGAATGGGCTTGATGGAAAAATCAACAACGAAACGAATAAGCTCGTTGTGGGCTTATGGAAAACATCTCAAAATTATATGGTGACAACCAGCCACTAATTGAAGCAATTGATTGGATTGATATCAACAAGGAGACAAAAAACTTATTTCACCGGAATGATAAATGAAGAACTTGGGTCATTTATAAGCACCATAATAGCAACAATTCTCAGTGAAAGCTTTTAGGTGAAATACAACCCAAGATTACTCCAACAAATAAATTGAATGGTTGGAAAGATCTCCTGAACAAACAAAATGATGGTTTTAAATATCTCATTCTTGATAACTCGTGAATCATAAAACATGAAGGAATTGTCAAGAATGACATAACACCATCTGAAAAGATAAGGTAGAAAGAATTGCAATTGGAAAGCATGATGAAGAATGCTTGAGCTCCAACAAGAATTTTGATGAAGACTTCGAGGATGAATTAAAACATGATGAACCACCCTGAGAACTCCGGTAATGAAAGCATGAGAAGTGAAAGATGAAAAGAATAAGATTCAAGGCCTGCGATGAATTAGTTGGAGCTTTGAAATGATATAATTGAAATAACTTGGAACTCCAGAAAACAAGATGAACAACTTAGAACCGAGAATATGATATGATGAACAAGCTCCGGAAAAAAGAGATTAATCCCTTCGAGGAAATAAGAATAAGATTTACTGTATGCTTATCCTTCATCAAATTAAATTGATGACAAGCAACAGATTTGGCATACTACTTATTCTCGTTGCAAAGAATTAAAGAGAGATCGTGCACAAACTTGGATAAATATTCAACAAAGCACCGGTAGGATTATGAAAAGAACAAATGAATTAATACGATAACAAGGAAGAGTAAACTTGAACGAACCACCATAAGAATTGGAGACGAACGAAGAGGCATCAATGAAGAATATTTGGAGGTCGAAGTTGAAAACTGAGAGCGAATAAATCTTCTGAAATGATGGCCTTCGGAGGATCACAATGGAAAGAATCCATGAAAAGCTTCGGAAGGGTATAAAAGAATTCCTCACAATCAGAACAATAATGAGGATGGCAAGAAGCTAGAACCACGAATCTTCAAGAGAACGGGCCAAGATTTAAGAGAAACTCTTCTCCGGTCTTCAAATGTTGAGAATGAAGACGAGAAATGTCATGAAGAATTTCGAGATACTTCGGACGAATGACAAGAGGAAGGTGGAGCTAAAGATGGAAATAATTGAAAACAAGCTTGGAGAAGGCATGTGACTGATGGAAAACATTTTACGTCACACGTTGAAAAGAATTTGAGTATAACTCCAGAAAAATTAGAAGAGTCAGGTAAGATCCTGGAAAAAGACCTGTGGGTTAGGGCCCACTAAAGAAATCACCGTTGGAAAAGATTGCTTAAGAGATATTGCACCGATTGAATTAAATGGCTTGAATAAGATAACAATCCTCAAAATAATTTGAACGGATTAAGAATGGAATTATGAATCTTCAGCACTCCGGATATGAATAGCAAGAGGAGAATGATTAATTGGTGCACCGGAATAAGAAAGCATTGTGAAAAGAGGAAAAGGATAAGATCAACACCGAAATCTTGAATTACATCCACCGGCAGAATTTGAGAACAAAAGAATGATGAACTTGAAGCTCTTGAGCATCTTCCTAAGAATCACCAGATAAGAACATTGAAGGAAATGAATGAAGAAATATCACATGAATAAAATGGATACTTGATTTGCGAATTTCTGGCTCCAAGAAGAAGAAGGGTGGGAGGGCGGGTAAAACAAAGACAACTTGAGATGATTGAAACAGACAAATCGTCAGATTTCTCAACGGCGCCCGTATGGAATAACTTGAAGAGAAGGCACACCGGTTGAAAAGGATTAACATGAAAATCTCGATGGTCAAGAAGAATTAGCACTCCCATAGAAATATGAGAACACCGCTTAAGAAAGGTATGGAATCAACATTTGACATCGAAGCAACTCGAATACCAGAATCAAGACAAAAAACAACTGATAGACATGTTGCAACATAATCTTCACAATATCATTCGAACAGAGGATTGAACGAATGAATTTCGTAGGTACATCAACTTGACGAGAAGACACTTGGGAGAACAAAAGGTAAATAAAACAAGAAGGAGCAGAAGAACAAATACAAGATAGAAGCTTCGTTCGACATATTCGTGCTGAAAGCTCATGGAACATGTTACAAAAGGGTTTTGCAATCCCCGGATCAGCATAGCCAAGGACCCTTTAAGATGCAACTCCCGATCGAAACAAGCCCATAAAACCACTTCACTCAATGTAGAACCCCAAACTCCATAGCATGCATTCGTTCGAAGAAAGCCTACGAGCTACTAGATGAACCCACCTATTAATTTCCGAAAGTTTCCAGTTATGCAATCAGGTGTTGGGGATACAGGGGAAGCACCGCGCACTCAACTCTAATCCTACATCCAGCTGTATCCATCCTTCAACACATAACCAGTTTTTTCCGGAAACCGTTTACCTCGGACCTTCGAAACGCATCCACTATACAAGCTATGGCAATACTCCCGAACTACCTCCCCAGTACTGGGTGATGTCGGGGTTATCTTGCCACTAACCGCATAGGAGAGTTTTCGATGTCGGCCGTCTTAAGTATTCCAGAACTGCTGCGATATATTTGTGACGACAACACCTCGGAGCTCAACTCCCCGGGACACTGCCACAACCCCTAAATGACAGGAGGCATCGAGAACAATGTTCTCGTCACAAAGACATCGAAACAATCCAAACAATACTCGCGAGATCCTAAAAAATATTGGTGAATTTTTTAGAGTAGAAGAGACAAAGTAATCGTCAGGAGTCCTCACCAGAGTGAAAAGGGATGAGGAGCAAAAGAAATCCTACTCTCCGATATATATATATAGGACTCAAAACATTTTCAAGTGTGTGCCTAGACTCAACCGTCAACGATTCGATCAATCAGTGGGGGCTTCTAGGTCGGAGAAGGCTCTGAATACCAACTTGTAATGCCCAGGATGGGACTATACCTCCTACGTGTCGAGGCACGACTTAAAGGTATAAGCCCATTCTGGAATGATCTCAAGTTTGGTATCTTTGCACGACTCATGTAAAAATAGGGATGAAAATGCAAAAGGATAGTTGGCTTACACTCGCCACGTCACACAATACATTACATAAGCAAAACATCATTCAAAACATCACAACCCGACTACGGGCAAAGATCCAAAAGAAAGATACCAAAAACATAAAGCCACAGGTCCGAATCGCCCCTAGTAGAAACCACTACTGATCGTCGAAAAACGTCACAAGCATACGGCCACGCTCTTCATGGAACTCCCGAAAGTTCTGATCCATCTCCTGCATCATTCTCGGCTGAACCTGCATCTGGTGTTGTAGTAACTATGATCCACGAGGACTCAGCAATCCCATAGCCATGGGTATCAAGACTAGCAAAGCTTTATGGGTAGGAAGAGGTAAAGTGGTGGAGTTGCAGCAGCGGCTAAGCATAATATGGTAGCTAACTTACGAGTACAAGAGTAAGATGAGCATCTACGCAAACGGTCGCAACTAGTAGTGATCGCTAAAGATCCTGAACTACATACAAATCAAACATAACCCCACCGTGTTCTCTTCTCCAAGTGAAAAGAGACAGTTGCGGTTACTCACACAGTTGTGTGTTTTACTTCGGATCCTCTGTCAAGTTTTCTACAACCGGACATTAACAAATTCCAATCTGCCACATAACCGCGGGCACGGCTTTCGAAAGATCATAACCCTGCAGGGGTGTTCCAACTTAGCCCATCACAAGCTCTCACGATTAGCTGAAGAGATAAATATAATATCATCACCCCTTATCTTAGGGAAATCCGATCAGGCTCGGCATCCCGGTGCACAAGACATTTCGACAATGGTAAAACAAGTCCAGCAAGACCTCCCGGTGTGTCAACACCCTGATAGTAGCCGCGCATATCTCGTCTAAGGGCACAACCGGATGGGCGATAGTACGAGTAAAACCAATCCTTGAGTTTCCCCGTGGTGGCCCCGCAGAACCCCCGTTTGGGACCAACATCATCAGCACTGGCCCCCCTGCTATGTAGAAAGAATACCCGGGGACGCGACCCCCTATGCAATTTTAATTAATTAATTAAGTTGTTATTATGAGGCAAATAAAAACCAAAGTTGGGCCTTGCAAAAATCAAGGAACATAATGCCGGTTTATCGGCGCCTAAAGTGGCATGAGTGGAACAAAACACCGAGCAAAAGGCCAAGCCTTCCACCCATGCCCAGTATATAGGTGTGTTAATAATAATAATAATAATAATAATAGATATTGTGATATTCCAACAACAAGTTCCCTCCTGGAACGATCTTCATCTTCACCTTCAACTAACAACGCTATAAGAGGGGCTGAGCAAGCGGGTAACATAGCCAAACAGTGGTTTTGCTAGGAAGGTGTCAAAAGTTAGAGGTTTCATGGCAACAAGGAGAGGCTGACATAAAAGATGGGTAGCGCGACATGTAACAATAGCATCGAGACAACTAAGCATGGCAATGGTAGTAAAGGTATCCAAGGGTATGATCATCTTGCCTGGGATTCCGCAAGGGAGAAGAACAAGTCCATGAAGTTGACGGAGCAACATAGTCGAGCGAATCCTCACAACTCCGGAACGAAACCGAAGCTAACAAGAGAAGCAACCGGAAAGAAGCAAACAACACGGTAAACACACAAGCATAAACATGGCATACGATGCACATCCAAGTATGATGCATGTCCGGTTTAATTATGCATGGCATGGCAATGTGCACAAACAAAACTACAATTTAAGTGGAGCTCAATATGCAACGAGTTGCATATTGACGAAACACCACATGTTATTTATTTAGTTGACTCTCGTTTATTTACAAGACAAGATTAAATGTTTTTAACATAGCAAGAGGTGAAGCAAAAACAAACTACCTATTTATGCAATTAAAATGAGGCCGGAAAATAACAACAACAATTCCGGGAAAATCCCCATATGCATGTTTAGCAATTTTAAGCAAACAACAATTCACACATTTTAATGTTGTTAACATGATGCGGATGACATGATCAAGTTTTATGCAATTTTTATTAAAAGAGAACATGCAGAGATATGAAGTATTTGTCACCGTGGTGGAAGGAAAGGGTGCCACGGCAACGATCCAAAAATGTTGCAACGGCAACTTCTCGGTTCCGGTAACTCGTTGAGAGACCGGTGCAAAAGATGACGGAGAGCGTGTCAAGCAAGAAGAAAGGTGGGGTGATCCCGTCACCGGGTTCCCACGGGTTGGCGACGAGGCAACCGAGGAGCATGACAAAAGACGAAACGGGCACGGTGCACACAAGGGAAACATCTCATACAACACAACAAGCATTCGTCCACGGGTCATCGTCTCGGGGTTATACCTTCGGAACATTCGTTCTCGGAGCGGTTCGAGGTCGTAGAGGAAGTAGTGGTTCACGTGAGTCGTGGTACGCGTCCATAGAGGGAAGTAGTCGTTCATGAGGCGGTCGTTGTCGAAGTTGTCGTTCACGTTGCCAAAAGGAAGTAGTGGTACACGGCGACGGTAGTCGAACTTGACGCTTGCATTACACGGGTCCTCGGCGACGGTAGTGGTAGTAGTGGTTCACGGACATCGGTAGGGGTACTTGTCGCATCGCCGAGCGTAGTGGTACTCGTTTCTTCACCGAAGGTAGTCGTTCCGTTCGTAGTCGTTCAAGTCGTCGGTAGAGGTACTTGGGGTCTTCGGACTTGCCGGACTCGGTTCTTGCGACGGTAGTTGTACTCGGTCGTCGTGGTACTCATGTTGGTGTAGTGGAACTTGACGAATCGCCATGTGTAGTCGAACTTGGGCATCGGAGAGGAACTTGACGCATCGTGTAGTCGTTCGTTCGTAGCGGTCTTGCCGGTCTCGGTCTCGAGTCGTAGTTGAACTTGCCGGTCTTGGCGTAACCGGCCGTAGACGTACTTGCTGCTCCGTGTGATTGAACTCGAGGCGCAGTCGAACGATGCGACGGGGCAGCTCCGGGCGAACGGACAGAGGTGCAGGTCGCGAGGCCGAGGCAGGCGGCGGTCTTGGAGGCACTCGGCAGCGGGGCAGTGAGGAGGAGGTCGGGCGCAGGGCCGCTCCTTCCTCTGCCAGGGCCGCTCGGGCGGCGCCATGGAGCACGGTGGCGGGATGGCGAAGAGGAGGCGAGGCGCTGGAGGCGATGTGGAGGAGCCACGCGGAGACGGGGATGCGCAGGCCCACGGCTGGAGAGGCCTAGGCGGCGACGACGGCGCTCCTGGCCGGCCCTGGTGATGCAGCCTTGGCGCGGAGCAGCCAGGCGCGCGCGGCTGGAGGACGGGGCGCTCGAGGGGCGCTGGTGGCGAAGGGACAGGGCGCCCTGGTTGAGAGAGGAAGTGGCCGCGGGAGGGAGGAGGCGACGGAGACGACGCATGGGAGAAGGAAGGCGCAGCGCGGTGCGGTGCTCGGGCTCCCTGGGAGAGAGAGCGATGGGGATCGAGCAGAGGGAGGAGGGGTTCGGGCGAGAGAAGGGAGATTGAGAGGATCGGGGCTCGGGGGAAGCGACGCTCGAGGCTTTCGCGGGATTGTGGCGGCGCGCTGAGGGAAGAGAGGGAGAGATGAGAGGAGAGAGCGAGCGCTAGCTAGGGTTCGGAAGGGGATGCGGCTGGGCCAGGAGGCCTTGAGCCAGATGGGCTGCGGGGGAAGGAGGAGGCCCGCTACGGCTGGGAGGTGGCTGGGAGCCTAGCTGTTGGGCCAGCTGCGGCTCCCCTCCTCTAATACTCCTTAGAAGAAAGAAATGAAAGAGAAAAGAAAATAAATGAAGAAAGATAGATAGAAGAAAAGATGAAGAGGTTTAGAGAAAGAATTTGAGCAAGAGGATAAATATCTTGGACTCACACAAAAAATGTGTAGATGCAAGAAATTAGGAATGGCCAAGATTGAAAGATTAAATTCAAATTCCTTTGAATTTAATTCGAAAGGTTTGAACTAGGACATGTTTTAAAGTGCCCAAAAATGTTCGGATTTTTGGCGGAACCTCGATACAACGGAAAAGAATTATAGACAAGGTTTGATGGTGAAACTTGAAGTGAAATAGGCATGGGGAAAATATGCAAGTGTGTTGGGTTAATTCTAAACAAATGGAATATTTTATAATATAGCTCCCTAAATATTAGGAGGATATGTTATAAAGAGAAGTCATCCTTCCCTCGATTTAAGTTGAGATGCAAAATTAAAGACATGATGGCATGATGACATGATGCAATGCTAAATAAAAAAACACAAGCACAAATGAAACACACGGGAGAACCTGGAACATCTAGAATCTCTGGAATCTTCTGGGACGTCGGTCTTCGGGCGTCACATTAAGCTTGGGGATGCTTGATACATCTCCAACGTATCTATAATTTTTTATTATTCCATGCTATTATTTATGAAGTCTTGGATGTTTAATGGGCTTTATAATTCACTTTTATATCATTTTTGGGACTAACCTACTAACCCAAAGGCCTAGTCCAGATTGCTGTTTTTTTTGCCTATTTCAGGGTTTTGCAGAAAAAGAATATCAAACGGAGTCCAAACGGAATGAAACCTTCGCGAGAGATATTTTTGGAGAACATCACGCACGCGGAGCTTGAGGACCAAGTTAGGGGACAGTGAGGTGGCCCTAGAGGGTGGGGGGCGCCCCCCCCCCCCTTCCCAGGGCGCGCCCCCTACCTCGAGGCCCCCTCAAGTGGCCCCCGGTGCCCTCCTTCTTCCTATATAAATCCACGTACCCCAGAAACTCCGTAGACAGAGAGAAAACCCTAATTCCGCCGCCGTAGCTTCTGTTCCCGTGGAGATCCCATCTTGGAGCCTATTCCGGAGCTCCACCGGAGGGGGATCCATCACGGAGGCCTTCGTCATCGTCATCATCGCCCTCACCATGAGTATTGAGTAGTTTACCACAGACCTTCGGGTACATAGCAAGTATCTAGATGGCTTTTTTTCTCTCTTTGGATCTCAATACAAAGTTCTCCTCGGTCTTCGAGGATATCTATTCGATGTAATCTCTTTTTGTGGTGTGTTTGTCGAGATCTGATTAATTGTGAGTTTATGATCAAGGTTATCTATGAAAGATATTTGGTTCTTCTCTGAAATTTTTATGTGTGCTCATAATATCCTTACAAGTCTCTTCGAATTATTGGTTTGATTTGGCCTACTAGATCTATAGTTCTTGCAATGGGAGAAGTGCTTGGCTTTGGGTTAAATCTTGCGGTGTCCTTTCCCAGTGACTGTAGGGGTAGCAAGGCACGTATTGTATTGTTGCCATCGAGGATAAAAAGATGGGGTTTACATCATATTTCTTGAGTTTATCCCTCTACATCATGTCATCTTGCTTAAGGCGTTACTCTGTTCGTATGAACTCAATACACTAGATGCATGCTGGATAGCGGTCGATGTGTGGAGTAATAGTAGTAGATGCAGGCAGGAGTCGGTCTACTTGTCTCGGACGTGATGCCTATATACAATGATCATGCCTAGATAGTCTCATAATTATTTGCTTTTTATCAATTGCTCGACGGTAATTTGTTTACCTGCCGTAGAATATCGCTATCATGAGAGAAGCCACTAGAGAAAACTATGGCCCCCGGGTCTATTCTCAACATATCAATCTACATCTACTTTACTTTTCTTGCTTTTATTTGATGTTCTTATAAACTAAAAATACCAAAAATATAAACTATCATCTCTATCAGATCTCACTTTCGTAAGTGACCGTAAAGGGATTGACACCCCTTATCGCGTTGGCTGTGAAGTTCTTATTTGTTTGTGCAGGTGCGAGGGACTCGCGCATGGTCTCCTACTGGATTGATACCTTGGTTCTCAAAAACTGAGGGAAATACTTACGCTACTGTGCTGCATCTCCCTTTCCTCTTCGAGGGAATACAACGCAAGCTCAAGAGGTAGCACGTGCGCCCGACTTTCACGCAAAGGAAGACAATCAAGAATAAAAGGTGCTCCAATTTCATCACATAACTAGAAGACCACACGTGCATGCTACGGGAATCACTAACCTTAACATAATTATTTCTTTAACCGCACAACTTACTACTAGCATCACTCTAATATCACCATATTAACATCTCAAAACAATTGCAAGGAATCAAACTTCTCATAAATTCAATGCTCTTTATGAAAGTTTTTATTATACCCTCTTTGGATGCCTATCACTTTAGGACTAAATTCATAACCCAATAAAATTACCATGGTATTTCACAATATAAGTGAAGCATGATATTTCATCAATTTCTTCAAAATAAACATCACCGCCATGCTCAAAAAGATATAAGTGAAGCACTAGAGCAACTACCCTAGCTCAAAAGATATAAGTGAAGCACATAGAGTATTCTAATAAATTCACGATTAATACGTATCCCTCCCAAAAGGTGTGTACATCAAGGATGATTGTGGAAAACTAAAAAGCAAAGACTCAAATCATACAAGACGCTCCAAACAAAACACATATCATGTGGTGAATAAAAATATAGCCTCACGTAAATTTACCAATGGATTGAAGACGGAAGAGGGGATGCCTTCCCGGGGCATCCCCAAGCTTAGGCTCTTGGTTGTCCTTGAATATTACCTTGGGGTGCCTTGCCCATCCTCAAGCTTAGGCTCTTGCCACTCCTTATTCCATAGTCCATCCAATCTTTACCCAAAACTTGAAAACTTCACAACACAATACTCAACAGAAGACTCATGAGATCCGTTGGTAAAACAAATTCAACCCTTACTTGTAGGTACTATTGTGAACTCATTCTTATTTTATATTGGTATAATATCTACCGTATTCCAACTTTTCC